>OY776115.1:108152302-108775802 GCA_963675035.1 Allygus modestus | reverse complement strand
AGGCATTTGTGATATTCATAACGTCGGCGAATATCCAACTACATTCTCTTTCACGATATCTTTAAGTTTTTTAAATAACTAGCGCGTTAATAGTCACTGAGTCTGAATCGGATGGTTGATTTTTACGGATATTTGCATGCACTGACAAATGTTTATCTTTTTGACCACTGTTAACCTTATAGTTTTATTTGGGTTATCATAATGACCATTTTTCCACTCCGGGAAAGAAATGGGAGTCGCAGGAATAGTAGAAACCCCACGCGAAAAGAATGATATAAAAGTATCGGTATAGTAATATTTATAGTGTTTTACTTCCGAGTAAAAAGTTGTACACAAATTAACCTCCCTCAAATCGGAATAAATAACCACTCTTACAGGTTAGGTGTCGAAATGTAAATCGTGATGTTGATAAACTTTCGGTGGCTCTTTTTGTGGCCGCGAGACACGTTTACCACTTTCTAGCCATTAGAGTCTGCTGTTGAAGACTTTCTTGAGTGATTAACCTCGCCAGGCGATTACCGTAGCAATCAGTAATTACTCTCACGATGCCAATCTTTGTTGTAATTACAATTTAATGCTTATTCCCATATAAAGGTGTAAGAAGGGTTATTTATCGTGTAATACTCCTCCACAAGTATAAAATGCGTAATAAACAAAGTTTTTGTTTATTACTCAGTTCTGTTCTTGTCCACTGTTACATTGTCGGTATATACATTTATTGTTTTAGAAGTCGATCACTAAAACGTCAGCTATTAGTTTTAATTATTATAATTATTGATAACACATATCCGAGTACCAATGAATATTAAACGAAAATCGAGGAAACAGATAGCGACACAAGTGTGGGTATGCGTTGTGAGGGAGGGGGTCAAGCGTGCCTGAGACAGAGAGAGAGAGCGCGAACAAGCAATTGTAGACAAGGACAGAAAGCCATTGTTGCGTAGTGGCAGGTACAACGAGCCAGAGAGAGATGCAAGATACCGCCCACACGAGCGCGACAAAGACAGAGATAGTGATCTGGCTCGGCGCGACGCTTGCTCGTTTCGCTCTCGCAGTCGCAGTAATTGCTGCGCTCGCCGCTAGGAGCGCTTCACGCCGCTGCTAACTACTACTAATACCGCCCGCCGCTTATATAACAGCGATTATAGTAATTTGCCGGAGCTTGTTTTCTCCGGCGTTATTTATTATTTAGGGACTGGAATATTTAGGTTTTTGCTACTGTTTGTTTTTAATCTGCTGGGCTTGAATTACATACATTACGTACTGACTACAGTATTTATGTATAATTAATGTATTACAACTTTCTCGGGTAACACCGTTTTTGTGTTTAATGACGACTCTTAGATAAAGTATTTTGTGAACTCAAAAGTTAACTGAATTTTTGTGTGGGATACAATTATAGTTGGGCACAGCATTTTGACCAATGGAGAAATACATTCCCGCAACTTACAAGTTTAGAGATAAACACTTAAATTCAGTCTCAATGTTTCCAACAGCACTCAAACAATTTTGTAAATAGCCCAAAGTAATTTAAGTGTGTTGGCGTAATACAGTATTCATCCATGCGCATATTTAATTTCCTTTACCACCAGCAAACACTCGCAAAGTGCAAAAAGCCATATAGTAAAAACTCCCTAAATAACAAAGTTGTCCAATTACGTTTGTTTTTAATCAAATCTGATCGCAGAGATCGTCGCAAAAAACGGCCAAATTAACATTTATACGAATTTCCACTCCCTAAAAAGCGGGGTCGGGCCACGAGGCATTTAATCAAATTTAGCTTCGGAGGTTGTCAGGGGGAGGGGGGGGCAAATGCGGACGCACCAAATGTTTTCATCGACTTCACAGCCCATTTCCGCGTTCAATTAGGCCGATGCGATAAATAAATTTAACGAGGGTGGGTTTTTGCGGCTGGCGGCTGGTCGGAGCTCATTAAAAAACAACAGACTCCATCCAGTGCACCGCGGTATGGCGCTGCGGCGCTATCTATTACCCGACACTGGAACTAGCTTTGTAACGTTACTTGCACTCCTGATGGCGTCGCGTCGCGGAGGAAGTGGAGCATGTGGAGCCATCGGTGTATAACAAAACGGAAGTGTGTTGAAACGTGGCGATGGGTGAAACACGCATCCGATGTTTCTCTTTCCTTGTGAATCAATCTGTTTCTGTGATTCCGCAGTTCGTTTTTTCTATATTCCGTTATAAGAAAGACAGAAATCTTCGGTGATTGTTTATAAAATCGGTACTTCAGAAATTTAAAATTGTATCTATGGTTATAATTTAGGGACTTTAGGTTGATGCGGGAGGTAATTTAGGGACTTTATGGTGATGCGTGAGGTAATTTAGGGACTTTAGGGTGATGAGGGAGGTAATTTAGAGACTTTAGGGTGATAAGGGAGGTAATTTAGGGACTTTAGGTTGATGCGGGAGGTAATTTAGGGACTTTAGGGTGATGCGTGAGGTAATTTAGGGACTTTAGGGTGATGCGGGATGGCAAAGGGCAGTTTCCCCCACTAACGTAGAGCGCATAATTTATATTACAGTAATGTATGAAAAGTCATAATAATCAAATTACGATCATTCCCCCCATCGAAATATTCAAATGATGTAATCCACAATCAAACAACACAATCATTGCTTGGTTGTATTTCCTGGTCTAATCTAAACTCCCCAGCTGACTATCGTCCCACAATCTCCCGGACGTTACTGACCCTGTGTCACCCAGCGATGTCGGGTAAGCGACAGTTCGGATGATGATCGGCCCGATAGCGAGGAGGTTTACGACACGGCCTCCGGACCCCGGGGTACCCGAACGCGTGTGTGTGAGTGTGCGTGTGCGTGTGTGTGTGCGTGTCGTGTTGTACTTGTGCTGTAATCGACGGTGTAGCGCCCCGGGGAGCTCGGGGAACTTGTTCCGTCATTTTGTTTTTGTTTTTCAGATATTTGACAACCGCGCCTCCGGGACTATTTTGTTTACAAATTATTGTCGTATACACCGACGCTTGCGGTGGTTTGGGCGAGTTGTTCCGTTTGACGAATGTTTGTCAAACGGAAACGTTTAGCAACCGTTTTATTTACTGGGGAAAATACCGTTTGATTTTATAGATATTGTACATCAGCAGACATGGAAGTAGATTTGTTTAGTATTGTATTTTGTTTTAAACTTTACAATATTAAATCGCCTTATATCTTTAACGCGTTGACGATGGTTTTAGCTATTGTAATCATAAAGCTTGTTAATATATTAAATGATAAATTGTAAGAAACAAGTTTAACAAATATTGTTCCTTACACAGTACAAATAATATTTTACATGATTATTTTAGGCCTATTAGGTATATTTTGTTGGAACAAAAGTGATAGTTTACCTAGAGACATTTAACGAGCAAACAAAAATGTTAACGCCCGATTGAAATTGCACACAATCAATATGTGTTTTCAATGAGCAGAATGGTACCAATTGTTTTTGGAGGTACAACTCCCTATACATTAACTTAAAAATAATACAAAAATTATGCTGGTTTAACCAACTAAATAAACTAGGGATGGGAACAAACTATTTTCCCAAATAAAAATTTATGTACACTATTTACAAACATGTTTAAATATAACACTATTTACTATTTGTTCAAATAATTACAAAGCTATTGAATTATAGGAAGCTAAAAACTCATCGAGAATTTAAATAAACCTCCCAATCAAACAAATGCACTCTAAACTGCAATGAAACTTTCTAAAAAATACATTCAGTTGAAATGGAGACAACTCAACTCGACAGCATTCAGCATTCAGCGGGGGAAAGATAAACAAAATGAGAGCAAACAAACATTAAACAGAGAACAGATTGGCGGTGGCGGACATCGATCGCAGCGCCGCAGCCCGCGGTGGCCGCCCGACCAACTATTTATCAGCCTCCCGAGAGATAAAACGTCCGCAAGAATTTACAGCGGGTTTACCGAAGGCCATTACCCGCGATTTTGTTTTAAAGCGTCGCCAAAGACCAGTTTGTCTCCATTTTGTTGAAGTGGGAGAGGGACGGCGCGCCGGGGCAGTTGGCAGTTTATCGGCCACAAATGTTACTGTGTAATTGGCCGTGACAGGACGCCGCCGCTGCCAGAGCGCTCTACCGTGACTGGTAACAACTACGTCGCCGCCGCCGCGCCGCCATAGAGTACGCTGGTTTATTGATAGAAGATCTGTATATGTAATCGTGAAACGTTTTACCTCAGTCGATAAAGAAAATTTAACCACAGGATTTTGTAATCAGATTTACAAGTTGATTATCTGCTCTCTCTAAAGGTAAAATGGAAAGAATTGATCAATAGTAAAATGACCATTTAGAGAGGAGTTTTTTTTATATATTTTTCTTGTTCAAATTACAAACTGTGTGCGGAGGGACGCTGTGACGGGGGTTAAGAGTCTTCATCACCGGAAGTTGCCGGACGCCATCTTGGTGTTTTGTTCCATAAGGCCAATGTTAACTTTGTGCCTCCGTTACTCCTCACATGATCGTCACAAACAATTAATTTTGGTCTCAAATTAAAGTGTTCGTCGTCCTCTAGGGAAATGTAATAGTCGAATTTGGATTTTGTTACAAATTAATGATATCATGTATAGTGTTTCAGTTTAAAATTAAACTATTTACTATGAAACTACGATACCCAAATCAAAAAATTCGACATTGTATTTCCCTAGAGGACGACGAAACCTTTAATTTGACACCAAAATGAATTGTATGTGACGATCAGATGAGTAGTAATGGAGGCACAAAGTTAACATTGGCCTTATGGAGCAAAACTCCAAGATGACGTCTAGCAACTTCCGGTGATGAAGACTCTTAAGCATTCCAGCATAATATTATAAGCGGAGATTTAATAAGTATATCATCTTAGGATGTTTATTGTATATTATGGTTTGTAAATTATTTAAAATTCCATTTCAGTTTTTCGAAATAATTTCAAATTTAGTATTAAAATTGACTATGTTCTTAAATACTTCCCAGTAATTTAATGTTTTTTTTATATAATTTTGTACCATATATTTCTTAACAGATTGGAGAACAATATTTTATTTCCTATGCATTATTCACTTCAAAATACGTTTAAATGCCACCAAAGCATTTTTCAATTAACTATAAAAACAGGTTTTTAGTAGTTGATGCTATTACAAGATGAACTCTCTCAAGACTCAGTTGACAGAGATATGCTCGATCGTTATCTCTCGTTTCGCTCGTGTGGGCCGCTATCTCCCATCTCTCTCGCTCGTGGCAACCACCGCTACGCAACAATGGTCCTCCGTCCTTGTCCGCAACTACGGTTGTCTTTGTTGTTCCCGTGTAAAACACGTATCTGCCATCTTCCTCTTTTTACTAAATTCATATCTGATGGAGTGATCTACGTGTTAGTACTCGGAATATTTGCAGCTTTACTTCACTTATTTCGTCATTGTGTTCTACAAGCATTGCCTACCCGTAAACAAAGCAAATCAAATGAAAGTAAAATGTAATAAAGCAATACCGACGAAATATTAATATCTCGCCAGCCTAACGGTTAGCGTCTTGAGCTTCGGTTCAAGGTGCCATGGATTCAAATCCTGGGGTGTCCACAAGAACTTGAGAGGTTTGGAACGCTTTCCCTAAAAGTATTTCTATGTTTTCTTAACAAAAATACCGTTGGCTCTAAAAGACAAAAAAAGAATGTAATTATCAACCCGTGCTCTACTGCATTACCGTGTTACATTACACGCTAAGTACTCCCACTCCCACGCCCATACTCGGAGAGCGAGCTAAACACAGCAATCAGCCGGGCTACTTTCCTCGGCGCGGAACCGTCATTATGCAACTACTATCGTTTAAACGACCGGTGTGATGGAAAGGCAAACACCCGCCCCCGAGAGGTTCACCTGGCTCACCGCCGCCGATCAATCCATCGCCAGATTGCTACTTGCTCGCCGATAACTATAGTCTTGCTGCACTGTTGGTTTAGGCGACAACCGTTCTCTATGTAGACCGTTTCGCTCTACATAGAGGTCGATAGTTACTCTTAGTAAGACGTTTAGTTAAGGATGTGATACATACGAGGTCTGTGTGGAAGGAAAACATAGTTGAGTGGACATTTGTTGGTAAAACAAGCGTTCTAGCTGTATTTTAAATTTGTATGAAAATATCTGTCATATACTGTAATGCTGTCCTGAGGCGGCTATCACCAGTCACTGATCGTGATACGTGCGTGATGGTGTACTATGGTAAGGCCTTTAGCTTTTTGAGCTATGGTGTCATCGTATGGGGAAACGATTTTGTTTCCCTAAGTGTTTTCAAAATCCAGAAACAAATGATTAGGATATTGGCGGGCATTAAAAAACGTGATCATTGTAAGAGTTGGTTTAAAACCCTTGAGGTTTTAACATTGTCGTCACTTTATATATACCAGGTCCTCATATTCTGGAAAAATAACCCGCACTTGTTTGAAAATGACAGAAACAGACATAACTACAACACACGTCACAGAGAGGACTGGTGTATCCCGTGCACCGGCTGCCATTGTTGGAACACGGGCCGCGATACGCAGCGCTTCGCCTGCACAACGCAACGCTTCGCCTGCACAACGCAGCGCTTCGCCTGCACAACGCAACGCTTCGCCTAAAATTATTCCTCGTGGAGAAAGATTTTTATAAAGTTTTGGATTTTTTTACCGAGGCAAGTGAATAAGTTTTTTGTAAGTTAATAAACATTTTGTAAGTAGGGAAAAGAAATTGTACTTTTTAGTTGTTTGTTGTTTTAATATGATTTGGATGGTTAGGTTAAGGTAGATTAAGTTAGTGACTAGTTCAATACAATGGAAATATTTTACCATTGAACAATAAATTAATTGAATTGCATATTACAAACTTCGACCCCAGGTAAACTCTTATTTTGTTCAAAAATCTCTGGAAATTATAAATGTTTTCAGATTTTGATAAAAATTGGAATAAATGTATGTTATACCACTGATTTGGATTTTTAAAAGTTTTGTATGTGGAAATTCACTTCCCTCACGTCAGCGTGCTGCGTGCGAACTCGTTTTAGCGAATTTCCCCTATAGGGAATTAGCGAATTTCCCCTATAGGGAAGAAGCTATTACCGTAGTCGGCATGGTAAGACCTAGGCCCGGGACCATGATAACTTTTCGTTTTGAGGTCCCCAGACCCCAAAAACACCATTCGTTCGAAGCTGTATATATATATATATATATATATATATATATGTGTGTGTGTGTGATATATATATATATATATATATATATATATATGTGTGTGTGTGTGTGTGTGTGTGTGTGTGTGTGTGTGTGTGTGGGCACGATAACTCTCGTAAAAATTATCCGATTTTCATGAAATTTGGTATAAACGTGTAAAGCAACATTTATGACTAAGTTCGAAAACCAGCCAGATCGCTCTATCCGAAGGGGTATTTTGGGGGGGGGTTTGTACCCCAAAAATGGGTTTTTCGAATTTTTTACATATAATTTTGGAAATAGTCAAATTTTAGTTTTTACCATTGGATTCAACTTAAAAAAACACACAATTTGGTATTTTGATAATTTCTCTACGTCAATTGGTTACCGAGATATTGAAAGTGCTAAACACAGTACGTTGTCTAATGTTATTCTTATGGAGGAAAATAAAAATTTTATATCTCGCTTATTTATGAACGTATACTGACGAAACTTGGTATACGACTTCATCTGGTTGTGGACCATTGATATTTGCTCAAAAAAACAATTTTTTACGAATGGCTCCCGTAGCAGCAAACCTGCGTACTCAGCCCCATGTTATTCTTATGGAGAATAAGTAACGTGTTATCTGCCCTCATTATGAAAATAAATTAATGAAATTTGGTATATGGCTTTACCTACGAGTTATATTGATATTTGTATAAAACCCCTTTTTTGTGCTCCTTGCTTCAGCAAACCTGCATACTCAGCCGCCATATTATTCTTATGGAGAATAATTAAAATGTCATAAATCGTTTATTTATGAATGTATATTGATGAAACTTGGTATGTGGCTTTATGTGGTATTAAGATACATATATATGCATTGGAAATTCGCTGAGTACGCAGGTTTGCTGCTACGGGGGTATTTTATTACACTACAACAAATTTGCCACAGTCGATTAAAATTTCAAAATATTAAGATCGCTTCGCGTTTCTCGCATCAAGTTCCACACAGTATCGCCAGTGATTGAGCAATCACTACTTTCTCAACCGTCTTTTCACGGTGTCGGTTTAATCGCGATCAATTCACAGTCAATTTCCGATTTCAATTAGCGTGGCGTAATAAATAAATTTAACGAGGGGGGAGGAATCGCGCGCGGAATCATTCAGCACAGTACCGCCACCGCCTACATTATATCCAGTTTATTTTTACTTAGTGTTTGTCTCGACGTCACATTAAACGCTGTTTTAGACACAAATTATGAATAACTCCAGTGTAGATGTGTCCTGATGTTTACTCGCAAATGCTCTGGGCCAGTAGATAAATAGATGTTTCGTATAAACTACAACTTAATTCGTTTTGGACGTTAAATTACTTATGATGATGAATCATTGAGTCATTTGAATAATTCACCGACGTCAGCTCGTTTGGCCTTCTATAACTGAAAGTAGATTTATTTTGAGTTTTTTTACAGACCTACTTTCACTTGACGATTCGATTTTTTTATTTCAGTAGATTAATGTTGTTTCAAAAACTTGGTTCGCAATTTTTATTTCCATATGCGTTTGATTTCTGTAATAATCGTGATTTGAGTATCCCTCAATAGAACAAGAATTCTCCTTTTTACCTTCTCCCCTTATATATAGTATATGGAGAAAGTATTGTTTTCGTCCAAATTTTCGAATCTGAGTTGTTAGTGGGAATATTCGTTTTGGTGCTCCCTGAATCCAAAAAAGTGATTTTTACGTGATGTCTGTGTGTATGTCTGTCTGTATGGATGTGTACAGAGCTAGAGCCCTAACCAATGGTCCGATTTTACGAAATTTGGTATGTGGGTACTAATTCACGATATCTCCAGGTGTTTTTCGTTTTTTGTAATTTTTGATTTTTAAGGGCTATTATACCCCGAAAACCGCAAAAAACATGACAAATCAAAATTTCTCAAAAACGGCTCTAGCGATTTTAATTAACCTTTAGTGGTTTGTAGAGCTTTACGTTTCCAACAATATGACACCATCCGCATATCTGTAAAAATTCAGGTTCAGAAATGACAGGACCTAAAACATAAAAAATTCAGTTTTTTATTTTTCATAAACAAAACATAAATATAAAAAATATTACTATTCACCATTAAAAAGAGCTAAAAACTAAATAATTTAGTATTTAGAATTACTATTCTACAATTGCTGGTTGCGGAGAAAATTTACATTTTCATTTTGTAGTAAACGCAGTACATTGTCCAATGTTATTCTTATGGGGAATACAAAAATTACTATTTCTAACTTATTTTTTAATCAGTTTCGTTCAAACTTGTAATGCTTGTCAAGTTATCATTGACCAACAGAGGAGATTCGAAATATGTTGCCCCTTAATAACCCTGAGGGGGGATAGGGGGCATTTCCCCTCTTAAAACCACGTGTGTAGCGATGGATTCTGTAGTGCCTTCTAAACAGTGATTTGGGTGGATATTTTTTGAAAACAACTTGTTTACAATATTTTCTGTACATTCAGCCGTGCTTTGTATTCTATATTTACTAAATAAAAAGTAATTTATTCATTAAAGTTGGGCTAAAAGAGAGAAAGTATGTGTCAGTTTCCTGATACCGTTTTTTTTTTACTTAGGTTGTCTATGTCACCAACTGAGAATTCATTTCTGATCCAGTGTTCGCTACCATTGTCACTACGCAAGTCATAAATGTTTCCCGGATCGACCCATGCTGTTTTAAAGCCATATTTCGTGTATTTCGGGGGGGGGGGGGTCTAGATTGCTTCTACCGCTTCTTCCGTAAGACCAATTTTAATTTTCAAAGCTCGTCCCTCCTCAACGAATTATTCGAATAGTTGATTCATTGTTCATATTAAAGAGCAAAATAATACCTAGTGATTTCACCGAGCAGGATTTTGATATTCCAAATAATAATCGTTCTCAAATATGCACAGATATTTAATATTTAAAATCTTGTAATGGGTTAAAGAATCTTGTAATGGGTCACCATTTGTCATGTAAACAATCTGCTCACTGAAATCGCTAGGTCTTTACAAGGAGCCTTGACTCAACGATTTCGAATTCGTTGAGGAGACGATATTTAAAAACCGGCCTATTAGGAGAAGCACATCAAACTCGAAATGTTACGTGACTGGAGCCCCCTCTTACTAGACTTCCACGTCCAGGAACTACCATTGTTGTGCACGCCCGCCTTCCGTCACACCAAGCCACTGAAAGTAGGTCGCAGAGTTGCAGGTAGGCGACTAGCGACTAGCGACATTCCCAGTCGAATCATGCAACTCGTGACGAGACTTCATGTGTTTGTTACCCGGCGATACAATCACTCGCCGGCTGCGTGTTCAGTGTTCGGTGTTGAGTGTTGAGCCGCCTTTACGATTATGGCCGGCCCGGCCTCGGTCGCGGTTTTGTGTTTGTGTTTGTGTTCACTCGACCCAGACAAATATCGTTACCTTTCATCGCCTCGCGGATTTTAACAGCTCCACAACCTGGCTTGTGAGCTTGATGCTCGGCGTTTCCGCGGCACTTGACGACGGTTTCTGAGAAGTTTCACAAGGATTTACATCTTAGGTGATTCTGAAATAGCGTTTGTAATGGGGTTGACGGAGGGAAGTATTTTAGAACTGGAGGAACAACCCGAAAACGTGTAAAATTAGCTGATGGGAAAGCCGATAAGTAAGAACAATTCTATTGTAATCTACTATCTCTTGGAAATTTTTATCAGAACCCAAATTATATCTCTTATTAATCTGTATCCACAGGCCTACATATTCGCAGTAACAGGAAAACGGCGTCTTCAATAACCGTATGTAAAAATGTCGTACGTCTACTCTTCTTCCATAATATGTACCAACAATTTGTAACTCTTCAAAACAATTTTCTAAACATTTTCATTCAGTACTGATTTAACAAAAATACAAAGCCTCCCCAGTGAGTAAATTGTTTTAACCAAAAAATACTTCGAGTCATTTTTCTATTTCATTTTAAAATTACTATTTCTGTCAATATTGAACTACTATACTGGGTCCCTTCGTATGTTTAGTTGTCCTTTCAAATGATTCAAAAAACACCAACCGATCTTCTAATAGAAAGATGGGGATATAAAATGAACTAAAAAGAAAAACTGTAAAGGCGAGTTTTTCTGTGTGCCAGTTGACGCGGTATACAATTTCACACTATAGGTAATTTAAAGACAACTCCTCTGTAGCGAGACAGTTTGTCTCGCCAGAGCGCGCACCTCCATGCGCGTGAACCGATGTCACAGCCCGCCGGCTCGGGGCGCTCACGGTTCGCAGGAATCACGCCAGGTGGCAGCGCCACTGCCCGGAACGTTGCGCCACGGCCTCGATAGCGCTGTCGCTGTTGCGCGACGGAATCAGAATCAGATCCGTGTCGGCCGCTAATGAGCCCATTGTAGCCCCACTGCACGCTTTATGATTTCACGAAATGTCGTTAATTTAATTTCAAAATCCGACCGAGTGAGAAAAAATTCGATACCGTCGGGTATCCTTCCGCCTCTCGTAACTGTCGGAGAGAACGAAGAAATGAAGCTTGAAGAGGCGTTAGTGGAGAAATTAGTACTTTTGAGAAATCGGAACTTAGCTTTCCCTGTGCACATTCGTCATCTTTAAAATAATTTTATATAGAGCATACTTTACCAAATGAATCAAGAAATATCGTTCCCTAATATGATTTTGCGATACGTTTGTAAAGCTGCCTTAAACGTTATAATTTTGAACCATAGTTTAACGTTTTGCATAGTGATTTTAAGGGAGTCGAACGCTGGGAGTACACAATCCCTGCTTTCTCTTAAACAAAATTGACTGTGCAAAATGTTGAACTGGTAATTAGACTTTGGGTACAGATCTCAAGACTCGATAAAAATAAAAGTACATTTTGAGTTGAGCTGTATAATGTTTACGTACGAAACTGCTTGTCTCTCAGCTGCTGTTACATCTATTATTAACTTATATCGGTAATCGAGTGTTCGAAAATCCTATCAATCGATATCGCGGTAAAACCCACAGTGGAAATTACCCGACCACTAAATAAATTAGGTAACAAAATAACGAACACGGCCCGCGGTACTAAACCGAACACGCGTTAGCGTTAGCAACCGGACGCGAAACCAGGTTAACATCTTACATGTAATAACCGACAAGTACAGGAGTGTAAATCTACGCTTGATTGTCAGCCCGGGGCCGTAACCGAGGGCTATTAAATCCGGGTTTATTGCCTCAGTTGAGCGATAAAGTAGGCAATAAAACATAATTTCGACCGCTTCTCCGCTAGGCCGTTAAGCGATTCCTATTCAAGGAGAGCCCCGCTTTATCGCCAGTTAACTCGTTTTCCGAAGAGAGTCGTTAAACTGAAATGGAATAGTAATGAGCAGTTTTATTACATGTTTTATACATTAACGTATTTAATTTTATCATGATACGAGTCCTTGATTCAAATACTGGTGAACGTGAAGATATGGGTTTAATTTAATTTTTACCACGGATACGATTGGACTATATACGGCAACAATTCGTATAATTAACAAAATAATATTTCACCGTGAATAATAAATCCGACCAAACCTAAATACGAAATAGTATTTATATTCGCAGCGCGATCTAGCGAACGGATTGAAAATTTGTGGTCGAGCCACCGAGCTGTTTCTCACGATCAGCTCCATTGAGTTGTAATGTCTGGAGTGGTACATCGGTGGTATGGAATCAGCATCGGTCATTTTCAAGTATAAAACCGGAAATAAATAAATAATAGCAATTTATTGGCAGTCTCGCTACTTTTTACACTTGTTTTTCATTGATCATCCAATTTGGTCGAAATGTACAATTTGTACAAAACATTTAAGATTCGCGAATATGTCATTATAATTCATTAAATCCCATTGTTACACACAGGTATAGGCAGTTATAGTAATAATCAAAGACACATTAGCGCTACCAGACGGTGGCGCGGTGTGGCGGCGCGCGGCAGCCTGGCGAACTACAAGATTTCCTAGAAGCCAGCTGATCCAGCAGTGTTCTTCAGGAGTACTGTACCGCGCATGTGCATGATTCTGTAATCGCGTTGTGATGCTAATTCTAATGCACGAAGCATGCTGCTATTTAATTAATTGAGCTGGATCCTAATTGAATTTCCCTCGCTTGCAATTATAAAACCCGCTTGCGTCATTCCCGCTCAGATTGAGTAAGCTGTGATTTCTGCCTGGAATTATTTAATTATAATGATTAAATTCCTGTAAAGCATTTTGCTCTCTTTATTATAGTTAATAACCAGTAATCAGTTGAGTGGCTTTGAGAATTAGAGGAGTTGAAATGTCTTAACTGCAATCATTATCAATGTACATTTATATCTAAACTTCCAAATATACTTTAGATTTGATAGTAAAGGCATTTTTAATTTTGATTTTGTAATCATTCTGATTTTCAAATTAAAATTAGTTTTTACAGCATAATATTTTATAAATGTTACGTGATTTGTTTGTTCTTTTTCAGTATTACGAGATGTCTTATGGCCTCAACGTAGAAATGCACAAACAGGTAAACAACTTTCTTTATTATAATCTATATATTTAATTCCGTAAGCGTATCGTATCGGTCCCCACGTAACATCTCGAGCTAGGAAGAAGTAAAGTTAGGTTATAACGATTCATTTTAAAGCTTGAGGGCCAAGGACGGTGGGAAAAATATCAGAAATGTCAAAAATTTCGTGGGCTACGCCCCACTTGACTTCAAAGATCCAATGATTTTCTTATGGAAATATCACTACAGTGTTTTTGTTAATAAGCAAAATAAACTAATGATCAGCTGTGATTATCCACTTACACTACAACCATATGTTTTAGGGGCTATAGCCCCTGTAAGCCACTAGTACTTATTTATTAGGCGTGATGTATATAATCTAATAGCAGTGATCGGAGTTGCTCTATAAACATTTTATTTGATTTCAAAGGTTATAGTCTTTGGACTCAAATTGTATGATCAGAAGTGTTTACGAAGTGACTTTAACGACAATTTATTTCCAAAAAATACTAGTTTTTCTCTTGATGTGGTGGGATTTAGTTATTTAAGAACTTGCTGATGTACCCGTTCTTCGCGTAGGAGCTTTCTTTACCCGTTCTATAGTCAATTCAATTTGCATCTTAGTTAGCTTGAAACAGCTGTTCTTGCTTCTGCTCTTTAAGCTGTCCAATGGAAGTATCCACAGCTGATCGCATTACAGTTTCTGAATGTTTACTTTCTTCTGAAATGTAAACATTGAAACTTGGGACGTTCACGTGGCGTAGCCCGAGTGAATAGGCCTTTGTGTTGCATGGGTTCAAAATCTTCCTTTGTGTAGTTTCAGCCCAGTCGTTTCAGTAGTTTTTGCATTTACCCGGAACATCAAACAGACAGATAGACAGAAACCACCTCTTCTTTATAATATTATAGATAGATAGATAGATAATGTTATTTCCTCCAATATTGTGGCCTTTAAATTCTATACAACACAGGAAGCACAATTTGAGACCACCTTCGGATGAGGATATTTTTTAAAGTTGGTTGTTAAGAATTGACAATTTTTATTTCACATGAAAGACTCGTTTGACCCCAGGGGAATGAGAGTTTCTTCATTGGAGCCCCACCTCATTAGTTTTGTCAAAAGCTCCTAAACTCTTACCCAAGTGTCTATACCAAGCACACAAATCGACGCAGTTGATTTCTCAAAGTAAATGGAATCCCCTCACGTGAAGTGATCGCATGGAGACGGAGCGCGTCGGAATAGTGAAAAGACGGCTGAAACCCCAAAAAGATTTATCACTGGGAAATTATTCCGACCCAAAGCGGAATACGGGGAATTTAACAAGCTGCTCAAACCGTTAAGACCTCGCGCTAAATTGTTCTTCGGAGACAAATTAATTGTCGAGAGCGGCGCGAGGGGTGAAATTATGAATTCCCTGCCATCAAGGAACTTAAAACCTCCCCTCGGAGGGAGGGGGGGCACCTCGGCCTCTTTATTCCGTGTTTAGAAAACTCGCCCCGCCGCGCCGTCACTTATTAAAACTCGGAGAAGAAACATTTACATAAAGTTCAGCAATACGGGTCTCAAGGAGTCGGGCGAGGGGACTTTTAATTATTCCGTTTAATCAGGAAAAACTGGCTTTTTAGCTCTCGCCTCTCGCAAATTAACGAATAACAGCCAACTTTTCGCCGAGTCGAGCAATTTTTTAAGAAATATAAAGTGACTGTTTTCTTTTAGTTACTCTCTTAAAGGGTTTTGTATAACTTCGGGATTTATAATCCTCTTTGTTTTTGTAGAATGATTTTAAAAGATGTACTGGTTATTCCGTAATTATAATTTCAGCATGTGTGAGAACTATTAATACAAATTGTGGTTAACCTTTAATGCTTGTGAACCGTTTGACATTTTATGCAGAGTAAAATCTCAACTTGTCTCGAAAACATAAATTTCAGATAAAACGACATCACACAAACACCCCCTGGATTTCAACGATCACGTGCGTGTCAGTAGCAGAATCATAAGTTTATGAAAGAATCACGTATAATGAAAGAACCATAAGATGGGAACAGCGATAGAGACTTAATCTAAATTATACAATGAGGACCCCTTAATCCGCGGGGGGACGCATTCACCCGCGCCGCGGCGGAATGTGTTATCAGTGGGGGTTGTGTGTTATCAGTCAAGCTCAGGCTCCCCCTCCCCCTCCCCCCACCCCACCCCCAGGGCGTGACGGAGCGGCTGAGTGCTTAGAATCGGCATGCTGAATAATAATATGATCAGAGCACACAACTGAATACAAGCCTCCATCTCATCCCTCCTGGCTCTGTTTGCTGTTTGCCGTTTGTCCCGCGCTGCGTTGCAGAAACCGTGTCTTTGGTTACGCCTTGTTGGCAGTTTATCTCACGCAGAAGTATTAATTCTGTTTGCAACGGTTGGGTAAGATTGAAATGACATTTTCCTTTTACATTTAGAAACAGTATCCATCACGATCAAATTATTACTAGGTTACTGTATTGCTAGTCACACACACACACACACACACACACACACACACACACACACACACACACACACACACACACACACACACACACACACACACACACACACACACGCGCGCGCGCGCGCGCGCACACGTGGGTATTTAAAGGGAAAGTTAATTAAATTCTGAGTTCAGATCAGTAGGACACGTTGTTCCTGATAAATACCAACTATTTCCAGTCTGCACTCTGCGGGTGTTCGTCATAATGTGAGGGCGAGTAGGCAGTAATGTGTAATGCACCACGAGCAGACACTTCCCCACCTCCCGCCTTACAAAGGTCGCTCATAAACACCCAGTCATTCAATCCGAGTAGATGGTCGCAGAACTACGCCTCCAGTCCCAGTCCAGGCTTTTACCAATTATCAGTTCAATCAGCGAATAGGCCTACACTTCATTGTGGTTTTAGATGCTAAGGTTCAAACTAAAAGTCGGTTTAGAGTCGTAATGAGTAACTGGATGTTATTATTGAAGAAAGTTAATATGTAGGATAACGTTTCTATTTATATTTAGCGTGTTTGTTAGTCCTTTAAAAACAAGATTATTAAATATTTTAGACGAGGGTGTTTATTACAACATAAATAGCAATTGATATTGGGATTGAGCCGAAATCAGGTTATATCATGCATTTTACAAATACAATCACGAAGCCGCCAGACGAACTGAATATGATTTTCAATCTCTGAATCACGTATTTAGTTTACCTCAAATCACAGTAAGTAGTATTTTTTAGATTCATTTTTGTATAGATTCTGCTTTTACAAGAAGACCGTTTAAAACTTATTTCGTAAAAATGATTAGTTATTTTTATTTCTGTATAAAATAACAACCCGTAAAAAATCATAAAATCAACGAAAACATAAATTCACTTATACTTTTTTTTAAACGTACCACGGGACGTTCTAAAACCACCCTTGACACGGCAAGACGTGGAGAACAGACCGAAACACACGTGGGAAGACACGGAGTTGGAAAGTCGCAGAGTCACGGGAAAGACCCGGACACATACAAAGACACGGGGAAAGACACAAAGGTGGAAAGTCGTGGACAGAAACTGAGATGGAAAGACGCAGAGACGTGGAAAGAAACGGAGATGGAAAGACGTGTAGACGTGGAAAGACACGGAGACTTGGAAAGATAAGGAGACCGTGGATCGATTGTGGAGGGCGCGCCAAACGGCAAGACTCCCTTCTCGCCGAGAGCTTTATTAAATCGCACTCGCTAATTACACTATTATTAACATGTTTTCCTTCCAATTAATTCTCCTCGCCGGCGTTTGTTTTACCACTTACCCACACACTCGACTTTGTCCCTCCCCCCGATTGTCTGAGCCACTAATTTGTTTAAGCCTCGGCGGTTCCGTTTGGCCCCGGGACAAGGGTTGGGGGTTGGGGGTGGGGTTGAGGGTTGGGGGTTAGGGTGCGGTCATCGCCTCTTCGAGTTTCATACTGGCTATGAAGATTTGTTATGAGTTTTCAATAACTAAGAGAAATGTATTCAAAATAGTTTGTGAGACATGGGTTTGAAATTAGATCAAAATTAATTTATGAATGTATTATTTATTTGTATATTCTTCTATTATAATTTCCGATCTGTGCGTGTCGCAGTTTTATATTGCCACATCCTTTGTATTTAAAAGTATCAGATATAAATAATCACCCGTTGATGAGAAACTCGTCTTTATAAACTCATTTTGTTATGCAGTTCAGGAAAAATACATAAAATACGCATCCATTCAAGTCACATTTAAAACGTAAAATAATAACGATTTCAGTGAGCAGAATTTGGAAATTACAAACAGCTAACCCATAACAAAAAACGCAAGTATTGAATGTTTTGCAATGTTGTTGAATGATTATTATTTGTGATATCAGAATTATGTTTGCTGAAATCGAAATCACTCTTTTTTTGATGTATAAAAAGAGCCGTACATCAACAACTTCCGATAATCGTTGAGGAAGGACGAGATTTGAAAGTTCATTCGTCTTATGGGTGAAGCAGGTAGAAACAGAGGGCTGTAACCCCTCTTAAAACCCTGATTAGAAAAATGAAGTCCAATTAATAAACCGTGGTCACGCTGAGATTACAAATAACTAAAAGTCGGAAACCGCAACCAATCTGGTACTCGGTCGCGAGGCCGTCTTGGGTCACGGAGGCGCAGGACCGCGTCGCGTCACGCTCGCGTCACGCAGCTCTTGTGATCTTGTAACGAGCCCGAACGCCGACGTCGGGAACTAACTGTTATTCTCCAGCATCGTCGACCTCCCGTGTCACTCCGGACATCTTCAGTGGCCGCTATGGTTGTCAAATCAAACATCGTTGCCAAGGCCGTCAGTGACACTAGGATGCCGTCTAATTGCTTGGGAAGAAGTACATTAATTAGGTAAAGTCAGTAAGTATTGATTTGGCCATTCGATACATTATGTATAATAGGCTGTGTCAGTTCACATCAAAAGGCAACAAAAACATAATTTCAAACCCGAAAAAATCTTCGTGCAAGAAATCAGGCAAATCAAAATGTATGCACACATCATGCTAACAAAACAAATATGAATTTAACAATGACAGTAAATTGTTGCACCACTGTATGTTATTTACCGGTTTACAAATGTAAAATTCCTATGACAAATTTGGAATTCAATTTTATTGTAAACATTAAATTGGCCCAAACTAAATATATTTTCTAAACCTAAAGAAAATCCTTGAACTAGGCCTAGCTAAATTAGTTTATTAAATAATTGTCAAACATACCCTGTGACAGTAAAATAATTTTTGGACGATTTAAATTTAATGTTGTAGTTCATTTATCCACCAATTAATGGACTATAATTGTGTGACAATCAGAGTAAAAGAACAATTTTGATGAAAGATTTTAAACATTACATATTTAAAAAAATATAGCTTCTTGTCCTAAAAGCCACAGGGATATCCCGACATCGAAGCTCGAATTGACTTATTAATATTTGGCGCCGACTAAAGCACCGAATGTTCCCCCGGGTCGTTGGAAGTAGCTTCTGTACGTGAGGGAACCCCCGAGGCGCGAGGGGCGAGGGGCGGGTGACGAGAGGTGAGTTTTTAAGGAGGGGGCTTTCATCTTTGCGTTTCCGTATCCTTTGAAAAAGACGTCCCGCGTTTGAAACTCCCCAGAGCAAATCCAATATCGCAGTCGGCTGCAAATGCCGAAGCACTGATTGGATTCGGTTATCACATTTCTTTTTCTATCTCACTTTACCCCCCCCCCGCCCCCGCCCTCGCCCCTCCTGACGCTTTCAAGTCGTGAAACCTTTTTACAAGTCGACTCTCGTGCCGGTGTGAGATTTGAATTTATATTGACACAAATGAAACTCTCCCGCCTCGTTTTTCTTTGTCTTCGACTCGATTTCAACGACGAACCACGCTGGCTGGTCGATTTGGAGTAAAGCGTGTTTTTCAATCTGAGTGAGGTTTTCCTATTGTCAGTCATCTGTGCCAGCTAAACCTGGGTATATATTTTTTTAGAGACCCTACAGGTGTACAGTAATGAGAAGGTCTTTAGAAGTCATTTACTGAGATGAGTGTAATAAAGAAAGAAAGGTTAGTTCTTCGCTGATAAAATATATATATATATATTACAGTGATCATAAGATTCAAAATAAGTCTGAAAATAACCTTGCGTGAAAATAATTTCACAGTGTTTGAGGAAGTGTCTCGAGTATCAAAAAAAGATTCGAACTGAAGATGTTATTCGGTTGCATTTAGTTATGAAATAACACCGGATTTGAGATTTGTGACCAGTAAAACCAATGAACATACACCTTATACTTAGGGGTGCGCCCTACCCAGATTGAATTCATTGTTGTTTAGCGCCGCGCCGGCGCCGCCAACAAGCAGGGCCATGCATATTTACGCTTGAAGACCATTTTGTTCTCCTCGATCACACTGTTATTTTACAGATTTCTACCAAACTATTTGCAGTTTCACACTTTTCAGATCCCAATCTAGGGATCATACGGTTCCTTTTCTCCAAAATAATTTTTCTCCATACGTTAGGAATCTTTAGAAAAACGCTTAATTTGAGAACATTACTATTGGCCTACCACTTATTTTGAATTAAAATCACGATTTTTAAATCGTATGATCTCTAGATGAACATTTATTGAATTAAAAAACATAACATTATTTTTAATTGGTTAACAATTTAGCCTACAATGAGGGAGATGCAAACCCCTTACTTGAGCGTGCGGAAGGGAGGTACGGCGCACCCTTAGGCTTGCCATACGTCCCGGTTTGACCGGGACAGTCCCGGTGTTTTGCTCTTGTCCCGGTGACCGGGCCGGTTTCGCTTATGTCCCGGTCAGAGAATAAAACTGTGTAAATTTGACGTGCCGTGCCGTGATTTTGGAAAAAGTTCATTCCAGTCAAAAGTATGAATGGTTTTGAAACAGCAATTGAATTTGTTATAGAATATCGCATATCGTACAAATAATAAAACTGAATTTGTTGTAATTTTTTCAGAATTTAATTTCATTAATTCTCTTTATATATCTTTAAAAATGTTCAAACTAAAAAATAGTGCTGGCTAGATTTTACGAATCAAAAGCCATTCCTTTTTTTAAAAGTTTTTAAATACGAGTAAAACGCCGTTAAATATACACAGGATTTAATTGCTTAAAATAAATAAATAAAATACTTAAAATAACTAAAAATTAGTCCAAACCCTTTTTAAAAGCCTATATTTCAAAATGTAGACAACCGGATCTCTCGTTATTGGAAAGGGGGGGAATCCATACCTCCAAAACCAAACCCCCCAGTAAGATCGTTGTCCCGATTTGACTCTTGGAAATTATGGCAAGCCCTACTTATAAGGTTTGTATTCATTGGTAAAACTCAACCAGTTGAAGTGTGCCGCGAAAAAATATGGATCCACAATATCGTTCCTAAAAGAAAAATACGGAAACAAAATTGAAGTAGTTGGATTAATTGGATCGAGAGGGAACCAAATTAGTTCAATTCATTTTGGAAGAGATATCAGAAGAAGCGTTGAAAGAAATTTCATATACACTGTTTCAATTCTAGGAAATGAAATGTATGCTAAAAATTAATATTTCAAAGTCACCTTCAAAATTTCAGTTCTATTTGTTAATGTTAGTATTGCATCCTTTGTATTTCATGCAGCTTTCCCAATGCTCATCCTTGGGATATATATCCGAGACCATAACGTTAGGGTGATTAGTAATATCCTGTGGGTTTTCATGGGATATAAGATGTGGATGAATGCCACTTTATAATTTCAGTGGATGTTTTTATTTTGTTTCTTATTGTATGGCTTTTGGCGGAGGAGGATATCTACTACAGATGTACAATTCTCTGGTTCATTAGAGCGTATTTTTCTATTTAGGTCGACCCACAGCTTTGGTGGTTTCCGAACCACTAGGATGTATCATTGTCAAAGTTAATAGTTAATTATGATCTGTGTGATCGCACCCGGAACTGTACGGACCTAAGTCACGCGCTACACCATACCGCTCCCCTGATAGATTATGATCACAATGTATAATACTAATCAGCTTAATAATTTAAATTAAACAATTTTATATTTTTATGATGTTTTATTTCAAGTTTCATTGGAGGCATTGGAGTTTAACTAACAACATATTAAATGTTACCGTAATTTTTACGCGGTGTAAAACCAAAACGTCGTTATTATGCACAAACTGTTGCGTTCGCACGCGCGCACACCACTACCCACCGACCACAATGTATCCAGGACCGCTAATAACAGATGTGGTTGCAATTGAAGTGGAGTTGACCACATTGGGGGAGGCTACCCCACTGCCCCCCCCAAACCAAGCTGACTTACCCCTAATTACTCGGTCTCACCGGCGCGGCACCTGTTAAACCCACATTACATTGGTCAGAGCTACACCACCTTGCCAGGGCGAGTTTTGAGTGGCGACTGTTGTAATGAGTAGATATGAAAATTATACTGTTAATTGTAATAACTGCAGCCAAGAGCTACGACAAGAGCTTAACAAGATAAACTTGCTGTCCCTTGCAGTTTTTCGTAACCTGTTTTGTTTTATTATGGACTATGTAATTAAAGACGGTGTACCATATCTTTTACACTGTATACAGGATGTCTCAAAAGTCGACGACCAAAATTCACAGGCTTGTTTTATGGACTATTTCCAACGAAAAATAACATATCATTTTTTATCATATTAATAATTTACAAGCTATTGATGTTTTAAATATTTTTCAGATCTGTGAATTGCAATTTTATAAATTATTGTTAGGCAAGAAAATATAAATGAAGGTCCATACCACTTTTACACTGCATCCAAATGAAAAGTGTTTATTAAAAATTCAGTTTACAAGTTCAGTAACATTAAAAAACACAAATTACCGCAATTTAAATTTAACATTTCAAACAAATTTTTACTTTGAAACGGTGTTCCCGTTTACAGTCGTGTCTTAGAGAGTGATACTATTTCTTAAAAGCTTTCCCATTTATTTTATTAAGACATACAATATTCATTTCCCTAATTTCAGTAATGGTGTATTTTATTTAAATTAATACACTTTTCCTGAAACAAGCCATTAATTTAAGGTAAAAACGTATATATAGGAATAAAATATTAAAATTGCATTAATTTGTTTTTTTAATTGTATTTAACTCCTAAAAGCTGCATTTATTTATTATTACTGTTTATTTTTATATGCTGTAAAAGCTGTATCGTCTTACGTGAATATTTTCTTGTCTAAAAATGTTTTATGAGATTACAGTATGTTGATTAAACAAATATTAAAAACGTCAATTGCTCGTAAACTGAAGAATATGATAACAAATTATATGTCAATTTTGTCCATGTAATAAGCCTGTGAAGTTTGGTTGTCGACTTTTGAGACACCCTGTATACTTACCGTCTCTTATGTGAATACAGTGTAAGAGTAATAATATTTATAAGTGTTATAAGACATATTGTAATACATACAGTAAGTACAATAAGAACACTTAATGTGCTAATCAAGAAGTCGCTTTGCCATTATAATGTAAATGATTCATTGTATTATCTTATTTACCAGGAAATTGACTTATAAATAAGCTAAAAGTATGAGGAAACATCATCAATTTACTTTTGATAACCTTTAACTTAGAAGCGATTCGTGTAAATATCTCCAGTAAGAAACATAATTTACGATTAGAATTGATTTTATGTGAGATGCCAACACACAAATATTATCAGTTTAAATATGTTAAAACTTTTTTTAATCAAAACGGAATTTACGAACTATAACTATTTTCATCCAAAATATGAATAAGTTAAAAAATAAATTCAATGTTTTAAATAATTTTATTCAAACAACGTAATAGGTCTAATACTTTCAACTCTTTACTTATAATTTACTTGTTACTTGTAATCTTTAGTATTTCAGATAACACGCAGGTTTTAGATGCCAGTTTGTAATTATACAGTACCAATACAAATTTATTTTTCACCATTTCCCCGAATCACAACAATTTGACCTCGTTATACAAGG
The DNA here is from genome assembly GCA_963675035.1 of Allygus modestus. Lineage (NCBI taxonomy): Eukaryota > Metazoa > Arthropoda > Insecta > Hemiptera > Cicadellidae > Allygus > Allygus modestus. The sequence goes on along the minus strand of OY776115.1, from coordinate 108,752,034 downwards.
ACTTGAGGACTTCAAAGTTTTGATTCGATAAAGAGGAAATTGGGTGCAGTTAGGTATCGCTCCGTCAAGTTGGTAGCAGTGATAAACACCTTGACAAATCACTCGCCAAGTTGTCACACCTGCAAGACTCGCGTAAGTGGGTCCCCCCCTCTTTCCGGCTTCGTCACTCTTTGACCCCCAAACCCCTTGCTTTCTCCCCCTACCCCCTACTCTTCCCCGTCGAACATCTTAGACGCTCGACGACTTCATTGGTGTTTCTTAGTGTCGGGAAAAAGAAAATAGTCATTACTGTATTTTGTTTCTTCTGCTCGTAATTTTGGTATTTAACAGTTTTGTAAATTCGAACTTTTTCGTGAATTGTGTGGAAATAGCGTTTCCTTAACAGTTGTAAAATTAATTTGTCCAACATCTGTTTTTAAAGTTTTTTACCGTTTTGTAATGGGTGGTCGGGATTGGGGGGTACCGCATCGCGCGCCCCACAGCAGTTATCATAATCATGACGTCATCACGGATGGCTGCCTCTAACCACCGCGCTTGTACGAAGCTATGTCACCATCACACCTTCCCGCGGCCGCAGCCTGTGGTCTACTCATTTGACGGTTTAATTTTTTCATACATTAAATTAAAAGCCCCCGTCGTTTATCTGATTTGAGTTTAAAAAATAAATTCGCACGGTTAGTCAGTTTGAAATATTTTAAATGTGTTTTAATTTGACCTTTTCATAGATTGCTTGCCCTTAGAAAATGTTTGATCGAAAAACAATTCCCCATATTTTCTCACCAAGACCAATGATCGATATGTGTCACTTGCGAGTTTCTGATAAAAAAACAATAAAATGACAACATTTTCTGGAATATTTAATTGATTACATGTACAAATTTGTTATAAAATGCTTTAATTTACTTGGTGTATTCAAAATATCCGAATAATTACGCCTTGAAAAACTGTTGCGCTAAACACAGCTAGACAACTCAATAGAGTTCGTTTATCTGTGCTTTTATAGATAAGTTATGTTACAATCTAAAAAATAGTTACTTTAAGGTTTCCTTTAAAGTTTCCACCATTCCCTCTGAGTTACAACTCATACAGTACTACAAGATCGAGCTGTCACTCGTTCATTCTCCCCTAGCTAATGAACAGCGCCATGGAGTTATAAGAGCACACAGAGTATCGTCCCCTAGTGCCCCGTCCCGCCGTCAGGTCGCGACACCGCTTTGTAATGTTGTAATTGCACCGCGTTTTTGCTTTATTAATGAACGTAAACGCTAATTGGCCGACATTAATTTGTTAATGGCTACCATAAGTGGGCTATTATTCTTAACGGTTGAACAACTTAATGGGTTTTGCATTCTCACGATTAGTATACTCCCCGGCGTTCTAACTCGTCTCGACTGCTTTTAAGATAATTAATTACGAATTTAAGCCGATTGAAGCTTGAAATGGTTATGGTTTTATTCTGTTTTTAATGCGGCATTATTTAAATTACAAGGTTCAAATCATTTCGTGGATTATAGTTTAAGTAGTATACAACCTTATGTTGTAGACCTACATATAAAAGTGATTTGCAAAAAAGTAAGCAGTTAAAGAGAGCCTAAGGACTATACATTTTGTGAGCGTAAAATATAAAATGTAGATTAAAATGATACATTATATACAAATAAATGCTCGAAATAACCGTGGTGTGTATTAAACCTCGTATAACTGTAACAAAATCATTCTCTCACATGTTAAACGAGTTCTCGCTCTTTTGTGCTTGGAAGAAAATAATCTCGTTGACACGATCTGAAGCGAGTAAGGGAAGTTTGGGTGAGGTTGGGCGAAGGGGTCACACGCGGAGAGGGCGCCTGGGGAATCAATTTTGCCGTGTGTTATTTATGTTGGGCGGGTCCGGGGGAGGGGGGAGGGTGCCAATAAAGAAGGCACCGAGAGCTCCTCCAATATTTGTACGCCGTGTCTGAGGCAAAAATAATCCCCTCTATCCAAACATCCAGTCAGCTGGAATTTGTGAAACCCGGCACAGTTGTGTCAATCTTGCCAACTGCGCGCCGGATCTCGCGAGGCTCTTCGAAGGCTTTTGCTTTTATATCGGGATTCTTAATATGTCATTATTTATTTTAGTAATACAAATGCTCGTTTTATTACGTTAAATCTATGCACTGAACTGTTGAGTTCATTGGTGTCTTCATTGTTGCTTCGAACAGTAACCATACAAAAACATGATAGTATGTTTTACTGCTATAAAAGTAGATTTATGAACATTTTGGGAAAGTCACAATCCGGTTCATCTAGTAAAGAATTTGTTATTAACAAGAGGAGTAATGCTAGGACAGAATTTTCATCGTAAAACTTGATATTCGTATTCGTGATGATTATTCGATATTTTCTTAAGTTCGTCCCCGCCACCAACCTGATTCTTCCCTAGAACAAAGTTAGCCTAACTTTTAAATCCTATTCCATCGAATAGAACTAAAAAATACCTAGCGATATCAGTGCGGGGAATTTTTATATAACAAATAATAAGCAATACAGTTTTAAAATATCCAATTTTTTAAAATTGTTTGTGTTATACAATTTTCAGCTCAATTGTGTCAAATCACTAGGAGCTTTATGGTTTCTAAAATGAGCCAATTCAACAGTTTGGGTAATTCGTTGAGGAGGGGGGAGTTTGAAATTTAATATTGTCCTTTTGTGAGAACAGTTAAAAATGTTAACAGTTTCGTGATTAGAACGCCTCTTGCACTGTTATTTTGGTACACTCCGCACTTATTAATAATTTAAATAATAATAATAATCTTAATAATCATCGTTATTACATTTCAACTCAGTGATTTACCCACGACAATATCGGTCACATGTGTAGGCATGACGGGACACGACAGCCCACACATAGTTGCGGCGTAATTATGAAGATCAGCTGATTGCCAATCAGCTGTGGTGATCCTGTTTGGCGGGAGATCCTCCATCCTCCATCCTCCATCGCCGGCTTTGCAAGGATTATTCTGATTGAGGCCACTAATATGATAAAAATCTCCCTTTCCGGCAAAACAGAATAACAAATTTACCCAATTCCCCGTTTTATCTGGGGATTACCGAGTACGGTATACGCGGAAGCTTTTATCGATAAATATTACTCTGATCATTGTGTTGTTGAATGCATTCAAAGGTAGGGAAGGGAGTCTCAGCTTATTTTACCAGTGAAGATCACACTTTTGATATCAACATTGTATATTTACAACAAACGTTTGTATTTTATTCGCTCTAAAGTATTTGATTTGGTTACCCGGTGGCGGTGGCTTGCAAACACAAATCTACCAACCAAAGCTTGTATAAATACACCACTTATTTATCTCAAGAGAAGCTACTATAAAATTAGCTTTTGTCAAAAACAAACCAACACTTTCAATATAAATCTTCGAAAAAATAATATTATACCCATAAATTGTCATAGAACAACGTCAAAAGATAATTAATGCACAACGGAATAAAATTAATGAATAAAATCCCTGACAAGTTAAAAATTTACCTTCTAGAGCATTGAAAACAAAATTTAATCTTCTTAAAAAAAGTATTATACCATGGATTAATTTTGTTATGACCAGAATAACCACTGAAGAGTATATATTTGCCAAAAAAAAACTATAATAATAGAAGAACAGCATGAAGAAAATACCATGGATGAATTTGTAATGATCTGAATAACCACTGAGAGTATATATTTTCAAAAATAAATAAGAGTATTTATTTAAAACAAATAATAATAATGAATGATTTTAAGGTACCCCGCAAGTCACCCTTAACATCTCCATCTTAAATAGACGTCTTAGCGAGGGAAGGTTAAATAAATATTTGTTATATTATACGCAGTAAAGGCGTTTAATGTTCAATCTTTGTACTGAGAATAAATTCAACACAATAAAATACAATGCGAAAAACTCGAAGTAACGAGTTAAGTTAATTGCCTACATCATACATAGAGTTTCGTTAGCAGCTTACACTTTAAGCAAAGTGTTTGAGGGAAATGGTATATACTTATCCACAGGAGTTTATATAAAAACAATAGTTTTTCAGTTATATAATACATATACCAAAAACCAATAACAGATTATCATTATTAATGTATTGATTGATAATAACCGAATTAAATGGATATCGTTATTTCGACCTATAACAATTATGCCAACAATCGCCTTAGGGTTGTTGTTGGCTGATGGGGGGGAGAGGTTACCCCTCCCCACCCCTTCCACAGAGTAATATCACATGTATATGATAACAGCCGGCGGCCTCTATGGTAATGTACGCTGGCCAATAATCATGTAATATGCTCTACATGCTTTGTGTTAATGTGTCGGGACGTGGGGTCAATTATACATACATTGTCCGCGTAATGGCTCATTTAGTTTTAATCAAACGGCGATGTGCTCGGTGATTGCTTCCAAATTGAATTTATGAGGGATTCAACTGATTTATAGTTTTTGTATTAAAATAATTGCTATAGTTCGTAATCGTTTTTCGATCACATAGTACAGCTTGTTTTTGTGAATATTTAAATCTAATTAAATAAATGTGCAATTTTATTGTTATTTATCGTACAACATCGGATGCAGAATTTAAACTTTTGAATTTTTTTGTTTTGTTATATGTACGCAATAAGAATGTTTTGAAAGAGAACGGTCCAAACTCTGGCGATTGTACAATGTAAGGTCTTCGACAGCATCATTAAATTAACAGCCCGTGACAAATTGAAGCCAAGTCCAGCGAATCTTTCCAACATTTTCAGATTTTGCTCAAGATCTACTTGACGAACGTCGAACTGCTCTCTCCATTGTATGGGAGTGTCCATTCAGAACTTTTGAGCAATTTTATAGTTATTCCTACTTTGTACAGATTTTTAGAGTAGTTTTACGTTTTTAATAGCACAAATAAAATTATCTAAAATTGATTAACATTCAGTAGTGTTATTGCAAGAGTTTGAATACAAAACCGTACCAATCACTGTCTTTTATTATATCCATACACTTTTACTTTTGAGGCAGTGGTTTTGTTGTATCTTTACGGTTTAAACCGCTAAAAAACTCAAACATTATTCGATACATAATGTGGAATTATTGAACGCGTAAAAACACACGTGCATCTGGCCATTCCGAATTAAACACACTTAAGCTTTGGTCGGTTCACTATCGTGTGTTTTAACGCGATTACTCGGCGGTCGGAATTAAAACAAATCCATCGCTCAAATACGGATTAAAAGTTCCACATCGAGTTGTAATCCCCAGCAATTCGTCATGTTTTTATCCCGGTATCAGAACGCGGGTTTGCGCGAGCCGCGTGTGCGATGTGCGATGTGCGATGTGCGATGCGGAGAAATAATCCGCCATTGTAAACCGCCGGTCGCATTAAACTGCACATAATTGGAAAATGGAGGCGAAACCGATAATTATGAACAAAGCGGCGGGGAAACAATAACTTGGGGAACATGTTTGCGCCCCGTCACTGCGGTTTGGCGCGCTGGTAGATAAACTCTGGTATTACAAGTGGTTCTAAAAATAAATTGGGTTGAGATAAAATTTGTTTTATTATTTTACTGGCCAATGTTTATGGTTAGTTTTAAATATAAATACACACAATTTATTTATGGTGTTGGGTTTTATGAGGTCTTTATTTTTAAGGGGTTCGTTTGTTTCTAATCTTCCAGCAACAATTTCAGGATCAACCAAATTCGAGTTAAATTAAAAATTTCGACAAGTTAGATATTTATAAAATTACCATAACGTTTAAAATGATTTTTTTTAAGTGGCGGAACAAAATTTGTAATTTTGTTGTGCCGTGTACACCATAAATAGTAATTATTACTTGTGAAGTTCCCAATTTAAAACTATGCCTATTTCCTATTTAAAACTATATACCTGTCAATACCTTAAAAGTACGAGAAATACACAGTAATTTGGATTGGATTCATCACTATTCGTATATTTTTTACAAACTTAATTTCCTGTTGATGCCTTGAACCGCCGTGCTCTGGACGTTTATGAATTTCAAAGGGTAGAACTAAGTTAATTCGTTCATCTCATTGATGTTCTCCCTAAAAAGTTATTTATCATTCAAATGAAAGCCTACTCAAACGCTACAACCCAATAAAACACAAAAAGCCCTATCAGCTTATCCAATACAACCCAATAATCTGTTCTTCACAGTGCGAAAAGCCCTATCCAATCTCATTACGCCCCGCCCTAGTTGACGACAAAGAACATGAGGGTTCCGAGTGCACCGCCCTGGGTAATGCCGTTGCCGCATCTGCCGTTGAGCAGTCGAACGCCCCTAGTGCCTCGAGCAGTCCTGGGCTCCCCGGTCCAAATAAACACCCCTAATTGCTCATTTCAACCCCTCCCATCCCCCGGGGTTGATCCGCGTCATCGGCAGACATCTGGCTTCAGGCTGAGCTGTCCGAGGGTTGATGAACGGTTTGTTTGCATTTCGTGAGAATAACAGGGGATTAAAGTGTTATAGGAGTGATGAGATTTTATGAGATTAGTTTGTGGTGTGGGTAAAAATATAGGAATTTGTGCGATTTTCGGAACACGAAAAAGTTAGGGATTTCGGTTTCAGATCTGGTGCATGGTTGTTACAGAAGCGAAGAATGAGATTTCGCAGTTCAATATCTCAGTATTGCACAGTCTTGAACAGCCAAGATTGTTCTTTATGGCGCTTTTTGGGGTGCTAGCTAGAATTTTGTAAACTCGTTCAGGTTGGGGCTCGTACTTGGAAAGTGTGGGAGAGGATAAGAATACAGTAAACCCCAAATCCCTTTCGTGATTAGTAAATTAGGTACCCTTTTGCACTTTGGTGTTGTTTAATTTAAATTGTAGAATTTTGTACATTTACTAAAGCACAAAAACGTCACGTATAATGTCAAAATCAACCAGGGCTAAATGTTGGATGTTATCTGCCAGTTTCGATTTTTAAAACCAAAATTGTTGTATTTAATAATTAATAGAGATGCATCTTAATAGCTTACGAGAGTTCTCATTAGAACACAACACTCATTACTCTCTCTTTTCCCGAGATTAATAATTTGTTCGCTAATTTTCAACGTAAATAATCGTTTAATTCGAGTTTTGAGTAAATAGGTTTCTGAATTTAGATGAATAATCCAACCTCCCAAGTGGCTATTCCTTGGAGGCTAGTGGGCAAACAGAGGGTAGTTCCCCCTGTGCCTGTGGGGGGGGGGGCGACACGACCCCAGGAAGGGTCCTAGCCCCATGGGGCACAACCTCCCCCGCTGTGGTTTAATATTACAACAGTTTGCATTGATACGGGGGTAATGGGGGAGCTGGCATTGCACCCTTGCTCATGGTGTGTTATGTGTGACCGCCTTCAACATTTTTCAAATTAAATTTATTGGGATTGTTAATTAAGTTTAATTTTACAATCGATATGATGTCGTTTTCTAAATACAAATAATAACAGTTGGACATACCTTTTCAACCATATTAAAATGTAAAGCAATGGAAATTTACTTTTGGAAAGTAAGTTAGGGAAGTGCAAAGTTTCCGCTTTTCATCATTATATTACACCCCCATATGACTTCATGTGAACTGTTCATAATCAAAACTACACTTTGTAAAGTTTAAAATAGTAAACGACCTTTTCATTGGAAACAAAAGCTTGACGAAGTGCTAAAACTTAATCGTAATTTACTTAGAGGGGAACTTAATTTTGGGTTTTTGTCGCTCGTGTTTTTATACATTAGGCCTACATGAGTAATCCGTAGTTTCTTTAACACACTGTCACTTTCAATAGGCCCTACTAGCAAAGAAACGGAGGATAAAGTGCTACTGTCAAGTTTGCGCCAATGTTTGTAAAGTAACGTTTACTAACCTACCCCCCTCCCCCAAATTCGGCTCTGGGGTCATTTCACCGTCCAGTTGGCTCTCCCGAGTGGGCGCTAACCGAGCGTTTGGTGAACATTTTATATATTTCAGCCGCAGCAGAATCCCCCCCCGCCTATGTTGTACGTTTGGAAATAGCCCTTTACCATAAGCGTAATTTCAGTATTCTTATTGGAGAGGCAAAAATGGTCATGATCGTGACTTTTCATAAATTACAATAATATTTCCTCCAAATTATTGGGGGGGGGGGGCAACTGCCCCCCCCCTGGCCACCCCCGAATTACGCCTATACTCTTTACCTACCAGCTATTAAATTAATCGGAACATATTTTGTATTTGATAAAGCTTGGATATGATCAAAAGATAAACATTGTGTTGTTTTTGCTAAGGGTCCAATAATAAATCAGATATAATTAATGCGATCTGTCTATCCCATGTGATTTTATCTCATGGGATAGACACCGACCATACATGGTGCCTTAGGGATTTAATATGCACTATGGCATGTTAACACTCTTCTTTTAGGAGACGAACTCATCTTTTAACGTACAATGAAACGTTAGAACGGCGAGAAGTGTCTGACATTTCCCCCCTCGCAATTCCCCCCTCTCACTTTCGTGGGAAAGTTCAGCATTCCTGGGGTTTCGACAATCGGTTTGCCAGGTTATTATTTTACGTCCTGGCAACAAATAATTCTCAATCGGTGTTTCCGCATTTCCAGTCTTAAAGCCATAATTTATTCCGCTACAATTACATATAGCGTTTATAATCGTTTTCTAAAACGCGAAACTTTAGTAGTCGTGTGAAAATTGAAGATGTATATAATGAAAATATTGATACAGTAACCAAAGAGGTGCATTTTGAGATGAGTTTTCTTAATTCACCAACGTGTAGTATTTCTTGATATGTGATTAAATTTTACTTGCTTACTTGAAACTTTAGAAGAAACGTTTTCTTCATACAGATCTTGTGGATTAAACTACCTCTAATCTGGGTTATTAAAACTAACGCAGGACGTTTAAGTTGAAGTTTACCACAGCCGTCATCATCCTCGGTACTTCCCAGTAAACTGTAAACGCAAAATCTTGCACAGAAACTTAGTGAGTTTATTGTCCAACAGCTTCGCTAGTTCATCTGATTACAGTTTGATGGTCGGACCAAAACAAACAGCTGGTCAGTAGTGTTTCAACGTGACACCTAAACATATTTGATTTATGGCCTTAAAACATGTTTCCATAAATTTTCTGGTCGAGACCTTTAATTTAAGTATACGGTTCGTGGGTTTCTCAAATGTTTCTGGTATACGGTTTGGCTTTGTAATAGAGTCGAAAATTAATTAAGGAAGATAAGTTGTAGAGGTTACTGGTGTGGAACGTATAATGCGGTTGGCACAATGTCGGTTCAGCGATTAAAACAATCAGTTTTGGTTCATGCCCCCGGGGCCTGATAACAACACACTACCGGAGTGCAATGAATGCGCAGCGCGACGAGTAATCCAAAGTACCCCCGTAGCAGCAACCTGCGTACTCAGCGAATTTCCAATGAATATATATGTATCTTAATACCACATAAAGCCACATACCAAGTGTAATCAATATACATTCATAAATAAACGATTTATGAAATTTTAATTATTCTCCATAAGAATAACATGGCGGCTGAGTATGCAAGGTTGCTGAAGCAAGGAACACAAAAAATGGGGTTTTATACAAATATCAATATAACTCAAGAAGGTAAAGCCACATACCAAATGTTATTAATTTATGTTCATAATTAAGGGAAATAACACGTTCCATAAGAATTCTCCATAAGAATAACATGGGAGCTGAGTACGCAGGTTTGCTGCTACGGGAAATTTCGGTCAAAAAATGTTTTTAGTGCAAATATCAATAGACCACAACGATATGAAGCAATATACCAAGTTTCATCAGGATAAGTTTATAAATAAGCGAGATATACATTTTGTCTTATTCTCCATAAGGATAACATTGGACAACGTACTGTGTTTAGCACTTTCAATATCTCTATAACCATTTGACGTAGAGCAATGATCAAAACACCAAATTGTGCGTCTTTTTAAACTTATTCCACAGGAAAAAAATAAAATGTGACTTTTTCAAAAATGATATGTAAACAACTCAAAAAACCCATTCTTGGGGTACAAAACCCCCCAAAATACCTCTTCGGATTGGTCGATCTGTCTGGTTTTCGAACTTAGTCATAATTGCTGCTTTACACGTTTATACCAAATTTCGTCAAAATCGGTATTTTTCGAGAGTTATCGTGGTCACGCACACACACACACACACATATAATATATATATACAGTTTTGAACGAATGGTGTTTTTGGCATCTGGGGACCTCAAAATGAAAAGTTATCATGGTCCCGGGCCTAGGTCTTACCATGCCAACTACGGTAATAGCTTCTTCCCTATAGGGAAATTCGCTAAAACAAAGAACATCGATAAATTATCTACGTTGCAGGGAAAATAATCTACAACTCTATTTTTGTGAAATGTTTTTTGATATTTGTAAATGTTGTGAAATCATATTACAATAGCATACATAGAAAGTTAATCTTGTATCAGGGCATTAATAGGTTATTTGATTCTGTTGCAGACTGAAATTGCCAAGAGACTGAACGCCATTATAGCACAAATCCTTCCCTTTCTTTCCCAAGAGGTAAGTGTATTTTACAAATTAGTAATTTTATGTTTTTGCCTATGATCTGTCACATTTATATGAATAAAACTTGATTTGGACAGGTTAATTGTTTGGTTAAGTTTAAGGTCTACTTGTCAAAAGACAATTTGAGCTAAATCTTTACGTGATTTTTTTCTTTAAATGGTTTAGAAAATCCACTGAATTTCAGACCAATTTCGTTGAGGATATCACATGAATTTTAACTAAACGTGGCAGTCACAGTCGAGTTGATTGGGTACTGGGCCCCGGCCTAACACCCAAAAGACCCGAGTGAAATCCATCCAAGTCTGCCACCGTCTTTCGGAAGATAATAATAATTATAATAATGCTTTATTGTATGAAGACAATGGATACAGTGTATCACAAATATCAGCATGTATCAAGAATATCAGAATATCAGAATTTGTCAGTCTCGTGTTTATTTCGTGCTCTTCCCACTTTTAGCTACAATTCAATGAATTTATTGAAAGATACGTTAAGCCGTTGGTCCCGGCTACTTAAGTAGTCGATAGGTCATGTCACAGGCACTAACACTAATTAACACGACCCGAACAATCTGACAGACGTTGGCCAAAAGGTTACACGAACTTTACGTTACGTTGATCATTATTGAAAATAGAATTGCCGAATTAGTTGCAATGGATCAGTTATGTGAACGCTGTGATGTATAATAGAATGATAGTGTTTGCAATAAATAACAGTATACATAAAATATTTAGGTAATTTAGTACATTTTGTGTTCAGCTGTGAACATTTAGTTTAGTACTGTATATCAGTTTAATTGTCTCAACCATCAGAATTGTTACCTATCAGCGTGTTAACCTTAGGCCTATAACATTCAACAATGTGTAACTATTGCCTTTTAATAATCAGTTACTTTTTGAAACCAGTTACTTTTGTATCACTGTTTCTCGAAACCTGATACTTTTTCACTTTTTCTCAAAACCAGTTACTTTTTCTCGAAACCAGTTACGTTTGTATCAATATATTTATCGAAATAAATCAGTTACGTTTGTATCACTGTTTATCGATACCAGTTACTTTTGTATCCCTGTTTCTCGAAACTAGTTAATTTTGTGTCACTCTTTCTTGAAACCAGTTACTTTTGTATCACTGTTTCCCGATGTTCCAGCACCAACAGCAGGTAGCGACTGCCGTGGAGAGGGCCAAGCAGGTCACCATGACCGAACTCAACGCCATCATAGGGGTGAGTTGAGCCTATGTCGTTTAAAGGAGGGCCAGTATTTATACTATTTTCAAATATTTTATTGGCACTTCAATCTAAAAAAAGTCTTTAAGTTAACAGGAAGGAGTTTTACTTTTATTTGGTTTCGTAAACCGAGAAAGTTAAATTTCAAAATGGTTATTTAACAAAGTAGTAAGCAACAATTAACAGTTCAGTTAGTTAAAAAACGTAAAAACCAACACATACCAAATTTTAAACGGTTTATTATTTGTTAAATCGTTTATACCTAAGCATAAAATGCGTCTCAACATTTCAACCCCTAAACGACAACAATCATAATCGTCTACTCTAGTCTAAAACTAAAACGCCGTCTATTCGTGGAATGCGGTGTTGTGTAGTTGGCATCAGTGTAGGTGTAAGCCGTGTTATTAGGTTGGCACCCCTGAACACGATGCCGGGATCCTAATTACATATGCTCGCTACATGTTCAACATGGAGCAGTCCTAGTCCCCGCTCTCGTGTAGGTGGCAACATCGTATAAACAGTGTATCTTATGGCGATGTGAGAATGACACCATTGAATATGCATGTGAATGAGTTTTGTCGTAAACATTTAGTGGGACTGTTAATTTTGAAGTAAATCGAACAATTGTACTCAATTTGGTCGAATAGTTTGTATGTTAATTTTCATTTACTCTATTAATTTACAGTAGGCCTACTAGGTAGTAAATTTAATTTTCTTAGACTTAGCAAGGTTAACTCTGATTGCGAAATTTGTATTATAGGAGTAAAATACTCATCAGTAGTCTAAGCATAGCAGTTACCGATCGAATTTACTATATTGGAATACGTTATATAAGCCTCAGAAATAATTACTAGATGACATTTTGGCCGCATTAATTAATATAAATATTTATGGTTGCCATTACAGTAATGAGATATTTATTTGTGTTTTTAACTTTATCGTTTTCATACCACAAATAATATATTTTAACTAAACGACTTATTTAAGCAATTCTTGAAATCCTAAGTCTAGATTTGCCCTTTAAATTTTCCATTTGCTTGTGCACTTGTAAATATTATCCAAGACAATAAATTTATTATTTGAGTTTATTTGATTTCGAATAATTTTGTTATTTTGACCTAAACAAATTTTGGTGAACTCATAGCTTCTACTAATTTGTATTCATATCGCTTAACAGTTAGGTAGTGTGTCCGTTATCTTTAAGTCCAACGAGTTAAAAGCCGAGAAACAACGACAATGAGCACGGTTGCTACTTTCATCGTTATCGCCAACACCTCCGATAACCCTCGGCTTCCTCGCCACCGCATCGTTTACTGATAACGTAATTGTGCTTATCACTACCCCCCACTGACAACACCTTCACACTTGCCTTTCACTTTCTGCACGGAACGCCGCTGTAATTTATGCAATTAACTTATACTCATCGTATAATTTGCTTTTGCTTTTTAAATTGTTGTTTAAGAATCAAGGCTTCAACTTCGGATAATTTCGCATAACCGGTTATGCTATTTAGAATTCGATGAGCGGTAATTGCTTTGTGGTTGAGTTGGTGGTAATTAAAGTCTTAGAGATTATATCATTGGGTTTATATTTGGGAATCCCCTAACTTCCACTTTGATAAATAAAACAATCATACTTTTCCCCCGACATTAAAGAGTGGGTCCCAGTCACGAGACATTTAGCGTTTCCACCTGCTTGTCCCATAAGGCCAATGTTAACTTTCAAAGCCCATCCCTCCTCAACGACTTCCAAAATGTTTGATGTGTAGTTAATAATAATAACAGAACAAAAAAAAACGCTCAATGAGGAGAATTTCGATATCAGAAATAGCTCACGAATTAAAAATCGTAACATTGAATGTTTCTGAGAGTTGTTCAACTATTATTAGTGAATTTCCTTTGGAAAGTGAACTATTAGCACGGTGAAACTTAAGCCCGGGACCACCATAGAAGTTCCTAACCTGACCCCCTGAACACGTGTTGGGGGTCGTTCAAAATGTTATATATATACATGTATATTATATATATATATATATATGTGTGTGTGTTTGCACTCTAGCGGTCGCATTTTTTGTCCGATTTACTTCAAATTTGGTAGGAACGTTCCTTTCTGTAATCAGTTGGACAAGTTCGTTGGGCAAAACAATCGGAAAACTCTAACCCCCTTTTTTTGGGGATTAATATTTCAAATTTCGTGTTTTTGGGCCCAGAAAGGGTCAGAAAAGCCCCGGATGCAAAATTAATGAATGTAAAAAGATGGGAAAAAGTGAGGCGAAAGTTTTAAGCCCTCTATCGTCATTGTAGCATAAATACTTACCGAATTATTAAAGAAAATGTGTTTCGACTAAACACAGTACGTTGTCTTATGGGGGTTTTACAATAGAAAAACCTGTAATTCCTTTATTAGAGTACTTTTATCATCCCCAGCAACTCACGCCTACTTTCAAGCCTGCCTGGACCTTCTCCTAACATTATAATGCGTAAAATTGTATTCCCAGCTTTGCAGGTAAATGAAACCAGGAGCATCAGAACAGCCAAAAAATCAATGTTTTCAGATTTCAATAAAAATTGGAATACATGTATGTTTTTACGCTGATTTTGAGTTTTACAAGTTTTTATGTGGAAATTCACTTCCCTCACGTCAGCGTGCTGCGTGCGAACTCGTTATTTTTGTTGCCGACATTTCGCTCACTGAAATCGCTAGGTATTGTTGTCCTCTTTAAAATTAACCATAAATCAACGATTTCGGATAACCCGATCAGAAGAGACGAGTTTTGAAAGTTAACATTCACCTTTTGGGAGAAGCAGAAATAAGCCGGTACTGAAGCCCCCTTTTGACAGAATTCAACTTATAGAACAAAAGATACAAGAACCATTTAACCAAATGAAACGTACGTAAATGTCTCATATACGTTCAAAGGTACTACTGGCTATTAATTGACACTTTAAAGATAGTGAACTCACTCAACCGATATTTATTCAACAGGAAATCACTTGAAACGACTCAATAAACGTTTGAAACCAAATAAACGCCTCTACCAGAGCGGAGAGATGTGTGTAGGTTAGGGCTGGGTGGAAGGGCGGAATGTTCTAATTAAAGCTGATAGCAGGGAGGGCTGCTGAAGCGACGGAGTCAGCACTTTGCTGTTGGAATTAGGTTAAAACATCCTCCCGGACACAAATTGGCAAGGAGCCCCCCTCCCCGGCGCGGGGCCGGCTCCGTGTTAACACTATAATTACCCCCACCTACCCCAACAAGCCCTGCCCCTGCCACGGGCTGTAGACAACCCGCACTACACGGGTACAAGTGTACTCACACACACACTCACACACACACACACTCTCACACACACACACACACACACACACACACACACACCTGTGTACCGTGTAAGCGGGTAGTTGCATCTAGCGAGTTGAAAGTTTAACCTCTGTCATTTTCATACCATTTTAAGTCATGTCGGCAATTCATACGCTTTTCGAAACGCATCGGTAGTGCCTAGATTGTTGGTGAATTTCTTTAGGAAAGTGAACTATTTTAGCGTGACCCGCACGGTGAAACTTAAGACCGGGACGACCATAGAAGTTCCTAACCTGACCTCCTGAACACTTTTTGGGGGTTCATTCAAAATTGTATATATATATATGTGTTTGCACTCTAGGGGTTGCATTTTTTGTCCGATTTACTTCAAATTTGGTAGGGACATTCCTTTCTGTAATCAGTTGGACAAGTTCGTTGATCAAAACAATCGCAAAACTCTAAACCCCTTTTTTGGGGATTAATCTTTAAAATTTCACGGTTTTGGGCCCAAAAAGGGTCGGGAAAGCCCCGTATGTAAAATTAATGCATGTAAAAAGTTGGGAATTAGTGAGGTGAAAGTCTTAAGCCCTCTCTCGTCATTCTAGCATACATATTTACCGAGTTATTAAAGAAAATGTGTTTCGACTAAATACAGTACGTTGTCTTATGGGGGTTTTACACTAGAAAAGCCTGTTATTACTTTGTTGGATTACTTTTATCATCCCCATCAACCTCACGCCTAATATCAAGCTTGTCTGGCCTTCTCCTAACATTATAATGCGCAAAATTGTATTCCCAGCTTTGCAGGTAAATGAAACCAGGAGAATCAGAACAGTGTTTTTACACTGATTTTGAGTTTTAAAAGTTGTTATGCGGAAATTCACTTCCCTCACGTCAGCGTGCTGCGTGTGAACTCGTTTAAATTTACCCAGGTATTCAATTGAAATATTCGTCAGTTTTTTAATAGGCATTCAGAAAATATATATTTTATTTTACATTTTTTAATTTGTTTATACATTGTTTCCGAAACACAATTTCATGTTTCGCACTTGTAAGTGTGCATGCATAAAACCGTCGACTGCTAAACTACTCGGTTTTGTTGCTATTTATTCACACAACGTTTCCCATCCACTTTACAACAAACTAAAAGTTTTTCCCTGACCAACCTTTTTTGTTCAGATTAATTTGTATTGTTTATCTCTCGTAAACATCAGATATACTGTTTTTATTATGCCAGTCCGTATTAATAGAAGATTGTTATATCACAAAGTGGTTTATGTTTCACATTTTTTACACGAATACCAACAAAAACGTATTTCCTCTAAATCTCCTTTTTGAAGTTTTGAAAAATCGGCCATAATGAAATCGGCTATTTAGTCTGCAAACATTGTAAAGGTATTGACCAGTAATTCTGAAGTCATTACAGTGTGAGAGATGGGATAGCTTTATTATCTAGCATCATTATACATAGACGTCCTAACTATGCGTGGCGTAGCTTGTAGCGGTCCATAACTATAAAACCACCGCCTACTACACTCCACCTTCGCCTTGTAAGAGTGAAGCGCATGTGCTGATGTGCTCACCTATTTGCTATTTATATGTATTATTTACGACTTATGAGTCATATTATGTTCTAAGAGGGGGCTCCAGTTAAAAAACATTTGACGTTTCTTGTTTCTACCTTCTCCACAAAGAATATTCCTTCCCGCCTCTGCATTTTCTCTTGCATGAGTTTTCTTCCATAGCATTACAAGTAACATTTCGCGTTTCCTGCTTCTCCATAAGGTCAATGTTAACTTTCAAAGCCCGACCCTCCTCAACGGGTTTATTCGAAAGCTTAAATTTATACTTAATTAAAAAGACCAAAAAATACCTAACGATTTCACTGGCAATTTCAATTTCAATATCTCAAATAATAATAAAATAAAATTCCAAAATATTAAATATTTACGATTTTTATAGTTGATTTTTTTTATTTGTCATATCGAAATTCTGCTCTCTAAAATCGCAAGGTATTTTTCCCCCTTAAAATTAACCACAAATCGACAATTTCTAATAATCCGTTGAGGAGGGACGGACATTGAAAGTTAGCAATGCCCTTACAGGAGAAGCAAGTAGAATTGCAAAATGTTTCGTGACTGGAGCCCACTCGTCATCAGTCCACTTGTGCTATGGAATGAGGACTCACGTGAGAGAAAACTGTAGAGGCGGGAAGAAATCCTGAGTCAACCGAGCTAGCGAATCACCGCGGCTGTTCTATCCCACTGTTACCTCGGAAACATAAATCGCATTTGCAGCTGGGAAATCACCTCGTGCTCGGAGCATTTTCATCGACAAGGAAACAACCTTCGCCAGCAGACGCGGCGCGCCGCGCCGTTATCCTTTATGTCGTGCGCTACACTACTGGCGAATAGTCGTTAGGGCCGTTTATGTATTGCGCTGCCGTTGTAGTTTGTCATCCGTCCATAAATATAAATCAAAGTCGGCAGGTCTGTACAATCTGGTTAGTAATATAATTGAAACAGGAGAAAACACAATTCTTCTACTGACAATCAGGAGATGTGTTGAACGAATAACATCCGGTTTACAAAAGCTTCACTTTGGTCCAAAATTATTAACAATGATTTAAGAATGATGAGTATATAAATATTACTTACATTTTATGTGAAGAAATTCGTTGCGGGTTTTGAAGACCAAATGATCTATATTTTAATATAAATAGGGCCTACTTTTCTATAATAATTCTCAAGCTTGAATTTATAATTTATTGAAAAATAATTGTTAGATTCACAGAAAAATCACACCTTAAGTTATAGTTAATCAGATAGTTTCAATGTCCTTATATGAGTTAAGTCCTTCAATAACATACTATTAGATATTATCCTTTCCATGAAAACTTAGATCTAACTTTCAAATTTATAGCGTAATCAACGTTATAACCATAATTTTCTTTATTAAAACTGTCTATTTAAGTAATCAACAAAGTTGAGTCATTAGAAGTAACTGGAATTGTTTTCTTCGCAGTGTTTATTCTCATCTCAATTCCCAAGTAAACAATTATCTTAGCGGAGAGGCGAGGGCGGCTCGAGGGCCCGAGGCAAAGTGGCCTCAACGTCGGACTAGAAATACCCGTCTTACCTCAGTAATAATATCATCTCTTATGATTTTTTCAAATTTATTTTGCCAGAATTTTTTGCACCCAGGTATCCGGTTTTGGGAGAGTTATGAAATCGAGTTTCGAGTCATAGATTCAAGAATAATTATCTACTCCCTACCTAATGCAACTGCGTAAACAGTCGCACAGACTTATACACCCTATTCGTGTATTTTGTAACTGAATTTTTCAAAGAGTTTCAGTAAAAATCGATTTTACATAATTTATTCTGTTGAAAACCACTTAAAATTCATATTTGCAACGTATTTAATAAATTATTTGGAAGTTTATTGAATATTTTATTCTATTGTGAAACTTAAACGTATTGCTTTACCATATTCTAATATATTTGCGAAGGTATGCGGATAAATTGAAAGTGATGCTAGGTAAAAAAAACACCCCATATATATTATCAGGGGTCTCCGTATTCAAATAATTCGTAGATAAACACGCCTTATTATTTTAACACCGGCGTCGCGATAATCACTAAAAAAACATTGTTAGAGTTTGTGATTTTATTTTCTGTGGAGAAGTTTGTTAAATCAAAATTCCTTATCGTCTGAACACTTGGTCGATTTTACAGCAATCGCAGTTTTCCGCGGGTAAATTCAAACCTCGCAGCGAAGACGTGCTGAAAGGTACACCCGTCCGAGTCGCAGATTGCGGAAGATTTAGAGGAAGTTGTTAATCTCACGAACCAGGCGGCGCCCTTATTGGGTTAGACGGGAGTTAATTTGGGCGCCTGTAGCCCCGGAAATTGAAAATTACGCGGACGTTAAGTCTTAGTGACTTACTACCCCCGACCCTCCACCCCGACACGCAGCCCTTCAATTTGGGCCCTCGTAACATCACGCTAGGGCGAGGGGGCCCGGGGAAGCTAATGGCTTCTTCATTTCAGACCCATCCCTGCTAAGTAATGATCCGTGTGGATAAATCCGGTTAATTCAAATAATTGATTTTTAATTAATAAGGCATTTTACTAAGGTCTGTATAGGATGTGGGTGACAGAAAAAATGATTGATTAGGCCTAATTGTCAGGAAAATTGATGTAACAAATAATTAATATTGTAAGGAATTTGTTATTAACATATATCATTGCTTTGACCTCATTATATTTGTATGCATTGAAAATAAACGGTATCAGGAAAACGACACATGGTTTCACCCTTTTAGTCAAATTTGAATCAGTAAATTATTTTTTATTTATTAAATATAGAATATAAAGTACGGGACTATAGATAGACAATTTTCTAATTATTTTTTGTATATCCACCCAAATACATTTTTTTGGTGCATTACAAAATCATTTGCTATACACAGTGGGAGGATAGGAAGTGCCCCCTCCTAGGGTTGGAAGGCAACATGTTCAGAATGCTAACTTCTATTGGTATCTAGATCTGTACAAATGCATACAGAGAGACGGGACATCGCCTCAAAAACCGCACTTTGTGGGTCCAGGGAGCCCCAAAACAATCATTTCCACTGATAACTCAAATTCAAAAAAAATTGCATCGAAAATAATACTTCCTTTAAATACTAATTACTAATTTATATTGCACTGCAATTGAACAGTTGCATTTGCAAAACATGCACGTGCATTCTTTTAAAAAAAGGTTTTCTAAAGTACTACCGGTCTCGTCTACTCGTACTTCCAAGAACGCAGTGGTGGATTCACAATAGCTCATTGTTGCCGCAGTGTTGGTATTACTGCTGACAGAGCGGCAGCAGTGTTGCCAATGTTTTGCCGCGTTTATGCAGACCACGAAGCACATCAGCTGCAGACGTGCTTCCCGCCATGCCGCTACCGCCATGAATGCAACGCATGTCCCCCTTCAACAGAAAATATCACCTTTGCAATATTGTGTGGCGGGTCGTGTCTCGAAACCGAATGACTTTTTATCCACTGTTTATTTTACGCGTTTACGTGTCGAGGGTGAACTTTGTGTTGAGCTCGTTCTTTTATCTGCACTGTACTGAACATAATGTATGCGCACTGCATTGGGATTCTTTAGTCGGGTTGTAGTTTAGTTTGTTTACTTTATGTATTTTATAGAGTGGAACAAATTATAGATGCGATGATCCCTTTTATAATTCGTCAACATTTTATTCTTATTTGCCTTGCTTTGCGAAAAAAGGAGAGTAATTTCCTGAGTCGATTTCTTAACGTAGAAACGCATATTATATCCACTGCGCTCATATATTTTGCTAGAACTGTATGAAGCTAATAATATGTAATATTTGTATATACTGCTATACTGTATAATTCAGCATTTGACTTGGAAACCTAAACGATAATAGCGTATAAAGTCAGTATATCGTACATTGATCGATTACTGCGTTATTTGGCGAGCATATTTTAACTTAATTAACTGTTTTCGATAATAAACATTTTGTATTAAAATATAATCAAAACTCTGATCGTATGATCAACATTGGGAATAAAGGGATTGTGATCATTTTTTTTAAATACTAGACGTTTTATTCGGTTTTCAAAAATATCCGATACTAGTTGCGATTGTACATGATGGGATTTTATCACGCTACATTGCAACATTTCGTTACCCGTTCATTCAATTTTACTCCAAATATTTTTATGTAAGCTCGTGAAAATATATTCATCTGACAGCGTAATCTACCAAAGTTTTCTTTAAAGAGAATTGCTCGGCCGTGTTTCATATTTAATCAAGGAGTTCCTTTGACGCAAGAATTATTTGAAACATTTTTAATAACGTTCCCCCGGCGATGAGTTAAGTTCGGGAAACACCGAGCGCCAGATTTGTTTATGCTTAAGCACTGTGAAAACCCCGGTAAAGGGAGTCATTGACACAACTTTGAAACCTCTTTTACGTTTGAATTTGTTTTTGAGACTTGTTAATATTTTTGGTCTTTACGTTTGTTTTGAAAGCTGTATTACTTTCTTTAATGCCTTGTTAATGCGGTTTCTTCTCCGATTCGCTTGTTAAATTTTCCACATTAATAGTTTTTATACGCTCATTATACGCTCTCGTTTATTATAAAGAAAGTTTTTAAGTCCACAACACCCGTGGAAACATACCACCCCATTCCGTAACACCCGTATAGTAAACGTCTCTAAATCTTTACACTTCTGTGGTACATTAGTAGAGGAAATACTTTCAAAATTCCCAGATAATGGATAGCATAATATCTAACTTATAGCATTTAACAACACGCACATTGCACACGAATAATATAAACCCTCTTTAAAACACAATAACAGCTACAATTAAGAATAGCTACTGTACTAAAAGTGGCAGTTGTTACTTTCGTGAAACGTTTACTTTTAATATACAATGACCATTGCAGTTTGCTTAAAACATTTAACGCCTTAGTATAGGTCTTCGACAATGTCAAATAAAATTACGTTTTAAGTTTTGAAAATAATTAATATAGGAAGACTTGCCTGTTAATTAGGGATCACAAACATTTACGCCGATTCACCCCCCCCCCCTCCCCACCGACAGCAACTTACTTGATTTTTGGACTCGCTAATCTACTAACCCAATATACCCAGAAGGTGCCATCATTAGACAGCAAATCAGCTTAAGACCTCACGTGTTTATAAACTCCTTCCCAACCCCTCGCACACTGCCCCAGTGACTGGGTGTAATTTACTAATTGGCTTAAAGGTGGGTTAATTGTGCCGGGCGACGGAAATTGGAAATTAACCCTCACAGGGTCGTGATTGGGTATCGACTCTTGCCAAGAAGGGGAGGGGGTAACAGCTGTTGCTTTGGATTTTGGCTTTGCGTACGTGAAATAACCACATTGCTTTAAATCCAATATTTTCTTGGACTAGTTTTTTGTTTTAAATTACATTACAATTAATAAAAATAATTAAAATCAAAATAAAATGTATTTTCAACAACTAAATGTGTCACAGTTTTTACAGTACATTGGAAAAATAATTCTCACATCGGTCGTACCTGTGCGTGAGAATGCGTTCTAAACAAAGGTAAAAATGTGTACTTAAAGAAAACGATATACTGTAGTTGAAAAGATGTGTACAAGTAGGTTACGGATAAAGATCACTGGCATAATAAAGTGACACGAGTTTTTTTCCTTTAGAAGCAATAGGAATAAACCCCTTTTGTTACAAAAGCGTCAACTTCAAATAGGTTATTTTAAATATTTTTCCCGAGTTAATAGCTTTATTTTCAATCTTGTTATATTTGTACGTGTTGTGTTCCAGGTTAAAACAATATTTTTTTATAATTTACATATTTTGATTTTTGATTTTGTAAAATGATACATAAAATCGTGATTGATTAAATTAATCCCTTTACTTATTTATTTTATTGGAAGATATTGTAATCTACGACAATTTGTTCAAAATTTTACCAAACACAGTATTCAGTTATTTACAAAAATCATGTTTTATTCGATATATTTCTGTGGTTTACAATTTTTGAGCCCTTATCTTTACTAGCTTATTATATGTTTTGAGTATTTCGGTAAGCGGTACTCCTTCAAAACTCTACTATGTCAATCTGTGTTTACAGTTAGACCTAAGTGGGCCTATTATTTTATACTTTTCATCCCCCGGGCCTTTTATATGTTTTTGTTTTTTGTTTTGTTTCGTTTGGTTGGTTTTTAACGCAGTTTCTCTCTTCTGTTCACAGCAACAACGGCCAGATCTGCCTCGTCTTTTGGTAAGTCCGGATGAATGTTTTGGAACTGTTCACTTCTAAATTTTACCATTAGCTCTGCTTTGTCCAAACTTTCGCTTTGACGAGGTTCCGTCTGACCGTTCTGTGCTCTTATTGTCTTTTATCGTTAGTTTAATGCACTTTTGTGTTGTTTGTTTTTTATCTATATACGTTTAGTATATTTTTCTGTGTTATTGATTACGATTTCACTGTTTTAATTTGTAAAACAATGGGCCCGATAAATACTTTTAGTATCTAAAGCTCTGCAAGGTTTGTATACAGTACTAATGTTTTATTTATTCTTTTATCATGTCGTAAGTTCATTAAGGTGGTTTTCTTAATTTTTCATTGGAAAAAATCAAAGAAAAAGGAACTCTATAGAGTTCGTTTTTCTGTGGTAAATCAAAGAGGTAAGGCAATGTACATTTATTTTCAGTCTTTGAATACAAATAACGTATTTTCAGTTCTTGTGACGGTGCATACACAAACAATTTATTAAATACCTATATTTTATAGGTATTTAAAAGTTTAGGCCTAGTGTTCATACAGCAAAATATCGTAGTTGTAAATTTTACAAACGCTTCATATGTTTGGAAAGTGGAATATATTTTAATTTAGGGATTGGTTGTTTAATTAAAACTGAACTTTAACGGTTTACAATTTTTTCTTTTCCTACAACATTAATTCGAAATCATAACTCGCAACAAAGTTAGTTCTATAAAAGTAGGCTAATATCGTTAACTGAAAGCGAGATGAGAAAATAGGAGAAGTTAGTTCCTCACATATTTCGAAACTCTTATTCAATACATGTTCTACTTGCTTGAATAAATGGCCACCTAACTTTGTTGAAAATACCACTAAAAGCCACAAGCCCGCCTTTCCGCTCCTGAGTTTCCGAGCGATTGAGTATCAGACAATGACCCTGTGGTGGGGGGGGGGGTGGTAAGGGGAGAAAGCCTTTCACACACAGAGTGGCGGCGATGCTAGAAATTGAATTGTGAAATCCGAGGGCGCCGTTTGGGTTGATGGGAGGGGGGTGAAATGAAGCGAAAAAACGAGGTGGAAGCGAAGACCGAACGAGACTCCAATTATTCAAACGCTCCCAAACTCCGACTCCATTTGAGCTTATGTACTTCGGCTTACAAAGTGCCCCAGGCGGAACACACTCCCGCACCCCACCCGCGGCTCCTGCCCCGCGCCTCGGACTAATTAGCTGCGATCCAAGCCCAAGGCCTTTTCGAAATTAAATCTGCGAAACTAAAGTCATTAGCATTTTCAATATCCCGCGTTTCCCGTCAATACGGGATCAATTAGTGTTGGAACACGGCGCGGAGTGTTTACAGCGAATGTTGACTTTGTAAGCTTTCTTGGCTTTCCGTAATACAAAATTAAGGTCTCTCAAGCGGATATTTGTCGGAGTCGAAAACTGGGGGTGTGTTAAAGGTAAATCATAAATTAATGTGGATGGGGATTTATAGGTTGGCTCTGAATCACCTCAGTGGTTTTATACGTTGGCAATATTTTGAACAAAATAAGTTACATGGGTTTTGTAATTTTTACGTGTGTACATGTGTTGTAAAAATAAACAGATGATTTAATTTTGTGAAGACATACATTTCAAAAATTTTTTAGTTTATCCCGAAAACAGCGAAACGCACGTACTACATTATAAACATTCGCGAGGTCTCGGCTTTCATCCAGGCTATTCTGAGATGGGTTTGTACGGTTTCTCACCTCACTTTGGCAAATGCCGGCATTGTTCCCAAAAAGGGTTGTACACCTCCAGGAAGGGGAAGATAAGACTCATGCCTACATTACTTGGTTAACAGATTACCCCATAATATATTTGTTCACGTATATCTCGCTACATTGTAAATAAATATTATTATTATCATGCTTTAGATGTAGTTTTTCGCCCAGAACCTGCGATGCTCCAACTCCAATTCGATTCTTAGCGAAATCGTCCTAACTTAGAAAACTATATATATAAATAAATAAATATGGCTAACCTTTACCCCATTGAGGTTACTATACAGGATGTCTCAAAAGTCGACGACCAAACTTCACAGGATTGTTATTTAGATGATTTCCAACAAAAAATGTCATATTTTTTATCATATTCTTCATAATTTACAAGCTATTGATGTTTTTAATACTTTTCAAACCTGTAAATTGCCATCTTATAAATCTTTTTTAGGCACGAAAATATGCACGTAGGATCATAACACTTTTACAGCGAATAAAAATAAACATTAATTATAAAGAAATGCAGCTGTGAGGAGTTTAATAAAATTAAAAACAAATTAACGCAATTTGTATTTGTATTCATCATTTTTGTACTTGGAATTAATGGCTATTTTCAGGAAAAGTGTATTCATTTTAATAAAATCGCCATTACTGAAATTAGGTAAACAAATCTTTTAATATTATAATAATATTATTATTTACAATAAATGGGAAAGCGTTTAAGATATAGGATCACTCTCTAAGCAAAAAAACAAACAACAAAAAAACACGACTTCACTGTTTGAAAGTAAAACGTTTGTTTGAAATGTAAAATTAAAATTAAAATAGCGTTGATTGGTGGGTTTTTTATTTTATAAACTCTTAAAACTGATCCTTCGTGTATATTCTATTGCTTAAAAATAATTTATAAGATTGTAATTCACAGATTTAAAAACATATAAAAAACATCAATAGTTCGTAAATTATCAAGGATATGATAAAAATACATATTACGTTTTTTGTTGGAAATAGTCCATATAACAAGCCTGCGAAGTTTGGTCGTCGACTTTTGGGACACTCTTTGTAGTTTCTCGAGCTCATCCTAGTCTCTCGTGGTAGCGCAACTTCACGCCGCCCTATTGTTAGTCAAGGGTTCCTCTCGTCACCTTATGTCGTGACGTTGTCAGGTTGTGAACTTCTAAGATGCAAACCTACCTCGCTTCAGGTATATTACTCAGTCTGCACACGTGGAAAGTCGCTTGTTTGGAGGAGTTTTCCTCAGGTCTCGAGCTCCTCCAATATTTACATCACATCAACCCCCTCCCCTCCCCCTCTCCGTCTTCGTCACCCCCCCAACTTCTTACCCTACTCCGTGTAGCGGCGACGGATCTGTCGATTTCACTTTATTTTTTGCCGGGAAACTCTAGAGAATTGCTTCCTCAGAACGGGGAGGAGATCTTTATACAAACGTATTATGAAACATACTTTATTGGAGTGTGCAATATTTCAATATTATCGATCCGATTTGCTCCCATAATAACATTAGGCACGCAAAACTCCCACTCATATATTGAACGTATCTCAACATCTCGATTCCAAAAATGTATTTCGGATACGAGCTTGATAATTGTATATATTCCATTCCACGTTATGGCATTCGAGTTATAAACTTATGATGTAGGATTGCAATATAGTTTTCAAGTAAAATTTTAAAATTATTTGTATAGTAATATCTCTTTTTAGTTTATGTCTGAATTGGTGTCCCTAAATCTGAATATTTTTAACATTTCTACAACGGTATTATGTCAAATAAAAGTTTCTTTAAGCGAATCGTGATGTAAAAGAGATTTAGACACGTATTAATGAATTATAATGTGATAAATTAAAATAAATTAGCCTTAACAATTTTGTTAAAATACACTAGAGTATAAACACATTTGATTATAGCTATATGAATATTCAATAATGTCGTGTTTAATTATGTTCAAATTGACAAATATTTTGAATAATTATTCAAATATTTAATATCGTTCTCTAGCTAAATAATCAAGTAAGCTACATAAAACTAGGTAATATAAGTTAAATAAGAATGTGTAAGTAACTGGTATCGGTATAAAGATGATTTTTTAATTACTAACACCTTCCACTGAAGTTTTCGTATAACAAGGGTTGCTATATATATAATCACAACAATTTTAGGCTTTACATACAATTAGTACTTAACACTGATTTTCGTCCACGATTTTGTTTCCTTTTTAAAATTTTGTACAAACGATTTTTTATTATTGATGTTGAAAATTCTACATTCAGTATTGAGACTAGTTAAACCTTCATTTTCAATTTAAATCTAGACAAAAAATCACAACAAGATTTTGAAATTCCTACGAGATCCAATAAATAAACTTATAACTCTAGTCTTTCACATTTACACTTTTCCTTGAAGAAGTTTATTGTTGGCTTCTCTATTTTTGTCGACGTTACCGTCCACAGGATGGTCTGATCCAGTTTCGAACCTGGCAGTTTGGTCTAACGTTAATATCGCTATTGTTATTGTCATTAGCTATAATATCTATTCCTCTTTGTGATCCGTTCTCTGCTATTACAACTAAATCAAATCAAATCAAATCAAATTTATTTCCAAATAAAAACAAATACAACATCATGTACACAAACTAACACCGGCGTTGTGTGTATCTGTCTGGATATGTGGTACGTACAAGCGTTCTCCCCACGTTGATTCCTTCAACGGCTTTATTCGCGGCCTAAAACTGTCATTGGGCGACGGAGCATGCCGTAAACGGTGTCATAACCTCTAACGTTGACACAAAGTGCGGCTGACATAAGCCGCGCCATTCGCCTTATTTTTACAGTCGTAACCGTCAGTTTATCGCTGGAACGTGGTGGCCCGTCACCCGCGCCTTCGTTATGGCGTGTAAATGGCACGAGGTGTCGTGTGACGGCTCTTTAGGCGTGACATAACGCGGAGTCGTATGATGGCGCGTTAGGAGTGTGACATAACGCGTTGGCGTGTGATGGCGTGTTAGGAGCGTCACATAACGCGGTGTCGTCTGATGGGGCGTTAGGAGCGTGACATAACGCGGTGTCGTATGATGGCGCGTTAGGAGCGTGCCATAACGCGGTGTCGTGTGATGGCCCGTTAGGAGTGTGACATAACGCGGTGTCGTGTAATGGCGCGTTAGGAGCGTGACATAATGCGGTCTCGTGTGATGGCTCTCCAGGAGCGTGGCATAACGCGGTGTCGTGTGATGGCGCGTTAGGAGCGTGACGTATTGCGGGTGTGGTGTGGTGGCGCGTTAGGAGCGTGTCGTAACGCGGGTGTGGTGTGATGGCGCGTTAGGAGCGTGTCGTAACACGGGTGTGGTGTGATGGCGCGTTAGGAGCGTGTCGTAACGCGGGTGTGGTGTGATGGCGCGTTAGGAGCGTGACATAACGCGGTGTCGTATGATGGCGTGTTAGGAGCGTGATATAACGCGGTGTCGTGTGATGGGGCGTTAGGAGCGTGACATAACGCGGAGTCGTATGATGGTGCGTTAGGAGCGTGCCATAACGCGGTGTCGTGTGATGGCGCGTTAGGAGCGTGACGTATCGCGGGTGTGGTGTGGTGGCGCGTTAGGAGCGTGACGTATCGCGGATGTCGTGTGATGGCGCGTTAGGAGCGTGTCGTAACGCGGGTGTGGTGTGATGGCGCGTTAGGAGCGTGTCGTAACACGGGTGTGGTGTGATGGCGCGTTAGGAGCGTGTCGTAACGCGGGTGTGGTGTGTGGCGCGTTACGAGCGTGTCGTAACGCGGGTGTGGTGTGATGGCGCGTTAGGAGCGTGTCGTAACGCGGGTGTGGTGTGATGGCGCGTTAGGAGCATGACGTATCGCGGATGTCGTGTGGTGGCTGGTAGTGGCGTGTGCATTAGGCACAGGGAGAGAGTAAGATAATGGGTACTGAAATGCTAAGATGTTTCACATAATCGGTTTCGCTCGTATATGGCAAACGTAATAGTAGGAGTTTTGCGAGTTACAACTTCTAAAACTTTGGGTGATCGCAGTATCTGAAATTATGGGAAAGTTTTTTTAAGAAGTATAATTTTGATACTTTCGGTTTAGCCTCAGAAAAAAAGAGATAACTTTCCATATTGAGCGGAGTAGTCTTGAGACGGTGATAACGTCTGTTGTATTCTTGTATTCTGTTATAAGAGGCGGCTTGCTCATACGGTAAAGGGTGGCCTCCCAGTCAAGAAACACTTCCAGTTTCCCCCATAAGGCCAATGTTAATTTCTCAAAGCCCGTACTTCCTCAACGGATTATCTGTTATAGTTGATTTGTAGCTAATTTTAAAGAGAAAGAAACCCTAGTGATTTAAGTGAGTATAGGATGTCTCTATCACAATTAATAATTGTTCATTCCAGAATATTCCAGAATATTTCGTATTTACGATTTCTGATGGCTGAACTACGGTATATCGAAATTCTCCTCACTGAAATCGCTAGGTTTTTTGTTCTCTAAACCATAAACCATAAATCAACGATTTCGGATAATCCGATGAGGAGGGACGAGCTTTGAAAGTTAATTTACGGCTTTATGGGAGAAGCGGGTGGAAGCTGGTGACTGGGGCCCACTCTTTACCTCTTGTAAAAATCCCAATCGCGACTTTTCACTGTCGAGCCTTTATAAGCAACTCGGTTCCACTTCTCATCTAAGTACTGTATCTCCTTTATCTTCGCTACTTCCACATAATCGTGTTTGTGACCTTGACCTGTGACGTGTTGTTCCAGCAACAAATGCACGCGCAGCAACTGCCCCACGCGGGCCACGCGCCCCCGCTGCCCATGATGCCCCACCCTGGGCTGCCCGGGCCCCCCAGCACCGCCGCCTCCCTGCTGGGCCTCAGCGGCGCCCTGGGAGCCCCCGGGGCCCACCCCCTCTCCATGCTGGCCAAGCCCGACCTGCATACCCGCGAGGAGGTCAAGTCCAACAGTGGTAAGTAACTACAAACAATATTAGACATAAATAATCATAAGGTCTCCCTTCCTATGTGTTTTCTGAAAGTAAAAGACAATACTCCGAAGCATTTTTGTAAAAGGTACATAATCCCAGTAAACTTAACTCCGACAAAAATGTCGGATTATTTCATCTCTATATATACTCACCGTTTGTCTGTTTATTTATCCCACTTTATGCTCTCTCACCTCTTGTCAGATTGAGATAACCCTTTGCACAGTCATTCAGGTTAACCCTAGAAGGGTTTCTAGCCACTAATCAAAGTGGGACTTTAAGGGCCCCAGTGGACTTTGAAATGTTCAATGTTAACCTTATAGAATAATGATTTCACTAAAGTTTCCATGTTCAAAATATTTTTACCAATAGGAAGAGAAACGGGAATGGTGCACTCAAAAAACTAAACACGCCAAGGAAGCCACAATATGCCGGTTGCCACCGCAACAATCCTATGAGAAACAATACGACGATGGCAGTACATGGTGGCGGAGTGAGGCTTTTAAGATTTTTCTTTTCTTAAACTTGTCAGTTGTGATTTTCGGAACAACGCTGTAATCCGACGATAAAACCCTTGTAATATTCATTTTAAGATTTTCCCCACAGCATCTCTACACACCACCTGTATCTTGCACCCCAGCAACCAGCAGAGTAGGGGGCATTGGTTCCTTCAGAACCAGCATAGGCGCGGTGAGGACGCGAGGACGCGAGGACGTCCCCCCCCCCCCCCGATGACCTTGACCCCAAGGTCACCCCCGAGGGCACCCCCCCCCCATGACGTCAT
Source organism: Allygus modestus (assembly GCA_963675035.1). Classification (NCBI taxonomy): domain Eukaryota; kingdom Metazoa; phylum Arthropoda; class Insecta; order Hemiptera; family Cicadellidae; genus Allygus; species Allygus modestus. The sequence goes on along the minus strand of OY776115.1, from coordinate 108,721,599 downwards.
CCCCCCCCATGACGTCATCCCCCCCCCCATGACGTCATCCCCCCCCCGACCTTCCCCATAGTCAAGCTCGGACCCCCCCCCCCGTCTGCAACATTTTTCGTGATGAGGAAAAAACCTTCAAAAATTAATAACTAGCCTATTTAATCACCGATTCCCACGGGACTTTTTCCAGAATGTAGGCCTATCCCAGAGGAAGCGAATGACGTAAGAACCCCATAGATCCGCCATTAAACAAGGTCGCTATTAATTTTTAAACGCGTTTTCCTTATGGGATCTCAGCTGTTTACCGACCGATTTTGATGAAATTTCACCACATGTCGGGCGGCGGCCTAAGTAAACCATCCTTTAAAGAAAATTGAAAATCCCCCGTTAAACAGGCCCGCTATTAATTTATAACCGCGTTTTCCTTATGGGATCTCAGCTGTTTACCGACCGATTTTGACGAAACTTCACCACATGCTGGGCGACGGCCTAAGTAAACCATCCCTTAAAGAAAATTGAGAATCCACCGTTAAACGGGCCCGCTATTAATTTTTAAACGCGTTTTCCTCATGAGATCTTGGCTGTTTACTCATCAGCGGTCTTCCAGACCCATCACGATGGTTCAAAACCAGCAAAGGCACGGTGAGGATGCAAGCCCCCCCCCCCCCCCCCCGTGAGCGACTCCGCGGAGTCACGTGTCAAGGCGCATGCTAGGGCCTACGTGACCGCCCGGGGTTGTTTACTCATTAGCGACTTTCCCTCACTCCTCCGGCGAGGCCTCCTCCCGACCGGAGTGTTATTTATAAGCGCGTCCTCGAGGGTTTCATCAGTTTGTCTTTGGAGCTCTTACTGCGCGGACGAAGTATTGCCGTCTCCGAGATACACTTTACAACCTGTGCTTGTGCGACTGTGTGGAGTTTTCTCTTTGGATATCTTAAAATGTAAGTAACATTTAATTTATCTTTTCATCAGCCGATTTACTAATGCTCTAAATCCCAATTAGCTAAAATTAATATTTAATATTTTATATATCACAGTGGAAAATAAAATTTGGTTTTGCTTAGTAGAATTATAGACGAGATTAAAATCGCCATGTGCAAGCGAAACAAAGATAAAGACGTGTAACAGTGTTAGGAATGTCATAGGAGCTATTCTTGTAATTTATTTCTGTCTACTATTAGAAGGGTACTGTTACCAAGCCCCGATGTACTGTATGGATACCCGATGTTGCAGATGGCTGTTCCTCGTATGTGTGAGGTCTGCGGTCGCTTCTTCGCTGGAACCCTGGCTCGTCACACGGCAGCCGCTCACAGGGACCGCCATTTCGACTGCAACGTCTGCGGGCGACGCTTCGGGCGAAGCGACAACCTGCGACGCCACCTCGCAGCAGTTCATCCTCCCACTCCTCACGATCAAGCGCCAGGTATGGTTTTAGGTTAAATAGGAAACCACCAGTAGATTTGTTAAGCACTTCTCCAATATCCTCATACACAGTTCCTTACCCTTGTATTACTGGACTCAAACTGGTGATTGAGATGAGGAAGAGGTCGCCAGTCCTCTATGCAGTTCCTCACGATCAAGCGTTAGGCACGGTTTTTACGTTAAACAAGAAACCAGTACTAATGACTTGTTTTCGAGAGTAAACGGCTTTAGCCGAGTAAACAGATTCAAGTAGTAAACAAGGGCTGCCAGCCTCCGTTCAGTTCCTCACCCTTGTATTACTGGACTCAAACTGGTGATTGAGATGAGGAAGAGGTCGCCAGTCCTCTATGCAGTTCCTCACGATCAAGCGTTAGGCACGGTTTTTACGTTAAAAAGGAAACCAGTACTAATGGCTTGTTTTCGAGAGTAAACGGCTTTAGCCGAGTAAATAGATTCAAGTAGTAAACAAGGGGCTGTCAGCCTCCGTTCAGTTCCTCACCCTTGTATTACTGGGCTCAAACTGACGTTCGAGAGGAGGAAGAGGTCGCCAGGCCTCTATACAATTCCTCACCCTTGTATATATTGGGCTCAAACTGGCGATTGAGATGAGGAAGAGGTTGCCAGTTCCTCACCCTCGTGTTTATCGGGGTCACTAATAGGACTTGTTTTCCTGTTCGCAGGCCATCCATGCCCGTTGTGCTCCATCGCCCTGGCGGGTCCCGAGGATCTTCGCCACCATATGGAAGCGGTCCACGGTGCGAGCCCGTCAGCTTCGACCTCCTCCTCCTCCTCCGCTGCAACACCACCCTTCAGAGACCCACGGCCCGAGTGCGACGCGTGCGGGCGACGATTCGCCCGCGAGGACCTGCTCCGGCGCCACGTGCAGCTGGTGCACGTCAACGAGGCCCGTTGCACCGAGTGCGGCGCCCTTTTCCGAAGGGTCGCTTATCTCCAGCAACACGTGGCAAGCGCTCACCGCGGCATGAGGTTCGCGTGCGCCTACTGCGACCGAGGCTTCACCCGGCGCTACAACCGGGACCAGCACGAGGCCCACAACTGCCCCATCGTGAGGAACCTCGTTGTTGACGAGATGCCATGCCTACCCGTCCTGTCACCCGAGCCTCAGCCCAGCCGCGAGCCCCAGCCTGGACCCAGCCGCGAGCCCCAGCCTGGACCCAGCCGCGAGCCCCAGCCTGGACCCAGCCGCGAGCCCCAGCCCGGACCCAGCCGCGAGCCCCAGCCCGGACCAAGCACGGCACCTGATGGGATGGTGGGTGGTGGTGGACTACCCACGTTCCGCACCATTCAACGAGGGTTCCGCGGACGCCTCCTGACCTTCGGCCTGTCCCGGCCCATGGAGGACTTCTTGACCGTGGAGGACGCGCTGGTGCTGCTGTTCGACAGCGTCCTGGAACTGTTGGCTGACGTCAGGACCCGACACCCAAACACCAAGGTCAACATGTTCCTGGAGTGTGAATTCGCCAACGTTCACGGAGCCACCTGTCTGCGGGCCTTCAAGACGAAGAACGTGCCTCTCACCGCCGCGTCCAACTTGGAGGACTTCCTGTCAGCGTCCTTCCACAAGCTGGAGGAAGAGAAGGAGCAGTGCCTGCTAGTGGGCAGCGGGTGGAGCTATCTCCGGATACGGGACCTGGAGATCCGCGTCAACCTCTACACCCCGTTGGGAGAACGCGGAGCCCGGTTCATCCTGCTTCCCAGGACCATCTGCGACACGCATGCCGTTATCAACGTGCACAACCTCGATGACATGTGCTTCGCGTATGCCATCCTAGCCAAGTTCGTCGCGCAACACCCGGAGAGGCCCACATCGTACACACCGGACGTCATGGCACGCTACGACTGGGTCGGCCTACGCTTCCCCGTAGCCGTGAAGGACATCAAAGTCTTTGAGAGGAGGAACCCCATCAGCGTCAATGTGTACGGGATCGAGCGCGCCATGGTGGGGAGACGCCCCGACGGATCGCCAAAGTTCCAGGACCGCGTGTTCCCGCTGAAGATCTGCAAGCGGGAGTTGGAGGATCATCGGGACCTGCTGTACGTGACCACCGGCGGGGACAGTCACTACGCCTACATCGCAAACATGAGTAGGCTAGTGCGTCCTCAGCTAACGTCCCACCGCGGCACTATCCACGTGTGTAAGCGATGCTTCGCCTACTTTGACAACCGGCCCAACAAGCTGCAACTGTCCGGTGCCGAGCGTCTGGAGGAGCACATGCGATACTGCACCGCCAAGGCTCCCCTTCGCCTGGACTTGTCGAAGAAGCAGCAGATCCGCTTCGCCCACCCCGAGTACACTAGGCGGGAGAGGTTCTGCATCTACGCGGACTTTGAGTGTGCTCTGCAGCCCGCCGCTGTTGACCCAGCGGAAGCGCCACCCGGCACGAGGCCCCTGCAACTGCACGTCCCGTACGCCTTTGCCTACCAGATCGTGGACTCGCTCGGTTTGGAGGAGTTTGAGCCCCGCGTCTACTTCGGGGCTGACGCGTCCAAGGTCTTCATGGAGAGGCTGAAGATGGACGTGCTGGCGCTGTGGGAGTTCCTATTCAGCATGAGAGCTCTGCACCCTTCTCTGACCCGGCAGGAGATGAACGAGTACCTGGCAGCGACTCACTGCTACCTCTGCGGGAAGGAGTTCACGGACCAGGACGTTAAGGTGCGGGACCACAATCACGCCCCACCCTACGAGTTCCGAGGAGCCGCCCACCGCTCGTGCAACCTCAGGTACCGGGAGCAGCGACACATCAACTGCTACTTCCACAACCTGTCCAACTACGACGCCCACTTCGTAGTGCGCGAGCTGGCCATCGACCCCGGTGACGTGGACGTGTTGGCCCACACGGAGGAGCGGTACATCGCTTTTACCAAGCGATTCCACTTTGGTCAGCCTGGAGACAACCAACGTCAGAGCAGTTTCGCGGTGCGCTTCCTAGACACCTACAGGTTCCTGTCCATGAGCCTGGCCAACCTGGCGGCGGGACTCCCCACGGACAGGATGCGCGAGACGAGGAAGCGCTTCCCCGACGACCGGCTGTTCGACCTGGTGCGCAGGAAGGGCGTGTTCCCCTACGACTTCGTGACGTCCTACGACACACTGTACAGGACCAGGGAGCTACCGCCCAAGGAGGCGTTCAGGAACTCCATGACCCTGGAGGACATCAAGGACGAGGAGTACGAGCACGCCCTCAACGTGTGGCGAGCCTTTGAGTGTCAGCACCTCAAGGACTACGCGGACAAGTACCTGCGATGCGACATCGCCCTGCTCACCGATGTCTTTGAGCAGTTCCGCGACACCTCGCTGGCAGAGTACGGGCTGGACCCCGCCCACTACTACACCCTGCCGTCCTACGCCTGGGACGTAATGCTCAAGACCTGCGGTGTGGAGCTGGACACGCTGCAGGACTTTGACATGTACCTGTTCGTGGAGCAGGGGATCCGGGGAGGGATCTCACAGGCCATCACCCGCTACGCCAAGGCCAACCACGACAGGTGCCCGGACTACCGCCCGGACGAGCCCTCGCGCTTCCTCCTGTACCTGGACGCCAACAACCTCTACGGCTGGGCCATGTCCCAGTGCCTGCCGACCGGAGACTTCGAGTGGCTCAGCCGTGAAGAAATACAGGCGTTGGACATTGCGGCGCTGGACGCAGAGGCTGATCGAGGCTACATCTTGGAGGTGGACCTCCACTACCCCGCGCGCCTACACGACCTGCACAAGGACCTTCCCTACTGCTGCGAGACGAAGCGTCCGCCAACAGGGAAGTTCCCCAAACTGTTGACGACCCTGGACGACAAGACGCACTACATCTGTCACTACAGGGTCTTGCAGCAGGCGCTGCAAAACGGATTGGAGCTGGTCGCGGTGCATCGGGCGATCTCGTTTCGCCAGTCGCGGTGGTTGGAACCGTACATCCTGATGAACACGGAGCTGCGGAAGAGGGCCAAGACCAAGTTCGAACAGGACTTCTTCAAGCTCATGAATAACGCGGTCTTTGGCAAAACCATCGAGAATGTACGGAAGCGCCTCAACGTGAAGCTGGTGTGCACCCCGGAGAGGTTTTCCAAGTACGTCGCCAGATCCAACTTCCTGGACCGGACGTACTACACGGAGGACGTGGCCCTGGTGCATCTGTCCAAGGTCAACATCATGTTGGACAAGCCCGTCTACGTAGGCATGACAGTCCTGGAGCTGAGCAAGTGGCTCATGTACGAGTTCCTGCGCAAGATGAAGGAGCGCTACGGTGACCGCCTCACCGTGGACTACATGGACACGGACAGCTACGTCTTTGACATCGTGTCCCAGGACGTCTACGCCGAGATGAAGGAACACCTGGACGACTTCGACACCAGCGGCTATCCGAGGTCTCACCCCTGCTACAGCCCCGTCAACGCCAAGGTCATTGGAAAGTTTAAGGACGAGTGCAACGGTCTGTCCTTATTCGAGTACCTCGGCCTGCGGTCCAAGCTGTACTTTATGGACATCGAGGACGCAGCGACAGGCGGCAGCAAGGCTCTCAAGCGGGCCAAGGGGGTGGCGAAGGGCGTTGTCAAGAACGTCCTCACCCCCGACGACTACAGAGAGTGCCTGTTTGAGGGGGTCCAAAAGCGCACCACCAACGTCCGCTTCCAGTCCCACTTACACCGGGTCTACACCGTGGAAGTGGACAAGCTGAGTCTCAGCCCGACTGATGACAAGCGGTGTGTCCTCCCCGACGGCATCCACACTCTACCGTGGGGACACAAAGACGTCCCGCCGCTACCAGCCAGGAGAGGAGATCGACGGATGGAGGTGGATGGTGAGGAGGAGGAGGGGCAGCCTCAGGATGAAGACGAGGAAGAGGAATTCCCAGTTTAGTTTTAATATTAATTTTAAGAAAAATTTGTAAATAGTATTTGTAAGAAAATATAATAGCTTTATGTACAGCACGAACCTGAGTTGTTTATTTCCTCCCCTTTGCTCACTCAAAAGCCGGTAGGCTCAGAAAAACTAAAGTGAAAGGCGTTATGGGCCGTTTGGCCCGAGCCGTGCAGCTTAAAAAGCCCCCGCCAACCGGGAGCGATTGGCGGCGCGTGTCGGGGGACGGTCCTGAAGGAGTTGCCCAGGAAGGAGTTGCTAAGTGGTTTGCTGACGCTCAAGGTTGCACCCTCGAATTGCTCAGCGGTTTGCTGATGTCCGAGGGGTCTCGTGACGCGCCCTCTTTGGCGACCTTCACTGCCGCTTGGCGGGGGCTCAGCCAGTGACACGCGCCGCTGGTATATAAACCTGAGGTCCAGCCCCGCTGCCTCAGTTTTGTTAATTTTTTAAATTTAGTAAGGAGAAAGGAGAAATGAAAACACAAGCTTTATCATTATGAGGTATGTATTGTACAGTAATAAGGTTACATACACATACTACAAAAACCTTACAAATTAGTTTTAAGCGAATATGGAGTGGAAGAGTCTGCGGACGAGAGCGTCGTTGGCGGCGGGAGCGGCAGGGTCGAAGAGCTGGACGTAGTCGCTGAGTGACGTGCGGAGAACAGCCCGGCAGTACAGGTAAGTGAGGCAGTAGTAGCCGCAAACAGAAGTATCGTAGCCCTGGAGCCGATACCTGTTGTAGACGTAGTGGCGGTGATGAGGATTGCGCCTCAGGAACATTTGAAAGTCGGCCTGATATGGCGGCCTTCCGTAGCTGTCCAGGTACTCGAGTCTGTCCTCTTCCGAGCAGTAAAACGCCACCCAGTGTTCGCCTCCCTCGGTGTGTGCTACCGTGTTGGACACGATGGCGGTGAGAGGCTTGACCGGCACGTCCGGTAGTTGGTCAGAGGCGTAGACCGCAACGTTCCTCAGTCCGGGGATCTTCGCCAGACATTCTCTGATCTGGACGGTATTCATCGTGGGCGGAAGCAGCACAGGCAGCTCGAGGTGGATGGGTCTGGACTGTCGTTAGCCACGAGCCAGTCCCGCAATACTATGCAGTTATGAAGGGCGCAACGGTTGTGGGAGCTCTTATGGTGGCGACAGCGCAGAGTCCGGTAGGTGGGCGCACCGTTGAGCGACCCGCAGCCCAGATCCTCCATGTCCTGAGCGGTGGTGGCGGCGGGCTCGGTTATGAGGTGGCGTTGTACAAAGTCCCTCTTCTGCGATCCTTTGACGTAGACCAGGGGGCGGTGGATGAGGCAGGAGCGCAGCTTGTCCAGCAGGGCGACGTACGCGATGTCCCCCTGGTCCCACTCCAAGCCGTGGCAGTGGCGAGTGACCCAGACGCTCTCGCGCTGTTTCTCGGAAGTCAGGAGGTCCTTACTGAAGGGTGGGCGGGCGATGTGATGTAGGAGCAGCGTGCCGGTAGTCACGTCCACCACGCAAACCTCTTTCAGTAGAAAGTCATTATCACTGTCTTTAAAACACTGCATATCCATCACCACGCTTCCGTGATGACAGCGCGCTGACGGCGGCTCGTTGTAGATCGGTGGCGGCACGTCCATCCCGTACGGCTGACTGAACTCGACTGAGCGCTGGCGGGAGCGCGCCTAGCGGGAAAACCTTGGGTGCGCGCGCCGCCATCACGGTTCGCGGTAACCTTGAGCGCGCGGCAACTCGTTTACCCGCCAAAGTCGACTGTGACGTTGCGGTGACGGTCCACCTCCACGACGTTGTCCAACTCGGCATACACTATGCAGTTGAACGCCTCCGCCAAGGCTTCGGAGAACCCAATCTCTATGCGCAGGTTACCGTTGCGCACCAGGTTCCAGTGGCTGGATTGAGAGGCCGCCATATCGGGTGTCAGATCAAACGCCATCAGGCAGTATCCATAGGGGTATTCGTTGCGACTGACTTCGTTACCACAGTCTGAGAAATTGATGCCGGTGCCGGTGTATAGCGTGTGGTAGGCGAGCACGCACAACTCCTTACCGAACGTGTAATCCGGTTGAAGCGGCTTACATGGTACTTGCTCACCATCTATGTACAGCGCGAAGAAGTTCACGTGGCTGTGGGTGAAGTTGAACGGGTTCTTCTTGTAGTCCCCGTTGAACGCCTGATTGCTGACCAGGCCAACTATAACGCGTTTTGGCAGTTGACCCAGAAACACACTGTCCAGAGTCTTGCTGCTAATACCGGAGGGTAGCGTGAAGGATTTGACTTCCACGCGCGTAATGGGATATTTGGCTGTGCCCGACTCCAGCGTCCTGCTGTGAGCCAACAGCACGCTCGGGTTGATCTTACAGCGGCGCATAAACAGGTTGACTTCGGCGATGTCCACTTTGTAGTCTGTCACGGTTTTAGACATGATGGAGAATGAGTTCTTTGACCTGATCAGGCGAAAGCGCATCTCCACGCCGTTTAACATGAACTTCTCCTGGTTGCACAGGTCAACGTGCAGATGTCCGACCATGTCCGCGTACCGGCTGGCCTTGACAAACTCCCTCCGGTTCTTGAGCCCGGCATTATCCTCCTCAGTATTGTCCATGTACCCGGCATAGTCCTCGTAGAACAACTCCGCGGTGAGGTGCGATGTCTTGGCATCACCGCCATAGGACAACAGGTTCTCCAGGTAGGCGCGATATGCGTACGTGTTGTTCTGAGGAGACACCAGTTTGTTGTTCAGGTACAGGTCCACTTGACTGAACAGCGAGTGCAGCCAGTTGTTAATCGGACCCACCTCTTTTATCGCTTGATCACCCGTTACAGCGCCTCCACTAGCCGTTCTAATGGTAGCCTTCACATGCAGTAGCGTCTGTGACAGATCCGTGTACTCGTCCCCGTGACCCGGAACTATGAACTCAACGGGTGAGTCGTCTGTCAGGGAGGAGATGGGCTTGTACTGCACCCATTTACCGCTCTCTATACTGGTCTGCGTGGGCGGTAGCGAGAACAGGTCCAACTCGGTCTTGACACACTCGCACGACTTCTGATGTAGAAACGCCATTATCCAAAAATGTCCTTCACGGTACTCTCGCTCTTCTTGCTTCTCCTCTTCTTAGCGACACGTTTTGTGGGCTTCCTCTTGGGGGCAGCGCTCTTCTTCCTCGCTCCGAGGAGTTTCGCTAGAGACTGAGGAGTAACCTGCTGTACACGCCTCCTCTTATAGGCACCACCACCGCTCAGCACGCGATCCAGTTTTTCATCGGCCCTGCGTTTCAGCGACCCGGTAAACTGTCTGAGTCGAGCGTTGGCTGCGACTCGGGGGTTGGCTGTGCCCGCCGCCACGTCGCCCAAGAAGCCCACACCGGACCTCAGCGCCTCCTTGCCCAGCGCCGATGCGCCGGATCTGATCAACGGGACCACTGTACGCATCAGCCCGCCTAGGAAACTGCCGATGCCGTGTCCGCGTTGGAAAGCGGCTCCTCTGAATACGGAGGATACGCCATGGCCCGCCTGCTGGTGGCGGTAATACGCCAGATAGGGATCGCTCGGATTCATTGCCGCTGCCTCTCTTTCCTGAAATGAAGCTTCATGCACGTGGTCCCGAAGTGGAATGGCAAGTGTCGCCCTTGGTTGTCCCTTAAATCGATTTCCACGCTCTCGAATGAGGTTTTAATCACCGGCACGTAGTGCGGGTCTATTATATACACTGTCGTGTTGGCACCGTACGTGTAATTCCTGATGTCGATGTTGAGGATCTTCAGTAGTGGCGCCACAGCGTCGCCCACCAGTTGGGGTTCCACCAGGTCGCAATACACGTACATGTGTGATGGTAGACCGGCGAAGAGGTTAGTCGGCCTCACGGACCTGTGACGCTTGACGATATCCGTATCCACCTCGTAGCCAAACTGTAGCGCCAAACTGGGGCTCAGTTTGAGGCTCTGAACGGCTGAAGACGTCGACATCAATTCCACCCTGGAGGACCTCTCGTCATACGAGAAGGTGCACAGGTTACTCTTCATTTGAGGGTGGTTGTTGATTGCGTGCACAAGTTCCTCGGTACTACTGTAATTGCCCGGCTCCACTTTGATTAACAACTTGTCCACCACGGCCAACCCGCCTTTCGAGTCCCTCATTCCCAGCACTAGTTTGATGTAGGTTCCCTCACCGACGGTCAGAAAAGAGAAGGGGTAGTGCGCCTCCGCCAGAGCGACCTCCCACTCGCCGTCTGACAGATCAACGGTCGAGGGTAGATGGGTCGTGTAGTTTGTCACCATGTTGTTGGGATAGTACGTCATTGAACTGTTACTGGGCAACGTCAGGTAAAACTGGTTGTGCCTCGTCATCGCAGCTGTTGCACTTCAGATGCAGGTACCCACGAGTTGAAGTCCTCTCCGTAACCGGCCCACTTGACTAGGTAGCGCTTACTGGAGCCTCGCCCTTTAGTGTCCAGTATTTTATCTATTTGGTACAGGCGGTCCGGGGCCATCGTTACCTTTTGCATCTCATGCTCGTAGAAGCGCCCTTCCAGCGGCGTCCCGTTCAGGTCGCGCAACACGTACAATGGCAGAGGATGCGACCTGTATACGTGGTCCACCACAAACAGCTCCTTACTCCAGTTGGTCTCATAACCTTTGGCGAACGTGCCCTTCTCCTTGGCTATGCGCACCGTGTCACCAGGCTCGAACCTGGGCTTGTGTCGCCGGATCGCCTTTCCATACATGTGACGCCACACCTTGTACACCGTTTGACCATCGCCGCTGTCCGCGTCCACGGGTCGTAGGCCACCCAGGCTCTTGTGCGGGCTGCGGTTGTAGGCGTCCACAAGCCTGTCCAACACGTCCACGTAGCGATACGTGTTCTTGTAGGTCAGGTAGCGCCACATGCGGTTCTTGAGCGTGCGGTTGACTCGCTCCACCACCGCCGCCTTCACGTCGGGGTTCTGCGTGGTGAAGTAGTTTACACCGTGACTCTTGAACACACGCTTGGTCGCGGCCCCGGTGAACTCCGTCCCCTTGTCGGTCTGTAGGCAGCGGGGAGTCGCCTCAGCGAATATTCCCTCGAACGCAGCAGCTACCTCAGGCCCGCTTTTCCTCTTCAGTGATACCGCGAACAGCCGCTTACTGAATACGTCTATCACAGTCAGCAGGTAGTTGACTCCGTCGTTGTACCGGCTCAGGCCGCGCATGTCGTTCAGGTCCGCCTGCCACAGCTCCCGGGGCCCGAACACGGCGTAGCGGTTGCGGGGAAACCGCTTGCGCGCAGGCTTGTGCAGCGTGTAGGTGTCCTGGGTGCGCAGCCAGTCGGCTACCCGACGTTTCGGGAGGCGCGCGGCTCTGGCCAGGGCGGCCACCCCGCCGAGGGAACCGGGCTGGCTCGGGTCGTAGTACAACTTCTCCATTACGGTGAGAACAGCTCCCAGTTGTCCAATGACGATTCCTGGTCAGGTTCCTCGGTTATTATCCTTCTCCTGGCTGCTGGAGGTCGCGGTCTCAGGCGGTCTAGCATTGGTGTTAACCTCGGTGACAGGGGTGATGAGGAGGCTGTCGTGTCTCCCCAGGGGCTCGATGCCGAGTCCAGCCCCACGCCTAGGTAACGCAACGCCGTGGGATTGCTCACGTATTCTTTGGGCACGTTCATGTCCTTCAAGGCGGCCATCACTTGATGCCAGCCGGTAGGCAATCGGTCCGCCCTTCGCGCTCTCACTATGCTGTGCGCGATGTCCACTATATTGGAATCGGGGATCTTCACCTTATCCACGTACACCGCCCCACTGGCGTCCCAGGAGATGGGGCTGCCTTGCCGAGTCATGAATCGCAACAAGTTGCGCGCCACCGACCTGTAAATTTTTGAGAACGATTCCACAATGTCCTCCTCCGCCGAGGCGCTAGACTCGCGCTTCATCTGACTCGGACCTCCCGTCGCTTCCTCCTCCCTCTCCTCACCCTCGATGATTGACAGACCTATGGGTTGACGTTTAGCCGCGGAAAAGTGCAGGAACCGCTGTAACACCTGCTGATATTGTTTCCATTTCTCCGTATCGTCCAGCCGCTTGTCGCTCAATATGCGATGCATCTCAGCATCTAGGCTAGCTGGCTTATTGGCGCTACCTACTCCTCCTCTTGGCTCCGGTCCTGGTCCCGTTCCTTCTCGCAATCTCTCGATGAGCTCCTGCGGTACAACCACCATTTTCCTAGCGTACTCCATGTCCGATTAGCTTCTGCGCTAGAATGGGCAGAACAGCGTTCAACAGCAGAGGTAGGAAGATCCCTCCGCCCCGTTGAACGAGGTAGTGTCGCTTCTTGGCCCAGCCCTCGCCGCGTTTCACCAGCCGTCTGAGCGCCTGTTTGTGTTTGCTCAATTTGCGTTTGAGGCAGGGAGAAAGCGGTACGTTTCCACGTAGCACGTTATACGCACACTCGCACAATGACTTGATGCGACTCTTGTCGCACGCTTTTAACAGGGCTTTGCGTTCTTTGGGCGTAGCGTGTATTAGGGCCCTCAGCAGCGCCGCGTCCTTCTTCACGCGGTGTGACATGATGACTGACGCTGGCGCGCGCTCGGCCTATTTATCACTTCTTCTTGGGCAGGTACACGTAGTTCACCGAGTCGTCTGGGAAAATGGCTGAACGTACGCGCATCTCCTCGGGCGTGGACTGTTTCAAGTCTATGAGTAGATAGGCGTGCGGATCACGCGTAGCGTCCGCGTAAGCCTCCTCCACAAATTTGGGGTTCTCCGGGTATACTTGACGGGCGAGGTGTTTGATCTGAGCGCGGTCCCTGGGATTCTTGAAGCACACAATGTAGTGGGCGTTCAGCGATATGTCGCGCTGGCCCTTGCCCTGGTGAAAAAGGTTTTGCGTGATGAAGAACACGCTCAGGTTGCGGTGGTGTGAGCCCTTGGTGAACAGGTCCGCTACGCCGGGGCCGGCCTCGCGCATCATGTCATCTACGATGACCAGGGCGGGCTCGCTACCGTCATAGTCGTCCAGGTCTGGCAGGCCGGCTACGTAGCGCACGGCAGAGTCCGCACGGCTCTTGCCACCACCACTGCCATAGTGCCAAGTGATACGGGCGAACCGCGTATCGCACATGTGGTCGGCGTGCTCTATGAAGCGAGCCACGAAGTGCGACTTGCCGCTGCCTGAGGGCCCAGCCACGATGGCGGTGAACGGATGTTTCCACCTCAAGTCCATGGCGTCTACTGACTGCCATGCACCACCACCTCGGCTCTTAAAACTAAATTCTTTTCTCGTTTTTTTTTTTTTTTATTATTTATTTTTTTTTTTTTTTTATTGAAGGAAATAAGGGAATAAGGAATACAATTTATTTATACAAATTCTAGGAGAGGACTTTTACTGCCTGGAGAGCTGCTCCTCTTCACAAGGCTCATCCTCGGCCTCACGCCAACGTTATACTGCGTGATGGTGTTATCGTCCAGGACTGCAAGGTACCGCCGGGGCATGTATATCCGGATCGGGTCGTCGCCGACAAGACCCTCCAAGGTGGCCATCACCGCCTCGCCGTATGGTGTATCCACCCTCTCAAACGAGCGGATCGGGTAGGCCACGTTGTCCTGCAGGTCTACGATGCGGGTATAACCCGCGGCCTTGCAGCTGTTGAGGGCTGTCCTGAGGTCCATCTTCTGGTCCGTGTTGAGCATGACACAGCGGCTGGATGCAGAATGACTGGCTCTCACTACCGAGTCGCCTTTTGTAGACAACCGCGGAGGAGGCGTAGTGATGAAAACACCAACTGGCGGAGTGGAGGAGGAGTGGAGGAGGAGTGGAGGAGGAGTGGAGGAGGAGTGGAGGAGGAGTGGAGGAGGAGTGGAGGAGTGGAGGAGTGGAGGAGGAGTGGAGAGATGGTGGAGTGGAGGAGTGGTGAGGTTGGATATGTATCTTGAGGAACACGCTCATTCGCCTTATTACGTTATTTTTTTTTTTTATTTTATTTTTACAATAGTATACAATAAGGAAAAGTAGGAAAGGGAAGGATCGAATTACTTAATTTATTTCATTTATTTTTTCATCTTTTTCCGCTTTTCAGGGATGGCGACAGCAGTGGCGGTGGAAACGCACCGATCCGCGATCTTCCTCCAGGTAGGCAGCGGACTGACGGTCCTGACGATTCCGTCAAATCTAGGCTCTCCCGTCTCGCTGTTGGTCAACCATAGGTTCTGCAGCCTAGTCAGCAGATCCGTCAGAATCATGTAGATCTCGTCGTCCCGCTGCTCGTCCAAATACAAGCCGCAGGCCCAAGTCGAGCGACCTCCTTGGAAAACGTTCATCTTCAGAAGGACGTTGCCATTGTTGGTCGGGTTCTTCACCGTATACTGACGCTCGCCCGCGGTCCAACTCAGTGTAGGGGAATCACCAGGCACTTCTTTATTCGCGGTCCACCCGCCGTTTGACTTCCTCTTTTTAGCCGTCCTCTGTTGTTGCTGTGGCGGTATGGGGGTGGCAGCGTTGGCGTTCTCTTCGTTGATCGCGTTCCACTCCTCCATAAAACAGCGGATTGTTCGATCCACTTCAACCGCGTTGCTCATGCCGCTGCTGTGACCGCTCGTGAAGAAGTCTCGGACGAAACTGAGACCGTGCGCCGTCGGACCTAGGGTCTATTGCACTCCTCCAGAGGCGCTCACGCCCGCCCTCTCAAACCAGGTGATGTCGGGGGAGGGGGGGGGGGGGTCAGGTGAATCCTCATGCCAAGCTTTGTCGCGAGGCAGATATATCCTCACACCAGTTGATCTCGGGGGGGGGGGGGGGGTCAGGTGAATCCTCATGCCAAGCTTTGTCGCGAGGCAGATATATCCTCACACCAGTTGATCTCGGGGGGGGGGGGGGAGGGGGGGGGGGTCTGTTTTGAGGAAGTTTCCGACTGTTGTTGTTGTTTATCTAGGGAAAATTCTGACCGTTTATTTGTGCAATCGTCCCGCCGCCACCGTCGTCAGTCTCTCCGCAACCGCCCGACACTATGTACCCCTGCCCCTACTGTTCAAGACGCTGCAGCCGCACAGACAACCTGCTCCGACACGCGCGGAGATTTCACGGTCATGCGCCGCTGTATGACTGTTCCGTCTGCGGATCGGCCTTTCAAAGTCTGGCTGAGGCGAGGAGACACACACGAACGCACGAGGTGGCTGAGGTACGGGCGATTCTACCCACCTCGACTCCGCCCGAGCCGCAGCGACCCCCGCCGCCGCCTTACCCCTTTGTGGACGTCGCCACCGCTCCCGTTGAGGACGCCACCGCCCTTCCCCGATACCCTGAGGAGGACACCGCCGCAACCGCGCAGATGGATGAGGAAATGCGGAGGCTGGAGGAGCAAAGCGAACTCCTCCTAGCGCAATTAGAAAATGTAATTGCGGAAAAATTCGATAATAAATATACCTTTAAACCCTTTCCTTAATTACCTCTTCTATGATAAAATACACATTATAAAACTAAAAGAAATAATAGAAACGAAAGCGAGGTTTCTGGTGAAACCCTCAAGGACTCGCTTATAAATAACAGCTAATGAGGTCGCTAATGAGTCGAGGTCGCTGATGAGTAAACAGCCCCGGGCAGTCACGTAGGCCCTAGCACGCGCCTTGACACGTGACTCCGCGGAGTCGCTCACGGGGGGGGGGGGGGACTTGCATCCTCACCGTGCCTTTGCTGGTTTTGAACCATCGTGATGGGTCTGGAAGACCGCTGATGAGTAAACAGCCAAGATCTCATGAGGAAAACGCGTTTAAAAATTAATAGCGGGCCCGTTTAACGGTGGATTCTCAATTTTCTTTAAGGGATGGTTTACTTAGGCCGTCGCCCGGCATGTGGTGAAGTTTCGTCAAAATCGGTCGGTAAACAGCTGAGATCCCATAAGGAAAACGCGGTTATAAATTAATAGCGGGCCTGTTTAACGGGGGATTTTCAATTTTCTTTAAAGGATGGTTTACTTAGGCCGCCGCCCGACATGTGGTGAAATTTCATCAAAATCGGTCGGTAAACAGCTGAGATCCCATAAGGAAAACGCGTTTAAAAATTAATAGCGACCTTGTTTAATGGCGGATCTATGGGGTTCTTACGTCATTCGCTTCCTCTGGGATAGGCCTACATTCTGGAAAAAGTCCCGTGGGAATCGGTGAGTAAATAGGCTAGTTATTAATTTTTGAAGGTTTTTTCCTCATCACGAAAAATGTTGCAGACGGGGGGGGGGGGGTCCGAGCTTGACTATGGGGAAGGTCGGGGGGGGGATGACGTCATGGGGGGGGGGTGACGTCATGGGGGGGGGGGGTGCCCTCGGGGGTGACCTTGGGGTCAAGGTCATCGGGGGGGGGGGATGACGTCATGGGGGGGGGGGTGCCCTCGGGGGTGACCTTGGGGTCAAGGTCATCGGGGGGGGGGGGGTGCCCTCGGGGGTGACCTTGGGGTCAAGGTCATCGGGGGGGGGGGGGGACGTCCTCGCGTCCTCGCGTCCTCACCGCGCCTATGCTGGTTCTGAAGGAACCAATGCCCCCTACTCAGCAGCGCGTTTCGCTCCTATTTTATGCCCTGTCTTCCCCCCTCCCCCCCGGGAGGAGATAGAGCCGCAGTCGAGTGCGTTATAAACGTTTACGTCGTGTTTATGTGGGGCTGGTGACGTCGTAAATGTGGTGTAAAGAGGCCGGAAGCTGCCGACCGGATATGACCCCAGTAACCCGCGTTTCATTGCCGTCGTTAAGCTGAAATAATTGTGGGCTGGGTTCATGTGGGCGAAATTTATTCGTTTCACAGCCCATCGAAATGCGGACCGCATTAGAACAGTTTATTGGGTTTAACGGTTGAATAAATAAATATACTGGTTATTTTATACAGTACCAGGGAGACGGAACCGTACTCGGTGGTATTTGATTAGTTTTGGTTTTGTCCTCTCTGTATGAAATCTGTTTCCAATTATTGTTTTAGTCACTGTTTTCAAGAAACAATTTGTTGATACTTTTACCTTGTGTAAATCCTACTTCGACAGTTCACTGGTTAATTTACTTCTGTTTTGATTTGAAACCCCGTAAAACCAATGTTAAAATAACTTATTTTCAAATGAGACTTTTAACAAAATATGAATTTTTCTGGGGTTGAGGTTTTTACAAATGTTTTAAGTCCAAAAGCCCCTATAATTCCTAAGTTTTAACACAATCGTTCTGCTGGATTCCGTGATAATTTTTAAAAACAAACAAATAAGCATTGCATTAGAGTATGATATTAAATACAGTATTGAATACTGTTCAGTATTATAACAAGGAACGGTTGGATGGTAGGAGAACTCTTAAAAAAACTTGTATGACTCAGGTTAATTTAAACCGCCAATTTAACATAGATTTACATGTTAATAATGAAATTGCGTGAAGTTTTATAGATGAAAGTTGTTACAGATAATATATTTTTACAATATTTAATGCACGACTATAAATTATTGGTTTCTCCAGATCATTCCATAAGTTATAACTGGTTCTGGAGTCGTCGAAGGTTCTTACTAAAATATTTTCGAAACAGTAACGCTAGCTAACAAATGTGTTTTTTTTTCAAAAAACAAGCATAAGATAACTTACAAGTTCCTGTTTACTAACCTCACTTAAGCCAAGTTAAAATTGATAGAAATTCAAAAAGGTTTTTTACACAGTAAAACGGCATACTATAGTTAAGTTTTAATTTGTATACAATTAAATGATAAAATGATAAAGCAGCATTCACGTATCAGCAGAACACTCAGCGTATGTGAGAGTGCCGGTCGTTGTAATTGATGCAAATTTAAACGTGATGACCAGCAGAGCGGAAGGGCGGCGATATTAGGGCGAAAGTCAACTCAAGTAAACCAAAGGGTCAGACAGATTCGCAGCGGTCGCCGTGATGCTCTTGCTCGGCAGACGGAACGTAAGGGAGTGGGGGGAGTGAGAGAGAGCGTCTGAGTGGGGGGCTCCCCGAGTTCCGGCCACTTTGCGGTGGCCGCGACTCTATATCTGCCATTAGCCCTGTTAACTATCCACTGTGTGGGGGGGAGGTGCTACTCCCCCTCGCGCCTACATTTTAGTTAATTGCACCGCTCCCTCGCCTCGTTCCCTTGCTGTTGCTGCGGTTGGAATATTGCTTTTTACGCCGCTGTAAGTTATGGTACTTTGCAGAAAGAGTTTTCAGTCGAAGTGACTTGACGCCTGGGTCGATTTGTTTGGGAGATTGTATTTAAACAAATGCAGTTACATAAATTCGCAAATTTATAAATATAAAAAATAAAACAATTTTTCTATTTTATAAACTGTTGAAATTCGTATTTCATTTATCTCTTAATATAATGAAATATTAAAACGTACATGTTTTAAAATAAACACAGTAACACCTCAAAGATGTTTTAGGCATAGAAAATATAACGAATTTGAATCCTGATTGATTACTTCATCCTCTAAACGATTAACTGATATAAAACAGTGTCATACAGATCTTACCAGAATCATAGAATGGTTAGGTTTTGGTTTTACATTTTACTGCGCATCAAAACATTTCTCAAAGACCTAGTAGCATACTCTTTGTCAGGAAGCGACGACAGTTAACATCTGGGTCATGGAGGAACGATCGGCAAAGGAAGTGAATACACTCGACACAGCGATTGAGAGAGAAAGATGTTATGCAGAGCAGCATGTCTGGGGTTGCGGGGGTGGGGGTATGTCAGCATCAGCCTAAACGACGCCAATCGGGGAGGCAAATCGTTGTATAAAACTTACAACAGACTGAGAGACAGAACCTCGAGATGGATTTGTCAGTGATTACTGGAGCATGAAGCCCCTAGGAGAAAAGAGAGAAACCCCCCTCGTGCCAAACCCTCACCCAATAACCCCCGAGTAAAAAGAACTCGGAGCGTCTACGAGAGCAATACGGAAAGGAAATGAAAAGAAAAGACACCCGAGGGAAGTGGAATGGAGTGGGGGGATGCTGCCATAGCAACCGCAGGAGGGGGAGGGGCGCAGTTATACGCGGGGTTGACTACAATCACGGTACCAAACTAATTCGATCAAATTATTGTATCGAGCAGTTTATCTGCCCCCCCCTCCCGCGTCTGTAGCGTTTTATTTGACAGTCGTATTATTGACGTTAGATCGTTTCGCTTTGACGCTGGATTCGATTATGAGCCGGGATGTTTCTGTGCTCGCTTTTGTTAGATTAGCGCAAAGCGAGTTACAGGAGGTCGCGTCCGGGAGACGTTTATTGGGGAAATCAAAAACGTATAAATATAACTTTTGTGAAAAAATTAATGAAATAAAAATATACATCGTAATTTTTTGAAGCGTATTAAGTGATCGACAAGTTTACCTACCCTCAACAATATGTGTACAAATCAGTTAAACAAACAATACAGTATATGTTACGAAGTTAAATCTGGTGTAAAAAGGTTCAAAATATTAAAATATTAGTTGTATGTGTTTGTTGAAACATACCGTATATATTTTTATCAACTAAAATTTAAAGTACCATTATCGTTTTAGAACTTTTGTAAAACAATAAAACTCAAAGATTAATACATTTTTGGCGGCGAAGTTTTGTTAGCTAATGTGGAAGGAATATTCACAACGTTAAAAAAGTTAATTATGTTTAAATTAAAAATAGTCCACAAGCCGAAAAACAAAATAATCCCGAGTAAAAATAGTCTAATACTTGAAAGGAGATCCCAGTCTATACAAAAACAATCGGGGGTGAAAACAGTGGCAAAAAAGTGTTTTCGAGTCAGCGAAATAAAAACGGGTGTCATATGGCGGGGCAATAATGCGGGACAAAAACTGCTCTGCTGGCGTGGAGTGTTGGTGGGGGGGGGTAGGGGGCTGTTGATTATAGTTGATAAGTGGGACTGAGGGCTCTCCGCGTGAGCACCCTCGACTCTCGTCATACAGACTCTCACATCCCCCTGCACCCTGCACCCTACACCCCTACACACCCGTCCATCGCGGCATGGGGGACCCAGCGGGAATGGTGGAAAGTTTGTTTCGGTTCTGCTGTGGCAATGCGAAATGCGACCCCTTTTTATTTTAGATTTAAAACTTTTACTGCACTTTTAATTTTTTTTTTAAACTAGGTCTCCTAGTATATCACACTTTTACTTTTTGTTTTATATATATATATAAATATATATATATATATATATATATATATATATATATATATATATATATATATAATACTAATTGTTTGGTTTGGCAAGTGAAACAAAAAAATGTTAAAATTTGCTTCTTTATTTATCTGAAGCAGTCCCCGATTTGCTGTAAGGGTTTATTAAATTTACCAGACACTTCAACCGTGCCAGTGAGCGTGCAATTTTCTAATTGGAAACCCCTGCATTGCTTGTGGTGATCATAAAAATATACTGGAGCCCTAAAATTTATTTTTATAGACCTCCAATGCAAAATGAAATTTTACAAATGTCTTATTTTAAAACTCTTTTATATGTTTGTAGATATTAAATCCCTTTTTGAAAATAAATTTTAACTTACTTAAGTTACTAAAAGTTAGGTACTCAGTCCTCCCTTAAAATACGAAATAAAAAATGTTTCTCAGTTATTGAAGATGCAGTGGATTTTCATAGCCCTCCTAGAAACAACAGTTACAAAACTAAATGGAATTCTACTTCGAGGTTTGACCACTTCAAAATATCATCCTCAGTTAAGGAAGTCGTTTATGATTCTGTATGAAATGTTACCCATTTGTTCAATATTATTCATCACTTAAACTCTATTACTAAACAAGAAGTTCATCCAAGTAATCAAATAACACACAGCGTCATGTCGCAACCAATGTCACATCGATTTCCGAAACCTCCCTGATGAAGAGGAAATGGGAAAGGGTCTGGGCTGGGAAATGATCAGTGTCATTGGCCGGCAAGTAATTGCCTCCCCTCCCCCCTCCCAGGGTGACCAGAGATTGACCGACGAGGTGATCATAACTCTGTCACCCGAGGGCCAGGGGGGCTCCAACTGTGGGGGGGGGCGCAGGGCTGAATACTAACCGCGGGCGCTAGGGGATTGTCTATTGCCCCTCTGCAGCCCCCGGGGACAAGGGGAAGATATTAATTCATCTCGACAGGGCTGAGCCTCGTTACGGGGAGTTCCGGGGTACTGATTAATGTTGTCTTGGAGGTGAAAAGTTCCAATCTAAAACTGTAATGGGTTCGGGCTTTTGGATTTCGAGGGGGGAGTGCCGACGGGCTTTTTAACTAGGGGAGCCTCGACGAGATGGTTTATCAATTTCAGAGTGTCATTGTAAAGTGCACTGTAGTAGAGTCGCAAATCTGTAAAATTATGTTCTTGTAAAATGAGAGTGATTATTTGTTAGTGATGTTTGTCAATTAAAAAAAAGTATGTATTCAAGTTATTCTCAGCTTTAGTTGATTACATCGACTTAGATTTAGAAACTTATAAGGTCCCTTTTCTCACACATTTCGTCTTCATGCCTAGTTTTGGACAATTGTTGATACGTTATCAGTATTTCCAATTCTTGTGAGCACTAACTGTTGAATCCGGTTCCAGTATTTCTCCAGTATTTCATCTCCTACCAAACAATCACAGAACGATCTCACCACAATCTCAGCAGCAATCTTGCGACTCCTTTGACAACCCGCAACACCGATACCAGCACCAATAACCGATCCAACAGCCAAGTCCACTCCGTTTTATCACCCAACACTCGAGATACGCTCGGGACAGGTCGGCACTTCCAAACCCGATTATTTACCGTCGATCGGACCTCTCGCGGAGCTGCGAGTGGGAGGGACACGCAGGAGGTTGGTGGCTCGGTGACAGATTTATCGTACAAATTGAACCCTCAGCTGCTGGTGTTGCGTACCCGCCCGACCGGTCCCTCCTGATGATATCTCCGCCATTAATTGCCCTCCAGCTCCACCGTTTACACGAGTAATGGCGCCTCGCCCTAATTAATTCCACGACTTGTGTTCGCGAGCTTTAATCCCGTCTGTTCTTGTCTCCGTCGGACGTTGATGCACGGTGTTTTCATTCGGTCGTGTCATTTCGCGCGGTGCGGTTTCGCGGTCGCGGTCTTCCTTGTGGTTTGTTTTGCGGCAGTCATCTTGATGTTCTGAATACTCGAGGGAGCTGAATGTGATTTTCCTACATCTCACCAAAAGCGATTTATCAGATCTTAAAACACATCGTAAAACAGCTGTTTTGTGTTAAGACTTTTTTGCTCACTGCACCTTACTGAACAGCTGATTGATGGTTGCTTTGGATAATGCAAATCAAGGCGTTGTAGTAAGTTGGTAAATAATTAAAGGAAAGAGATTCAAATGTAAAGCTTGCTTATTTATCGTATATTTTTACCACTAATATTTTAGTTGTATTAATCACATCAAATACATTTTCATGTGTTTTTTTATGAAACAAAAATGTAATTAAATGTAAAAACCCGCGATAATCTGTATACCGACAGTATACCACTGTATACCGACAGTCTACCACTGTATACCGACAGTATACCACTGTATACCGACAGTATACCACTGTATACCGACAGTATACCACTGTATACCGTCAGTATACCACTGTATACCGCTGTCGTCTGGACCGTCACTGTAATACGTATTGTACCAAAATCTCTGATTTGAAAATTCGATAATATTCTTGTTATTTGAGTCGATCGTTGCGACTATTATCCCTAAAAGGATAAAACATGTTTTATACATACTTCTTCGAGAGTAAAATCCACCAACTCCTTTCACTCGTTGCAGCGAAGAGGAAAAAATCCTCCAGACCCCGAACTCCGGCGGCTGTGAGATGGAAGTATTGGGTTCCGCCGCACAAAAGGTTTCCACCCAGTGGCCCGGATCGTCACACCCCACCGGCCACGGGAGCCGGAGCCAATTAACCCGTGTGTGATCACGTGATCAAAGCAGCGCCAATCAGATGACGTGGTACGCAAACATTTGCCGCCGCATGAAACATTTGGCTTTGTGACGTGCAAACTGCGGCGAGAATGTGCGACACTAGTGTGGACTGTGTAGTGTGTACCGCTTGTTGCGCTGATTTGAGTAGATCCTGTTTATCGATAACCCGCCGTGGAAGATGACCTGTGGGCCAGCTAGCAAACAAAGGGTTGTGGGGAAGTTTCCCCCGCTGTTCATACACTGTCTATTGTCACAGCCAACTAAGAACCTATCAATGAAAACAGTGAGCTTTTCGCTGGGAACTATTATTCTCTGTGGTTTGTTTGCAAAAATATCCCCCAGTGAGTCACATGTTTGACACTAGATGAAAACTCCGGATGTATTGAGCTCATTGAATAAAACGTAATGATGTTTTATGATCAGCTGCAACTATTTGATTTTCCAATATAAATCACTTTTCCAATGACATAAATAAGAAAGGATTGTGGCTAGGGTAGCTTTCTCCTCTTGGCCATCAAGTCATATACACAGTACATTTTGATATTTTTAATGCCCTTCCTTCTCCCATAAAAAAAGAGGAAAACATCAACGTTTTCAAGCGAAGTCTGAAAACGTTTTTGCTGGGTAAGGAATATTACCGTGTAAAAAATTATTTAGAAGAGAAGAAAGATTAAAAAGCATATGGGTTTTATTTTTATTTTTTGTATTATAAAGTTGTTTTAATTATAAAATGCTATGGTATTTAGTTTTAGATATGTTCTGTGTATTCTGTATGACACTTGCCCATGAATTGTGATATTTTATTTGGCAAATAAAGAACTTTGACTTTGACTTTAGGCAAATTCGTAAAATATTTAATATCAGATCATAGTACCGGACCGACCGAATTTCCCAAGGCGATTCCGCTACAAAAAATTGTAAACATCACAGTAAGAGGCTTTATCAAAATACAGTTGTTTATTCAAATTAAATTAATTTACTTAAACCAAACACAATTTTTCTTGCAAAATAATTGCACGCGGGAAGTTTGAGAGGTGTTGGATGAATATTCTTCAACCTCTGATAAATTATTTCCTCGTATGACAACATATTTCCCATTATTTTCCTGTATATTGAGTCATTATATCGCTTAATATTATTACAGAATGTTTGTTATTAGAGTAGCCGCTGCTTTAGTATAGTACATCGAACTATAAACACTTGTTTATATAGTTCGATGGTATAGTATAGTTCAGGAATGTTAGACGAAATAGTTTTTTAATCGGAAAGTTTTTTAGTATGCATAATATGAATGGGGAACAGAACAAAATAACAGTACACTTTGCGCTCCGATCACCAGTTATTGATAAATAAAAAGTTTGATCCCCTGTTTAAAATTGTATTAAGTTTGGGAAATGTGAGTTTTTTTGGGAAACTTGAAATGTTTACATTGGCAAATCCGCTTCTTCATTAAGAACTTAACTTTTGTACACAATTAATGAAGGCAAAGCATTTGAAAATGTATAATATAAATGGAGGAGTGTTAGTAGTGCCGCACCAACTTGTGATCATCGTTGTGCGTTATTTTCACTTATTATTAAAATTTATATAAGATAGTCCTAATACAGAGTAAATAACAATAAAATATAAATTGCAATATGTATCCATTCTGCGGTACCGGTACATCAAAGGGTCTATATTAGCTTTGTTGGCCTCTGGGCTCGGATACGCGTGTACTGTGGGCTTTGCGTCTCGCCGTGTAATCTTGCCTTTGACTACTGACTCGCATTGAGCGATGTCTTAGAGATGTCAGACAACAGTTCAAAGTTATGCATGATGATTCCCGCCAGCGATCCGGAACGTTTAGCTATTCTCAGGTGATATTGGGCCGTTTCCGGCTGTGTACTTGAATTATTCTCAGGATTATTCAGAAATTACCTGAATAAAAATAGTACCTGGCATTTGAGACCAGTCCTAAAAAAGGTTAATGAATGTGAACTTCAACAAGTGCTACCTTTGGTTCTTGACGAGTTTCTTATTTGTGTTAATATACCTGGGTCGAAAAACTTCCAAAAACACATTTTAGTTTAAGTTTGTCTATAGTATGCTAGACAAACAATCGTAAGTCTTACCAACAGGCTATAATTTATAGGCTCATTTATTTGTTTGTTTAGAGCTGGACGATTTGATTTAACTGATACAAATAAAATATTTCCAAAATTCAATAAGCCATACATACAAATAATCCTATACTTTAATATGAGTAAGGTTTGCTTGTACGTTAGCTTGCTTGCTTGCGACACTGATCTCAAAAACGGCTCCAACAATTTCCTTCAAATGTTGAAATAATTAATTTCTGGGATAAAAATAAGTTCTAGACAGGCCTCATCCCCAGAAAAAATCAAATAATGTAAAAACCTAAAATGAACAGTTAAAACAATTAACATTGGGCTCATGGAGTTCCAAATAAAAAGAATATAACAGCTGCTTGTAATCAATCAGGGAACTGTCAAGGTAATTCTCATGTTGTTTATGATTATAAACATGTGGTTTCCTGAGGGCAGAGATTAAAAGATTTGAGTGAAGATTACATATATAGAGTAGTCAAATAAATCAAAGGGACGTTGAGCTATAAATAACAACTGGAGTGATCTTAAAAATGTAGAAAAGAGGCAAATGAGTTATACAAATCTGATTATCAGTAGGGGGGCAGTGGTGAAACATTACTTCAAGTCATCTAAACAAACTGACTGACCTTCCTCCGAGCAAAGCTCGGCCCCCAGGTACTCGTTATAAATGGAGTAAACTTTGAAATAATAGATTTAAAGTTATCGTAAAGGTAAAATATTTTAAATTAAAGGTTATTTTCCAACAAACTGCAAGCTACATTATTACACTCAATGATAATCAATAAAACCAAAATGAACAATATTTATAGGAGATACTTAATTGAATCACCCGAATCAAAATATTTGAATATGAGATGGTTAGGAAACCAATAAGAACCCAGTATAACTTGGTACACAAACACTAGCGGTGAACTACAGTATAATCTATACACAATTGGACGCTTTATCGTGTAACCATCTGGCATCACCTGATACATAAGTTGGCACCAGTTGATTGCCCCGACACACGAATACAGTTGTCCATCAATATTTCATTACTGTCGGCCATGTAATACATATGTATATACAAGGGATTGTTATGCATATTGAGCACTGCGCTCTCCAACACCTACCACACACCACGCAGCGCATCACATAACTAGGTTGACCATAGTTATCACACTGCGGAGTTAAGAGTCCGCATCGGTGAATACGATGAGAGTAAAACTGAAATGACGTACGAGTATTTTGAAGTTGCTATTGCATGCTTTCGTGCTTTTGAAATGGATGTAAAACTTTTTATAAGTGCTAAATATTTGCCATTTACATTTTAAATTTCATTTGATGTTGTAGAATGTTATTTTTATCGTGTTATAACTAATTGGAGTTTTCTAGAGAACTATTTTTAGTTTTACGAAACTCATACTGTTAGCTCGTTGGAACACAGAGGTCATGAAACCCTGTATCAGTGCTGAAAGCCCTGTACAAGTTTCATGAAATATAGAGTATGATAAGGGCGGTCCCCTATCTAATAATGCATTGGATTATTATACTCTCGGTATTATCTTATTTTCTGTTTTACTGTTTAGAAATATTTGTTACGTGGACCACTAAAGACGCCACATATTTGTTACATGGACCACTAAAGACGCCACTTATACAGTTAATAGATAATATGTGGTTATAAGGCTGAACCACATTTTCGTTGGAGGAAGAGCAAAACACAGAACTAGTTACGCTGAGTAAAACGAACAAAAAATAAATCCCAATCTTTTTACCGAGTCCCATACGAATGTCTACAAATAGAATTACACCTCCCAAACGAAAACACCTGATCCCGAGCGTATACTAATTAGTGCAATCTAGCGCCCGACACGACACCGGGGGCGGGAGGGGGTGCAACAAAGGTACGTGGTGGGAGGGGGTTTGTTCATCAACACTATCACAGCAGGTAAACATGGATCAAAGCACCGTAATGGGCTTACGGGGACAGCTTGTATCAGCGGGCTTTGGCGCCGCGGCAACGCCTGATTGATTACGTGCGCCCGACGCGACTGTGGCTCAAATGGTAGCAGAGCGTGGTTGCAACGAGCATTTTTACGCCGTAATAGTACTTTTATGCATTAGTTAGGCATATATGAGTTTGATTGTACTTTCTGTATCAAACTATTTGAATGGAACAACTGTTTATTTAGTTTTCTGTTAGTTTAAAGCGGATGTTTCAACTAAAACGATTTTGCGTGATAAGAAAACACCAGTCCACTTTTGGCAATCATTTTTGAAAAGAGACCAATCAATTTGGATCCAAAAAAATACCATTGTATCAGAAAAAAAACACTTACTATAAACAGTTTTTCTAAAAACACTTAAACGAAAAGTTGCACAGTTTGTCACTTCTGACTCATTGGTCCGTTTTAGGTCAGATTTATTTGTTCTATGTTGCATGAGTATTTGTTGTATCAATGCCTTTAATTGACCTTTAATAAAAGGTGCGACTCAACAAATATAAAAAATGTAGAGCGTGAGGGGTTTCAAACTTATCATGACTTATACGATAAATTATAAAACGGGTCTGCTTCTTACACGATACAAAGCATTTATTAAACAAATGTACAATAAACAGCGACAAAATCTGGGGTATTGGAAGATTATTATGTTTCATGACAAATTAATCTCTTAAATCCTTACATGACTATCCGTGTTGTTGAATTATACGAGCTTTGCCATGCCATTTTCTGTTAACCGAACGTGTTGGAAAAATATCTCAAAAATCCCATCTAATCGGTTTATTTTTTGTAAAATCACCCATACATTAAATAAACATATACAACAGCCTTATATTAAAAACAATTAGTAAAAAATCAGTTTTAATTTGTTGGTTTTTTATTGCATGGTAATATTTTATACTAATAACACTTGGAATTTAAACATGCGTTAAGTGATTGTATCAAGAATTACAAACCTTTCCATTGTTGTTGAACAGACAGGAAATATTAAATGAATAAAGAGAGATCCCGCGCGCTGTGCCGTTCTTTGTGTAATCTGATCAAATTAAGGCAGCAGAAATAAACAGACGTACGACAAAGCTACGTGTGTTTCCATGTTATAAACCCATATGTTTTGAAGCGAAATATCTCCTGCCTCCCCGTCCATCCCCTCCCCTTCCACCCCCTCCCCGTCCACCCCCTCCCCGTCCACCCCCTCCACTCCTCTCTGTTAAATTCGTATTTCTTTATCTGTTTAAAAAAAATAATTGTACGAGTTTGTTTCCTAGTTTGCTAATTGTTTGTTTTTTTGCAGGGATCAACTCCGCTGAAGAGAGACATGTGAGTAAATATTGTTTGTTGTAGTGTATTTTTAGTTTTATTACAATGTAATACATGATACAGAAGTACTGCTACTGCTTCTGTTTTTCCAAAAAAATACCTTTATCTCTGTTATAAAGAATTTTTGAAAAATACTGGGAGATTGGATATTTAAGGAGTTTAGACACTTTAATTTGTAGAGACCTGTGAGTAAATCGTGTTTGTGGTATTTATAGTTTTTCCCTATTATATTACAGAAGGACTGCTTCTATTTTACCACACAATTACCTATCTTCTCTGTTAGGCTTACAAATAATAAAGAATTAAAAAAAAACACTGGTAGTTTGCATACTTGTTTATAGGCATTAACTTACTAAAACGTAAGTTTTATTTTTATCTTAGGAAATTTGTTCCTAAATTTATTACTAGTACACTCATTTTTCCCTTAGATAACATGCTGATGCCTAAAATCCAAAATCATGCAGACGTAGGGCCTCTATAGTCCTTGTTCGCTCCAGAAGATCAAAAAGTATGGGAGAAATCCTGTGGAACAAATAAACCGATAAACAACTCGGACAATGGGTTCGTTACGAGGAAAGCGTTCGTTGAATTACCTCGGAAGGGGGGGGGGGGGTTAAGCCCCCCCCTGGCAGGTGCAGACGGGAGGACGGAGTATTGAATACCTTATAAAGGCGGCTCCACGATACTCGCATCCCGCATATCAAATAAATGCGGAATTCGTAAGCGACTCGGTGGAATATTAACAAGATGGGGAGAATTCAGCGGCGCCGTCGCGAGCGCGGGTGAATTCCTTCCTCATCGCCCGGCGAGGAATTCCGCTCGCGGAGTGAATACGGTATTGCGGTCCGCTCGGAGTTGGAGCTTGGAGGAGTTGGGGGAATGCGCGTGCCTCGAGAGTTTCAGGAGCGTTAGAATATCTGCATTTTATATAAAACATAATTGGTGAATGCTAACAAATAACTGTCCTGACAGCAGTGTTAAACTAATAAACACTGCGTATGTGCGAATGTGTTAGTAAATGTTAGAATGGTTTATACATCTCAAAACATACTTTTCCTACAACCGCGCCTAAAGTTCTACTTTGCAAAGTAAAAACACATCGCAAAACAGCCGTTTTCTTTTTGGCGAGCGAAGAGGTTTTTCGGAAAATAAAAGTTTCTCTCAAAGGAGAAATACCTACTTTTTATATAAAATACCTACTTAAATATAAAAAATACTATGATTTTTATTTTTTTAACGTATCACAGTGCCTTTGGCATTTGGTGGGTTATTTTGTGTTTGTTATTATGAATGTGCTATTTTCTACAACCGCGCCTAAAGTGCTCATTTACGAACTAAAAACGCCTGTTTTCTGTTTAAGCTAACGAAAAAAGTATTTTCACTAGTTATTTGCGCTTTACTTTTCCGCTAAGAAGTAAGTAGCTATGATTATTTGTTGCTTAAAAGCTAATAGATTTTGTGTTTATAAGATCAGACGAAATTCAATTAGTTTATGTTGTGAATTATCCAAAATTGCAGTTGCAGGAAATATTGTGCATGCAATTTGAGTGTGAAATTGTTTACGCTTTTAGAAAATAACAGTTTTTCTTAAGCGATAATTACCAACTTTACGCTCTTAATCTACAAATAACTATTATTGAATGCCTACTAAAAACAAGTTTAGTTTCCTGAAAATATTAATGAAAAAAAAGCTAATAAAAAACGTTTTTGTAAACGTACAGACGTCAATTTTGAAAAAATTAAATAACCTATACATTTATCAATTACAAAATCATCTAGCATATTTTAACATTACATTTGTCTTTAAATTTTGATTGCTGGAGATGTTCAATGCAGAGCAACAATGTGGTATTTGACCTGGAAACTCTGTTTTTACCGGAAACCTCAATTAACACTTTTATATCTCACAGTCGCAGTGGTGGGAGCCTATAAAAACTGCAACGGCGTTCAACCAATCAATTAGCGGGCGATGGGGAAGGCGATAAAAGATAAATGATCGGGCAAATCGGGAATTTTGTCAGTCGAAACAAATAAAAATATCATAAAAACGCGACGAGCGACTGTATTTGTCGAATTGATCGAACCGTCAAAAATAAACATTTAGAGGATAAAATATTACAAAAGGCTGTGGAGATGGAATAACATATCTGTCGGTTGATCAGGACAGAGTTGGAATAAAACTGTGCTTTACGACAGATATGTCGATGACTGTCGTGCATCGGCAGGAACTGTAGGTATCTGCTATCTGCTTGCCTGGAAATAATATTTGCAATATTTATTGGAATAAAAACAATATCGTAGCCTACACTCTCCTTCAAAATAATGTTTTTTTTTATTTTTTTAGTGTTCATGTGAAGTAAATTAAGAGAACATTTTACACAAAAAGTCAACATGGTCATTTCAATATAATTTGCTTAATGAAATGTAATATTATGTTTCATTAGCTTTACTATAAAATGTTTAGTAGGATGTCTCTACTAATGCAATTCATTTTAATAAATTTAATTTTTATTTTTGATTTAATATGACAAACCACTTAACGATTATCTTATTTAATATTAATATTTTAGAAACATGAATTTCTTTACGGATTCTGAATTTAATTCTCTTAAAATTCCGAAACACAAGGTGTAGCACGATTTTATTTGGGCCTAAATATCCTGACATAACCTACAAATTGTTACGATATAATAATTTATTCTTGACGAAACTGGCACTCGTATTGAACTTTTTAATTGTCGGCTGTAACCTTAATATGTTGCCGGTGTATATCCTTAATATATCCACAAATTTGTATCATGGCGTTGCTTGGAATACGACCTGGATTATTTACACTTATTGCAGGAAACCTCCCCCTATACAAGTCCAGAGATGAGAGAGCAGCGAGTGCGCCTGAAGTCCCCTTCCCCACTACTAACGCCCTGCATTAAACGCTCCCCTCATTTCACAGATTAATAACCGCTTCTCTGAGATAAGCACTCTCAGATATGACGCACCCCTCGACTACTTCCGGTGTTGCTAGAACCCCGACACTTCACCCACTAGTGGCCCCCGCTTCCGGCCGTGTTATCACGGAAACGGTGGGGAAATAAATGGCCGTCTTTAAACTTTCAAGTGTATTAATATGGACTTTGTAAACAAGGGCGTTAAAGAAAACTTGTCCGCGGGAATATTTAACGTTTTTGGCATGAAAAATAAGTTTGTCATTGTGGCTTAACCGTTTTTTTCCTTTTCCTAGGTCTAGTTTAATACGCTATGAAATGCATGACTCCCGCTTGTCTTGGGCAATGTGGCTGGGTTCGGTTCCTGTGTTTAGAGTAACGTGGAAGTTTGGTACTATTTCTCTAAAGCATGTTCGTGACTCATTAAAATGATTTTCATGTCGAAAAAGGAAAAAAGGGATGATATGGTATAAAATATGTTATTTAATAACGAATACCGGTAATCATACCCAGTCCTCTTTAGACAATTGTACATCATTTCTCTTGTATATCAGAAAACCCCTTCTGTTGAACACAATACCTCTAAATCACAACGAATCCATCCACAATAAACGACCGGTGCGTTTTCGGGCAGGTTTACCCCCTCCCCCCACCCCTCCGTCCCACCCTCACGGTGAAGCGCTCCACTCGATGTGTATTGTGTATAGACGCAGACGCAGACGCAGATAGTCAGATGCTGTGGTCAATCAGTATTCTGCGGATCCGCTCAACTCGGCCTGGCATTTATTTTACCCCCCCCCCCCGTCACCCTTCCCTCTACTCATCGGAAGGTACGGAACTGGTGCGGAATGCCAAGCAACCCCCTCCCCCTCCTCTCGTGAACATATTGGCCCCAGGTTAATCCCATCCCTTGCCAGCTTTTATTCGGCTGGAACAAAAACAACTCTGACGATTTTGTTAAATTCCCAGTCTGGGCTTGTTATTTCGATCCATCATCGGGGCGTGTTACAAATTTATTTTTGCAACTCGTATGGATTATATTTGTATTTTTCAAATTTAAGTGGCCACGCACTGTTTTTATTTAGTTAACCACCGTACCAAGTTTGGATACGTAGACATTGAGTCACAACTTATTTACGATGCATGTTTTTGAGGAGCTTGTAATTTACTAAGGTTTGGAAAGTGAACTTCAAAACGTTAAAAATACCAGAATACACCCAATAATAAGTACTAAAGAAAGCTATTTTACGTCTCTCAGTACTGAAGGGGAGAGGGCAACATTGATAAAATTTCACTGGCAGTATTTATATTATAAACTCTCTTTCGAAAGTATTAAAATAACAGTTGTACTGAGAACAACAAATTACTCTCGTGGAACACATGTTGATGCTGACAGCCATTTGGGAATAATGTTCAAATGTTCTTTAACAATCGCGGTTAATATTACACGACCTTTACTTGTAAATTGAGTTAGTTAAACAAATGTGTTTAAACTAGAAACAAGCTGTAACGAAAAATCAAGTTCGCCGATGTACAACATATTGTTTCAATGTTGCAACCAAGTGCATACAAAATTCCTCGTAGCCGCAGCGGGTTCAAGCCCCCCGAGGGGGGGGGGGGTTGATTGCGTTGGGGGAGGGCTCTAACAGGGTTTTGCTTTTTAATGTCCTTTGTTAACCGACTCACGGGTTATTTTATTTCCCATTGTCATAACGCCGTTGTATCCGACGCTGTTTCAATGTTTATTCGACAATTTGATCAACTCGCCCGGCCCGGCTTCGCCCTTGTTTCGTTTTATTTTCGCAATCATCTTTTATTCATTTAATGAAATATACGCCAGTTATGCAGACTGAACTGTTTGTGCGATCGTTTTGCTTGTTACCGGTACTCGTTTAGGTTCGTCCCGATGTGAGCTGTTTGTTTGGATTGCGTGTCGTTTTTGCCACTTTGCGATATTTTTTATGATTTAGATGAGAAATTACTTTGTTGGCAAAATAAAATAAAATGTATTAATCGTCATTCAAAAAATAGTATTTTTTACTACTATTTGTAGAATTTTAACACATGACACACATCAGTTGAGACTAAGGATTAACGCTGTACATTATATACACTTGTACTTCGACATGTAAACTTCAATCACAAAAAAACACTTTAGCGCATCAGCGCTAACGATCAGAGTTAGGCTTTATTCAAACCCCCAAAGACGTGTCTATTCAAGGAGAGGGCCGCCAGTGATTAACGGAAGGGTGGATGGTCAAAAGATCGGAAACCTTAAGCCTTGACGACGGTGTAGGGCACGTTACACCCCCACCCCGGGGGGGGGGTGAGGCTCTAATCTGGCGGAGCGGCTTTGTGCTGCCCCCACGGAGCCCTCTGGACCGAAAACATCCCAGCGCCAGAGCGGGGCCAGACTCCTATTGTTTGTGCTTATCTGCTCGCCCCTATTTTCAAAATGCAGCCGGGTGTATTGTTTTTAAACAGGGCAGGTACTCATCGGTCTATCGGAGCGGTTGTGTTGTTATCCGGTCCGCCGGATGGGCGTGAGGTCGTTGTAGGGGTCGGGGAAGATTGCCATTTGTTATTGGGGAATAGACTTTGTTTTTATTGACACATGAATGATGCAATTATATGATCTATGCCGTGTCTCAATATTTAAGAATTCATATGAGAATAACATAGCAGCCTCTCTTTAAAAGGGTGTTCCGCGTATTTTTCCTGTGTATATTATTTCGCTTATTCAAAGTGAATATCTCAAACCAAACATTTTAAATATTTTGGTTCACAGCTCCTTTTACCAGGTTTCCAACAGCAAGTTCAAGAAATATTCACATAATCATGAAGTATACAATCAGTAGTCTATTTGTGTGAATAAACAAGATGATAATAATACATTTTATGCTCACTCATTGTAAGCTCAAGCAGCCTATTGAAACGTCGGGTATTCTGATCCACTCGAGTTTAAAATGAAATTCAATACTAAAAGCTCTCCAGCCTTCAACGGCAGGTTTTTTACTGAAGTAATTTCACAAAAAGCTCCTCACCCTCTAAAGGTCTAAGCCCTTTATGGTTTCAAGCGAGGGCGAAATTGGGACGGAAAATGGAAATATAGATGGAAGGGGACTCACCCCATCTAGTCATTGAGGTGGGGCGGGTGAAGTTATGTATAGGGGTTGTCCGTTGTTATAGGTCTCGTGTTGTCACTGTAGACTATCACCGTCATCCTCTACATGACCTCACACCTCACACTATACGTGACTTCCACATACAAACTATGTACAGTATAATCCATCTCACTTACAGCACCTCACACATATTTTTTATTTATTTGTTGTTGGGCAGAGTTATGCCATTTTTTTAGGTTTGATCCTTAAATATTAAGTACAATCATAATACTTTTTCGGTTCGGTATTTTCCTAGTAGTAAATTCAAAACAAACATATTTATGTTTCCGTAAAATCCTACAGATAATTTAGCCAATCAATTTGCTGTAGCATTTCAATACTTAATATGCATATAACGCATATATTGGCTCAATTACCCACAAAGACGTAATGTGTGATTAGAATTATGTGATTCTTAAAATAAATAGGTTGTTAAAAGAATTATTTTCTTTTACATACTGTATCAGGAATCATATAAGAGACAAATTCCTAAAATGTATGTACTCTTCAATTGTACGCTTTAATAAATGTAATAATAATTAAAGGTTACAAAAATATAAATAATACCCCTGTCGCAGCAAACCTGCGTACTCAGCGAATTTCCAATGCGTATATATGGGTATCACTACTACCTAGAGCCACTTACCAAGTTTCACAAAAATACATTCATTAATAAGTGATATATATATAGCATTATTTTATTTACTCTCCATAAGAATAACATTATAATTGAGTACTGTACTCAGGTTTGCTGCAACAAGGAAGATAAGAAATGTGTTTTTTTGCAATTATTAATATTACTCAACCAGGTGAAGCTACATGCGGTACCAAGTTTTATTAATTTAGGTTCAAAACTAAGAGAGATATAAAACTTTACTTATTCTCCATATGAATAACATGGGGGCCGAGTATGCAGGTTTGCTGCTACCGGGAAAAATCAACAAAACCCATTTTTTTGGTGCTATTATCAATATAACACAACTAGTTAAAGCCACATACCAAGTTTCATCAATATACATGTATAAATAATCGAAATATAACATTTTATTTATTCTCCATAAAAATAACATTGGAAAACGTACTGTGTTTAGCACTTTGAATATCACTGCAACGTTTGAACGTAAAACAGCAATTAAAACGCCAAAATGATTGTTTTGTAGAGCTAAACTGATTGGTAGAAATAAATATGGAGTTTTTAGTGAAATTATCTGAGGAAAATCTGAAAACCGTATTCCCATAAGATTAACATAGTAAATTTTATGGACACATTGTTTGACTTTTCTCCGCAACCACTAAACCTAGCTTAATGATTCAAAATACTAAATTGTTAGTTTTTTTAAGCTCTATAACATGGCTATAACCAAAATCTAGTGTTTTTAAAATTTCAGGGTAAAAAGTTCAAAAAACTGATTTTTGGAAAATTTTAAACCCCTTCCCATAGACCGATCGATCTGGTTTTCGAACTTAAAGTCATAAATGTTTCTCTCCACATTTGTGCAAAATTTCATAAAAATCGGGCGTTTATTTCAAAAGTTATCGCGGTAACGGTCACACACACACACACACACACACACACACACACACACACACACACACACACACACACACACATATATATATAAATTTGAACAAATAGTGTTTTTGGCATCTAGGGACCTCAAAACAAAAAGTTATCATGGACTCGGGCTTAAGTCTTACCATGCCACCTACGGTAATAGCAGTGGCGGATTCAAGCAATTGCCGCCTAAGGGCTATTAGGAAATTTGCCGCCCTCCCCCCCCCCGCTATAGGGGAAATTCTCTCAAATCAGGTATCATACTAGAAACAAATTCCAAAAACGTATGTACACTTCAATTTTACGCTTTAATGAATGTAACGATAATCAAAGTGACCTAAAAAACAACTATAAAAATATAACTCTCTTTTAAATATTATTTAATAGTCTTTAAAAGAGTAGTGTAGGGGGGCTCACGGCAGCATGTGGCATGTACCGCGTCGGTAAATTAATTTAAATTAATTGCTTGACGCCTTAAAAACACGAGCGTCACATTGAACCCCTTCCCCTGTTTAGCAGCACGCAGAGCTGACCACCACCCCTCCCTACAAACCGCAACATAATTTATGTCGCTCATTTGGATTGTTCTTCATCCGCAGTAAAAGTTGTAAAAGTCCTAAACCTAACTGTATAACCTCTACCCGACCAAACATGCTTAACTAACTCGATCTAATTTCATGATTACTATTCGGTCTGATTGCGTGTCGCTTTAATCTACATTCCCTGCAGTTGCGTGCAGAGATCGTGTTACGCGACACTGTGATCGACGTTATGGGGTGTCGAGGGGGGAGGGGTGGGGGTTGACGTCGCCCGCCGCGGGCACAACACGTGTTTTATACCCTAGCCGCATTTATTTGATTGCTGTCCCAGTTTGTTCGACGTGGCTTTATTATTTTTATTCTCTCACGCATTGGCAATACTGCTCTGCTCTGTTTACCCGAATGCCGAATTTGAACGGGGTAACGCCATTTGGTTCGTTATCGTTTGTCTGGGTTCGTCGAGTCGTTTGGCAATTAAGTTGTATGATTGCGATCGTTGCAATGGGAATACAAATGGCAACGTTATAAATGTAAAGCTGTTATACAGTGTTAAAACTTAAATATTATTTCTAGTTTTCTCCGATAAAAAATGTAAAGCAAGATTTGTAATACCAGGGTGTTGTTCTTTTGATGTTTCTTTTAAAAAATGCTGATAAATCTTAATCGCAAGTGATAAATAAAGCCTATATTAAAATCATCTCTA
This sequence comes from Allygus modestus, assembly GCA_963675035.1. Classification (NCBI taxonomy): domain Eukaryota; kingdom Metazoa; phylum Arthropoda; class Insecta; order Hemiptera; family Cicadellidae; genus Allygus; species Allygus modestus. Next base: position 108,684,126 of record OY776115.1, on the reverse strand, counting down.
TATATTGTCAGAACTTGTCAAATAATGTATTTACTTTATAAATGATTTGTTTCGTTTCAGTACAATTTTATTTTATTTTGATTTTAATTCGATTCAATTAACACCTTGAACAACACCCAGTCTTACAAAATTTAATGAGCTAAAAGATTAGATTTATTTAAAGGATACATAACTCAAACATATAAATAGGGGTTAGGCACTTTTATAAACGCAATTAACAAATAAACTACATCCCAGCATAAGAAAAACTTTCCCCCGATTACTATAACATAAATACGCTCATGCCAATTAAAATACAACCACTTACCACTTTAACGACATGAGAAAACAAGAGTATAAAAGCTCTCGCACAATCACGACAAATATAAGTGCGGCTTGATATTCAACGACTTATCTGCCTTCGCTCCAACATTACAAGCAGGAATAACAGTCGTGAAAAGGTCGAAAGAGCGTAATAACTTCTAATCAGCTTCCATCGTAAATTGTAATCTAAAGGCAGGAACGTTAAGGCGGCAATAAATCCGTCTGAGCCAGCTGTTGCCCCGGGAAAACTGAAATCAGCTGTTCAACAATTACTTCTCTAGTTATTTGATGGACGTTGTTTATTGGCTAATTTGGTTGAGAACTGGGTCGATAGCTTTCAAGCGTTCTGAAAGTCGCTTCGACCACAGTACAGTTGTTCAGTTTTGTAGTAAAGTTATTATTTTTGTTTAAACATGATTGAAAATTTTCAGTTATCTTCTTGCTAAACTTTCGGTAATAATTAACTAGCCACTCGAAATATAATTTCGCAAAAAATATTATTCTACGAATTTTAGGCATGATTTTGTCCATAATTAAATGTATAAGTGATTCAACGTGTTGCAGTGAAATAAGCCGTCAAAACTGATTTAATAGAGGTAAACATTACACAAGTAAAAAAATTGAAATGTAAATTTTATTTGGCTTATTGGAAAACCATTATTCTAAGAAAAGATTATTCCACTCTCTAAATTAAAATGAAAAGTTCCAACCCGAATGGAAATCGGGAACGAAAATCTAAGCAAAAAATAAAGCCCGGTCTTCGTCGAGCGTGCTTTTACATTTTATTAAACGGAATAAATTTTCTCGCCGGGATATGTAAATTAGCAATAAAAGTGTCCAAGTTTTTACGAACACCCCTTCTCTCCCTGCAAAGCGCGACTTATTAGCAATGTAAATAGTGCCGGTGGCAGATGGGTGTCGGGCGCAGTTCCGCTAGGGGCGCTGGCGTCGCTCGCTGTGGCGGGATTAGAGTGTCCCAGAACCCTCTTTTATTACCTACTGATCTGTCTTGTTGATTTTGGCTTCGCTCTTCCCCTCGCCCCTTCGCTCCCTCGCCATATGTGGGGCTCCGCCGCTCCCCACTTTTATGTGTTTGAATAATTGGGTCCATCGAATTGAAAAGCGCCCTCCGCTCCCTTCCCGGGGAGAACGCCCCTCTTAATAAAAGCGTCACATTTAAGCCCTCCCGAAATCTGTTTAAATTTGTGCATCATTTTCCAATCCCGGCCCTCCCCTACCGATATCCGTCAGTGCCGGGTTTCGCAGCCGTTATTAAATCGCTCGACAAATCACGTCCCGGAGTTGTCGCCCGCGGCCGCGCCGCTGCGCTTCAATTATTCCACCGCCAACACGGTACTTGGTGTTTTACGGGGAGACACGTAGGGGAGGAATCTCACATAATTGCACTCGATAGTCGTAAATATACCATTTCGCTTGCTTTTATCACCGGTGCATTACATATTTTTGTATCAGTTACATGTTTAATACATCTGTTATTTGTTCTTTGAGAGGTAATAAACGATACGCGGCAATATAATGGTTTATGCTCCTCTTGCTGTAAAAGGTTTCAATATTGTACTCTATAAAATCGCTCTCGACCCAAGCATCAGAAAGCTCATAAAGTCCTATTATTGCAAAACGTCGTATAAACGAGAAATACTTCAGCGTCTCCTGCGCATCTCATTAATGTAATGGGTCAGAAGTGAAGTCATTGTAAAAGAATACTGCACGTCTGAACACAACGTTTGAATATTTCTCTATTTTGCATTGGTGTTGTAATATGATGAAATGTTGAACATTTTAACTTTTTATTACATCCTGGGAAAATTCTTGAACATTTTAACTTTATTTGAAGCAGGCTAGGGTTGGATCTAAGCTGTGTATTTAAGTAAATTAAATAAACGAATGACGTTGAAATACAACAAATAAACCCCTTGTCCCTGGACCCAACCCTGTATCTGTGCCAAAACTACATGTCTAGGTTGCAGTATATCGATATCTACTGCATTCTCCACGTACATTTCAAGAGTAATTTTCTTATAAAATGTAAAATGCGATGCAAGATACAACCGAGACGGAGTCGGTAGCTCGCAGTCGGCGTAGACATCGCTCGATGTCAGGTGAACGAGTAGTACATACCACCGATATTTTCCGAACAGCCGGTGGCTCGGGGCGGTGGCGGGGATCGATGTTTATTTTGGCGGGAAGTGCCGGGTGGGGCGGGGCATTATGTAGAGCCGGTTGACGAGCTGTTACAATATACACACGTCGCTCCGGAAATTAACCCTAAAAAGCAGTAGCCCAGAAGAGTAATTAACAATAAGCGCTGGGGGAGGGCCGGGGAGGGTGGTTCGGTTGCGGTGGGGAGGGGTTGCGGCGGCGCTCCGCCAAAACGCATCGATTTTTGCGCCGTTGCGGTTTACCGAGAGACTTTATACACTACTATTAATCTTAGTTCCGCAACCGGCCGCGGCCGAGAGGGGCGCTGGTGTACGGAGGCCGACCTGATCGCACCGCATCTTGCCCTCCTCACGCTCTAGCCTCTCACCCTCTGCCACTTCGCTAATGGACCTAATCCCGAGCCGTTATTTGTCCCGTTCGTATAGCTCAATTAGTTTCGAGTATGTTTACAAAATATTTTTTCCTATTACAAAAAACTTGGAATTGTAGGGTACATGTTCATATTCATATTCCATATTAATTTATTAACAGCCAAGCCATTGATAAGTAGATAAGTAGTACAAAATTGTATAGGTAATAGTCCAATTTTTAAAAATATATTGTATATTAGAACTTAAATTACATGTATACCTTGGTTCTTTGGGAGTCCGGCTGGCCAAGGGCCGGTCGCTTTCAACACACACGTAGCCCGTGTTTATTATCGATGCCCGTGAATGGACTGGGGCAGGCAGACCATTCCTTCACCAGCCGCACTCCGGCAGGAACCAAGGTGTAGGAACACTTACTTTTTTTAATACTTTCCTGCGTGGTTTGCATGCCGCCCCAACTAGAAATTTGAATTTTTGAGCAAAGCCCCCCCTTCAAAAGTAAAGCCCCCGGCTTCACTTTCAAGATTTCTCTCCGTTAGATGGTCTTCAGGGTTAACAAATATTTGTATTCTATAGTGGGCTAACTAGGTAATTAAACTTAAAATAATTTATTAGTTTGGGCTTATATAACTTCATAGCTTGTTTTCATAGCTTGTTTGGCAAACTCTTACCACAAGGAAGTATGGAGTATGAAGCTAAGGACTACTATGTTCAATCTATGCTCTTACTCTCCAAGGACACTAGACCTAAAGCCTTTAGGCTAAAGGTCAAGCTATTTGTACTTACTCCTATTAGGAATCAAACACTGCAATTGAGTTAACTATCATCACAAAAACAAGAGTTTCCCCAGTGATAGGTATACCGACGATTCAAGTTTAGTTCAATCCTTATCAAGCCTCGTTATCTCAGCCGACATCTGGGAGGGAATGTTTTGTTGTTGTGAGGTTGGCAACACAATTATCCCCATTATGCCCGCGGTTGGCCAGCCTGCCGCCAGGTTGTTTCGAAATGCTAATTGCCTTGCGGCGAGTTCTCCGCATAATTGTACAATCACAATCCTGGAGTGGCTGTCTTCTTTCCCAAATTCCATCAGGTTCATTTAAAGCTAATTTCTCGCAGTAGTGTAAAAATAAACTATTTAAGCTGAGTTGGACTTCCAAACGAGTTTACAAGTCTTAATTTCCCTATTCGCTTGATTGATCTCCACCATTCGCACGTGTAGCTTCTACCATCCCAGTGTATACGTTGATGCGCTCTCTGTTTGTTAACACTACTGTACTGCTGTCTGACTCGCTCAACCTTCCATTGTACAGTGTGTTTGGTTGATGTTATGCCAGGTAACAGTCTTGAGTTTACAAACAGGTCACAGATAGAGAAATGTCGTCTACTGTTTCCTTGTAGGTCGAGGCTTGTTTGTAAAGAAACAGTAGATAGTTCTTTCTTGTAGGATAACGTGATTTCCAAGTGTTCTGTCACTGACTATAATTCTTTCGTAATTCCCAGCCAACAGTTCTAACACAGTAATCCCTTTAAGGATATTTTGTCAACGTACTACATACGTGTGCCAGACTTCCCTGCATACTTCCTGTTTTGTTTAGATAAACATACCGCTTACCATATAAGATACTGATACAGATCTTTATTGTTTAAACATTTTACAATTGTGTACAATATACAAAAACTCATATGGTATAAGAAAGGAAAACAAAATGTATATAAGTTCACATTCATGTATATACGTTCATTCTATTTACGAGGGAATGCACGAAACATTCTATGTATATAAGTTCACTATGGTGTTAGGTCCTTTGATTAGAGTTGTTGAAAATCGTCATCGACGTAATAGACGGGGTTTTCAAACAAATATTTTTTAATTTATTTAAACCTTTTCTGGATTCCATTGCTAATTCATGTTTCTTTTGTATGTGATTAATCAATTTTCCAGATGTATACATAATTGATCTTTCGTACAACGTTGTTCGATGAATATGATGTATTATTACAAAAATTGTTCTTGCATTATATTTGTTTACTTGTTGAGTATTTTTTTATTTTTCAAGAAAATGTTGCTAGATCAAGTATATACAGGCCGAATACAGTTAATATTTTGGAATCCTATACTCTAATATGAGTAAGGTTTGCTTGCTTGTTTGCTTGCTTGCTTGCTTGTTTGCGACACTGATCTCAAAAACGGCTCCAACGATTTTCCTTCAAATGTTCGAAATAACTAATTTCTAGGATAAAAATAAGTTCTAGACAGGCCTCATCTCCAGGAACAATCAAATAATGTATAAAAACTAAAATGAAAAGTTAAAAAAATTAACATCGGGCTTATGGAGTTTCAAATCAAAACAAAAGAATTGTAACAACTGTTCATAATCTACCAGGGAACTGTCAAAGTAATACTCATGTTGTTTATGATTATTAACATATGGTTTCCTGAGAGCAGAGATTAAAAGATTTGAGTGAAGATTACATATATAGAGTAGTAAAATAAATCAAAGGGACATTGCACTATAAATAACAACTGGAGTGACCTTAAAAATGTAGAAAAGAGGCAAATGAGTTATACAGATCTGATTATCAGTAGGGGGAAGTGGTGAAGTATTACTCCAAGTCATCTAAACAAACTGACTGGCCTTCCCCCGAGCAAAGCTCGGTCCCCCAGGTTCTCTTTAAAATAGTTGTATCATGATTTCGTCCGTGGTATATTGTAAATAATTATGATTGCTTGTTTTTGAATTTTTTAAATGTTTGTTTTGCTCTCAGATGAAGTACAAAAATATAGGGTAATAAGCTATATTGTATTCCCACTAAATAAATCTGCAAGGTCTTCAAGTTGTGAAAGAGCAATAGGCTTCTAAACACAACCCGATGTTTACAATACTGGTAGGAAATATATGTTGCGTGTTTACTCAGCGGGTTGCACCGCCGGAATTAAACGTGATTTATAGAGTTTACAAGCAGCTGAAGAGCTTCGCCGGAACATGTGTTGAGAGAGCCGCGGCCGTCAAGTGGATCCGCCGCAACCGCTGTTGCTGAAGCCGTCGAAGAGTGAATTACGAGGAGTGGAGACGCGCGACCACTTGTATTGTACAGTTTGCTGCCAACTTTACGAGTTCTCATTTTACGAACCGATTTCTGCCGCGATTGGCACGCCTGGGGGGCGTTCCGAACCATTGCCTGGGGAAAATGAGGGTGAAAAATCGCTACTCGTGTGTACACAAGGGAGGGGCAATTTGAAACGGGTTTATTGGAAAAGAAACTCAATTTCGTATTTGTATTTTGTGTTTTTAGTGAATTTCCTATGGAAAGTGAACTATTAGCATGACCCTTACGGTGACACGTAAGCCCGGGACCACGATAGAAGTTCCTAACGTGACCCCCAGAACACGTTGGGGGGGGGGGTCGTCCAATATTATATATACACTCTAGAGGTATATTGTGTATGCACTCTAGAGGTCGCATTTTTTGTCCGATTTACTTCAAATTTGGTAGGGACGTTTCTTTCTATAATCAGTTGGACAAGTTCGTTCAGCAAAACAATCGGGAAACTCTAAACCCCTTTTTTGGGGATTATTCTTTCAAATTTCCTGTTTTTGGGCCCAAAAAGGGTCAGAAACGCCCCGGACGTAAAATTAATGCATCTATTAAAATGGGGATTAGTGAAGCGAAAGTTTTAAGCCCTCTCTCGTTATTCTATCATAAATATTTACCGAGTTATTAAAGAAAATGTATATTATCTAGACACAGAAAAGCATTAGAAAGCATTAGAAAAGCATGTTATTCATTTGTTGTTTTTCAGTTTTGTGTACTACTTCCAAGCCTAACTGGACCTTCTCCTAACCTTATAATGAGCAAAATTGATTCCTAGCATTGCAGGTAAATTAAACCAGGAGCATCAGAACAGCAAAAATTGGAGTAAATGTATGTTTTTACACTGAATTTGAGTTTTAGAAGTTTTGTATGAAACTTCACTTCCCTCACGTCAGCGTGCTGCGTGCGAACTCATTTTAGCGAATTTCCCCTATAGGGAAGAAGCTATTACCGTAGGTCTCATGGTAAGACTTAAGCCCGAGACCATGATAACTTTTCATTTTGAGGTCCCCAGATGCCAAAAACACCATTCGTTCAAATTGTTATATATGTACTTATACCGGGTGTCCCACGAAGAGGTTTAAACGTTTGATTTTATATTACGTGCCCATTCATGCACCGAACTTTTTTAAACTTTACACAGTTTACAAAGTAGGTTCTAAAAATATTCTGGAAAAATTTCAGCTCCCTAACCTTAATAGAAACAAAATGGCGGCATATTGAAAAATTTACCAATTTGCTTCCTATAAAAACTACTTTCATGATTTATTATCTGATTTGTTTACTACGTTGCAGTTCTAACGCTCATTGTTATCTTACGGCGTGTTATCTTACGACATTTCAGACAATACAATGACTGGGATTAGGTATGCACGAGTTTTAAATGAACAGGTCTTGCCCCATTTGACGGTACCAGAAATGAATCAAGCAATCTTTCAACAAGATGGTGCTCCACCTCATTTTGCAAATCCTGTCAAGCAATTACTAAATGGCAACCTTCATGGCCGTTGGATTGGTCGTGGAAGTGATTTTTTAGATTGGCCACCCCCATCACCTGATCTAACTGTTTGTGACTTTTTTTATGGGGTTATTTGAAGGAACAAGTTTATACCCATAGCTTCAATAATGATGAGGAACTAAAACGATCAATAGAAGAGGAACTTCTCCGGATACCGCGGAGTTTCTTTGTAAGAGCTTACGAATCATTTGTTACGCGCTGTTATCAGTTTGAATACAGATGGGTTACAGTTTGAATAATTTTGGACTTTAAGGTTTTCCATTAGGCTATGTTCTAGTTCTTTTATTTAAAAGTCATATTGCCCTAGAATGTAACAATAAAAATATTTTATAAAACCAAAAACACCTTTTTTAATGTTTTTAAAGTATCGTTTTTCAATATGCCGCCATTTTGTTTCTATTAAGGTTAGGGAGCTGAAATTTTTCCAGAATATTTTTAGAACCTACTTTGTAAACTGTGTAAAGTTTAAAAAAGTTCGGTCCATGAATGGGCACGTAATATAAAATCAAACGTTTAAACCTCTTCGTGGGACACCCGGTATATATAATATATATATGTACTATATATGTACTAATATATATGTACTATATATATATATATGTCCGTAAGCACGATAACTCTCGTAAAAAAGGTCCGATGTTAATGAAATTTGGTACAAATGTGTAAAGTACCATTTATTTGAACGAGTTCGAAAACCAGACGAATCGCACTATCCAAAGGGGGGTTTTTGGGGGGTTTTGTACCCCAAAAATGGGTTTTTTGGGGTTTTCACATGTAATTTTTATTTTAATCAAATTTTAATTTATACCATTGAATTCAGCTTAATAAAACAAACAATTTGGTGTTTTGATCATTGCTCTACGTCAATTGGTTACCGAGATATTGAAAGTGCTAAACACAGTACGTTGTCTAATGTTATTCTTATGGAGAAAAAGAAAAATTGTATATCTCGCTTATTTATGAACATAAACTGACAAAATTTGGTATAAGGCTTGGTCTGGTTGTGGTTTATTGTTGTTTGCACAAAAAAACAATTTTTCGCCTATGGTTCCTGTAGCAGCAAACCTAGGTTCTTGGTCCCCATGTTATTCTTATGGAAAATACTTAAAATGTTATATATCGCTTATTTATGAATGTATATGGATGAAACTTGGTATGTGGCTTCACTAAGATGAGTTCTGTTGATATTTGCATAAAAACCCAATATTTGGTGTGCCTTGTTGCATCAAACCTGCGTACTCATCCCCAATGTTATTCTTACGGAGAATAATTAATATTTTAACTATCGCTTGTTTGTGAATACATTTCTTATGAATCCTGTTAAGAGTTTTAATGTGTTATGTTATATATTCATTGGAAATTCGCTGAGTATGCAGGTTTGCTGCGACGGGGGTATTTTATGTTCACGCGAGTGGCATTTTGTGTTTAACGTTGTTCTCAAACCTGTCAGTCATGTGGGCTTCCCGGGACTCGAACCCGCGACCCTTGCATCGGAATCCTGGACGCTAAGTGTTAGGCACTGTTTGTAGTTTTCTAACAGTGTTTTGTTTTGTGGTTTGTAATGTCAGGAAGGATAAACTAGTTCTCAAAGCTAATCAACACATTTTTTAAGAAATTCTTCACAACTCTAATAACCTAAACATTGTTCGTGACAAAAAATGTTTGAGCATTACTGCTAATTTCAATGACACAGTGTGATGGCTTTCTTAAATTTTTACTCGATTTTGTTATTTGTACTGTCACTTAAATAACGACAATGTGTTACTTTACCTAATGGTAAGTGTATATCATTACCGTTCTTTGAAATCAGCAGTTTTACTCACTCTCGGAAAAAAACTGAAGGAAGGCAAGACACAAAATGCAATCCCATAATCAATAAAGTCCTAATGGTGTTAACCCACCGGAGTCGGGCATACCGTCAAAGTACGAAGGAAAAGTAGTAATTTACTACGACATTAACTCAACGTTGACGACAAAAACGCGAAATCAGGCGAAGTCACGAGATCGCGAACAACGTCGTAATCAGGGCGATTACCGCTGTAGCTTAAATATGCGGCGGGTAACAGTCGGGCGGCACGGAAACCGCGGGGAAATAAAATAAAGTAGGGGATGTTTAGGGTGTCGTGCCGGGGCCCTGTTGGCAACCCTCACGCGAAGTAACAAATACATTAGCGGCGGAACTGGGGGTAAAGTCTTGTTGGCACGAGACACGAGACCCGGGGTGGGATATGCAACTTGGTGAATTTGAACGGGTGCATCAATTATGTTTGGATTGTTATCGTCGGGATGTTCCGTCTTAATAATGTAGTTTATTATCTAGAATCTTTCAGAATTCAGAAGATTGTCCCCCTTAACATACTTTTACTCATATTTCATTAGGATATACAGTAGTAGTATTCTTATATTTGGCATAAATCTTCTTTGAATCTAAGTTAGCGATCAAAGCCTCAGGGCCAGGAAGGGTTAGACCACTTACCCATAACATTGTTTGTGAATTAAAAGACACCCGAGGCGTTGAATTTAAAATTTATCCTACTAAAATTAAATTACTTTAAATTTTATATAAATAAATTTATCCATAAAAATAAAAATACTAAATACCTAGCCGACTGTTAGTTTTCGTTATTAAGACGTCATAACCCCCCCCCCCCCCAGAACTTGCTAACCACTCACGTCCCAATACAAAAGCCGTTATTCAAAACCCTCCATAAAAGAAAATCAGAGCGAAGTCGCAGCTAAAGAGCGGGGAGCGGATGAAAAAGACTGTTTACCACAAATCACGACAAAAGGACGCTTTCAAAAAGGCGTCATTAAGAAAATACCGGCGTAAAGTAGACGTCGGGGAGGGTTGTAGGGGGGGTGGGTATATGGGGGGGTGAGAGAAATGAACAGAGAACATAGCGGTGCGGTTGCGGGCTGAGGTGTGAGCCCAGAGAGCTCTGGCGTCAACTACATCAACTACCCTTGTCTGACACGGGGGGAGGCACCCCACCCCCACCCCACACGGGGATTACCCTCCCTCCCTTGTAATTACTCTAATTATCCCAATTAACACACCGCCGCCGCACCCTACCGGCAATCTACCAAACTAGATTTATATTAATTAAAGGTGTTTTGCCCTGCTTTCGCTCTCGCTCTGTCTGCATCTTTATTATCTTCCCGTCTTGCGCGATTATGGGTTTAATTCCAGTGTTTGTGTTGTCGTATTTATTGCTGGGGCGTGATCCTGTTTGGAAACCGGTTTTGTAGTCGTGTTATTTGTGGGGATATTTCTGACTGGTTTGTTAATGCGTTGGTTTCTTATACGTTGTTTGAAATACTTGCAATTTGACTTTAAGCATGCTTAGGAAAGTTAAATTAAAAAATCATACGTATCTTTATAATAAGATACGTCAGTTTTTACCAGTACAATTCTCAGATAACTACTCAAATTAATAATTATATCGTAAGTTTGGTTGCAGTTCACAATGAAAGAATACGTCTAAATTTAAAATTTGTAGTTTATAAAATTAATTTTTTAATGTTTTTAAGGATTTTAATAAACAATTTTTTAATGTTGTTATACAGTATCTAACTAATTAATTATGATATTTTTTCCGGCACTTGCTTCGCCTCGTACGTGACATTGGTGTTCCTGTGTTCGGCTCCGCCTCAAACATGAAACTTGAGCGCGCACCGGAAAATGCCACTTTCGGTACTTGTAATGAAAAATACTATTTCTATACAGTCTTAGTCTTACAGTTTCCAAATTGTTAATTTCATATAATACAAAAAATATACCCTGATGTTTACGTTGCCCCTTGCAAAAAAAGCTTAGATACGATACATTTTTGTTAAATTTAGTATAATTTCACAAGATGGAATATTGCCTTTACATTTTCCTCGAATGTACGTTCCTACAAATATTATTAATCCATTTCCTGGTTCCTTGCTCACAGCCACTTGCAAGAGTGTTTCTTACTCAAGAGAGTTTGGACAGCGAGCTCTATGGCCCTTGGAATCTTCGATCATGCCTTGTATAAAGGGCCATTCAATCCATTTTGTGGAAGTCCAACCTACTTTTATTATTTTTCCCTTTTTCGGCCAACGCTTGATCACTTTTAGTCTTATAGAAAAAGATTCCACGGAAATTTTACACTTACACTATGCTACCCACATGTACAGTGTCATTGTATATAGAGTGAACATTCCCGTATCCACACCTCCCCTGACGTAACCACCACTATCAGATAAAAGCTATAGTTTAAATAATTCAAGAACTTTTTGGGATCATAATACGTGTTGTTAAAATTAAATGGTATAAAATAAACCGCTACAAAACATTTACACATATTCATGACAGATGCTACAAGACATCGTCATATACCATAAGTATATTTACCATCTTATATAAGTACCGTAGTCTTTAAGTGTAAATATTTTTTATAAGTTGTGAGACGCAGTTTATTTGATTCTGTTTATATAGTTGGACATATGCGCTATGTCGTTTTACCTTGATTTTATCTACAGTAGTTTTTGTAAAAATGCAATTACTGATTAAATAACTGCCGGGAGTCAAGGTTATTTAGAAAATCGGAGTAAAAACCCGTAAAGTTAAGAAAAGATTAAAAACTAAAATTCAAACCAAAATTCAAAGTGGGCTAATTGAAAACCCTTCTCAAATAACATATTCGCCGAATTTTGTCCAGGAATGTGTGAAAACCCTCGGGAAAACCGGCGAGTCGGCGAAACTGGTCGCCAAGTGTTCGCAGGCGAGTGGGAATTTGAAGTGGGTGATTTTACCCGAGTGGTGGTCCAGGGGAGGAGTGATGGGGGAAGGGGGGGAGTGGTGGCTCCCGAAGTGGGGAGGAAGCTCATCGGATCCGAGTTGTGTTGTACGGATCGATGTACAGTAACGTCTTGAGGCTTGTATAGGGTTGGGGTTACGGCACACACACGCGCACCCACGCACACACTCACACGCGCCGACGGCTCAACCTAATCGCCCGTACCTCCCTGCAGATTTATAGCTCAATTTCTTCATTGTCTGCGACATAAGCCCCATATCCCCTCGCCCGTTGCCGCTCCTTCCTCCTAACTCTGAATTATAGGGCGCTCTGTTTTTATCCGCCGTTATTTTCCATTTCATTATATTCGGATTACTGGACTTCGTAAGTTATGAATTTATATCTTTCTTTTGTTTACGGATGGTTGAGGAAACTGGTATAAATTGTTTTTCTCGGTTTGATAATACAGAGTGGTAAGGAATATCCGATTAGTTTGCAAACATTAAACCTTTATTCGCGTTGAGACAAATAAATGGGTGTTTCGATTCCAGTTATTTGACTGACGAGATTATTCAAAACAACTCAAATTAAGTGACCAAAATTAGACGTATCCCTTGGACTTTATTACTTTAGGATACCGCTAAATTAGCCGATATAAGGCACTTTTTCCTTGTTAAACTTCAATTAGCCTCCGGAAGAAAGGATCTTGTAATGATTTCTATCCTCCAGACTCGAAATATTTATAATTTCTTCCTCCTTCTCCTATAAGACTGTTGTTAACTTTCAAATTCAGTTCACCCTCATCGGGGTTATTAGATGTAGTTTGTTTACGTCATAATATATACTGGCTAATTCTAAAGAGAAAAAATATACTTAGCGATTTTAGTGAACAGAATTTTGATAAAAAGCCTGGTCAGCAAAATTCCAAATTATTTGGTATTTGCAATATAAAATTATTTTAACAGTTTTGCTTTAAAAATTAAAATTGTTAATTATGTATAAACGAATCGCTGATTAGCTGTGATACAGTACAGTATTACCGGCTCGACAGTTGTACATGATACACTGCGAGTAGCGAGTGCATTACAGTGGCAAACATAAAGGGCCAAAGCCGACAACCAATAGCAGAACAGACGGCAAATAATTGACCAATAGCGACACAGATAAGCGTTACGCCACACTGCAAACAACCAATCAGAATAACAGATGTTGGTGTGTGTTGATTAATACAAATACACGCGACGCTGAATCGAGTATCGCATATTGTGAAACATGTTTTCAATTTGAAATTCGCTAGTTAGGCATAGCAAAAATGAACGTTATAAAACACTAGCCGACCTGTTGCAGCTTCGCCCGCGTAAACTATGACAGTTGTGTGTCCTGCATTCTGTGGTTAGCCCGTGGAACTACTACGAATCAAGATCAGCTGTTTGAATTTTCATCAGCTCAAACCAAAGTGAATGTCCATAAGGAATACATGGGAATTTGGGACCCAGTGGGGCGGAACACGGGGGGAATTTTGTAATACCGTTTCTTAGTAAGCACCTAGGGCCAAAGAGGAACCTATATGTCAAATTTAAACTCTGTAGACCTTATAGTTATGGAGATTTATTGATAGGACAATTAGTCAGGTAGTCAGTGTATTTGGATTTTATATATTAATATTAAGATTTCTATTGGACAACTTAAAAAAAACCGTCAGTTCTTCAAAATCATCGTTGATACGGCGTAAATAAAAGAGGTTATTGGTAATGCAAAGTGTGTAATAAACAAACAGTTCGCTATCGTTTTAATATTCCCAATAACGATAACAATTCACGGTTTTACTGCCCGCCCCTCGCGATTTAATAACGGCAGATTACGCCGCGAGCTGTTGAGATACTGTAATTTGAAAATGCAGCACAAAGTCCCGCCAACTCGAGCTGCAAGCTGCAATCAGCCAGGTTAATCAACAGGCAATAATATTCCTCATTCCGATTGGTTATTTATCGGCCTTAGTCCTCCGCTATTGGCCAGTTTTTACCCCAATAGTGGCAGTGTTATTCTAGGTTATCCATCGCATGTTTCGCCCTTTATTGAGTTATTTTTAAACGTTATTTCAATTGATACTGTTTTTATATTTTTTCGTTGAGGGGGTTACTTATGATTAAAATTTAAATTAAGTTAATGATTATTATGTATAAAAGGTGTGAAAAATAAATTAGTACCGACCTATGCACTTCTATCAGACACATCATCCAGATGAATAAACAGAAGAATATCGCCAAAACTATGTATTTAATCAAACTGGAATTAAACTGCATTATAAAAAGATCACCATTAGTATTCAAACATGCCGACCGTCCAGAACAACGAACACGTTGAATATGTTAAAGTTGAATATTTAAAACTAAAACGTAAGAAAGTAAAGTTTAAAGCAGAAGAAACAGTAAAAACCTCCCTCGTTCAGGCACAGCCATAACAATAAAGAGCCATTTTTCACAAAATGAAGAAATCGCTCCAGAAATCTGTTACGACCCACGGACGATTAAGTTGATGCGAGTTGGTGACGAGCGATGTGGTGCGCGTGTGAGAGTCGGTTTTTGCCCCTTCCCCAAACCCCACAAGACGCCGATCGATCACACAGACAAACAGTCCTCAGAATTCGGATGAGCCCCCCCTCCCCCCGCACTTGTCCTCGAATGTCTCAACCCCCCTCATTCTCTCCTACCCCAGGAGATTCTGTTTGTCTAAGGGGTTTTTGTCAACGCCCGCTCCCAACCGACTTCACAGCCTCACCCTTCTCTCTGATGGTTTTGGGGTTCGGGTTTGTCGGTGATATAATACAGCTGTTTGCTGTTTACGTGAGCAGTTTGGAGACCTTTGATTTGCACTGTGTCTTCACCGTATATAATGTTGGGTGGGCGCCAAGGTCAGATTAAGTAGACGAAATCTACTTACTTTTAATGATACTTCGTAAAATTAGTTTTTTTTTTCTAGAGACATCGGTGATTAGGTATCTTTATTCGAAATAGTTATTTATGTATTAATTATGCGCATCGAGTGGTAGCAGTTTTCCTCAAGCGAAAACTATGTTATACTCGAATACATAGGATACAATTTGTTTTTCCTACAACTAACATTTTGGATTCCGCACAACATACAAAACTCACTTTCATCAATTTGTATTGAATTCACGAGATGTAGGTTATAAATACCGAGTCAGTTCGCGTGGTTCAAAGCAACAATCAGTCAGCAGTTTATTACCGTCAGCAAACGGGAAAATAAATCGCAACGAGCGAAAAAGCTTTTTCGCTCGCTAAACAGAAAACGCCTTTAGATCCACACTGCACTTCTAGATGCTATTTTTAATTGGTCTGCAAAACTTGGAATCATTAGGGGAGAACACAGGGTAAAATCATTAATACCTAGAAGTGCAAAAAACAAAGATTAAAAAAGTATCGCTTTTTTATTTTATTTAACAATCAATTCAATACGCAAGGGTTTTTATGTCGATAAATGTTTCGCACTGCTCGAGTAAGAATGGTAATTACGTCAAATGTAATTTAAACTGTATCGGGTTTCGGCATTAAAAACGTATAATTTTCTGGAACTCGTTATTGGAATATTCTTTGTTGAGCGGCAATTCCACCCATTAACAAACTGTTTCGCGTTTAACTAGTCGATTATTTTATTTTTAATTCTTTCCAAGTTCTATTAAATTTTAATTAAATACGTTTCCAATTTAATAATGTTTTTAACTATATACAATTCAGTTTGTAAATATGTCCTTTTGACTGGATTAAGCTTTAATTTTAATCTTCTAATAAAGTAGTAGTGCGCGTGTATCCCCAGGTGACTTCGACTTGTTCAAAGCTTTTATATTTGATTTTATTATTAATATTGGTTAACCCCCCAATGTTGACAGGCTAAAAGCTAGTATACTGTACAGTAATGGTTTACTAGGAAAATACGATTTGAAACTAAAATAAAATTAACAAAAGTAAAACTACGAATAATGTGTAATACACAATTCTTAACAGTTATTTGTTATCCAGAAATGTAACGGCGCTCGGGTAGGCAATCTAGCTACCGGGCTGTGCGGCGGGAGGTATCCTGCGCCAGTCTCAACTGGTGTTTCACATGGAGGAAGCGTTCTGTACTACTGTACCTCCATGGTGTTCCATCATGATCGTGTAGGATTTGTGTACAACGTTCTGCCAATAATTAAAAACACACTCAAATTCTATGTATAGCAGGACGAGTCCCATCCAAACGTGTATCACACTGTAGCGGTACGAGTCCCATCCAAACGTGTAACACACTGTAGCACGACGAGTACCATCCAAATGTGTAACACACTGTAGCACGGCGAGTCCCATCCAAACGTGTAACACACTGTATCACGACGAGTCCCATCCAAACGTGTAACACACTGTAGCACGACGAGTCCCATCCAAACGTGTAACACACTGTAGCACGACGAGTCCCATCCAAACGTGTAACACACTGTAGCACATCGAGTCCCATCCAAACGTGTATCACACTGTAGCAGTAAGAGTCCCATCCAAACGTGTAACACACTGTAGCAGTAAGAGTCCCATCCAAACGTGTAACACTCTGTAGCTCAACGAGTCCCATCCAAACGTGTAACACTCTGTAGCACGACGAGACCCATTCAAACGTGTAACACACTGTAGCCGGATGATTCCCTATTATCGTCGTTATCCCCTCGCCGTATGCGCCGCACGTCCCGCCGCGCGACCCGCAGCCTTCATCCGCTTAATTCATTCATTTCCGAGGGCTCAGTTCGTAATAAAGCCTCCGCTCCCTTTTCCCCTCTTCCCCGCCGGTATTTCTTCCCTCGCCCGATTCTTTTTCGAGTCATTTCCCGCCTTTTTCAACCCCTCCCAAACCCCAGGCTAAGCTACTTTAGTCAGGCACTCGTTTTTATAATATTATCAGCAGGTTTATTTTCCCATGCCCGTTCCTTTTGTTCATCTGTTTGAATTCGAAATAATAACATCAAATATTATATTTTTTACTGGAAATTATCATTAATGCAGTTGTGTTTTTAATTGGCAACTGTCTTGTATGTTATGTATTTAAATCATAAATATCCACTTTAGCCGCGTTTGTAGGAAAAAGTATGTGTACCCGAAAACTGCAAACCACTTTGAAAACAAATATAAAATTAATCGTGTAATTATGAGTCGTAAATACTTAATAAAATAATCCACCCGCCATCGGCGTGTTGTAAACAGAGTCGTACACCGCCGGTTACATTAGCCATTAAACAGGCAAACATCAGCAAGCGACCGCGTGTTGTGGCGACATAAAACCAACACTGAGTGACAAGCAAACATATGATTATCAGCTGGTGAATGACAAGCAAACATATGATTATCAGCTGATGAATTCGCCATTATCGAGCATATGATCGGCCGCCGATATATCAACAGGAATTATTTGCCCGTAGCGGGAAACAGTGACAAGAGCGGCATTGTTGCACCGCGGTTGTCGATAAAAGAGATATATTGACTTGTTTGATTCTGGGGTGGGCGGAGGTGAGGGGGGCGTGAATTGATAATGTTGGGGTGTAATCAGTTTAACGCGAGCGGGCTGCGTGTGTGAGCGTGTGTCGGTGTGTATGAAGGGGGGGGGGGTAAAGAGATTCCTTCCCCCATCCTGTAAGCCATCCGTTTCGAATAAATAGCTCTCATGTGAATGCTGGAGCCGGCAATGTGTTTGTAACGCGCCGCCAACATACGCTTTATTGTGCCTTCTTTTTCTTACATACTATCCTTCTGTATCATTTTGTAAGCTATTTAAAAAAAAATTAGGAACAGAATAAATATACCTGATATTTTTTCTTTCGTCTGTTGTTCACGTTACAGTACATTAAATTGTACCATAATACGTTGAATACGCAAAAGAGATTACAAACTAAAGTATTTGTGCGCATGCCAAAAGCGATATATTTCATCCTTCGGAAATCTAATTTATTGGAAAGAAATCCAATAAACAGGTCAGGTACACTTTGTGATATCCCGTCAGTGAAGAGATTAAATTATCGTTTATTTAGAGAGGTGTCCAAGGTAAACAACACAGGACCTCTGTACAACAATAACCCTCTTTGCGGTAGAGGCAGGCTGCTGAGCACGTTGCACCACATTCAACGTCTTTGTTTCAGAAACATTCTCGTCATCGGTTAATGGTTCTTATCCGATTTCACAAAACTATTTCAACTTAATTTGGTCAATACCAAGCAAAAGCGATTAATCGATTTATGACCATGTCTACTGCATTGTGCACGGTATAATCATTCCAATTGGACATTGTCATTGTATCGTATATGTCATACTGATTATTGTTTTTTAACTTGAGGCTTGCAACTTGTTAATGGAAAGCTTACACATTTTTTGTACTCCTTTTATTTGTTTTATTTTCTTTGGTGTTCGAGTAATATTTAAAACTATTAATTCATTCCTGTATAAATTTATATAACACTTTTTGGCTAAAACGATTGTAATTGCCGACAACTCCATTGTTCATGACAAACAGATGTTGCGGAGTGTTTAGTTTGAACCCCCGTAAAACACTCGTTTAACGCCAGGTGATTAATATGTGTCAGAGATCAACAACACAGTAAAAAACTGTTCCAAACACGACAGCAGGGACTGTACCGGGTTTTTGCCCGGAGTGTACCACCACCACCACCACCACCAGCTAGGGCGCTCTGTTCAGTCGGGGTGCAAAAAACAAACACCACAACCCCTGAACTACATAATAGATGGCGCTGTGTCGTTTAAACGATAACTGCGCTTCCCCGCGCAAATTACTCGTCGCAAATTCTACGCCTGCTTTTCTTCTTCCCCTAACTTAATCCAATCCATTTGGAGCTCTTTACGTCCGACTTAACGGGATTAGCCGGAATTTACGCGCGCCCGGGGCCGAGTTTTTATCAGATTCATTAAGTTAAGAGTATTGAAAGCTCGGCAGTGAGTAATGCCGTTAGTTTTTACTTTATGAGTCAGTGTTTAGAACTAGAACTGAAACTTCTATTATCTATATTCTATCCAAAACGTTGGAGATATCCACAGTTTTTTTCTACGTATAGACATAAGTTTGGTATGTGTTTAGGCACAGTTTTTACAACCCTCTATACTGAGCTTCTCACTAGCCAAACGATGTTTTGTTGCTCGGTGCAAGCGGTCACGGGTTCGATTCCCGGATCGCCGCATGAGATTTTAACTGTTGTCCTTTAACAACGTTAAATAAAAAATGCCACTGGCGAAACAAGCAAAAAATATGCATAAACGCGTAATTCGATGTCAAAAAATATAAAAAAGTTCGCTAAATGCTGTAAAAAGTCATTAAATTAAAAATGATACGTTACATGAACCGTTGGTTCCGAAATTGCTACAAAGACCGACTACTTTTACAGTTTCCAGCTCAAACATTGCGAGTAGTGCGGGCTGTGCGGGATCGCGTCTGACACAATCATTCTATTTGCCAACAATCCAGGATAAACAAGGTTCCCAGTGTAATTGTAAACATTACCTTCATTTCGCCAGTTTGCTCTTCTCCCTTCCGCCATTCGTGATGATGTTTCCCGCCGGTGTTTTTGATATTTTAACAATGTTTTCTGCGCTCGTGACAATATTTTCCTTGTTCGAAGCTTGTCTTTGTTTTTGTTTGTTTTCCCGTCAACGTTTTATGTTCTGAACAACTAGAAAACTGTTTTTATCGTTGTAATTTAAAAAAGAGACAACGTTTATTTGCGCATTAATAGCATGCATTATAGATTTAGATTTTTTTAAGACCTCAGACATTTTAAAAGGCAGAATCGGATTGTAAGCACTACTTAGTTTTAACAGTGTAAGTAAGATCAATATTTACTTGATATAATTTAAACAAAACTTAAAACATACATAATACCCCCGTCGCAGCAAACCTGCATACTCAGCGAATTTCCAATGAATATATAACATAACTCATTAAAACACTTAACAGGATTCATAAGAAATATATTCACAAACAAGCGATATTAAAAATATTAATTATTCTCCATAAGAACAAAATTCGGGATGAGTACGCAGGTTTGCTGCATCAAGGAACACAAAATAAAGGGTTTTTATGCAAATATCATTAGAACTCATCTTAGTGAAGTCACATACCAAGTTTCATCCATATAAATTCATAAATAAGCGATGTATATAACATTTTAATTACTTTCCAAAAGAATAACATGGGGACCAAGTATCTAGGTTTGCTGCTACGGGAACCATTGGCGAAAAATTGTTTTTTTTGTGTAAACAACAATGAACCATAACCAGATGAAGTCATATACCAAATTTCGTAATTTTATGTTCATAAATAAGCGAGATATAAAATTTGTATTTTTATCCATTAGAATAACATTAGACAACGTACTGTGTTTAGCACTTTCAATATCTCAGGAACCAATTGACGGAGAACAATGATAAAAATACCAAATTGTTTGTTTTTATGCTGAATCCAATGGTAAAAATTAAAATTTGAAGTAAATAAAAATTGCATGTGGAAACCCCCAAAAAACTAATTTTTGGGGTACAGAACCCTCCAAAAACCCCCCTTCGGATGGCGATTCGTCTGGTTTTCGAACTCGTTCAAATAAATGGTGCTTTACACATTTGTACCAAATTTCATTAAGATCGGACCTTTTTAGCGAATTTCCCCTATAGGGAAGAAGCTATTACCGTAGTCGGCATGGTAAGACCTAGGCCCGGGACCATGATAACTTTTCGTTTTGAGGTCCCCAGACCCCAAAAACACCATTCGTTCGAAACTGTATATATATATTAAAAATAACTGAGTGATTAGGGCTACTAATAGGCCTATGTTAGTTGTAAGCATAATTTTAAAAAACAGAGTACCCTTTTTGGTTTTAACATAATATGTTTTATTAGACGACTAGTTTCAAACCTTTAGGTCATAGTCATGTGTCTATCAGATTAAATGCAGCGACTGTGAAAGCTACTACATCGGGCAAACCAGTCGAAGTTTTAATACGAGATTTAAAGAACACATCCAAGCCCTAAAATCCGGAAACAGAACGACAATGAAATCAAACTTCGCTGAACATTTAATTGAAACAAGACACAGCTACAAAAGTATCAATGACAACTTAACAGTATTAGAATACGAGAAAGAAAGAGATAAATTATATGTAAAAGAAGACTTTCATATATATATATGAATTACGAAAATAACCCGAATAATTTGCTGAACACCATGAACATACTTCAAAGAAATCCGATCTTCGACAAAATTTGTCATATAAAAAAAGGATAAAAGAAATCATTTCATATTATATACCTCAAGACAATAACAAAATATGATATTCAAGAAAATCCCCCATATTCTAAGTTTAATTTTAACATATGATTCTTAATTTGTTTACCATTTAATAATTTGAACAATTTGAACTGTGTGAGGTTACAAAAATAATGTAAGACATGACTATGACCTAAAGGTTTGAAACTAGTCGTCTAATAAAACATATTATGTTAAAACCAAAAAGGGTACTCTGTTTTTAGCGAATTTCCCCTATAGGGAAGAAGCTATTACCGTAGTCGGCATGGTAAGACCTAGGCCCGGGACCATGATAACTTTTCATTTTGAGGTCCCCAGACCCCAAAAACACCATTCGTTCGAAACTGTATATATATATATATATATATATATATATATATATGTGTGTCCGTGAGCACGATAACTCTCGTAAAAATTATCTGATTTTGATGAAATTTGGCATAAACGTGTAAAGCAACATTTATGACTTTAAGTTCGAAAACCAGCCAGATCGCTCCATCTGAAGGGGTGTTTTGGGGGGGTTTTGTACCCCAAAAATGGGTTTTTCGAATTTTTTACATATAATTTTGATAATAGCCATATTTTATTTTTTTCCATTGGATTCAGCTTAAAAAAACACACAATTTGGTATTTTGATCATTTCTCTACGTCAATTGGTTACCGAGATATTGAAAGTGCTAAACACAGTACGTTGTCTAATGTTATTCTTATGGAGAAAAATAAAAATTTTATATCTCGCTTATTTATGAACGTATACTGACGAAACTTGGTATACGGCTTCATCTGGTTGTGGACCATTGATATTTGCTCAAAAGACAATTTTTTACCCAAGGCTCCCGTAGCAGCAAACCTAAGTACTCAGCCCCATGTTATTCTTATGGAGAATAAGTAACGTGTTATCTGCCTTCATTATGAAAATAAATTAATGAAATTTGGTATGTGGCTTTACCTACATGAATTATATTGATATTTGTATAAAACCCCATTTTTTGTGTTCCTTTCTTCAGCAAACCTGCATACTCAGCTGCCATGTTATTCTTATGGAGAATAATTAAAATGTCATAAATCGTTTATTTATGAATGTATATTGATGAAACTTGGTATGTGGCTTTATGTGGTATTAAGATACATATATATGCATTGGAAATTCGCTGAGTACGCAGGTTTGCTGCTACGGGGGTATTTAAAATTATGCTTACAACTAATATATATATATATGTGTCCGTGAGCACGATAACTCTCGTAAAAATTATCCGATTTTGATGAAATTCGGTATAAACGTGTAAAGCAACATTTATGACTTTAAGTTCGAAAACCAGCCAGATCGCTTTATCCGAAGGGGTATTTTGGGGGGGTTTTGTACCCCAAAAATGGGTTTTTTGAATTTTTTACATATAATTTTTGAAATAGTCAAATTTTAGTTTTTACCATTGGATTCAGCTTAAAAAAACACACAATTTGGTATTTTGATCATTTCTCTACGTCAATTGGTTACCGAGATATTGAAAGTGCTAAACACAGTACGTTGTCTAATGTTATTCTTATGGAGGAAAAGAAAAATTTTACATCTCGCTTATTTATGAACGTATACTGACGAAACTTGGTATACGGCTTCATCTGGTTGTGGACCACTGATATTTGCTCAAAAAAACCATTTTTTGCCAAAGGCTCCCGTAGCAGCAAACCTGCGTACTCAGCCCCATGTTATTCTTATGGAGAATAAATAACGTGTTATCTCCCTTAATTATGAAAATAAATTAATGAAATTTGGTATGTGGCTTTGCCTAAATGAGTTGTATTGATATTTGTATAAAACCCCATTTTTTGTTTTCCTTCCTTCAGCAAACCTGCATACTCAGCCGCCATGTTATTCTTATGTAGAATAATTAAAATGTCATAAATCGTTTATTTATGAATGTATATTGATGAAAATTGGTATGTGGCTTTATGTGGTATTAAGATACGTATATATTCATTGGAAATTCGCTGAGTATGCAGGTTTGCTGCTACGGGGGTATTTACGAATGTTATCGTGCTTACGGACACACACATACATACATATATACAAATTTGAACGAATGGTGTTTTTGGCATCTGGGGACCTCAAAATGAAAAGTTATAATGGTGTCGGGCTTAAGTCTTACCATGAGACCTACGGTAATAGCTTCTTCCCTATAGGGGAAATTCGCTAAAATGTGTTGCACATTTTATTTTGCTATGATATAACAATAATAATTCGCCTGTGGCGTGAATTTGTCCTCAGTTAAAAAAATAAATTTGTATCTTATGGATCAAAAGCGTAATTTTCTATGGCCTTAGAGTATGATTTAATTCTTCGAATAACGCTGAAGTAATCGTTGAACTTTTTCTGTTTGTATATAACACTTTTGACACAATGAATTAGGTAATATAACAATTTTATAGGGTTTGGTTCTAAGAGTGATGGTTATAACTACTCTGGAAGGAGTTTCTAATATCATATTTCCACTCGATTTTGCACAAAGATAGTCGAAAGCAAAGATCTAATAATACTTCTGATGCATGGACAGGTCCACTGGAGTACATTGTAAAGGCCGGAGGCCAAGGTGTGCAGTGGCCGAGGCCGAGGAGACCTGGTCTGTCAAACGTGTCGTACTATTTATTCGTCGACATAAAAGTGATCACTTCAATTCTCTAATAACTGTAATCATTAATTTGTGTCTGCAGATACATCACAACCAACTCAATTACGGTCTAGAACTAACTTAAAAACACCGTAGATAAAATTGTAATCTGTATTCGTTCAACTTAGAAATGAACCTTTAAAACTGAAATCATGTTATGGAAGCAATTAAATACGAGAGAGGGAGAGAGGACAGGAGATCGGTAATACCTCTAATTGGGTTGTTCCTCGCAAATCGCAAACTCCCAAAGCAACGATGATGCCGAGCAACATGCCTCAATTATACTCCGGTGTTTTGTGAGTCCGTCTGTGCGCGAGGGGGGCACATGTCACACATAACTAGCTCCTCCCGCCCCCAGGAAGATGTAGGTTAGTGGGGAGGCGAACTGAAGCTGTGTCAAAACACCCCTATCTGCCCCCGGATTGATGAATCAGCATGGTGGGGGAGGGAGACGGGACTGAAAATGGTCAGTGTCAGTGTGATTAAATATTTCAATGAGTTAAAATAATTAGTACTTTTACGTATTTGGAAAAACCAGGGAACCAACCCGACGATGTAGAGGTTTTACTGATGACCAACGATGAACAAGTCCCCTGATCTCTGCTCACCATGCAAGTATCATTGGTTGGACCAGAGGGAAGGAATTCATGGGTGATCCAATGTGCTGCCACGGCCGCAGAGTGACAGCATGACCCGTTCAAATGGTCGCACTGAACTTGACTGTACTAAGACAAAGTGACGTGCTTAAACGCTGGTCAGTTTGTTCATAGGCTCTAGGCTCTAATTCCCATGTCTCCCCCTTTACATATCATCAGACAATTCGTTTAAAGCAAATCGTTAAATTCAGGGACGAATTTTTGTTTTGAGCTACGGACACGACCAGACCCCATACATATCATCAACTCAGATATACTTGTTATCCGTAACGTAAGACAGGTTTTCTCCCCCACGTACAAGCCCCCGCCGCGTGCCCCACTAATGCACGGGTCTAGTGGGAGGGGGGCTGTTTGTTGGCCCGGGGGAAGGGGAGGGTATGACACGGAACAATGAGCTACGTTAATTTGGTTTATCAATAGTGGCCCGCGGCTCCGGTACATTGCTTATTCATTACCCTGCCACCCCCTGCCCCCCAATATCACCCCTACCCCCTCCCCTGCCCCTCCCGCGTGCATGCCCCGTCTCGTAGCGCACTTGCAACCACTATGTTATTATATTTTTCATTATTAGACCTCAAAATAGCGTTAATTGTCTGAGTGTTTCAAATATCTTCCTCAAAAACTAGTCCAAAAGTAACAAAACACGATTCTCAAACAATAGCTGAACACGTCGAATAGTCAAATAATTTCGCTACTCATAAAAACTTAATTATTGTAGGCCATCTAACTTCTCAATTTCTTTTTATGAGATAATTTCCTGCGAGATCGATTGTGAGCAAAATATTTAACACTTTTTTCGATACTTAATCCAGCTGTCATTAATTTGCCATTGAGCTATTATTTAGGGTTTTGAAGAAAAGGTTGACAAAGGAAAGGTATTACCTTACAATGTAATAAGACAAGACCTGGGTACCGTTATCTACCAAAACATTGAAAATGACGATGAAATACACTACCTAAGACACTCTCAAAGACTGGACAATTGGCGAATTTATTTTCGTGGTTCTCGACGTTCTATAGACATCCCGAAATACAATACATCCAAGTACAATACAGCATAAGTAACCGCTCATTACGGAGCCTTGATTATTTGTCTACGCTGTGATGAAAGATTCCTAATTTCTATCGGCTAATACGTAGTACGTTGAGAAGGGAAGGGATTTGAAAGTTTACGTTGTAGGTAGGAACACCAAATGAAAGGCGGTAGTTGAATCACCGGCTCAGACGTGGCGCGGGGCGTGGCGCTGCGTAGGCGCGGTCCGTCGGTTGTACGACACGTGTTGCTGCCTCTACCTCTAACGGCCAATCGCTCATTTGAATACTACTGATTTACACGCGAGAGACAAGCTCCCGCGTCTGCTTACTGCTTTATCGCACCTCAACAGGTGTGCATTCATCACAAGATTATCAATCCGCGGATCCTGTTGTTGTGCACATTGAGTTTCCACATTGCTTCATCAGTATTTTCCAGAGGTGATTTTAATTTTGCTATAGTTTGACGAAAAAAAACTTGATAAAAGGAGGTTTTTCGCTAGAAGTAAACTGGGGATAGTTATTACATGTTATTGTTTAAACATGTAACAATAACTGTGAATACAACTTTCATATTTAATGGGTTTGATTCAATACTTTTAGTTTTTTATTTGTAATTAAAGAGGCTTACTTTATATACTTTTTTACAAATTATACAATTATTTAAGTAGGTATATTACTAATAAAAAATCGTAATTCGCAGGTAGATTTTTTATTGTGCAGTAAAAATCCCTTTTTGGATAAATGCACTGATTACAAGAAAGTCTAAAATGAATAATAGTCATTTTAAGGTTTTCTTTATTAGGTCTATATTTGTACAGTAACTATTTTTCATCCTTCTTGCCATTTATAAAAAAAACTTTTCAATCTTTTTAGCAACTTTATACTTATTAGTGAATTTCCTATGGAAAGTGAACTATTAGCATGACCCGCACGGTGAAACTTAAGCCCGGGACCACCATAGAAGTTCCTAACGTGACCCCCTGAACTCGTTTTGGGGGTTCGTTCAAAATTGTGTGTGTATATACATATATATATATATATATATATATATATATATATATATATCAAACGGCACAGTACAGTATTTTGTTCTATATATATATATGTGTGTGTGTGTGCACTCTAGCGGTCACATTTTTTGTCCGATTTACTTCAAATTTAGTAGGGACGTTCTTTTCTATAATCAGTTGGACAAGTTCGTTGGGCAAAACAATCGGAAAACTCTAAACTTCTTTTTTGGGGATTAATCTTTCAAATTTCGAGTTTTTGGACCCAAAAAGGGTCAGAAAAGCCCCGGATGAGAAATTAATGCATGTAATATGAGAATTAGTGTGGCGAAACTTTTAAGCCCTCCCTCGTCATTCTAGCATAAATATTTACCGACTTATTAAAGAAAATGTGTATCGACCAAACACAGTACGTTTTCTTATGGGGGTTTTAAATTAGAAAAGCCTAATATTCATTTGTTGGTGTACTTTTATCATCCCCAACAACCTCACGCCTACTTTAAAGCCTTATTGGACCTTCTCCTAACCTTATAATTGTATTCCCAGGATTGCAGGGAAATAGAACCAGAAGCATCAGAACAGCCAAAAATTCAATGTTTTCAGATTTGAATAAAAATTAGATTAAATGTATGTTTTTAACTGATTTTGAGTTTTTATAGTTTTTGATGTGGAAATTCACTTCCATCATGTCAGCTTGCTGCGTGCGAACTCGTTTTTTACTCACTTCTTGTTGCCGTATTATTTTCATAAATAAAACAACTGTATAGGATCATCAAACTGTGTCGTAAAAGCTACAAACAAAACCAAACGTTTTATCATCGGAATCCTATATTGTTTTCTTTATTTAATAAAAAAACGAATAAATAAAAACGCTCTCCAGCAACGACACTGACCAAATATGGGGACGAGGCAAACAGAAAGAGAAAATATAACGGGCAAATGTTTAGCCCTCAAATAACGGCGATGGCAAATAAATTGTGCCGTATGTGTATTGGACACCGCCCCGCTGCCAACCATTGTGTGTATATGTATTCCCTCCTTATAACTTGTCATTTATCACATTGTTAACATGAAATGTATCTCATCGTAATGGCTTTATAAGCTTTTTATTCAATACGAATGTACTTAATGTCGTATTATTTAAATAAAGCAAAGATATCTCGAGATAAATATTTGAGGTAGACCTTCATTTACAGAGTTTTTATAATTGCTTGCACTCTGTTAGTAATGGGATGGTGAAAAATCATTTAATGATCAATGCCTAACTTTTAGTACGGTTGAAAATTTGCAGTTAAAAAATGTTTTCTGTTGATTGATACGTCAGTAACTGGTGAGTTATAACGGAATAAAACCCCATGGAATAAAACTTACCATGTTTTACAAGATATGTATTATCAAATTTCTTTTATCTTTAAGGGTTAATCGATTTTAAAGTTATGTAATTATTTACGAATAAAAAGAGAGAAATTGGTTTTACCCTGGAAAAGATACAGAGGTAACAAAAGGATATCAGCTGTTATGCTTTCATCAGTAATAATATAACGTAAAAGTGGACTTTTAAAAATTACTTTGTGCTCTCAAAATACATGGTGTTAGAATTACAATTGTTTTATAATAAATAAAAGACTGTCCGCGCGGACAATAAAACTGCTGGTAAAACTAAAAACAAGTTCGCACGCAGCACGAACTGAATACGTGAGGGAAGTGAATTTCCGCATTGAAACCTTTTAAAACATATAATAAGAGGATTAAAACAACACTGGTAACATATTTTTGGAAAATTTAAAAATATAATATTTTGGCGGGTATTGGGGGTGATAAAACTACATCAAGATATGAAAAACAGTCTTTTTCCAGTGTAAAATCCCCATAAGACAACGTGTTGTGTTAAGATAACTAACATTTTCTTTGATAACTTGGTAAAATACTTGTGCTAGAATGATGCGGGAAGGCTTAAATCTTTTGGAATTTTATGTACAGTAATATGCAATAACTTTACAGTCGTAAACATTAGTTTGGGTAAAATGTTATGTGGTTCTGCTGGTTTTAGATTTTAGATGGCAAAATATGACTGAAAGAAAAACAATAAAAAATTAATAAACTATTATACAGAAGACTGCATAGTGCCAACTAACTATCTCCTTACTGTTCTGTTGGGATGTTGATTTACCATATGTTTATTAAACATGTTCATACATTGAGTGATTCCATATCAAGTCGCTACAGTGCAATATTGAATTTGGTTCCGCACCAGAAACCCGCAAGCAGTCGCATCAGTTTGAGTAATCCGCGCTTTTCCATCTGAACGGGTGAAAAAACACCAGAACAAAATGGAGAACTTGTTTTCAAGGCAAATAACATTTATGGTCGACGGAGTCTAGATTTGTTTTGCTACCCGGTGAAACGCTGCCGAACGCTGCACAAAGGGTTTATTCTAAACAGCGATTGCGATTGCGCTGGAAACCAATATATTTTTGTTTGTGTCGAAGTACCGTTCTGGTTAAAATTTGATTACATCGAGTTCCAATAAGTGCTTTGATGTTCATTGTTTATTTTTTGTGCCAAATAACGAATAAGTTTGTTTGTGTCTAGTGGGATTTTAAAAAGGTCTTTTAAGTGGTGATATGCACAGAATATTTGGTTTAGTTTGAATTCTGTAGTAATATTTATTGGGGATAACTAAGTACCTGTATGTTTACATTTAATCGAGCATTTTATGCTAATCACCAAATGCTTCATTTTAAAAATATAAACCTTTTTTTCTTTTGAGATTTAGATGATGTTATTCTAGGGTGTGTTGCGGTAGCTACTCATATCAAAGATGATAACTTAGAAAATGTTACTTTACATCAGATTTTGTTTTTTAATAATTCCCCTACTCCCGCTTTTGATAAAACTAAACTGATATTACTTTAACTTGAAAACATTAAACTATTCTTTATTGCTTCGGGACACTTTATGTATGTACACTATACAAGGATAAATGCAACTCTTTTTCTGATGTCAAATTATATATCAATATCGTAATAATGTGAACAAATTAATTAACAATGCATTTGTAACTGATTGGTCGAGTAGTGGAATATTTAATGTTAATCGATGCTGTGAATATGATATTAAATGATTTCCATACATTACAATTTGATTTCCGATGGCGCAGAAATTAAATTGTGTCGCTAAATGCATCTCTCATAGAGAATTAATCATGCTTTGACTTAATGCATGAATCAAACCATGCCACATGACAATGCACAACGCTGATTCTATTATGGTCGCTTTGTTGCAAAACAAGTTTCCAATTGATACAGTTTCATTTATCTGTAGTAATAATTATTCATTTCACGAGTTACAAAATTAATTTTCCAACATTATTTTTTTGAAGGTTTTTTTAGCGAATTTCCCCTATAGGGGAGAAGTTATTACCGTAGGTGGCATGTTAAGACTTAAGCCCTAGACCATGATAACTTTTCATTTTGAGGTCCCCAGGTGCCAAAAACACTATTCGTTCAAATTGATATATGTGTGTCCGTTACCGCGATAACGTTTGAAAGAAACACCCGATTTTGATGAAATTTGGTACAAATGTGAAGAGTAGCATTTATGACTTTTAAGTTCGAAAACCGGATCGATCGGACTATGGCAAGGGGGTTTTATGGGGGTTTACAATTTTCCAAAAATCAGTTTTTTGAAAATTTTACCCCAAAATGTACAAAAAAAACTCAATTTTGGTTATAGCCATTTTATAGAGCTTAAAAAACAAATAATTTAGTATTTTCAATCATTAACCTAGGTTAAGTGGTTTCGGAGAAAATCCAAAACAAGTGTCCCATGTTAATCTTATGGGAAAAAGGTTTTTAGATTTTTCTCAGATAATTTTAATAAAAACTTTAATATGTTTAGCTCAACAAAATAAAACATTCTGGTGTTTTAATTGTTGTTCTACGTCCAACCGTTGCAGAGATATTCAAAGTTCTAAACACAGTACGTTGTCCAATGTTATCCTTATAGAGAATAAATCAAATTTGATATCTCGATTATTTATGAATGTATATTGATGAAGTTTGGTATGTGGCTTCAACTAGTTGTGGTATATTGATATTAGCACAAAAACCAAGTTTTTTATTGATAGTCCCATAGCAGAATATCTGCATACTAGGCCCTCGGCCCTCATGTTATTCATGTGGAGAATAAGTAAAGTTGTATATCGCCCTTAATTATGAACCTAAATTAATAGAACTTGGTATGTAGCTTCACCTGGTTCAGTTATATTGATAATTGCAAAAAAAAAAACGTTACTTATCTTCCTCGTTGCAGCAAAGCTGCGTCCTCGACCATAATGTTATTCTTATGGAGAATAAATAAAATGTTATATGTCACTTGTTTATGAATGTATTTTTGTGAAACTTGGTAATTGACTTTATTTAGTAATGATACATATATATATATATATATATATATATATATATATATGCATTGGAAATTCGCTAAGTACGCAGGTTTGCTGCGACGGGGGTATTATACATTGTTGCGCTGTTGATACGCCAAATTACCTTTAATTTATGTTTCTTGATTGGTTTATATTTACTCAGAATCTATTCACACTGATTTATTTTACTTGTGTCCTGGGATTTGTATTAGTTTGCCTCTTCGTAAGCATAAATTTATTTATTTTTCGCTCAAATTTGTTATGGTTGAAAGTGGATCTTAACATCAGTCACTCAATTTATGTTCGCTCGGGTTCAGGTATCAGAACATCGTTAGCGATACAATTATAATCTTAATCATGCTAAAGTATGATCATTACAACAAAACTTTATACACATATTATACTTTTATTGCTTTTATTAACCTTAAAACTCTTTTTGCATCTCCTCTCCCTGTCAGTTCCCCCCCCCCTCCCCCTCCTCCGGCGCTGTCATGCTGGAGCGATGTCAAACTTGAGAAAGTCTTGAGATATTATCTTCACTCAGTTTTCTTGTCTCTGAGAAATTTAATTCTTGTCACTGTTTTGTCGTAAACGGTCTCAAACAGTCTTTCAAGTTGAAGCTACTTTGCTTGTCAAAGTC
Source organism: Allygus modestus (assembly GCA_963675035.1). NCBI lineage: Eukaryota > Metazoa > Arthropoda > Insecta > Hemiptera > Cicadellidae > Allygus > Allygus modestus. The sequence continues at coordinate 108,652,130 of OY776115.1, read as the reverse complement.
AATATTCCAACAAAGTAACGCTTTCACTCTATATTTAAAGCAATTTTTCTAAAGAAAGTCGAGATGATTAATTATAATCGCTAACATTTTATTTCTAGTGAATATATGTTAGGACTAAGACTAACTAAATGTTTATAATTCTAATTCCTTGTTGTGTTGTAAAGGCCTTGCAGTAGTTTTAGCCTGAGTGATTTATTTTACAAATACAGTTTTTATTTAAATTAAGTTCAGCAGTTTCCAATCTAGTATAATTTATTGTTCTATTGAGCATTTTCAGGAGTTATGTAAATAATTTTGTTGTAAAAAAACAAAAAAATGACAATTACTTTTTTTTTTGAAGGTGGCCTTTTTTTCTCTACTTTGCACGTTCACATGGGCCTCAAGACAGTACTGTTACAATTTACCAGCCAGGACTGGGATTCGAACCCACGACAGTGCTGCTGCCTTCCGAAGTCCGTTGCCTTGACCACTAGGCCAGCGACTCACCTAAAGTTGTTTAGGTTAATTTTGACAAGCAGTCGCTTTTGCTTCCGATATTAAGGATTAATGGTTTTATATAATTTAAATTGAAATAAAACCAGATTAATTTTGTTCAAATGCCTTTAAATTCTCAATTCAAATACCACCTCCCTACCTATGCATACAAATTTGGAACTCTAAATAATTTATAGTACAATCTTCTTATAAATTTATATTTTTTCAGAGAAACTCAATATCACCGGCCGAGAGGGAAAAGTACAGACCAAGGAGTCCAGTAGAACCAGAGCACAAGAAAATGAAGAAAGAAGAAAAAGACTGCCATGTAAGTCTTAATTATCTTTATTTTCAATTCTGGATGTTATTTCAAATGTATTTGCTTGTAATTGATGTTGTAATTAGTCTTTTTTATATTTTATTTGCAGTACAATTGATGGTCATTGATTGTGTAACATAGTTTATCATTTTTATTGCAGTTTTATGATTTCAATACTATATACTCTCTATAGTACGTGTAGTGACATGTACAGTACAGTCCACAATTATAAAAATTAAGAGTCACTTAATAATTTTAATTTTCTATTGGTATTTTCAGGGCTGTTACTATAAGTGTTAGTGTCTACCTTAACTGTACTTGACAGAATCAGTGGAGCGAGAAGCAACTCGTAGTCACCCCTTCACTGTCTTTCCTTCACCCTGACTGATGCTACCTTTACCAGCTTTGAATTGGTAGCATGATAGTTAGTTTTAAACTGTAACTTAGGTATAATGATCTCAGCTATATGAAGACTTCTGTTTGTTTGTCTGTCTGTCAGCGAGAAGCGAATACGATTTTTGTGATCAGCTTACTGAACCTAATGAACTTGCTCAGACAATGGACAAATATTTAAATAACAGTTTATTGTATTAAAATTGAAACTTTGCAAGCCAGTTGGACAAAACTTCACAATTTTGTTTATTTTTTTAACAATCGATAAATAAATTAATCACAAAGAACATGACAATATGAAATATGTCAGGATGTTAGAAATATGTCTAGACGTCCAAATTGGGTTCAATGAATACAACTTATGTCCATACATAAGTCAAAATCGGCATTTTAAAATATACAAAGCGTTATTATTAGTAATTATACTATGATATAGTTTACATAAATTTAAAAATAATAAAGCCTGACAAATGTAAGATTTTAAGCTAATGAAACTCAACAACAATTTATTTAATATTTATCGACATTGTGATTAATACTTGTAATAATGTAATGTGATATTATTCCAATCATCTCATCTTAACCAAATATATTAATTTCCAACTCGGTTGCACGGATTGGCCATCGATTGAAACTTTAAATGATTAAAATAATTACCAGCAATTCTGGTGTTCAGAGCAAAAATCAGCTACTAATTAAATTCCCCTCGTAGCGAGCCGGTAATGCTATTAGCCATGTTTTGTTCTTGTGCATGTTTTAAATCCATCCGCATTTCATTCGTCGTAATCTGCTTAGTTTTTCCCTCCCCGTTTCCAGGTTAAATCTCGGCTCCGAGAGCCAGTTTCATTTCACACGCTCGCGTTCGTTCGTTTAAAGGGTTTCAAACAAAGTAGCTTAGAACGAAACTCGGTGCCGAATAGAAAATCCGGATCAAACGCTACAACAGGAGTGGATAATATGAATGAGATTATATCTCGGCGGAAGATAGCTTCACTCCCCGCTTCACCGATATATAAGCCCTTGGATTATTTGTTGAATGTACCTGTCATTTAACGTAATGCTGTCTGCATGTCTACTTTGTATATATTTTTGTCGTTTATGTTATTTTATAATTTTGTATGTTTTAGTTCTACTATCAAAGCTTATAATTTCTAGAGTTTTATTTTTTTAATTTATCTGTAACATTAAAGTAATGTTATTAAAAGATAAATTTGTTAAAATATTAAAAACCCATGAGGTTTTAAAAAGTATGTCCTGACACTCAACATAGTAATGTTGTCTGAAATGAATGCTTAATGTCCTGACACTCAACATAGTAATGTTGTCTGAAATGAATGCTTAATGTCCTGACACTCAACATAGTAATGTTTGTCTGAAATGAATGCTTAATGTCCTGACACTCAACATAGTAATGTTGTCTGAAATGAATGCTTAAAATGATTTAAATTTAAGTTAAAAACTGATTATGGACACTTTGTCAAAGAAAACCTGAATAAAATCATATGCAATATCGATTTAACTTTATGGTTGTTACACTAAAGACAAAAATCATTTTAAGCTAAATTTACTCAAATGAAGTTTCCAAGAGAAAATAGTAGTTTGCTTAAGAGAAACAAACTTTTAATCAATAAAAGTGCCTCACATATAATGATTGTTGATGTTGAGTAGAGAAAAAATAGAATGAAATTTTAAATTTAGTCCACACTATAAACGGAAAGGCCAAACTCTAAAACGTAATGTTTTTTTCTGTTTAGGCAAGTGATGGCGAGAAGAGTGACCAAGATTTAGTTGTGGATGATGCAAGCGAGGTCAGTAGCTCAGGTCATCACAAACACCAACAAAACCCTCTAAACGACTTGATGTCTGTCTTATCACTGTTTAAATTTACATTAATCATTTTTCAAACTGGAGACATTTTAATTCGTAAATTGAAATCTAGTCCAAAATTCTTATATTTAAATTTATTTTTTATTCTATTATTTATTATATTATTGTTGCATGAAATGTTGCCTTTTGACTGCATAAGTAGCATAAAATGCTTCTTTTTGGACTGGAATATGTGTACTTGCTTTTTAGATCTTGTAAAGTTTAGTGGACATTTTCATCATGTAACCCTCTTGAATAAACCTTGACTCAATCAAGTGATTAATCAGTTTGATGGTCAGTGTGATTACAGTTGTGTAGGACACTATGTCATAGTCAATTTAACCAGCATATAGTAATGCAGTTCTTACTTTTTTTGAAATAGACTTTGTATCTTAAACAATTATTTCCAATCAATTTGTTTCCTCTTGTTTATACTTGATCCATTAGTTTTACACACAAAATATAATCAAACTTAAGTGTTTTCGCATATTAAGAAGTTGTTGAGAGTTATATATATTGTAGCTGATTACTTTTGTTACATTTCAGGACCCGGTTTCGCCACCCAACGGAACGGCTTCGCCTCGAGAGAATGGGCTGGAAAAACTCGCCCCGAAGAAAGAACACGTGGGACCTCACAGGTGGGTCACAATGAGTGTTGCAAACTTACAATGTTTACAGTTCGCTAAGATTTTGCTAAGACTTTGCGCTTTGCTAAGATTTTAGGACTCTGTTTGTTCTGACTGAAACATTTTTTTAAAACTGAATGTAATTTTAGAAGTTCAACACAAATCGACACTTTATTTTAGGCTCTCGGCCGTTTTAAATTATAATTTTAACTCATTCTTTGATACAGTAGAATTTGGAAACTTGCAAATGATCCATTTATTCATATTTGTCTCAAGGATTGAATTAGGCTTGAAATAGACAGGTTTACAGACCTTTAGGTCTTCATTTTTTTTGTTTAATTAGTAGATAACTAGTTTCGGCTCCCAATATAATATCTGAGTGTCAACTTTAAAAATTAATGATCAACAACAAATCTTTCTACATATTGTAAATTACTTTTTTAATAATTTTCTGGTGGAATCACAAAATGCTGCTTTGATGTTTTTTGTTTGTCTCTAAATTGAACAAAATTAGTTATGCAATGTCATAAACTATCCATGATAAGTCATATTAAGTACACCCTTAAAATTGATTGTTTGCTCTTGAATGTTTGCCCTCCTATCATGTTTGACATGATAGGAGGGCAACTTGCAAATGATCCATTTATTCATATTTGTCTCAAGGATTGAATTAGGCTTGAAATAGACAGGTTTACAGACCTTTAGGTCTTCATTTTTTTTGTTTAATTAGTAGATAACTAGTTTCGGCTCCCAATATAATATCTGAGTGTCAACTTTAAAAATTAATGATCAACAACAAATCTTTCTACATATTGTAAATTACTTTTTTAATAATTTTCTGGTGGAATCACAAAATGCTGCTTTGATGTTTTTTGTTTGTCTCTAAATTGAACAAAATTAGTTATGCAATGTCATAAACTATCCATGATAAGTCATATTAAGTACACCCTTAAAATTGATTGTTTGCTCTTGAATGTTTGCCCTCCTATCATGTTTGACATTAACGAGCTAAGGGCACCCCCAATCACTGCATTGGCTCAGCTAACTCATATGCGAAATATCAGAAAAAAAAAAACATTATGGAAAGAGTGTATTACTAATTTTGGAATTGTTTATTCTTTAAACACCAAATATCATATACGATTTTTGTTTATACTTTCCACTTTCCCAATAAAATAGTTTTATTCATAGAGTACTTACTTAGTATGAGTTATGGTTGTTAATAACATGCTCCAGAAACACTCTTCAGGAGAGGTCCGGATGATTGATGGTTAAGTGAGGATTGATATTCATCAAGTGTTGATAAAATTGATTGAAATTTGATAAATTAAACATGACTCATAGAGAAGCCAACCACATTTCACCCCTTGTTTTAATGTCATTGAGACAGCAGTGGGACACCTTTATTTCCTACAATTGGTCTAACCGAACGTAATTTTATGTCTTAGCCCCAGAAGCGGAACATCTTCTAACGCCAGCACGCCGTCTACCAAGAAGATGGAGGAGAAGCCCACAACGCCCATCAGCAAGTCTGTAACCCCCACGAGCGGGGGCAGCAGTGGCACGGCGGGGGCCCCCGCGCTCAAACCTCTAGTCAAGCCCCCCACACTCGCTCAATACCCCCACTACCTGGCGGGGGCGGGGCCTCATGAGCTGCAGGCAGCGGGGCCATACGGGGCTCTGCACAACAACCTGCCCCCCGCCCTCAACAGCTACCCCCGCCCACCTCTGGTACGATATAACCAATAAAATGATATACATTTAATTCAGGAAAGCATAGTTATGTCTCAGATTATTACAAATTCTTTACCTTAAATTTGTATTATGATTTATTGGCAGCTAACATGAAGGAATATGTTAAGGAATACGTTAAAGGAATATGTTAAATTTAACAAATTAACAAATGAAACTGTTTGAAAATTTCCTTTCCTTACTCGACACCTTCATCAGTATATAGATAAGATATGCATACAACAATTAAAGACCTTCATTTTGTCATTGTTGAAAAATATAAAAAATACTATAGGTTAAACAAAATTACCTTAGAAAATTAAACTGAAGTGTGTTCACAACATTAGTGTGACTTAAGACGTCTGGCAATACCAATTATATATTTACTGAAACTTAACATTTTTATTAAATTAATATATTTAAAGGTTTTTAAAATTTGTTAAAGCAAATTTTTGTCATAAGTAATATTCTGTCTAACAATATTGGAATTTAATCCTCAAGATGACTGAATAATTTTGTGCTTGAATAGTTTTGTGGTTAGAGCCCCGCCTCAATATCTGGTTCTCCAGGTTGACCCTAACTAAACATCTTAAAATGTTGCAGAAGTATCATCTTTGAGCTAGCAAATTAAAACAAGTTTAACCTCAGACAGTTTCAAGACCAGTATTTGGACAATGTTCTATAACAAAATTGTTATTCAATTAACCAGTAGTTTTTTTACAGTTATTGTAAACATAGTGAAGACTGTTATAAACTATTTCTTGCAGCATTGTCTGCACTGAGAAATCAATTATTTACCAAGTCAGGTCTCTACTTGTTCCATTTTCTCGTGATTGTAATGAAGGTGGATATATTGTGATGGTTGTGTTGGCGTTGCAGGTAGGCTATGACCCCCACTCTCAGATGAGGGCGCCTCTGGGCCCGGCGTTGGGCGGCATCCCCGGGGGAAAACCGTGAGTACCACACATTCATGCTTGTCGTGCATGCACACTTTCGTTGATTTGTAAAGAAATCATGTTAAAACAAAAATCTCAATTCCAAACCAATTGGCAAGGAAGTCGTTGCAACTCAGTCCTGAAATTTGCGTCTGCTGGGATACAAGAATCAGCTCTGGAAGGACTCTAATATTTTTTTCCTTGATAACCTTGGTGGATAAGCTACATTAAGTCAAACTGTTTCTTTTGATTATGTAACTTTTTGGAGTCATCGTGATTGTTGTCTAGTTCAAATCGTGTTGTCGTGAGCCTCAAATTAAACCTAGAATTTTTGTCAAAAAGAGCTCTCTTACTTGCAGCATTTTTACTCTTAAGAAGTGTAAAACCGATCTTAAGTGAAGTTGCCGAACACTATCTCAGGGGTTTGTTCCATAAGACCGGTGTTATATGTGTCTTGATTACTCCTCACCTGATCGTCACATAATTCATGTTGCTATCAAATTAAAGGTTTCGTCATCCTCTAGTGAATTAGAATTTAGTATTTTTTTCAAATTAATGAGAAATTATAAAGCAGTGCAATTGGATGTAAAACAATGTATTATGAAATCATATTTTCCCAAATTAGGGAAATCAAAAATGTAATTCTCTTCAAAACTAGCGCTACTACACCTTTATTTTAACTCCGAAACAAATGTTTTCTGACGATCGGTTGAGGAGTCACAGGGTCAAAAATTTAATATTGGCCTTACGGAACAAAACTCCAAGATAGCGTCTGGTAAATTATGTTAATGAGGACTCCTAATTCACGTGCTTTGAAAACAGTGTCATATTTCCCAGCAGTTTTTCAATAAAATCAACAAGAAATTTATTGCAGGGCGTACTCGTTCCACGTGAGTGCGGAAGGCCAGATGCAGCCTGTGCCGTTTCCCCCGGACGCCCTGATAGGCCCCGGCATCCCCCGCCACGCGCGCCAGATCAACACCCTGAGTCACGGGGAGGTCGTGTGCGCCGTCACCATCTCCAACCCCACCAAGTACGTCTACACCGGCGGCAAAGGCTGCGTCAAGGTCTGGGACATCAGCCAGCCAGGGACCAAGAGCCCGGTCAGCCAGCTCGACTGCCTGGTTAGTACTTTGAAATAAATCTCTGACAATTTTCTATTTGTGATATATTTGATTTTTTTAAACTACATTCAGATGACGAGATAAGTTGTCAAGATATACTTGCTGTTTCTGAACAAAATATCCCAGTGTCCTGGAAATAGATATCTTCTAGAAAAAAAGAATTAAATTACTTAGGTAAGCCAAAAATTGGAAGATTAACATCTATATTAAAAGAAAATAGAGATAAATTATTTACAAAATCCAAAAGTCAGTCTAAAACGCCTAAAATACTGAATGCCAACTGGAGCTGATGTTGTGTAAAAAAAAGTGGTGTTTAAGTTTTCAAGAAAGTTATTAACAATGAGAAAAGAAAAAGTGCAAGCTTAAGTTAAATGGAGCATTTATTGTGTGTATCATGCCATAGGCCTGAGTATGTGGCCATTGTTAATTTGAATTGCCTTTTTTTACTATCCAACCCTGGTTCAGGAATAATTGGAAAGGAGGGGTTCTAGTCTTCTGGGTCAGCCTGCGTCTCCCATGAGAGCAATGTTAACTTTCAAAGCCCTTCCCTCGTCAATAGGTCATCATAAATAAACGAATTATGGTTCATTTTGAAAAGTAAAAATACCTAGCGATTCCAGTGAGCAAAATGTTGATATAATAAAAAATTGTTCACTCAGGTAAAATTGTAAAAATTGAATATTTCAGAATTTTTTAAAGGATTATTAGTTGTGCTTAGTGACAACTCTCTAAATTTTGCTCAATAACATCACTAGGTACATTTTGCTCTTTAAAATGAGTCGTAAATCAATGATATCGACTAATCCTATCAGGAGGGACGGGCTTTTAAAGTTAACATTGTCCTAATGGGGAAGTAGGTAGTAACGCAAAAGGTTTTGGGACTGAACTTTCCTTTATTAGGGAAAGAGAAAACATTTATGAATGTTAAAATCCAAATGCTGCTACCATGTAACCAACATTTTAAAAGTAAAAAAAATTTTACGAGGTGATGAAAGCTTGTGCGTATTTTAAACTGATTATGTACGAATAATGAGCGAGATACTTTGAGTTAACCTAACACAAAGGTTGTGATACAACCTTGTTACTAACTATGACTGACTCTTTGGCCAGATAAAGACTAGGTTATATTTATTTTACTGTAAACTTGACTGGTTCAAGTTATGCACACCGTTGTCAGCTTTGTTATTTGCTGTACACCTTACATGATAGGAAATACTTCTTAAAATAAGCTTAACTTGAATATTTCGAATGAGGGAGGAGTAAAATGTTTGTGATCGTAATTTTATACATCACAATAATGTGTTCTCCTGATTGCTGGGAGGCAGCTGCCCTCTTCCCATCCCTGAATTACGTCTACGCTACTCAATAAATTATGTAAACACATTATACATCATTACATAAGCTTTGAGTTGGATACAAGCACATAACAGGCACTAATGCATATGCATCCTTTGTGATTGGTCACACTATAGTTGTTGATTCAATTGATTAGTTAATTAATTGTTTGGTGATAACTGTTTTGATTGGCTAAGAATAATTGTTACACATTTTGTCGGAAGTTGATGTAAATGCAATGAAGCATATTGGGATTCAAGTTAAGACAATGATAATACGGGGAAAATATTAATTAGTGGTAGCTGTAAACTCTGACACTACAGAAACATCAGCACATCAGCAATTAGAAGTTTTAATAATTTTGTCATAACTCTGCGTTTAAAAATGAATAAGGTGAAAGAAACATTTAATTGTATTGTCTTTTGCTTCCTTCAGAGCTTGTATAGTACACACAGTTCTATTTCACATATATTTCAATTACTATAATATCATGTTTTAAGTTATTCTATTTCTTTTAGTCGTAGTTGTATTTATTTATTGTTTTCTGTACTTAATATCTGCAGTTGATATGGCTTTTAATGAATATAATAAAGTAACAAATGATTACGTATACGACAAGTGACTAGCTGACGTTAATATATGGATTCAATCTTAATGAAGTGTTTGTAGCAGAACATCGAAGTCTCAAAGGCTATGAAGAAAATTTCCAAATTAAGTTACAAGAATACTTGGGTATGATTGACAATATAGCAGTTGTCATAGTTTTAACACGTTCGCTGCGGAACATTACAGTAATTACCCCTCCAAAATGCGGAAACAACAAAATTTGTTTACTTACCCTAAAATGACGTACCGGTGTTCAAAATGAAGTTTCCAGATGTCCAGGCATCCATCAGAGCAGGAAGTGATGACGTCATTTCCGGTACTGCTATAGCAGTGGTCCGCCACTGCTGCCGGTTTCTGTTCCTCCCCCTTCCATCTTTTTGGTCCCACATCCCCACAGGCAACCGCTAAGAATTTTTTTTTACATCCAATGTCATTTATAAAATACATACATATAAGTATATATATATATATATATATGCATATATATATATATATACAATTATATAAGTATATACGGTATGTACAAATATTTACAACCCTCCCAATCCCCACAGGCAACCGCTAAGTAGTCTTTTTATGTCCAATGTCATTTCTAAAAGACATATATATATATAAGTATATATGTATATATATATATATATACAATTATATAAGTATATATGTACTAATATTTACAACCCTCCCACCCGCGAACTGTCACCATAGTCTCACATTGTAATGTTCAATGGAAAAATGTTCATGTATGGAAGCAAGATAAATACAAAATAAATGTATAACTAATAAATGAAAATACTAAACAATATGTACATCCCCTCCCGCCGCCATTTGTTTCTTCTCACACTATTCCATGATATCCTCGTGGTACTTGTCGAAGCACCGTACTTCGCAAAGTCCTGGCTCGTCTGGGCATACGGCACAAATGTAGACTGTTTGTTTTCGTTTCCCTTCTTTTGTACAGACCCGGCAATTTTTTAGGGCCCTGAGGCCGTTGGACCTACGTTTCTCAGTTTTCGAGAGTCTATGAAGACTACTGCGTCTTGGTGTTTCTCATCAGTGGTGCTTGTTTGGGGGGCAGGAGTTCTTCCAACACACTTAGACGGAAATCATACAGGCACAGTTTGTTGGCATTGTACATATTATGCAAATAGTACGCATTCACCATACATACTTGCAGTAAGTGCACAAACATCTTTTTGTGCCAGCGAAGTGTTTTTCTCTCGCAGGGGTAATATGACATCATTTGGTCCAAGCGGTCGGTCCCCTTCATGTGAGCATTATACTGCATCACAGGTTTTGGAACCATTTTTTCTTACTTCCTCTTGTTGGTTGATTTGACAATTTCATTGTCAAATTGAGAGGAAATGTACAAGACCGTGCGTTTGTCCTTCCACTTGGCCACCATGATACTCTCAGAGTAATTCGCAACGGTTTCGCCTTTTGCCAATTGCGCTGACTTCACTAGCTCAGGTGTATGCTTCCTATTACTACGCAAGGTGCCTGTGGAGTATGTGAACCGACGTAGAAGTTTTGAAGAGAGTACAAAACTGTTATAGAAGTTGTCCATGAACAACGCGTGGCCCTTACCCAGAAAATCGGACATGAGTTTCATAACCACTTTTACAGTATGGCCTTTTCCCCCGCAAGGATCCTCTTTCCCTGTGTACACGTGAAAGCGTAGCATAAGTCCCTCAGGTTCATTGAGAGAGTATATTTTTATACCATATTTATGGCGCTTCCCCTTGATGTATTGACGGAATACCAACCGCCCTCGCCATAGCACCATCTCCTCATCAATCGTCAATTCACGGTCAGGGTAGTAAATATCCCTCATTTTGTTGTTCATATCAACCATCAGGATAATTTTATATGTTCTATCATGAGCAGGTTCGGTGTGTTCATCTGTTGCAGGTCTAGAAAAATGTAGGCATCTCATGATGAGAAGGAATCGATCTCGGGACATGAACTGACTGAAAGCTTTCAGATTGAACAAATGGTGTGTCTTCCAGTAGTCGTTCAATCTATTTAGACGTATTGTACCGGTATGTAAGAGTAGTCCAATAAACGTCATAAATTCCGCATCAGTGACATCTTTCCAATGAGTGATTCGGGATTTGGGTGTCACTCTTGGGCCACAATATACTTCTACAGCATACCGATTTATCTCATGTATTAGTCTGTCAACAATAACAACATCAAACAATAACTTGAACCAGTCTATAGGTTTATTGTTACCTAGTATTGGTAAACGTAGGCCAGGTTCACCCGTGAAAGGGATGTCACGAAAGCCCGCCATCGCACCGGGGATCGGCGACCACGTGGGGGGGTCAACGCCCTCTGTGTCGTCGTCTGAGCTCTCTGAACTAGACCCTGAATCAGCTTCATCACCCGAATACACGTTTTCAATAACTTCAGTGTCATTATCCTCCTCCATTTTAGTATACCACAGTAGCACACTACACACTACACAGTACACAACTGACGAACACCGTTGCAAAAAAAATTATCCGATCCGGATGCGGATTGCACAGCAATAACGGTCAAAACCGGCACAACACGCGGAGACAATAACAACGTTCCCAGCCGTGAGCTGGGCTCACACTGAAGCAATAGTTGGGAGGGGAGCGCGGCACTGCTTTAGCAGCTGTCCGCACGGGGCGCCAGTAGCGGAGCACTGCTATAGCAGTGCCCCGCAGCGAACGTGTTAAATAACTAACTGTATAAAATAAATATAATTTAGCTCCATTCTGCAACTTAAATTAATGAGTGTAGCTTATCACAGTGTGGCTGGTTACTTGTTGCGGTAGCTCAGAGGCAGAGCAAGTCAGTCGTGGTAAAGCGTAGGTTTGATGCCGACTGACTGTTATGACACTTTTTCACGAGCAGTTACCACTGGCTTGCCCCCGTATGACTATTTCTGTCAACTGTACCTCGCTGTCTTTAGGTCGCCACACAGGCCAATTGGCCTATGGTGACGGGTAGTTGAGGTTTAAAAAGTTACAAAAAATATAAAGATTGGTCCCCTTTTTCATTTTTGACTCTGTGTTAAGTACTTTTTTCAAGTACTCTTGACCCATTTTCCTAAGCATCTTGACATTTGAAAACTGACCCAGTCTGTGTTGCAGCAAAGGGATAACTACATTCGGTCAGTGAAGCTGCTACCGGATGGCAGGACGCTGATTGTTGGCGGAGAGGCGAGCAACCTGAGCATCTGGGACCTCGCGTCGCCCACGCCCAGGATAAAGGCCGAGCTCACGTCCTCTGCGCCCGCCTGCTACGCGCTCGCCATCAGTCCTGACTCCAAGGTAAGTCGGCAACAATGCTCTGTTCAAAGATAATTTGTATCGTTTAGTTTTGAACTAAATCATGAAGGTTCACCGGGTTAGGTTAGGTCAGGTTAGGTTACATCTTCCGTGCCTCCCTGCTACACTATCAGACCTGACTCCAAGGTTGGTCGGAAACATTGCTATGTTAAAAAATTATTTATATTTTGATTTAGTATAGAGCTAAATTAAGAAGATCGTTTTATTGTCTGTGTTTTCACCAGGTTATTCTAGTTGGGTTAGGTTAGATTAGGTTGTTGGTTAGGTTACATTCTCCATGCCTGCCTGCTACCCCATCAGTCCTGACTCCAAGGTTTCTTGGTTACATTGCTCATAGGTTACAATGCTCATAGGCAGGGCCGTCGCGTGGGCGGGGCGACCGGGGCAATTGCCCTGGGCGCCTCAGCAAGAGGGGCGCCGCGGCAGGCAAAAGTAAAACGCAATATTTGGAAAAAATTAAGTTATTTGCAAAAAACATATTTTTAAGTTAGGTCAAAGAGAAATTTGAACAATACGTTGCATTTTTGTTTGTTTGAACAAATAAATATCTGACACTAATAACTTTAAATGTGCTATTTATACTAAGTTATCCCAAAATAAGTATTTGCTCTAAACTGAGCAGCTGGATTTTCTCGTATACTCAGGGCCGGATTTAGAACCCCCAGCTTAATGAGGGCCCCTAGGTCCAACCGGTGGCACGGGTCCTTGCTGCTGTCCAGCCAGGTTGGTGTTTTTTCGTTTGAGTGGTTTTTGTATGTGGTTTTGTGTGGTGCAAGCTCCCTTTGTGGTGCGGGCCCCTAGGCGCGCGCTCATGTAGCCTATGCTTAAAAATCCAGCCCTATGTATACTGTTATTATTAATAGCCTAATAATGAACTCTAATGTGTAGTGGGCACCAGCTCTTTACTTTCTTATTATTATACATCAATATTACCTGTTAGTCTATGATATTACATAGTCTGAAAGCCCCTATCCATGCACACACTCTTTGCCGTGTTGTGTGGTTCTATTATTACACCCGATCTGAGGATGCTGACTCTTGGTAGAGACACTGACTTCACATGCTCTACCAACTTACCCCACATACCCCTCCATCCTCTCGCGTTCAATTGCCACTGTCAGTCTATCACAGTGATTTCGCATTGATGAGTTACGTGAATTGTACCAGGGTCCGTAGTGGAAAAAATGCTGTCGGGAGCTCAGCGGAAAAAATAAATATGGAAAGTGAATTACCGCGTGAAGTGTTACTGTCCAAATCAGGCCGGATTTAGGAGCTGTAGGCCCCTAGTTTCAACCAGTGGTACAGACCCGGCCCCCAGGGCAGTTGTCCCCCCTTACCACCATCCGAGTACGGCCCTGCTCATACAATCAACAAAAAGGTCGACAACTTGGACCTGGATGGCAACAAGGGCTTGCACCACTGTTTGAGCCTACGGGTCTACAGCTCCTAAATCCGGCCCTGGCTTGTTGTGTGTTTTACCGTATCTGTTTATATATGTATTTGATAGTGCCACTCGCTGTAGCGTCGCTCTTTGTCGCGTCGATCGTTGTATGTTTGTGTTTTTTGTATGAATCCTTACATATAGGTTTAATGTTGGGTAGAATTGGATGGAAATGAATTGGTTTAGGGGGGGCGTCTGACGAAATCTCGCCCCGGGCGCCAAAAAACTACGCGACGGCCCTGCTCATAGGTAATTTTATTATTTAGGTTTATGAGGTCTGTTTTATCCACAATGCTTTCCACCAGGTTAATCTAGTTTGGAAATTTAAACTGGTTAATAAACAAAAACTAGGTGGCCTGTGCACAGCTTGCACATTAATACCCAATTCATGTCGACATTTAATATACAGTTTTTTGGTAAAAAAAATCTAAATGTCAGAATTCATGGTTTTCTATATCCCATTCCAACACCTCCACCCACATCTACTCTCAAAATCCCAATCATAAACTTATTAACAGCTATGGATGTCGCTATGGATGGCACGCTCCACCAGGATGTAGAAAAATGAATAAGTGAGAATCAGATAAAGCAAGATCAGCCAAAAGCCTGTGCCCTTAAAGACCTCCAGTTTGTTTGGCAACGTATGAAACAAATCCTTTGACACAGCCTAGTTGTATTGCTCAGTAACTGATGGTTGTCGTGTTGGCAGGTGTGCTTCAGCTGCTGCAGTGACGGCAACATCGCGGTGTGGGACCTCCACAACCAGACGCTGGTGCGCCAGTTCCAGGGCCACACGGACGGCGCCTCCTGCATCGACATCTCGGCCGACGGCACCAAGCTGTGGACGGGAGGGCTGGACAACACGGTGCGCTCCTGGGACCTGCGCGAGGGCCGGCAGCTGCAACAGCACGACTTCTCCTCACAGGTCAGCGATATTTAGAATCTTAACGTATTTAAAAACTTGTTTAACGGTTGTTTATAACCTGTTTTAGCTTTACTTTCTATTTTTTTTTTATTTAGAGGGAATAAAATTACTGACATTTACTTGCTTCTCCCAAAGGCTAGTGTTAACTTACAAAGGTAACAGATTATCCCATCTCAACGGATTATCAAAAATCTTTAATTTATGATTTATTTTAAAGAACAAAAATTACCTAGCGATTTCATTGAGCATAATTTTGATACCACAAATAATAATTCACCATTTAAAAAATTGTAAATCCTACTAATATTATAAATGCGAAAGTTTGTATGTTTGTTTATATATTTGTCGCTCAATCACACTCTAACTACTGGACTGACTGAGCTGAAATTTACTGTGGCGGTACTCGGGGCCGCCACACCTCAAGGTTGGGCCCAGGCCACATTCTGACTGCGGGCCCCCTCCCCTAACTTATCAAAACAGCATTCAATGACCCCACGCCCAACTAATATTCACGCCATACCACTGTCTATTTTAACTAGTAAAATTCATTTACATCAGTAGCAATAACAATTTTTGGCCAGTACAATGAAACTGCTTTACGCAGTGACAAATAAAACATGGTTTGGATTAGTTTTCGGCCGATAAAACACAGTACGGTTGTCATTTGGCCAATATCACCAGGTCCAGACATTGCTTTCAATCAATATTAGATGATGAAATGGTTAGCTACGGCAGATATTAAGTGGCCCAGTCACCACCTTTGCCGATATTATGTATACCGTATTAATTTTCGGCCTTTATTACATTGTCTATTCGTCATTTTGGCCGATATTATGTTTTCTGTCGTCATTTATGGCCGAAATTACGCTGTCCGGTCATCATTGTCGGCCAATTTTACGTGATGTGATCACCTTTTGCGGCCATTACTCCGTGATTTGGCCGGTTGCAATCGCTAGCGATCGTCCGGAAATCGGCAGGAAATACTCGCTTGAACTTTCGAGTATTTTTCAAAACTTTGAGTCGGGAACGAGGATAAAGATACTCAGCTGGAAACTCAAAGTTTTTGAGTACTCACACTACCCGAATATTTTACCATATTTGCAGGCTCTGGCCTGGCCCGGGCCCAGGGACAGCAGTACTGGTAGCTCCCCCATGTGGCGGCCTTGGAGGTACATGATAGTTCTGACATATAGCCATATTAAAGTTGCAAAAATCTAATAGGATGGGACCTTTTTTGCCCTGCGGAGGTTCAAAGTTCCCATGTTTTCCTTATACCCCATGCCTGATGGGGTGTTATATTCATTTTTGTTAGAGCTGATGAAAATACAAACAGCTGATCTTGATTCGTAGTAGTTCCGCAGGCTAACCACAGGATGCAGCACAAACAACTGTCATAGGATATAAATCATTTGCGGGGCAAAGCCTTCGGGTAACATCTGGTATTAAATATTTTTGAATGATCATTATTTCTGATAAAGACGTTTAGCTAACTGAAATAATGAGAGATTTATGTTCTTTAAAATTCTTCATAAATCAGCGTTGTTGGATTATCTGTTGAGGAGGACGGGCTTTGAAAGATAACATACTTCAGGGGAAAGCAGGTAGAAACGCCAAATGTTTCGTGACTGGAGCCCCCTCTTAACTTGAACTGTGATATTCTAAACAGATGCAAACAGCAAAGGCACTCCGTGCATTCTGTGATTAACCTTTTGAATTATTTTAAATCATGAACATCTGTGCAAATTATCACTAGATAAAATAAAAGTGTTCACAAGAATAATTATTGCTTTTTAAAACGGCAAACAATTTTATTAATTCTCCTCTATTTGACCTAAAGAATCAGAGAACCAAATTTCACTTCTCTAGTGTATTGGAATTTGATAATAAACATTAGTGATGAGCCATTGAGGGCTTTGGCTTGTACATATTAAAAGTTTCAAAATAATGTCTCATGCAACTGGGTGTCACTTCATTTTCTGTCAGATTTTTGTATCTGAATTTGGCTCAAAGGGTTAAAACATCAATAAACGTAGACAAAAGTTTTAGAAAAGTTCTTTGATAATTATTCTCTTGCCAACATAAAAGATCAATATATTTTTCTCTCCTTGAGTTTTAATAACTTTATTAATTTAATAACTAATGATTTTTTGCTGAATAATTGTGATGGTAATTAAGTTTTTTTTTTCACTTACATCAGCTCTAACCTTATCAAAATGTTTGATGTTAACAAAAGTGATAAAATTGCACCCATCAACAATATTAGAGTGGATGTAAAAGATGAAACTCAGCATTGCTGATAATAAATGATCATTAAAGCTGATTCTGCAGTAAATATTTCACTAACCGATGTGGTCCGAAAGAGTGTAATGGTTCCATTACATAGATAATGGGGTGATCCAGAGCAAATGGAACGGCCAGCAATTCACTGAGTATTAATCACTGACATCTCCAATGTTACAATTGGTTATTTATTGTTTACATCAGCGATGTAATGCATGTGACGTTATCTGTCCGTATTGGTCCATTACAAGCCGGCTCTGTTATTTGTTGTTTATGAACGCTGTTAGCATTAATTTATAGAGATGTTTGATTTCGATGGTTGTTTGTTGTCACAATTTCCTTTCACATTGTATAATTATGGTTTAAAACCCAGAATGTCAGTTGTTTGATATCCCTAAAACCGTTTTTTACAGTTATACTTTTTATAAGCTCTTATATATTTTGAAACTGTTTATTGAACCTCATTTCTAAATAGCAGCATTGTAATCAAACAAAAAGAATAATCGGGTGATAAAACCCATATTAATACCCGAGTTAATTGTGCACCATAAAAAAACTGAAATATTGGAGAACCATCTTCAGTTGAATTATTATTGTATGTCATATATGATGTGTACACAAAATTGTTAAATAGCTAAACATGGATAAAATCAAATCTTTATATCATTTTAATTTCTTTGAAATCAATTTAAGAGATAACAGGCAAAACTTTAGGTTAGCCATAATAATATGCGAGTCCCAAATAATTAAGATGCTGTTTTCACTTGATTGTTGAGAACTTTAACTTGTTAAAACCCGAGTGTTACATATTTATTCCACTTTTAACTACATCTACAACTAATTAGTTATTTTATATCTAATGTTTAACCTTACAGTTGTTAGAGTGTGTCTGTTATCAGTTACACAACAGATACTAAGTATATTCTCCATCTGTAAAAATATTTAAAATCTTAGTGTGTAATATAAAGCCCATAACTTAGAATGTGATAAATTTTCTGTTTCTATCTGGAATTTCTATATTTTGGTATCTTGGTGTGTTACGTTTTTTTTTCTTTTGCTGCCTCTCAGTGGCCTACACAGAGAATTTCCATTCTATGTCTATACTCTGTTTCACGTTCACCTTGCAGTAGGTCTAATAGCTGAGCTACCTGAGCTGAGTATGTTGTTGGTGTTGTATATGGGTTGCATCAACTGTCTCCACGACCTGTGTGAAGTCGCTCAAGTAAATGATTTCAGGTCGGATAGTACTACTCTAATTGCGTTTGAAATACATTGCTTTTGGCACGCTCCATACTGCATGGTGAACATGGGACAGAGTATAGTAACGTCGTAGTAGCAGTGTGGAGGAGGTGTTGTGGAGGATACCCATTGTATCCCTCTTTTACTCTTCCGTGTCTAGCACCCAGGCGTAACGTCCTCCTGTAGAACGCTCTCTCTGGTTATTCTCTCCGTGTTCCCTCGTTGTTGTTCGTCCACTCAGTCTCGCTTGACAGAGTATAGTAACGTCGTAGTAACAGTGTGCAGGATACCCATTGCATCCCTCTTTTACTCTTCCGTGTCTAGCACCCAGGCGTAACGTCCTCCTGTAGAGCGCGCTCTCTGGTTATTCTCTCCGTGTTCCCTCGTTGTTGTTCGTCCACTCAGTCTCGCTTGCTGTTGCAGATCTTCTCGCTAGGCTACTGCCCCACGGGCGAGTGGCTGGCTGTGGGCATGGAGAACAGCAACGTAGAAGTGCTCCACGCCCTCAAGCCCGACAAATACCAGCTGCACCTCCACGAGAGCTGCGTCTTGTCGCTGCGCTTCGCCGCGTGTGGCAAGTGGTTCGTGTCTACTGGCAAGGACAACCTCCTCAACGCCTGGCGGACGCCCTACGGAGCATCCATCTTCCAAGTGAGTATGAGTGTTCACGAGAACCTGGGTGAAACTTCTACCAAACGGTTTGATTTCATCTGAACTTGTTCACTGCGGGGTGCTCCATACGGAGTACGGAGTAGTACCACTGCCGGTAGATCTTGATGACCGACTCCATCGGTTTAATCGATTGTTTCAATCGATTTGATCATGTCAGTACGAATCAATATGAGCGATATTTACGATTAGACTATAATCGATTTTATCAGATAATATTTGATAACTGATGGAAAATTGAAGAAACGTGGAAGCACGGAAAAAGAGGCTTTCCACTGTGTAACCGTAAGAAGGAGCTGTTTGACTCCTATTTAGGGGAATTCATGTGGCGATGTTATAGAAGTAATTCATCCTACAACAGTGACAAAATCCTAAGGTCACATACTTCTTTCTAAGATTTCAACCAGATTGTCAGTGTTATTTTTTGAGTCGTAATCAATCAGTGTCAAAATATTAATACCTTATCTGCCAGTTTGTTCTTATACTTACCCATCGTCGATGTTGTTCCAGTCCAAAGAGTCCTCGTCCGTGCTGAGCTGTGACATCTCCGCGGACGACAAGTACATCGTGACGGGCTCGGGTGACAAGAAGGCCACCGTCTACGAAGTGATTTACTGACCTCGCTCAAAGTCAAAAAAGTGACCGAGCAAAAGCCCCGCTCTCAGTCCCTCTAGTTAATTGTTCCATCATGTCATGTCTGTTATTTACGTTTACTTTACGTGTCTTTACATTTTATCGATCTTGAAAAATTATTTTTCACGTGATAATCGATGCACCAGTAAACTAAATTAGGTATACAAATCACCAATATATTTTTAGCTTGTATAGTATACATCTTGATGAACAATTTTGTATAGGTACAAAACAAAATGAAATTTGTCTTAGTGTCATTAAAAACCCTGGAACTTACATAATGATTTGTATATTTTGAAAATATTTGTAATAATTGTTACTAGTTTGTAATTTTTATCGTTCTTGAAAGCCTTATTATCACTATGCACATTTTTAGAAACACGTCTAATATTTTACTTTTGTTAAATTTCATCAACCAATATATTTTCTAAGCGCGCCCTAATTTGTTGTAATTCATAGAAAACAAATTCTACAAAAATAATTGGTCCCTTCTAAGGCAAAATAAAGTCTTACGTAACTTCTTCTCGTGTATTTTACAAGAAAGGGAGTTCTACCCTGAGGCAAAATTAAAAATAGAGGTGTTTATGGCACATTCCTAATCAGCCTTGGACATTATAAACTAGCCTCTGACTCGTTAAAACTTGTTATTTTAAAAAGTAAAATGATTATAAACATATAACAACTCCACGAATCTCTGAGCTCAAACAATACTTAGTACAGAAACAGATGCTCAAGAAACGAGTAAATATTCCCTGGGTAGAGTCACCCTTTGAACGGAATGTGTAAAAATCACGTAACTATCAGTTCAAACAGCAATAAATACCTGGACTCTTGAAACATAAAAGTTTCTGTTAGTTTTTGTTCTGATTCACAGTGAATTATTCATATAAAAGTTAAACGGTGCATTTTTGAGTTTGTGAAAAAACATTCTTATAAGATTTCTTCTACAGACATAACTCGATTCAGTTGAATAATAAAAAGTGAAATGTGATCTTAATTAATTAGAGGGCAGAGGCTTATGAAGAATCTCTTATATTCCCAAACTTACCATACTCTTGTAAATTTTCTAGGATGAAACTAGGTGCTTTAGGTTAACCTGCTTGTGTTGATCTCTGACGGCCTCGGTTGTAAGTTATGTTCGTTTCCGACACGCACGTGTACAGACGTTCTCCAACGACAGTGCATTTTGTTTTGTGATGTGTCAGATAATTGTACAGATAAGAACTTATTGATGCTGTTTTTCTTCTTTTCCAAGAAAATGTTTATGTAATTGTTTTTAATTCTGGAAAGTATTTACTAGTGACTAGGTCTAGAGATATTTCTTATTTGAAGTGTTTTTATGTTTTTGTTTTTTCAAAGTCCGTATGAGGATCATTTGATGTGTTGCACATTTTTTAAACTGAGATTTTTGTTACATCGTGTTTTTAGGGTTTTGTTGTGTACCGGATTGTAATTTTACTATGGAACAAATGTATATTTTTTAATAAACTGACCTAAACTGTAAGAAAAAATTAATATTTAGTAAATACAATTATTGTCCACTTGTTATAATTTTATTCTATATAATCTTTCTATTTTACAGTGATATGGGTAAACATTATGGTATTGGAAAAGAGCTTGATGTGATAGTGAGGTTTTCCATGGAATACCAATTATAAAATGTGCACCATGTCAAAGTTGTTTAGAATATTCCGTATTGTAAATTGCATTTCACTGTTTTTATACAATGTTTATAATTTCCACAACTATTCCCACTCTTACATTGTTTATAAAGATCTGTTATTTATGGAAATTGTAATAGCATTTACGTACAACACTGCTTGTGCCGTACAAAGTATATTTTTCTGTAAACTGCAATAGTTACTCTCGACAGGGATATGTTTGTACTGTGTATATACGTATACGTTCGTGTACAGCTCGCCACTCTCGACCGAATTACTCTGCTGGTATCATCTCGTCACCTGTTACTAGTAAACACACTTCTCAAAGTAACCTTTGCACTTTTATTTATTCCCGTCCGTTTGGTAATCAGTAAGCACGAATAAACATGATAAACATGATATATTTCGTACAGAGAAACTATTCTTGCCATCTGTAAGTAGGCGTTTTGGATATCTCAGCCAAGTTAAGACAGCTCATACAACTTTCCACACTTAACATTTGCATGAATTACATCTGAAATTCATCGTGTGCACTTTTCCAAACCTTAAATCCAAAACGATTTGTAATTATTTCATGTCAATCATATTTAAGATTTTGCCAATAAAATGATAAGTGACCCATGACATTTGAGGC
Source organism: Allygus modestus (assembly GCA_963675035.1). NCBI lineage: Eukaryota > Metazoa > Arthropoda > Insecta > Hemiptera > Cicadellidae > Allygus > Allygus modestus. The sequence goes on along the minus strand of OY776115.1, from coordinate 108,629,919 downwards.
TTTAAGAAAAATTGATCAAGCCTTTCTAGAATGCCATACGTCAGTACCTACATTAAATACGTCAGTTATTTTAGTTTTTTTTAGGATAAAATTGCTGATAAATAGATATGAATCTTTTTATAATGCCTCTTACTTTATTGAAAGCAAGTTTTAAATTTTACTGTTATATGAAAAAAATTGCTGTGTAAACATAGTTTTTGCAATAAAAACTTGGTTATTATGCAATACCCACAGAAAACTTAAGAAAAGAATGATAGCTAAAGAAATGTAGACTTGGGTATATGAACGTGCAGAAATATCAAGACAAATGGAAGAACAGTAATGATCCACAAGTTTCATTGACACAAAACAAAGTATGTACGTTATTGTGGTATGACACTACATCATTCATTCAAAATAAAAATAAATTTATACATAAATTCATTCATACATCTCTGTCAGAATGTTACCCTTTTCGAAAACAACATTTTGAACTTAGCTAGGTTTACAATGGTGAAATTTAAAGGCCAAGTGAACTCTCCCATTGGTTGAGAAGTTTTCCGACAAATAGGAATTTAAATGTCCTTATTCACACAAAACACCAGCTTATACTACAAACCACAACATTTATATTTTAAATTCAGATAAGAAGATGGGAACTAGCCAATCATCATAATATACCACAAGTGTTTTAGAGAGTCCTCAGTTCAACAAACCTGAGTTTATAGTTCTTTAATTGTCTAAGAACTCAACATAATTTATTCTACTCAAGTACTAAGGGAAAACATTTGTTGATACCGGGCTGGCCAAGCTAGCCAGGGAGTGAGTGGACAAAAATGATGCAATTTAGAAGTAACAAAACCCACATAAATTTATACTCATCTATCTTACCTATTTATATTTGGGTTAAATCCCTGAGGAAAAGAACCTTTCAGGAGTTTTACACAACCTACTTTCATATAGCCTCAGATGGAACAGAACCAGGCCATCTATAACACTTCCATCTATGTTTCTAATGTTACAATATTCTAGGCCTACTTTTAAGGATTTGGTGATTTGATTTGGAAATCCGCTGCTCTTCAGAGATTTATGTGATATTTTTGGGCTTCACTCATAGGTTATATTCTAGTTGCCTACGAAGTGACCATAATCCTGTGTTGAAGTTGAAGCCCATATTACACAATACACGGTTAGGGATTCCTGCACTAAACCTGATGTTTGGTATGGAATTACAACATCTTACCATGAGGCCTGACAGTGGATCAGTGGAACAGTGAAACAGTGGAACAGCGGAACTGCAATTCATTTTGTGCGGTTTAGGACCTCTAGCACCCGAAGAAGTAAGTAAGTACCTAAGTCATAATTTTCATCAAAAATCTTCGAATACAACAGCCTCACTGTGAAATAGATTCAATCTGTCTGATCTTGTGTTATCACTGATTGCTTTTACAAAAAAAGTTGTTGAAAACTAAATAAGTCAAGAGTGAAGCCCAAAAATAATGTAAATTTCTTCCGTCAAAGACGACAGTCGTGATCAGTTATGACAATCATAACTAAAATGTTTATAGGCCCTCATCAAATTACGCTGAGGTAGCCCAAACTGGCTGAAAGGTATGAAGATCCCATAGACAATCCCATCATTGAACCTTCCAGATTAATTGAACAAAAATCCGTTTTTTAACAAATTGTTGCATTGTGAAACAAAAATTTGAAATAATAGGTCGCAACGTCACAACACCATCTTTACATTTTAAAAAACTTTGAATTCCTGGCAGGATTGATAAATGTAGAACGGGGACATTTATAACTCACCCTATTTATTATTTCATAATTGATTTGAACAGAGCAGAACTTTTATAGCATTCGTAAATAAGGTGATTTACAATGCCTTAAGAAATTATATAATTAACTAAATAAAAAATGGTTTTCGTTTATCAATCGAGTTATAAAAGGAAGAGTCGGCCTCCTGAGAGAGGAATATTCTTAAGAGCAGAATTACTAAACAAACATGAATGGTCAGAGGTATTTGCTATTCATTGAACAAAATGTTTGCACTGTTGGGAATTAAAGGCAAACAGACCGATTTCACCTGACCCCGACAAACAAAGCATTGAACAAATAAATGGAAGCGGAATGAGAACCGCATAAATATTTAGTTACCTAATAATAACAGCTGGGATATACACTGGCTTGGCCTTCCAGTGGAGGGAAAACAGTAACTCGCTAAACGCTAAACAAAGAAAATTTGTAAATAGCGAAATGCACTCGGTGTTTATATTCATTATGTGCTTTTATAATTACTTACTTAGTCATTACTTGGTGAAGTTGAACAAATGAGCTGAGTCATTACTTCAACCTTACATCGCTATTCAACTGATTGTTAATTAAGGTATTAAGGTATTAAGTTTTTGTGTTTGTTTTAATAAATGAGAAATTAGGTAATGTGTTTACTCGGTGAAATAAATGTTAAAGTTATAAACAAATATTAGAATACCTAATCCATTGTCGAGTAACAGGACTTGGAATGCTAACATTCATCTGTGAGACCGGCACACATTTAATATTTTGTTTATTTAAAACCTGATTAAGTTACAACTGCCAAGTCACAGTACTTTTTGAGAACTCATCATAATTAATTAACATATTAAATTTATGCTTGATTTCTTAAGTTTTTCATATTTATAAGAACTGCCAGTCGAAGAGACCAGATATTTCTGCTAGCATTACACCCAAATGCATTGACTTATTGTAGTTTAATAATGATAAATCGGTATAAGTTTTTGTTAAAAAACTACAGTGGAATTATTTTTCCAAAAGGTTATGTTACAAAAAAAAACACTTATGGTCCCCAAAAATATAAAAATGTTACATTCAAGTTCTGTACATTAACAAAAAAATGTCCAAGTAAGTCTACCTGTAATGAAACAATAATTTATCTAACTACTTTAAATACAAATTTAGTAGTCTAAATAAAAACTTTATTGCGAATGACAAATTAAAACACTCTGATAAGCAAACACTGAGAGCAGACTGCAACGCAACCAAACAATAAAACACAGCATAATGTTACAATTGTTTAACAGTAAACATAAACAAACCCGAACCATTATTATGTGAGGATTGCTTGGAATTAATGGAAGCTTGTCCCTCGTTGCAAGCCTTGTTGTTACCACTGTATTTGTTCAAGCCTTTAATGAAATCTAGTTAGTTATTTGTTTGGATTAAATTTGTTATTGTCGGGTAATGATTGTTTATTTACTCAAGTTATTTCTGCTTGTAATAAATGTGGTTCTTTTTTACTAATTAGCTATATTGGAATTAAGAGCAGATTTAAAACAAACAGTTTTGTTTTTGTTGTCATATACTTTCATGATTTATAATTGGCGTTAGTTTAATACCGGTAGTTCATCTAGTTTTTGGGCTGACTGTAAAGTTTTATCACCAAATAAGAACCGAGAAGATCATGCAAACAGTTTTTCAGATGAAATTCCTCTTGGGTAAAGCCAAGTTTTCAAGATTCACAGCTTCAGTGCTAGAGTTAAATATTCAAGGCCTAGATAGTAAAGTTAGCAGTTATAAGTTAGGGCTTAGACGAGCTATCATCATCATCATCATCAAAAGGGGCGGACCCAAGTCCCAAGGCACATCAGCCACACTAGGCTTATTGCGCACCCCCGAAAAGAAGGAAGGAAGACAGAAAAGAAAGAAAGAAAGAACTGAGAAGGTATCAGTACTCCTCCAGGTTCAAGAGCCTGATGAACTGCATCATCCTGTCGACGAGCTCCTCAGGAGGCAGGTATCCACCCCTGACCATAGATCCCAGAGTTGAAGCCCTTACCTCCCTAAGCTCATCGCAATCGAAGAGCAGATGGTCTGCAGTCTCCTCGTACTGCCCACATTTCCTGCATGCAGTGTCACCATTGAAGACACCCATCCGAGAGAGGTGTTTCCTTAGGTGACCATGGCCCGTAATCATACCTGTGATCCGCCTAATGTCCAGCCTACTGAGATCCAGGAGATTCCTTGTGACCTGCTGAGAAGGTCCCTGGAGGTTGAGCTTGCTGACCCTATGTAGAGGGAGCCTTGCCCATCTCCTTCTGTGACAATCCCGAGCCCAAGCGCCGATCACCTGCGAAGCACAGGAACGAGATATCCCGCAAAAAGGGGGAGGGCCCATGGGAGCCAGGGAGGCAGCCGCGTTAGCCAGCCTGTCCGCCACCTCATTACCCACGATCCCTGAGTGACCAGGCACCCAACAAAGAGTGACCATGTTGCGTCTTCCAGCACAAGACACTGTTTTGTAACAATCCCAGACAACCCTAGACCTGAACTCAAAAGAGTCCAGCGCCCTCAGAGCAGCCTGGCTGTCAGAAAAGATGCTGATAGAGAGGCCCTCTTGACCCCTCCTCAGAATCTCCCCCGCACACTCCATGATGGCGGTAATCTCCGTCTGGAACACAGTAGGAAAAGAACCCATTGGCACCCCGAGACTGACACCATCCTGCACCCCGTGGATGCCAGCACCCGATCCGCTCCTAGACTTGGAACCATCCGTGAACCACACTCGGTCTCCAGGAGGGAGCGGACAAGCACCTTCGCTCCAGTCGTCCCTGCTGGGAAAGCGCACCCGGAACGACCTGCTGAAGGAAAAAGTTGTGGGAAGATGATCAGAGGGCATGTCCAAGACCTCACTCTGAACCACCTGAATGATCTTTGTGTGGCCAAGTGGTTCGCCCGGCAACACCCAGAGGTTCTCACACTGGAGACGGTATGCACCCATTCTAGCCACCATCTTGATATGAATGTCTATGGGCAAAAGATCAAGGAGACACTCCAAAGTGGCACCTGGGCTGCTACTGAGAGCTCCAGTGACGAGTAGGCCTGCAAGCCTTTGAACGCCCGCAAGCCTCCGCATCGCCACGCCAGCTTCCAGCTTCGTCCACCAAACGATGGATCCGAACGTCATCGCCGGTCTTACTACTGCAACATAAAGCCAATGCATTAGTTTGGGCCTAAGCCCCCAGGTCGATCCTATCATCCGCCTGCAAGCGAATAGGGACCACTTGCCTCGATCAATGACCCTTTGCAACTGCGGCCCCCATTGAAGGGTCCTGTCCAGAATGACTCCTAAATACTTCACTTGGTCCTGAGGAACAATGGTGGATCCCTGCAGCCTGAACGGCCCGATCCCCACAATATTCCTTCTCCTCGTGAAGGGAACCAAAACAACCTTTGAAGGGTTGACGGAGAGACCAACCTCTCCACACCAACGGCCCACCACCCTCAATGCAGAGTTCATGAGGTCTGTGACTGTGTTGTTGAACTTACCTATCACCAGGATAGCGATATCATCAGCGTACCCTTGGGCAAAAACGCCGCTGTCATTGAGATTCCGGATGAGATCATCAACAACCAAATTCCACAACAAGGGGGACAAAACCCCCCCCCCCCTGAGGACAGCCTCTGGTCGTCCTTACCTCGACCGTCTCACCGTGAAGCGAAAGCTTAGCCCTCCTACCTCGAAGAAGAGCCTCGATCCACCTACAGATCACCACACCTAGGCCCCGCGCCCTGACGGCACGCAACACTGCCTCTATTGCAGTGTTGTCAAAGGCCCCCTGGATGTCAAGAAAAGCACCCACTGCAACCTCCTTGCAGCCTATGGCCTTCTCTATCCTACCCACAAGCTGATGCAGGGCAGAATCACATGACCTACCTTGAATGTAGGCATGCTGGTTGGAATGAATAGGCGATGTCCGCAAGGCTGTGTCCCAAGCGTGCCTTAACACTAATTTCTCCAGAGTCTTCAAAAGGAAAGACGACAGGGAGATGGGTCGGAAGGACTTTGGGTCAGTATACCTATCCTTACCGGGCTTAGGAATGAAAACAATCCTCGAGGAACACCATGAAGATGGAATGTGTCCAAGAGCCAGACTTGCTCTGAACAACCCACAGAGATCTGGGAGTATTATTTCAAGACCCTGTTGAAGACATACCGGCCTAACACCATCCGGACCCGGCGCCTTGAAGGGACTGAGAGAATTGACAGCCCACCTGATTCTGCTGAGAGTCACCACCCGACCGGCCGTAGCCCAACGCGAAGCGCAGGCCCGGCCAGCCGCACGAGAATCCCCCCCAAATTCAGGTTGCTGAAGCAAATAGCTGCCAGGAAAGTGCACGCTGGCCATGAGCCTTAACACCTCCTGCGGATGATGGACCAACACCCCATCAGGCCCCTCAAGAGAGCCCAACTCAAGGGATCTGTCCCTCACCAATATTTTGTAGAGCCTAGAGGTCTCCCTCATGCTCTCCACATTGCTGCAAAAACTGTTCCAGGACCGCCTTTTAGCCCTCCTGACGGCGAGGTTGTATTTGGTCAACATCTCGTGACGAGCTAGCCGGAAACAATAATTAAGCTCTAATTTATAATTTGTATAGGAGAATGTGGCTCAATAAGACTATTGATGATACAATTTCGCCTTGTGACAGTGTGATATAAATGGATACCATAACAATAAATAAATATTAAAAACAAGCACACTGTTACACGTATCCCACTCAAGTGCACTTAGGCTGTTTAGTCACATCGGAATATAGGGATTGGACTTTAACCAATGTTAGAATGAGATGTGCATGTCACAATGTGGGTATTTCACTGTGCCCACAATACAAAATGGACCATTGTCCAAATTTGGTATTCAAGCATAATTTAGAGATTGGGGTTTTGTATAGGCTGTAGCTAATAGCGAAGCTTAGCTACAGATTGTTATACATTCTCAGTCAATAAACACAGCTAATGCATATGGCCTTGGGAGTGACCATGTAAGTATACACAGGCAAGCATCCAACTAACACATCGGCAAGCTAAGCAAGAGATTAATTTGCAACTGGCACAGCTGTCGACAAGAATCTCCTGATACCGCCCAAATTAAGGGATAACAATGGATAGTAATTTATATAGTAAAATTTAGTAACATAAGAAGAAAATTAATAAAACATAAATGTAGAGCTTATTTATATTAGAAGCTGCAAAAAAAACATTTTAATAACTAACAAGTTAACAAGTAAATCAAAACTCTGGTCACAGAGTCAAAGATCTCTTTAAATTGTTATTCAACAATTTTGGAATTATAAAAACGATTCCCTTAAATACAAAAAAATTAATTCATTTTCTTCCTTGCTTTTTAAAAATATCTCCAATCGTTGCCCACAATACAAGTTGAAAGTTTTAACATTTCCTGTTGAAGAACAAGAAGAGTAACAAAGGAGTATAAAATAAAGCAACAAAGATACAGCAGTAAATAAATTTATTCCGCCAGAACGAACGTATGCAAGAACTTAATATAAAATAGTTACAATTATGAAACACGGTAGAGTTTCCGATATAAATATTTGGTTTTCCAAATGAAATTTTACATACAACATAATTTGTTTGGTAAATAAAAGGATGAACGCTACAACACTCTTCAGTTCCGAGTTGCGCAACAATCAGCAGATAATCGAATAACTAGCGAATTAATTACAAGTTTGCTATCCGGGATCACACCCCGGTGCAGCTGATCCGTCAATATGTACAACAAGTCATTTTACAACTCTGGGTTGGGCTGGGCATGCGAGTCGAGAGGTCGTTGATGGAAATAATACGTTTCCCGACTAAATAAACGTCCTGAAATCATAGAGACTCGCAAGCCCCAGCTGGTTTTGTTGAAAAAATAAATTTCAGTGAAGTTAAGCAACAATTTTTATACAATTTCAAGCGATATTTTTTAACTTAAGCGATTTCATACTCCGAAAGCTCCTAAATTCATGCATACATAAAAATGAATCATTGTAAAAACGATAAAAATAAATAAGTCACAAAAATGTAACTATTTATTTATCCTAAGTCATTGAGATACAAGATAGTGTGGGTAAGATTATCTTATTTTACAAAATATATCCACAATTCCTCTTACATCGTAGTACGGACAGTACAAATGAAATATACACTATCGAATAAATATCATGCCGAATATTATGACCGACAATGAAAACTCGGTAATTGTCAAACTAAACCCTTCACAGAAGTTTATTTTTGCACCAAACGCAAAACATTTTGATTCGTTAAAACCTATCACATAAAGCTTATCCTGTCTCTGAGTAGATACGAGTTAACAGGAAAATAAAAATTCTTAATTTAGGACTAAAACGATAGTTACAAATATATATATATATAAATAACCTAACAAATAGTTAAAAATTTACATAATTTACAAAATCACTAATAGATTTAAAGGCGAAATAGGAGTGAACGCACGCACGCAGGACATTTGGTTCTCGGAGATCAGATAATGGAACCGAAGAAAGAACATTGTTCCGTCGTTAAGACATAAGTATACAGAATAGCACTGAGCCCCGCCAAGCTCCTCATTTACCATTTCACTTTAAAACAACCTCCGGCAGAGATACGGCTAATGCTTGCAATGCAGAGTCCTCCACAAACTGTACTTCTACCACTGACAAAACCGTAATGTAAATCCTTTTGAATAACCTTGCAAATGATATGTAGACATTTTCCAAACGAACTTGCAGATTGATTTCTACTGCCAATGCTCAATGAGGACTTCACGGTTCGTGAATTGTGGTGATGGTTACGTTTAATCTAAAACCTAAATATCTAAATGATTTTAGATACAAAAATATTCAGTTAATTCTTATTTACAACTACAGAATTTAAGCGTTTGCACTAAGATAAAGAAAATAAAACAAGTTCTTATAGATCTGAACAAAAAAGGACGATTCTATTAAGAAATGGTAAATGAGCAAATTTCATTGCCAGTAAAATTTAAATTAATTGAGAAAATATGAATTAAGAATAATGTCTTATAAACTTTCATGTGAGCTCCAAATTGGTCATGAATTTTAAGCAATGAAATTAAAAAATAGCACACCTAAAAATAAAATCATATGTTTTAACTGTTTAATATTGAAGATAATTTTGTATAAGGAGCCAACAAGAAATAGAGAGTAAAAAAAATCCTTGACTCAATACGTGAGAGAGCAGTTTTAAGTACTAAACCTGAATGTTTTCAGCTGTTCTAAATTGACTAATAGATTTCCAAAATGAATGGGTTTACATGAACACATCAGATGAATGTCGTTTTCCACCGATAATTATTTTCAAAGAGAAATGTGGGTAACCTAATAATAATTAGTAAAATTACAAAAGTTTATTCAAAACAAAAGTTGACGTGTTAGGATTTGAAAGTGCAGAAGTATATTGCAGCCAGAATCTTATTACTCGTTTAAAAAGTATTGAACAATTTTAGAAATAATGAAAAACCCAATTCAGTTTATCCACTTCTAGGTTTTATTTGTACATCTATAAATTAAAATATAAAACTTCTAAAAAATATTTAAGTTTCACAAATTTTGTATACAGACAGGAAACAAGAACTTCTGCACATCTGGTGTTTTAAAGCTACCATTTTAAAATCTAAAAGTAATTTCGGTTAAGTTGAATAGTTCCAATTACCAAAATGCATACAAATGTTCCATTTAAGTTGAAAAGTCCGTTACATCCACATGTTATTCTTTTGCCACTTATATCCCAAGCTATCTACGTTTCATAGAGCGTGATAAACCAGTTATACTTTGCTACAACAAGAAATGGTTCAGTGTTTATCCGATTATTCCACAAATTAATCTTAAAATAGAAATCAATTTACAAACAATATATACAAGGGTAATATATACAAAGAAGATCCGATGTCACGAGCAAATGACCAACGGACTGTACAAAACAATGACAATTTACTCAAACACGGGTTATTATGACAGAAATGAAAATATAAATATTGTGACAAGAAGTCTTTGATAAATAACACAATCAGTTTAATATATTACACATGCAAATTATCTTGTAAAAAAAGTTATGCTTTTTATTTTACAAACATGAGATAATACATAAATAAATAATTTTGACAGTAGTCTAAAACAACAAATTAAAAAATAAACTATCTAGAATTAATTAAAATTGTTAAAACTAGTTTAAAAAGTAAACACATTAATGGTAATAAAAATTACAACCAATTTTAAATTATACAAGACGCTTCAATTTTATTAAGATTAATTTCAAAAGAAATGAATCAATACTCCTGCACAGAACAAACAATATATTTTTCAACGTAATTTGTTTCCGTTATCTGACATTTCTTATTAATTGTCAAAAATTCAAAAAAATGTTTGCGATGTTTCATGAGATAGCAATCTTTCTTGAGGAGCAGCCGGACACCAACAATAAAAACTATATCAAACACATGCGAAAAAAGAATATCTAAATAAAATTGAATTTGCTACAAATAGTTACATTTTTTAAATTAAAAAATTATTAAGATGCAACAGATTTGTAATGACTATGTTTATAGCATAAAACTATATAATATTACATGAAATAATAATTGTAAGGCAGGAGTGTAAGTTAGCAAATTAAAAATCTTTCACTAAATTATGAAAACAAATACAACATAAGACCAGCTTTAATTCAAAATATTAAATTAATGTTATTGTTTAAGTAATTTAAACCACGGTAAAAATGTATGAAAAGCTTGATTTTCAGTCTTGTAAGATATATTAGAGCTCAAATTTATGACATTTGCTTGTTAATTATTTAAATCCAATTTTGTTTACGACAATAGAGTAATAACGAATACGTATAAACAACTATTTAGATTAAATGGCATATGTAAAAAATCTTCACCTTTCCAAATAATTAAAGTTGTTTCTTAAAGGATTATTGGTAATTTAAAAGCTAATATTACTCATATCAATTTTGAACAACAAAACCTACTTCCAATAAATGTGTACTTTTTCTGAATTTTGAGTCTAGAATACTCGACAAAGTCTTCCCTTGTATCTACAAAGGAATTCTATAAAAGCCCAATTTTGGCATAGCTTAATTTCCTAAATATATTAGTAATTCAATAATGAAATTATGTGTAAATACAAAAATCACAGTATATATTTTTTAATTTGCTACTTTTCTCAATACTGATTCCCAGTGTACCTAGCGTTTTTAACATAGTGACTTTCAATAAACAATATTATGTTGTTAAAACTTTCAGGAGAACTCATTCGGGGAAATGAAAAACTTCAACGAGGACCTATCGCACATCCTACTTCACTTGACATCCTTCTGTTTCTAATTTAGAACTGAGAAAACAATTTGAACGGCTGTTAACAGGGACAGGTGACGGACGACGGGGCTCATGTGACCGCGGGGTTGAGCACGCTGTCGCGCGAGTTGCTCTGACTGGTCGCGCGCAGCAGCGTGACTGCCTCGCGCTCGGGGCTGCACTGTACCACCGCCGCTAGTCACTTCCCTCTCACGCCTTTCTTTTTCTTGCGCTTGAAGAAACAACAGCACCTGCAAAACCAACACCTACACTTTTACTTCACAGTGCACGTAATATTGAACTTACATATGGAAGATTTGTACAAATCTGATTACGGGATTAACCTATCAGTATGTCAAATTGATAATAAATTTGCACTGTACGATGGTCATCCAGGAAGTAAAGAACGTTTGCTTGCTGCACTTAGCACAGCTCCCCCATCACCGCGATTACGCGTGTGGCAGTCCACTCACCTCCCCACCAAAGTATGAGCCGAGTCTCATTGCTGTGCGGTCACGTGTCTTATTTCTACAGCGATTCAAAATGGCGACGTCAATCGCAAATCTTTACAAATATGAGATCCGCGGTGTTATCGGTTTCTGAATGCGCAAAAGGTCCGACCTATTGAAATTTGTAGACAAAAACCAAAGAAAGTTTATGGTGAAAGTGCAAAAACCAAGATCTTAAAATGTATGTGACCGGGTTAAGATTTTAGTGGCAGTTTCCCTTAAATTTTCCGAGTCTTTCTTTCAAATCATCTTTAGTGAGCAATGACCTGCCACTCCGATCCTCGTCGTGCAAAACGGATATTTTTTCATTAAACTTGTTACACCATTTTCCCCCTGAAGACTCGACTTGGAAGACTTGTTTGCACTTTCACCATAAACTTTCTTTGATGTTCATCTAAAAATTTCAATAGTCAGAACACTTTGTAAATTAAAAAACCGAATAACTGCGGTTATCATATTTGGCGGGATTTGCGATTGACGCCGCTATTTTGAATTACTGAAGAAATAAGACGTGTGACCGCACAGCAACAAGACTCGGCTCATACTTTGGTGGGGAGGTGAGTGGACTGCCACACATCAAGCGTGTTGATGGGGGAGCTGTGCTAGGTGCAGTAAGCAAATGTTCTTTACTTCTGGATGACCCTCATACATATGATTAACAAAATCACTTGTTTTTTAAAACTTAAAATACTTTCGATTCCGTTTATGCCAATTTAGTTATACACATATCCAGAATAACCGAAACCCCCCTTCTGGGTACCTGTGTGTAGCGAGACCACAGTGCAGGATCACGTAGACAACAGACAGGCCTCCCACTGAAACACTTCCACTTCTGGTGGATGTGTAATACGGATATGGTCGACTCAGCCTTACATGCTTGTAGTAAATGCCTTTGGGTTCACCTTAATCTATCCTGGTAAGTGTGCAGAGCTTAATGAATCTGAACTAGTCAAATAATCACTTCTAAACTGCAGCAGTGACCTGGTCTCAACTTGGTACATTGAGTCAAGTATCGGACATGTTAAGACTCATTATAACAAAAACAGTATGAACTATGATATATATTTCAAAACTAATTTTTTTCGGTATTATTTTCTTCCTTTATTCAGGGTGGGAAAAAAGTCTGGAAACGGAATAATATCTTTAAAATTATTTGAGTAACAAAACTAAAACTTTGCAAAATAATTTAGGGTCTAAAAGTCTATTTTCCAAGGTACATATCGACATTGCACCTCCGAGGGGGAACGGTCCACAAGGAGTCAGAAGAAAATCTTAAATCGAAGCACAGGTAAAGATGTACATCATTTTAAAGGTTTAGTCTAGCTGATTTGAATGCCGCAAACCACACTTTTAAACAAATGTTTAGACAGCCGCCGTTTTGTAACGAATAAAGCTTTTGAACTGCGGTTTGCGGCATTTAACTCAGCTAGACTAGGCCTTTAAAATTATGTACATCTTTACCTATGCTTACAGTTAGGATTTTCATCCGGCTCCTTGTGAACCATTCCCCCTTGGAGGTGCAATGTCAATATGTACCTTGAAAAATAGACTTTTAGACCCTAAATCATTTTGCAAAGTTTTAGTTTTGTTACTCAAATAATTTTACACCGTTTCCAGACTTTTTCCCACCCTGTATACGTAACCAAATTTGATTACAAAAAGTACAATTCAGTACTGGTCAAGCCATCTTACAAGCTTCAACTAACTTAAGGTGGCAATAATTTGATGAAAGGGACTTAAGAGTGTATACTGATGTATAAAGATGTAACTACAGGTTTTATGGTGGGGTAGTGGAAACCACAATTTCTGACAGTGGAAACATCAAATCAGATTTTAATAATCCGGCTTATGGGTTAACAAAAAATGTTGATATTAGATCTCAACCTTGAATTGGGCGTCAATGTGCAAGCTGCACGAGGGCCACCTAGTTTATACTCTATTGGAAAAGTACTTTCAACTAGGTTCCTACAGAGAGAGTAGAGTCCACTAAAAAAACTTCATCAAAGAACACAAAATGAAAAGAATTTTAAACATATTGAATCCCAAAGACCTATAAGTTTTGGTAGTACTACTTTAGCTTTATTTATTTTGCTATCCAAAAATTAATGAAACCTTAAGAAACTCATGATAAAAACGATTATTTAAAACCACAAAAACAATTACTTATACTTAAAACGAAAAACGTAGAATGGAAACCAGAGTTCTATAGGCCCAAAAACCAGCGATGGACAGTAATTAATCAGCCAAAACAGTCAGCCCGAATGAGTTTTATAGGCCGGGAACTGCTAACCGGGATGTGTATTATCGGGTGTAAAATTACGACTGGAGAGTGAATTACTGATCGAAATCACCAATTTTACCAATTTTTTATCAGCTAAAATCAGCAATTTGGCAACATTATATGCACAGTTGCCCTTACCATGCTGCATTCCTTCATTACAACTATCCTAATGCAATGGAGCACCACGCAGCATTGCGACCAAACCAAACTTCAAGCATACAGCACAAGGTAAATTCAAACACAAATTCTCCAACAATCCCATTCTCTCACAGCCACTAATGTAATGCCAGTTGTCAAATTAATATGCAGCTTAATCTTAAAATTACCCTTAATTTTTATAGCTCTTTCACAGTGTTTTTTATTTCCACAAACACAAGGTAAAGTTCTTGTTTTGATAAATTAACCTACAAGTTTTGTCATGGATATATCATATTTGTCTTCTGGCTGTTAAAATAATGAGTTTTATTTGCTTATGGCAAACATTTATTTTTATGTAGTTAAATAATTAATACCATTTCCTAAACGGATTGAATTATAACTAAACTATTAATACTGCATGGTTATATTTAAGTCAGGGGCTAAAACCATGGATAATTATATAGTTAAGTCAGGGGCTAAAACCATGGATAATTATATAGTTAAGTCAGGGGCTAAAACCATGGATAATTATATAGTTAAGTCAGGGGCTAAAACCATGGATAATTATATAGTTAAGTCATCGAAAACATTAAACAAAGGAGTACAACATTTCAAATATCTGATAAATGGTATTGTTGTCATTTTAATATATTTTTATCCCAAAACTTAAAAGACATATGACGTTTGATGGACCAGTGGTCTATTGCCGGCCGGCAGAACAAGTATTTAATGTTTAAATGAATTGTGTTATAATATTTAATTCCAATTTTAATTTTTGACAAATATGTTTCTGCAATAGAAGAAATACATTTTTGTAAACCCTGATGATGGAACAAGAGTTCCGAAACATATAGGAATGATCTACTGGAAATTGAACTATTGACTGAAGGTATGTAAACCTATATTTCAATTAACATAATTAATGTTGTAGGCAATATAAGTGATACATTGATACTAACTCCATCAAGGCTCTAGTCAAACATGTTACCAAGCGAGGCAAGCCAGACCTGCAGTGGATTTCAAAGCAAGCCTCAAACCTTACCACAATATACCTAATGTTAAATTACTCTCAATTTGCAGAATATTTCAACAGTTTTGTGGCTATTGCTCAGGACTTTAAAGTCTCAAACACCTTAAAAAAGATAGTTTTATGCATTTTATTTATGATTAGGACTACTTTTTTTTAGAGCACCTATACTTTGTTAAATTAAATGTATCTTATATAAAACCTATTTGAGGTTTTCGTTTTGTTTCACAAAATGAGATATGATATTTACTTTTAATAAGTCATGGAGAAAGTATACTTGAATCCTTCGGTCTGAAGAGTGATTTCTATAACTATGCCTGTCGTCTTTCTCTTTAAAACAACAAACCACATTCATTATTCGATTTAGATTAGATTCAGTATATGTCAAATTACAATTATGTGGGTAAGTTTACAAATTGTTTATGGATTTAAATTGTATATAAGTTAAACAGGATATAATTAAGTACGTCTCACAATAGTACAAAATATACTAATACACTTACACAAGACAATAAATAAATATTAGGGGTGTGCGAGAACTCAAAACTTTGAGTTTTCGGCTGAGTATTTTAATACTCAAAACTCAAATCGAAGTTTTGAAAACTACTCGAAAGTTCGAGCGAGTATTTACCGTCGATTTCCGGACGATCGCTAACGATTGAGACCGGCCAAAACGCGTAGTAGCGGCCGCAAAAGGCAATTGCATCACGTAAAATCGGCCGAAAATGACGACCGCAAACGACTGCGACCGGCCAAAAAGCATAGTAACAGCCGCCAAAAGTGATCACATCGCGTAAAATTGGCCGAAAATGACGATCGGACCGCGTAATTTTGGCCGTAACTAATGATTCTGTCATTTAATATTGATTATAAGTGATGTCTGGACCAGGTGAATTTGGCCAAATGACATCCAGGCCCTGTGTCATCGGCCGGAAACGAATGTCAAACCGTGTTTTGTTTGTCAATACGTAATCCAGTTTGATTGTACTGGCCAGAACTTTGTATTGCTACTCATGTATTAGTTAGAAACCATGTTTAGATGATCAAATCTAGGGTAGTAGCCAAATCCCATTACACTATTTTAAACTACCAACTGATGGCAAATACTAGCTCGAAAATACTCGAAACTCGAAAATAAGTGGCACTTCTCGACTCGATTAAAAAAATCACTACTCGCACACCTCTAATAAATATACATTAAAAGGAGGTACAAGGCAATCAAATTCGACCAATAACACTGATCATCATCAGGCCTACCAATCAGAGAATAATCATGTTGCAGTGTTGTGAAGCGTACTTTATTGTATGTTGTTTAATTTGAACAACACCTATCATCCTACTCGTGAAACTGTTTATTAAAATTAAGAATTTTTGTGCTTTTCATTCAAGATGAATAAACTGTGACTCCATCTATGTCTTGAAAAATTGAAGTCTAGAACCATATCCTTGACAAGGCCCTTATTCGTTTAGTAATTCACTTATGAAAAAACTAGCCTAATTTTACATTTCTATACTATTTGAAGGTTGAAATTATGTAGGTCATTAGGTTAATATATTATCAAGCTCCAAATTATAAAATCATTTCAAAAGATGTTCCTACAATAATTAAAAACATAAACATTAGTTTTTATTTATTACATTTTTATTTTCCACATACGTTTTTTTTTTAATCTAAACACTGAAAGTAGCACATTAGGACCAAAAGTACCTACATAAAGTTGATATGTTTTACAAGTGAAAATACTCTTTAAAACTAAATTCCTCCAACCACTCTGGACTGGCACAAAACACATGAGATGCAACTCGTCTACTCTAAGAGCAGCCCATGCCAGCTGTCGGCTTACTACTTAGGGCATAACACGGAGCAACAAAGACCAGCAACTTCCGGTCTCGGCAACGCTGGACTCTGGCGTCTCTGTCTCTGTCTCACTCTCACTACTGTCACTGACCAACAACAACCGCCAGAGTCAACAAGCTTACTATGAAGTGGAAATATCCCGTGGATATCAAAATTAGGTTACTGAAGAAAGTTAAATATTTCAATGACAAGTCGTCAACAAAGGTAAAGGTGAAAACAATGAGTGTTCGCTATTAAGGTATGTTTATCCTTGACAACATTGTTTCGCAGCTTGATATTATATATAAAATCTAAGTAAAAACCACATGAGCGACTGTAGAGTGAAATGAAACCTCACAGTACATATACAAGTTAAAATCCTGTATATCCTGTGTATATCATTTTTGCAATTTATAAGTTCAATATGACTGAAACTCATAGATTTTACTCAGGCAATGCCATATGACATTGGTGCAAAACCCTTAACAGCGCTTTTACAAAAGGCAACTTTGTTTCTAGAGGTATATACACAACTCATATAACATGAGCGATAAGAAAAGTCAGCAACATCCGAAGCAACAAGGATTTATGTTTACTGGTTACATAAACCAGTAAAGATTAACCCAGTGGTGGTCTCTGGGTGCTGTTTGCAACCTTATCGTCAAGTGATCCTATTTTCCTAGAAAGGCAACATGGAATGTGTATCTCGCCCGTGAGTTGCACTACAGGTTTTCTAGAAATTTCACACTGTTGTGGCAATGACATTCTCTGTTTGAAATATAGGTTTTACTTTGTTTTATGGTCGCTTGCATAGTTAATTCATTAAATCTGTATATAAATCTGCATTCAAGGTGCTTGCAGGTGAAGGGAAAACCCATTGTTGCAGAGTGTAAACGCACCTTTCTTCTCTATTAAAGTCAAACTTCTTCCGTCCATGTGACTCTGTGTTTATGAGTATCACCACTTCATAGTAGACTTTATTGACTGACCTTATAATTTCTTTGAAAACAAACGAGGACCCTTCTTCGAGGCATTAAGACTACACGTGTTACAAGTGATACAATAGAACATACAAGTTATAATACCACACTTTCCAATATCAACAAACAGGGTTAGCAGCTCTAATTTTTTGCTACACAGTTTATATTTCAACTAAACATAATTTTAAGAATTTTCCTTTGGTAAAAAGTTAGGCACACAATTATTTTTATGGAGCTTTTTTGAGAGGAACTATCTTTTAAAATAAAACATACAGTCCTGTACCTCTTATCTCAAACACCACTGTCAGGATGCCATCACTTTTACTCTTAATAGAATGAAATAACAAAAATAATCCACTGTCTTCTAGGTGGAAGTTGCAACATTTTGTGTGACATATTTAACTAGAAATCTGAAATACCATGTAGAAGGAGTGGATAATTCAATCAAACAAACAAAAGTATTAAAACAAAGCAAAAGTAAATATACTTACCAGATAAAATGATATAAGACACAAAACAAACTAAAAATATTTTCCCAGATAACTTTCATTAATGTAAATTAGAGATAGTCAGAAAAAATACAACACAGGAGAAATTAAACATATTTAACCACCAACAATTTTCATTCCCAGACTTTTACCTGATATTATTATTTTTTAATTACTTGTAAACATTATTTCTACAGAGTGTTTCAAATGAAATATAACCTTTAATTAATAACTAACCTTTAATTATTAATTCATATCAAATTTGTAGATCCCTGTACTACTGGAGACAAACTCCTGCTCTTAAACAAGAGGTAGTGCTGGCACATGTATGTGAATGGATTACCTGCTGTTGCCCCAGTCTAAACCGAACTGACGCCAGCCTGGTCTCTCTTTTAAGTGCAGAACAACGTTCAACGCACCTCACAGAGATGAAACATTTAACTGATTTTTCCCCACAGGTCTGAATTAGACTTCAGTGTTTATTAAGAGTATAATGCGATAACAGGCGAATGTAGTTAAACTATACAAAATCATTTTATGGGAATGGAAGTAATGAAAATCCTAAGACTGTTTCTTTTGTTGCTAAATTAACGATCAAAACAAAGTTAAACAATCCTGAAAACAAATTTGTGTTGCGCTTTGTTTTCAGTTGGGACAATAAATGGAAAGACTGTATTTAAGCTTAAACTGATTGTCTATATGGGTGTAAACTATTAAATTCAGAGATTTTCAAGGAGCTTAGGAAAGGGAGCTTAAAGAAATTTCATATCTTTCCCTGCTTAAGTTCGGTCTTTGAAATAGATTTGTATCGATTCAAATGACTGAAAATATAGATAGTTTCTTGAGTAGCATGGTATGTTGTTATAATCAAACAGGATAGTATAAAAATTATGTCTCATAACACTACAAAATATTTACACTTATACTAAACAACACAGTATACAAGATGGTACAAGCAATCGATTACCACCAGTCACACCAGTCATCAGACCCAATCAACTGACATTATCAGGGTGTTCCTGGTCAAAATTGATTGCCTTGTACCATATTTTATGCGTATTTACTGTCTTGTACGTAACTACAGTATACAGGGTTTCTACAGAATTTCTATTTTCTATTTCCCTGATTTTCTCTGACCCTTCTGTAAAACTCCCCTGACCAACTTTTGAAATATGTCGTAGCATTTTCGCTTTATAAACAAGCATGTGTGTACAATTATTAGTGAATTTCCTATGGAAAGTGAACTATTAGCATGACCCGCACGGTGAAACTTAAGCCCGTGACCCCCTGTTTTGGGGGGTCGTTCAAAATTTTATATATATATATATATATATGTTTGCACTCTAGCGGTAACATTTTTTGTCCGATTAACTTCAAATTTGGTAGGGCCGTTTCTTTCTGTAATCAGTTGGACAAGTTCGCTGGGCAAAACAATCGGAAAACTCCAAACCTCTTTTTTGGGGATTAATCTTTCAAATTTTGAGTTTTTGGGCCCAAAACGGGTTGGAAGAGCCCCGTATGTAAAATTAATGCATGTAATAAGATGAGAATTAGTGAGACGAAAGTTTTAAGCTCTCTCTCGTCATTCTAGCATAAATAATTACCAAGTTATTAAAGAAAATGTGTTTCGACCAAATACAGTACATTGTCTTATGGGGGGTTTACACAAGAAAAGCCTGCTACTCCTTTGTTAGAGTACTTTTATCATCCCCAGCAACCTCACGCCTACTTTCAAGCCTGACTGCACCTTCTCCTAACATTATAATGCGCAAAATTCTATTCCCAGCTTTGCAGGTAAATGAAACCAGGAGCATCAGAACAGCCAAAAAATCAATGTTTTCAGATTTCAATAAAAATTGGAATACATGTATGTTTTTACATGATTTTGAGTTTTAAAAGTTTTTATATGGAAATTCACTTCCCTCATGTCAGCGTGCTGCGTGCGAACTCGTTATACATTTAAGATGTAAAACATGGTTTTCTATATCATGTATGACATAAATGGTAGTAAAACAAAATTAAATAAATCAATCTCAATAATTAAGGATTACAAGATGTTAAGAATAAACTCCTTAGGAATCCTTAGATCATCAGCCAACCATTGGGACTCCACTTGATAAATATTGCTACAGCTACAACAGATTGTATACAGCCTGAAGCAAAGCATCCCCTCTGTTTATTCATCACCGGGGATCAGATGGAATAATAAAAGCACAAATCAAGAATATTAAGTAAATTTTATATGATGACTCACAGGAAGTTATTCTTGTTGTGACGATGTCCCTCATAACCTATTTTGAGACTCAACAAAAGTTCCAAAATTAATTTTGTGAAGTAACAACAAGGTGGAATAGTACTCAATATTGTCTATTAGCTACAAGTATATTTTCACATCTTTAGTACGTGGGGTCGAGACGTAACAAAATAAGCTTTATCTCTGGGTTCCCTGAGTTTGCCTGACTTCCCCTGACATTAGAAACCCTGGTATACCTATAAATATATCTTGTAGTGTTATGATACATAATTCATTTTATCCTGTTTAAAAAATACAAAACAAAAAGTTAATTGGTTCTAATGGGTGAAGAAATATTTGATTTTTACAAAACAATGGCATACCTACCTTTCATAGACTTAAAAAAATCGATCTATCATGATCCCCGGCACTATTGGTGAACCAAAACTCTGCTAAAACATTGTGAGAGGCTAAATTTATCTCGTAACCGCTTTTAACCCTCCAGTACTTTCTTGGTTTTCAACAAATTTCCTCTCCGTTGATTCCTTCAGAAATGAAAATTACTCTTTTCGATTTAACTGACTTTGTGTTCTAAACTGCCTCGATCATCACAGGTTTACTTACTTGGTCTCGTCCACGATCTCCACTTCCGCCTGAGCCGTGATGGGCGTGTTGGAGTGGCCAGCCGTCGGGTCGTCGTTAGCCAGCTCCCCGTTGGTCGAGGACACCACCTGCACACGTTCACAGCATGAGACACACATAACCTACATACCCTGTTACACTGCTGAAAGGAAAACATATCAGGGAGACATTCCCCGACTTTGTCAGTCCCTTGGGAGTTTTACCTGACTTTAGACAGTTAACATAATTTAGTTAATTAAAGTTATTAGGTTACTGTGCATGAAAAAGTTCCTTTGTGTTTTTTCTTTTTCCAAAATGATAGCCAATCCTCCCCGTTTCAGACATTAATTCAAGAATATTCTTTCCAGATTCAAGGTGTTTTTTTCATGTATTCTTTTATACAGTATTCATCTAATAGGATTATTTTTACTATCCATTTTGGAAATTCTGTGATATTGTTTTACAAATTCCTTGCTTTTTCCCAGTTTTCAATTTTTTTCTATTTATAAGACACCTTGACACGTTTACCAATTCCTTCCCAGATTCATCACCAAGTTCTCTTGAGGACCAAGTAACAATACATTTTAGAGAAAAAACACAATTACCAATTTGGACTGAAGACATCATTTGTTTCCAAAAATTCAAAATGCTCTTTCATATGTCAGGTCGCTGATTTAAATTAATGAAAAAAACTGATTTCACAATTTTTTAATAACATCTACAATAATTGGGAAGCGTTTCACTGACCTATTTGACACTTCAGCCACAAAAGTAGAACAAGCGAAACATCTCACTAAACTCGCTTGTTTTGTTGGCAAAGGACACTTTTTCAATCAAAATTTAAGTTTAAAAAATTGTGTTGCAATTTGTTATTACATGATGAATATAAATTGTCAAATGTTTTTGCTGCACCGTTTTTTTTAAATGGAATTTGGCCTACTAGAGGAGAAGGTCCGAATTTCGGTTAGGGTCTAAATTCTGGCTAGCAATGTATTCGGTATTAGGAGATATACTGTCAAAGTAAATTCCGAAGAATTACACAAAGAACTGGCCAATAAAATAATTCGTTTAACAGGCTTTTTATGTTTTTCCAGTATATTCTGGCCTTGCCCTAATTTACACTTTCACATCAAACTTGTCTCTTAACACCCTTAAATAATGTAGGCACTTTTCTCCCATTATGGACGGTAATAACGTAGAAATTTTAAAGTAAAAATATCCTTTGAAGGATTACAACAATAGATAACGTCAAGACAAATATTAAATAACAGTTTTGTTGTAGTTTTTTTTAAGGCACTGATACTATTAGACTTATACTTTTAGAAATTTCTATAAAAACATTTTTAGCTAAAAGCAGGGCACCTATCCTAAGTATCAGTTTACTACTTTGCTATTAAAAACTCGGGAGGATAAAAATCTATATTATTACAAGAATTTCTTAATTTTTGTTCGGCAATGTTTGGTATGAATGAAAAGCTCTTAATCTCTAGATGTGCCTTTTGGGGTTTAGAAAAACCTCCACCTTTTCTGACCTTTGCCCCATAGGATTTCAAAGTTCCAATGGTAATGTTATGGAGTAATAGTTGATTAGACAGCTGATTGTAATGGAAATAAACTTTTAAAATGTCTAACTCAAACTACTAGAACCCCGTGCGGAGAATGGAACATCATCTGATTGTTTACTACTACAAGAGAAAATACTCCTGCTATTGGGTTGAGATTATAATGAAAATCATAAAATGTGAAGCCCTTATACTATTTTTTTAGACTAAATTAACCGGGAGCGCAGAATTGGAACAGTCAGGAACTCCCACAGTGCCGTCCTCGCACAGTAAAAATAACTGGTGCTGTCCCCCCACCCCGCAGCCGCGAGTACTACATCAGGGAGCCACGCCCTCGTCCCCCCTCCATACATAACAACAGCAGTTCTGCCAACTGACATAAACATCAGAATTGTTGTATACTCCTAAAATACTACAATTTCAAACCACGAATCCTGTCAATTCCAGAATCTTTTATATTACTACGGTAAGGCGATTTTTATCTTTATCTATTTAAATAAAATAAATGTTGTTTCTACTTTTAGCAGTGAAATGTATGTTGTATGCAGCAGAGATATTTAAATATGGGTTAACATTTGTTTACCTGTATGTCTGTTTATAAGCCAGATTTGTTCCGCGTATCACAAAAAAGACTGTACTGAGTGAAATAAAACATTTTCGTGTAGAGGAGAAAACGTTTACGCTAAAAACTTCAACAGCGCGCTGCAGCGGTTAGGTTAGGTTACTATAATTGCCGTACACAACACAATTGTTTCTGAGGGTCCCGTTAATTTTACGCTGGATACTGGAAGTTGGCAGAACTGCAGTTGTTATGTATGGAGTGAGAACAAGGGCGTGGTTCCCTGGTGAACTACTCACGGCTGCGGGGTGGGGGGACAGTGCCAGTTCCATTTCTATCGTCTCAATTAATCTTATAGAATGCAGCCTCTGGATTGTTTACTTATATAATTTCTAGGTTTTCCTTAATAATCCAAAAATTAGTGATCCAAATCGATTTCAGGCCCGAAGACTCATCATGAATACACATCTACTGATGATGGGTCTTTGGACCTGAAATCGATTTGGATCACTAATTTTTGGATTGTTAAGATGAGCATAGAAATAATGAAAATTAATCAGTCCTTGTTCAGTATGTTACTGATAAATTCATATGAAACAACACAAAATAAAATAATATTTTACAAAATTAAACACCATCACACAAATAATCTACTTCAGTTATATTTAGGTGAATAAAAATATTATGGCTAGGAAATGAAAACCGACACGAAGACAGATTTTTAAGTATATAAATAGATTTATGTAAATACTATACGGTGTGTTTAAGTCAACTCACAAAATGTTAGTCTCACACAACTGACAAACTGGTTATGATAATTGACATGCGAAGGCAAATGGTCTGCTTAGTTATTAAGAACAAATAATAATGCAACAAAAGACATGCCTTAACAATAACAAAAAATAAACATTCAACTGGTATCGCAGAACTGAAAAATAAGCACCCCCAAAAAACACTTTATTTTGATACATGTAAAACTGAAAAATGTAGACTACACACTAACCAACTACGATTGACAATACAATACATTGAAAATGTAGGATTTCTCTTACTCAAAGTACAACCTGTAAACTATCAAATTTAGTCAAACCTTTCGGAGATTTATAACTGATATACACTTGCCTAAAATCCTTCAGCACCATACTTCGTAGCTTAAAATGGAGTAAGAAGGAAACAATTACAACATGGAAATAAGGCCATCGTAATTGCACCAACATAATATTGTTTTTGCTTATAATTTACTTCCGACGAAAGTACAGTGTTAATCATGGGATATGTTTGTTTATTGTGTAGCCAACAAAATTTAACCACCTAAAGTACTCCATCATCTGCTGCAGCATATAATGCGTGATAGCAGCAACATGAGACAAAAACAGCAAGTGGAGTTTACCAGAGGTGCAGAACATGTTAATACTCCAAATGTTTTCTTGAACAACATGAAGAGTTATTAATGTCCAAGATGCTGTTATCATTACGGAACAGTTTACCTTACATACTGCAGTTAGAAACAGCAAGATAAGTTTGCTAATTCAGGTTCAAGAATAATTTTGGTTATACTTGAGACAATTTTAGTACAGTATAATAATTAGTATTAATCATTCAAAACTTGCAAGAAAACAATGAAAGTTTACTCACAAGTAACTGTTTTTAAAATAAGATTTACTTTTAACCGGTAAAGCCACTTTTCCATAGAACATTTAAAAGATAACGCCTTTAAAAAAATTGTGGTTTATAATTGTCTTGCATATTTTATGCCCGAACAATAATGATATTGGGAACTAGAACAAAACTAGTTTGCATGTAAACAAAACATAATTAAAATACGGTATTTGTTTTAAGTTTTGTTTTGTAAAATTTACAGTACGAGAAGAAAAACAAATAATTGATCTGTACTCCTTATCTAAACAAGGAATTACTTTTGCATCTCAGTACAACCACGGGCACGGGCTATACATTCGTACCCTTTAAATTTCCCATAGCTTCTTAGAATGGTATTTCGCACGACACCCCCCCTTGGGCATCTCGCTAGCCTAAAGGTTTAGCGTCTTGGACTTCGGTTCAAGGGATCACGGGTTCACATCCCTGGGTTTTCACCAAAATTTTAGGGATTTGGACCGTTTTCCCTAAAGAATTTGTGTGCTCTATTAAAGTGTTTGTATGCCGTTGGCGTTTAAAAAAACCCTCAAAGTTATTCTTCATTAAAGAAGAAGGCCAGTTAATGTAAAATTCCAATCTATGATGTTTTGATTGTACTGTGGCGTGTGGTGTGTGTACCTGGACAGATCCGTGCCTATCAGCCGGTGTGAGGTTACCCAGGGTATGGGACGGTTGCTTGGAGACATCCGGCCAAGCAGCCACTCCCTTGCCCCCGCCCTGCAACATACACAGACACTCTCGTACACCCACACAACCACAGGGTGTCTACCCTCAATACCGATAACTTCCACACGTCTCTAAATTGTCACTTTTGCTTTGTGGCTTTTTGAACCTATCAGTAGATTCTCAGTTGGATACAATATTAGGTTTGGCAGCTGCTTTGAAGCTCGCTGAATTTCTGAAATTTTGATCACAATTATGTTCTTACTCCACGTTTCCCAACTTTTAAGGCATGGTAGACACCCTGCGAAACCACCACATGCTCCTCTACGACAATATTCCATGGGAAAATAGGGAGTTGGACTAAACAAAACTCGGTCTGGCATACAAATATTCAATGACAATTATGGCCGACATCCTCAACCGAAGCAAACATAGGCAGCAGGGAGTACAATTGTTTCTTTTACACAAAACTATTTATTTTTAAATATTAATCGTGAGAGGAAGTTAGAGTACATTGTGAAACATTGAGACATCCATATGATGGTTTAGACACAAGGCGATACAACTTCACTGATGTTCCATCAAGCAGGCTTAAACCAACCAAAGCCAATGAGTTGCACCTGGTGGCACTTTAGTGTGCTACATTTTGAGTGGTTCAAAGTTGAATCGTCTGAGTGAAATTAAAATCCAACCTTTTCATGAAAAGAGAATTTATTCTAAAAAATAATATAAAAAAGCTTCTCTGCTTGATTTGTGTTTTCCATTAATAAACAGAACAAGTGCGATAGAAACCAAATACAAGAATTAACCAAACATGTCAAAATAACAATTTGGGATTTAATTCTGTCCCATACAAATAATATCAACAAACCCGTATAATTAAAGGAATTTTAAATTTATCTTTGGAGCGCTAATCTATATAAGGAGAGAAATTGCTTAAGTAATTACTAAAATTCACAAAAAACATTTCTAAAAATGTGTTTGGCATTTTGTAAAATCCAAATAAACAATGCCTGGTTTTGTTTATAATACAATAGATCTTAAACAAGCTCTTATCTGTATAACGTTGATCCGGTTCCCTAAATGTATCAACCCTTGGTTGACTGAAAAGTTGACTATGACTTGTCACTTAAAATGTTAGCTTTAGAAACGCTTAAAATGTTAGCCTTAAATAAACTACTTTAAGAACAAATATTTATATTCAAGCACACCCAAACGGAATAACTAAAGTAGCAGGGTGTTAATGCATATGGTTAAAATAAAACCACAACAACGAAAGAAAGGAAATACTTAAGTGGAATCTGCAGCTTACTTTCTGAAACTAATGACAACAATTATCAGAAAAGGGACTACGGACTTAGTAAAGGTCAACAAACTCATAACTAAATATTTATGTATGTACATTAATTGAATGAGTATAATACAATAGATCTTAAAACAATTTAAAACAACCTATTATCTGTATAACGTTCATCCGGTTCCCTAAATGTATCAACCCTTGGTTGATTGAAAAGTTGACTATGACTTGTGTATTGCAATAAAATTTCCTGTTTGTTATAAGAATATTACATTCTTTTTTTACGCCTCAACTCGAATAACGCAACATTTCAGAGAATCTCCCACACTAAGATATGTTTTAAGCATCTTACTAAAACTGTCAGAATTCCAAGTTTTACCCAATTAAATGAGAACAAAATTAAAGCAGCACCAAAAACCAAAAGCTATTATTTGTATGTTATTTGATTCTTTGGATTGCAAATAACCTATTGAATAGGGATGAGTAAATTCCAATTTTTTTTTCGATTCCGATTCCAGTTCCAATTCTTACAAATCGATTCTCGATTCTGATTACATCGATTCCTAACAATAGGGGAAATAGCAAAGTGATGTTTTAAAAATGACTGACATTAAGTTAGTCAGTAATTGATTTTTATTTAGCCTAATAAATTGAGACAATCGGTTAGTGATTAATTTTCATTAATAAAATAAACGTACAAAAATATATAATTGAAAAAATAAGTTAAATTTCCCCCGACCCAAACACTCACCATGTCCCTCTCTAACTTATCTTACCTCACAGGTATCCATAAATAACTCACCTCTCATATGAGATAAAATTATAGATTTTAGGCTTATTTTTCTTTATTTCATTCATATATTTTGTTAAACAATAGTTAGCGGTGTAAATCTGGGTAAACGGAGGGAATATATACGGCCTGGAATCGAAATTGGGCCATCGCTTCTCGATTCCGATTCTAAACCTGAGAATAGGTGGAATCGAGAATTGACAATTGGAATCGACTCATCCCTACTATTGAACCATTTGATCTAAACTATACATTTTTACAATCCAGCAAATATACAGGCATCTGAAATCTTTAAATCGTCTGAAACAATGTGCATAAAAAGGGCACTTAAATAATTAATCAATCTTTACGTGATTACTCAATCAAAGTGTGATAATTGTTGCTATTGTTTGTATAAGTAATATTAAGACAAAACGTAAGATTTAAATCTATTTCCAAAAATATAAAGTGATATTTTAAGTCTGCTTGAATGTTTTTCTTATCATTTATATCTTTCTTAAAATGGTGAGAAGTAAAGTTGGACACTGTAGGTAGTTGTGTAATTATCCTTTTTACGATTAAATGATAAACTTATTTAGACTAGTAAACAAAAGGTCAGCTACAATACAAATTCAAGGCTTGGTAAAAAAAGCAAAGAGGGGATGGATTTTATAAATATATCTTGTAAAATATTAAGTAGATTGTAGATTATTAAGTAAATAAAACATAATATATACAAAAAAGAAAATAGTAACATGAGGGTAGTAGGGGTAGGATTTACATTTTAAAATATTACAAATCCAAATATACAGTCTAAAACCTGGTAGTTATGACGTTAGATATAGCTATCGCTGCTATTTAAATTGGAAAAACTACAAGCAAATGTTGGAAAACAGGTACAATCTGACCTCAAAAATCAGCATAGTTTCATCGTCAAAGTCAAAATCAATATCATCGTCCTAATATAATGCAAGCATGGAAAAGAAACATATGTAAATTCACACATTTCTCAAAACAGGAAAGTCGACAGATGCAGGGTTCCCACATAGTAATTTTCAACGATTTAATTTGAATTATTTCCAAACATTGCATGACTACTGACTACTAACCAAATACTTCAGCTTCTGAACTCATCATTTGAGGGCAGTCATCTAGTTGTGTTTTACTATAAATATTTGTAAGAACTTTTATGACTAAAACCATCCTAATAACAAAACTCAATTCGTAATACATAACAACAACCAAACCAAATAGGATAAACCCCAATAGTGAATAGTTTTATTATCTATTTGATAACCTAACCTCAAATGAAAAATGAAAATTACCTTACGAATGTCCTCAAAATATATATTATTCCGTGGGTCTACCAAAAAAAAAACAACAAACCAACATTTTCTTTGAAGGAAACAACACAGCTACACTTACGAGTGTTTTGGAACCAAACCATCACACCTTGAACCATATAAAAACAAAAAACTCCCATTAATTTTCGATAAAGCTATGAGTCACATCCTTAAAGACCAGTTGGAGAAATCATTTGATCATTTGATGAGGATCCTCGTGGAAATGGAGTTCTCAATAAACGGCAATGACCCTTAAGACACAATAAAGTGAAACCCTTTTAAAGTGAAAACATTATAAAACCAATGTTATTTTGTAAACTACATTATTCAATTTTTAAACAGGTCTTGAAAATATTCCTGGGCGACACCAAGGGCTAGTTGATCCATAAGAATACGGCAGTCATTAAAAAAAAGAGCAAATAAAAAAAAACTTTCACATAGCACGTTCTTAAATTATCTTGACCATTCGTTTTTCTAAGACCCCATATATATTACACACGATGTAGGAACCCTGCAATAGCACTGACCATTATAATGCAAAGCCCAGCAGTTGTTCACTTCCAAGTTGCCAAACTGTTATGATGGTTTGTTACTTGTTAACCCTTTTACTGCCGACCATTTTTTTTTATGAAGTCACCAAAAATGCCAGACCACTATTAAGATTTACTTGCCAAGACTGCCAGGTTCAATTAGACCAAATTTCACGCTCACATTAAAAAATTTGTAACTTTTTTATTGTTCATCAGAAATTTATAAGTTAGGTCTTGTTTTATTTGTATTGAGTTGTTTGTTTCAAATAAAATATATATTTTGGTGTAAGTAATAGATTTTTAGTTAAAAAATATATATACATATATACAAATAAAAAATATATATATTTTTTAGTTTGGACTATAAAAATTACCTCTAAAACTTATACCTCAACCAATTTTATTTATACATGTTGTAAAACAGGCATTAGTAAACACATACCCAAATTTTCATGCCATTACCTTGATAAATGCAGGAATTCTGATGTTTTTTCAAAATTTATTCATATTTTCAAAATTGAACATAGTTGCATATACAATTGACAATTTTTTTACAAAAACATGTACATTTGGCTTCTAAATTGAAAAATGTTGTAAGGAATATAAAATAACACTAAAAACATACTAAAATAATTAAACTAACAACGAGAAAAATATTTAGAATATTTGAGAAAATTTCATAATAAACCCTTTCAACACCTGTGCTCACCAAAACAGGTAGGGTGAACACCTATTTACGATGGTATTTTCACTTACTGGCGATCTACTCTACTTGTCCATTTTCGTAATGACATCAAAACTTTACTCACTAAACCACGGATAAATCCACAAACATAACCAACAAACCAACACCAGTAAACATAAACAACAATTATTATTGAAAGACGGACGGCAGACAACACTCACTACACAGAGCACTGTCGACTATGCACAGACGGTAGGGGGAATCAATGAGTATAACTTTATAGGTTATACAAGTCATAGAGTATAAATTGTACTTTTCTATGTTCCTCATAGTCTTGACAACGAGTATCTCAAGTTTCGTGGCATTTGGTAAACATTTAAGGCCAATAAGTTAGAAATATTAGACGTGCTTTATTGCGCACGTCGGCGATTCTCGCACAATTAGTGACGTGCGCATATGCGCACGTCGGCGTTTTTCGCACGATTCTCGATGTGCGCAAATGCGCACGTCGGCAGTAAAAGGGTTAAACATTGCAAAGGCGTTGCTTTAACACATATGAAAGCCTTTATACTAGATTCTGTGTTCAACCAAGCTCGGTTTGGAAGCTTGATTTGACCATGAGTTTTGAAAGCTTAATGCACCAATGCTATTCTTAAAACATGCCAACCAAATATTCAAAACCATGCAAGAAAATCAACACAAAACAGACTCACATTGAAGAATGGTAAAGAAAATCTGCTTAGCTCATAACAACTCAAAATTTTAAAACTGTCCCAAATTTAAATTATGTACTAAACTAAAATCAGTTAACCTTTAACACGTTCGCTGCGCATGTTCCGATAGAAGGACATCCTTGCATATTTTTGCACGCTCGTGTGCGTATATGGGGACATGCCTCTTTTTAAACTAAACCAGTCAGTCTGAGCTGAGCACCTGGTCGATTCATATGATATGTTGTGAGCGTGTAGGAGGGGTCCCGTAGTGTTGCCGGGCAGCGTCAGTTTCCAGAATTTTCGTCTGTCTCCAATGACCTTGGCTACGCACGCCGCACGGCCGGAAACGGTTTCGCGCTCTTTATTGTAACTAAACCAGTTAGTGAGCCCATCACTTGTTCGAGGCAGGTGATTTACTGTCTGTGTGTAGTGCGGGTCACGTTGTGTTGTCGGGCGGCGTTACTTTTCGTATCGGCCACGTATTTTGTGCGTTTTTTGGTGCATTGTTCTGCTTATTTCGAGTAGTGTTCATGTGGTGTTACATATGCTTGGGAAGGTATGTAAATATTGTATATAAGTTATGGTGATAAGAATATTTATAGTAGGTACGTTTTTACCAAATAATAACATTGTGACTGTCATTTCATGTGATTGTAACTATGTATGTACAAGCAACGGGTGCTACAGTCCTGAAATCGACCGGAACTTTATGACGTCATTAGCGGCTAAACTAAAGTTCTGGAATGCTTTTAAACCGCATGGTCGGTATTCTATTCGTCATAGGAAAGTAAATCAACAATAAAAATTTTTCAGCATCCACAAAAATTCAAAATTTTTCGTGCGCAGCGAACGTGTTAATAATGATTTGACTATGATCAAACTGTTAGGTTTGTTGACAGACTTCAGGTCTAAGAGTTAGGCTTTTAGCATGACATATTACCTTATGAT
The DNA here is from genome assembly GCA_963675035.1 of Allygus modestus. Lineage (NCBI taxonomy): Eukaryota > Metazoa > Arthropoda > Insecta > Hemiptera > Cicadellidae > Allygus > Allygus modestus. Next base: position 108,597,948 of record OY776115.1, on the reverse strand, counting down.
GATGAAACCTCTACATGACAAAAAATGTGATGAATACATTCAAGAATAATGTCCTAATGGTTTTTAATTTTTTAACTTTAAATTTAGATAACCATTTTATAAATTAACGTAGCATTACACATGTGACATTTTATTAGTTAACACATCCTAGATTAGTTTAACCGCATTACTTATCCAAATCGCATCTATGTAATTTCATTTTCTGAATTACACAATTTGTGGTGGGGTTTATAGGTCTTCAGAAGACGTGTTGTGCCAAATACAGATTTAGCAACACATTACATTAAAACCTGGTTTATCCGAACTTGAATCATCTGGATCCCAGGTAACCCAGATTAGTCGGCCGAGAAGAAAAAAAATGTTTAAGCAGTAAAAAGTTGCCAAATACATTGTTTGATACTACGCTAGAGTCCCACTAATCCACAATAACTACTACCATAGCCTATACCCAATGTCGATGTCCTTATTTATATTGGGCAGTATTCGTAATTATAAAGTAATGCCTGCGAAAATAATACGCCTATTCAGTTGTACACTCCTGTTGAGCGTATTGCATGTTGTTAAATGCAGGTGCTAATCAGTAAATTGTTAATAGTGATAGTACAGATAAACTCTACAAACCATGATTTGATTTATTTATGGTGAAACTAATTGCTTCAAATATTTAATTTTGAAAGTACTGCGACTCCTTTGTAAAAATACTTGTCTACTATAGTGCTATCATATATATTATGAAACTGATGTTATTGTTACAACCAATATTCTAAGAAAACCACTTGACGGATTTTAACATTATTCTTTTTTAGTAAGGTAATTTTGAGAAGCAGGGAATGTTTAAGCCTAAATTTCAATTTCGGGTGTTAGTTAAAACAAATTGTATTTCAGTTTAAAAAAGTCTAGCAGCCGACAAACATTTTAAGTTTGTTTTCAAAGAAATTTAAAATCATATGTTGTAAACTGTCAGCTGCAAGAAATCTGATCCAAGGAATTCCAACCCTCGGTTAAATATGTTAGTTAGTCTTTCACATAATTATGTGTTCGAGTAGTAAAGTAAGGATGGTTTGTAAACATAAGGATATAGAGAAAAGATCACGTGTTAATAACCCTATGTTTAGTTTATGCGGGCAAGGTCGCGACAAGCAGCTAATTTAATTATTTAGGCCGACATAAAAAAGTTAAAAACATTATAGTAGTGAAGGAAAAACTGTATGTGAAGAATCAAAAATGAAAAGTCAATTTTTACTATCTACCTGATTGAAAAGGTCTCCACAAACTATATAATGTAGAACATTTGTAAGATAAAACTAACCTTGCTTGCGGTGGGATGCCTGTCTCTGTTGGGAGAGACGACGATTTCGTGGCCGGTTTGCAGCGAGCCCACCGGCGTAGACTGGAAAAACACAGTGGTCATTACACAACTTGTATAACACTCTACACTATATCAGTATATTAGTACTACGTTTCACCGGATAATTCACGACCAAGGACTTCATTTGTCAAGGACTTCAAATCAGCAATTTTGTTGAGATGTTCTCATCGAGAGTCAAAACGCTAATCGAGTTTTTGGTTTTGGCTCTGGACACAAGTTTTCCCTCGATGTTAGGTACGAGCATTACCTATGTTTGTTAAACTTAATACACTTTGAAGCCTGTAGTGCAAAAAAGCAAAGTTATATCTAATATCTAATTAAATCTCAAAAATTTATAATAAATTAGTTCAATTGATAATGAAGCTAATATAATGAAGTTAACATTAACAAATTTAAGACGTTCACCATGGCAAGTGCAAAATATGTTTTAGATTTGGTGCAAAGCTGACATTATGAAAATGACAGCACTGTAAAGAAGGTTAATTTTTCAGCCTGTGGTAGTAATGCTTCTTCTTGAGCATTCTGGAATACATTCTCAACCTTCGGAGTATTTCAATTTTCAACAAACAAATAATGACAACAGTTAATGTGTAATTGTTTAACACTAAAGAACGAGAACAGTACAAGTTAGCACTTACCTGTCCGGGGGGCAGAGGAAAGGGAGGGGGCGAGGGCGAGGGAGGGGGTGTGGGCGAGGGCGCGTTTCGAGGGTAAGGTAAGTTCACCTTAGGAGACAACTGAGGGACACAAACATGTAAATAGTTCCAAGGAATAATAATTTAAAATGTTACGATTACTTAAAAGATTCACAACTTCACATTAACCCTAACTGTGGCCATCCGACCAATTTGGTCGGATTTTTATGTCGCCTAGAGTGGCCACCGACCAAATTGGTCGGATATCACTGAAAATGTAACGTTAAAGAACCAATAATAATAAACTCAAAAGTGATCAATATATATATTATTCGAAAGATCACATTCTGAACTTTCATTTTATTAGATAAATGAACCGTGTAGCAGCTGTATAACAATGTTACGACGATTAGAAATCGAATGAATTTCTGGTGCAACGCAATTGCTGCAGCCGACGCTCTGACAATGGCAAAACATGATATTTTTGAAATTAACCAGCTCGGGTAATTTTTCTCGCAGAAAGATGCGGTTGGTACCAATGCACAGCTAAAGAGTAGCGCTTTATGTTGGTATTGATTTTTAGAGTGAAATATTGATTGGACAGGTTATATGATTTTCTGAAAACAGGTGTTTTTGGTATAATGGCCTTTCCGACCAAATTGGTCAAATCAGAAAATCGTGTTTATATGCAGTGTATGTTAAAGTTACTAGTCAAATAATATGTTATTTTGAAGAGGAAGAAATGTAGAGTAATTTAGTTTTCCCTTGCTTCATCACCAAGGAATTGTTTCATTACGTCACATTTTTGCCTAATCGGCAACTGCGCAGCTGTTTACGAAGTCTCAGTCAGTTTGTTTGGCTCGCTCCAAACTGTATTGTATTTGGTATCACTGTATAGTGTAGATTCCAGGCTTTCTTCCTATGTATGTCTCAATGTGTTGTGTTTTTGTTAACAATATGACATGACATCTGAAATATGCAATATCCAGTCCCAATCCAAAATGGCGCGCTATGTTATTGGTTGACCGCTGTCAGTTGTGTAAGAGTGTTTTAGTTATTTATTTAGCCGAATTTACGCAAAAATAGATTGTAGTGACATTCGGGGTGCTCTTGAAGAAATTATTAGTGACATTGATGACGATTTAGAGGGTGATATAGGGAGTGATATTGAGGTGAACAACTTTCCTGATGATGTGTCTTATGCTAATTGGATTATTTATCTGGTAGGCCTAGTGGTGAGTTATATATTTATATGTATATTTCTATGCATTCTATGTATAACATGTTATATATTTCTACGTAGGAAATTGAATATACGTCACAACCAACCATAAAAAACCAAGTGGGTGCGTCCATGTATGTTTGAACATATTTATATTGAGTTGGGGGTAAAACATTTGGCAAAAAAGTTATATACTAAATACTGTAAAATCTTTTTTTTCCAAATACGCAAAAATTGCAAAACATTCTTTCATTTACATTTATTTATAAGTGATAAAAATTTGTTACCATCAACTTTATGACTTTTTTTGATTTCTTACTTCATTAGCTTTATAAATATGTATATATCATTATTAGTATATACATATATTACATGACTTATTTAAAACACAAACTAACACTTTACAGTTTACACATATTTTGGGTTTCCGTTTATTATTATATTACGCCCCTAAAACTTACAAAAACATTCTCTCCACCACATGTTATATAATTCTATGTAGGGAATTAGATTTTGAACAAAATGTATATAATGAATTATACATAAAAAATCTGTAGGAAAAATTTTATCGAGGCTGTTTTGAAATTTCAAAAAAAAAATTATTTTTATTCACTTTCCCAAAAAAATATTTTCCTAGATCTTTTTTATTTTAGTATTTCTAGATTCTCCTGTTCTTTCCGATCAAAATGAATTTGAGGTTGGCTAGGTTTACTTCTACGGTTGAATTTCATAAGAATTTGAAAATAAACGGTATCAGGAAACTGACACATACTTTCTCCCTTTTAGCCCAACTTTAATGAATAAATTACTTTTTATTTACTAAATATAGAATACAAAGCACGGTCGAATGTACAGAAAATCTTGTAAACAAGTTGTTTAAAAAAACATCCACCCAAATCCCTGCTTTGGAGGCTCTACAGAATCCATTGCTACACTCGTGGTTTTAAGAGGGGAAATGCCCCCTATTCCCCCCCGAGGGTTATTAAGGGCAACATATTTCGAATTTCCTCTGTTGGTCAATGCTAACTTGACAAGCATATAAAGTTTGAATGAAATTGACCAGTAAATTAGAGAGAAATAGTATTTTTTTTATTCCCCATAAGAATAACATTGGACAACGTACTGCGTTTACCGCAAAATGAAAATTTCAATTTTCACCGAAACCAGCTATCGTAGAATAGTAATTCAAAATACTAAATTATTTAGTTTTTTGAGCTCTTTTTAATGGGGAATAGTAATATTTGTTTACATTTATGTCTTTTTATGAAAAATCCAAAAAACTGAATTTTGGGTGTTTTAAGTCCTGTAATTTCTGAACCCGAATTTTTACAGGAATGCGGGTGGTGCCATTTTGTTGGAAAACTAAAGTTCTACAAACGACTAAAGTTTAATGAAAATCGTTAGAGCCGTTTTTGAGAAATTTGGATTTTTCATGTTTTTTGGCGGTTTTGGGGGGATAATTACCGTTAAAAATAAAAAATTCAAAAAAATGAAAAAAACGCCTGGAGATATCATGGATTAGTACCTACATGCCAAATTTCATAAAAATCGGCCCATTGGTTAAGGCTGTAGCTCTGTACACATCCACACAGACACAGACACACACACACACACACACACACACACACACACACACACACACAGACACACACACAGACACACACACAGACAGACATCACCTAAAAGCCACTTTTTTGGGTTCAGGGAGCACCAAAACGAATATTTCCACTAACAACTCAAATTCGAAAATTTTTACGAAAACAATACTTTCTCCCATTTTTTTATGGGAGAAAGTAAAAAGTCTGCAAAATCGCCAAATCTGCTTGGCCATTTCCCACTTCAACATTAGGCCACTGCTAGGGTTAATGATAGTGGAAAATAGAAACAAAATGGGGCAGACATTTTTACAAGAAAAATATTTATAAACAATGTTATATTAACATGTTCACTGCGTCATGAGGTCTTGTACCGTAACCTATATTTGGTGTGCTTGCATAATATGATATTCTTCCCTCAGCTTCGGTGTCGATAACTCTATGTAAATTGACATAGAGAAATGAGATATATATGTCCATAAATCTTGTTGATTATTGAACCATTTGGTAACCATGACAACAAACGAGATCTACAGATCTCATAACGCACTGACGGAATAAATGATTACTTTTATACAACACGAGACCCCTGGACTTCGTAATGAAGCTTAGTTGCTCAGAGCGCCGCTTGGAGCTCTTGAGTACGTTCCGTTCAAAAAATTGCGCCAAAAGTTGTTTGTTGTTATTGCAATAATCTAAATTGATTTGTGGTGCATTTTGGTGATTTTCCTCGTAAATGTGCAGTACGAGATCTCGGTACCTCGTACTATTGTGTCATATTCAAATCCTGAGCAGGCTGTAGGTTGGCAACAGTGTGCTAGTTCACAAAACACACCACAGTGTGCTCTGTTTCTATTCATGTCAATGTTATGATGCGCAAAAGATCGTCTGCGCAACGAGGTCTCAAGGTCTCGTATCGGACAGCCGTAATCACACCAAACGAGAACCACAGGTCTCGTAACGCACCACCGTAATCACATACAAATTTGCTGTAACGCAGTGAACGTGTTAAAAAGTTAGTCTTTCTTAAGCGCAATAATGTATATTTATAAACATATGTTACACAAAACTGTGGAGGAAATTCCTCTTGGAACTCAAACAAATCTAAAATACATGTAGTAAGTTACAGTATGTGTACATGTTACAGTAAGTTTTGTCTATAGAACATGTTGACGTGATGACAATAATACAAAGTTATTCTGAAATAGGTTCTTCAAATATTTCCCCCCCAGTTAATTAAAGTAAACTCACGATTTTGATGGAGCATTACTCTCCCAGACAGGTTCCAATCTTTAAGGGTTGTTTAGCCATCAAGTAAAAGTCAAGTAAAGAAATTGTAGTGCAACAAACCTATAAGTGTTTATTACAATATACAACTACATTAATTGTTTACAACACGGCTGTTTTATTTTTTATTAGCCATTTCTAAATACTTAATGAAAGCTACCACAGAACTAAATTACATAAAACAAAAAGTTTCTGTTAAAATTAGGGATGAGTCGATTCAAATTTTTTTTGATTCCGATTCCATCGATTCCTAATAATAGGTGAAATAGCAAAGTCATGTTTTAAAAAAGTTAGTAATTGATTTTTAATTAATAAATCGAGACTATCAGTTGGTTGGTGATTTTGTTTCATTAATAAAATTAACTTACAAAAATAAATAATGAAAAAAGTTGAATTGCAAGTTTATTTTTCATTCAAATTCAAAAATTTCTTTATTTATTCATGTAAGTTAGTGTTACAAGAATAGTGTCACATATGTACATAAACAAATAATAATTGTGAAAAACTTAAAATTAAGTCTAAAATTACAAAATGTAATTTCTCCTATGAAGAACAATAAAGATAATATTATTACACTTTCAATCAAGTAGAAAATAAAAGCCATCCCAGCCACAATAGAAACACATTTTTATTATGTGGTAATATTTAAGTTCCAAAAATCATCAAGTGAATATAAAGATAAGGTTAATAAATAATTTTTAAGTAAATTTTTGAAAATTTTAAAATTTTGTTCTTTTAAAATGTTATTAGGTAAATTAAATAAAAACGTTGTGCTATGAAACTAGTCTTCTTTTCAAAGAATTTTAATCGATGTTGTTCCACATACCCATTATTTCTGGTGATATGGCCATGAACATTTGGATTCTGAGTTGCAATATTTAATTTTGTTACATACAATATAGATTCAAATACCCCCGTCGCAGCAAACCTGCATACTCAGCGAATTTCCAATGAATTATAACATAACACATTAAGCCACTTAACAGGGATTCATAAGAAATATATTCACAAACAAGCGATATTTAAAATATAAATTATTCTCCATAAGAATAACATTGGGGATGAGTACACAGGTTTGCTGCAACAAGGAACACAAAACCATGGGTTTTTATGCAAATATCTATAGAACTCAGCTAATTGAAGTCACATACCAAGTTTCATCCATATACATTCATAAATAAGCGATATATAACATTTTAATTATTTTCTATAAGAATAACATGGGGACCGAGTACCTAGGTTTGCTGCTACGGGACCCATAGGCGAAAAAATTTTTTTGTGCAAACAACAATAAACCACAAGATGAAGCCATATACCAAATTTCGTCAGTTTATGTTCATAAATAAGCGAGATATACAACTTTTCTTTTCCTCCATAAGAATAACATTAGACAACGTACTGTGTTTAGCACTTTCAATATCTCAGTAACCAATTGACGTAGAGCAATGATCAAGATACCAAATTGTTTGTTTTTTTATTCAATGGTGAAAATTAAAATTTGATTTTAATAAAAATTACATGTGGAAACCCCGGGGTACAAAACCCCCTCAAAACCCCCCTTCGGATGGTGTGATTTGTCTGGTTTTCGAACTCGTTCAAATAAATGGTACTTTACACGTTTGTACCAAATTTCATTAAGATCGGACCTCTTTTACGAGAGTTATCGTGCTTACGGACACATATACATACATATATATATATATATACATATATAAAAATTTGAACGAATGGTGTTTTTGCCATCTGGGGACCTCAAAATGAAAAGTTATAATGGTCTCGGGCTTAAGTCTTACCATGAGACCTACGGTAATAGCTTCTTCCCTACAGGGGAAATTCGCTAAAATGTACAAATCATATAATTGTTATGCTTTACATAAATCTCCCATGATATTTTTTGAAATTGGATTTCTTGTGTTATAAAACAATCACTTTGGATGTTAACTATTCGACTCAATTTTCGATGGTCAGTGGCGTAAATCTGGGTAAACGGCGGGAGTATCGGCGACCTGGAATCGATAGAATCGGAATCAACTTTGGGCTATCGATTCTCGATTCCGATTCTAAGCCTGAAAATCGGTGGAATCGAGAATCGACAATTGGAATCAACTCATCCCAACTAAAAATCGATAACACATTACTGAATGCATCTGTGAACACACAAAACACATACACAAGGCCATAATTGATGTAATTTTCCTTTTGTTAAAAATATTTTGTATCCCCTAGGATATCCAGGAAAGGGAAATTCTAACAACTCAAAACCGAAAACTTTGTTAACTGAGTCCAAAAATGTTCAACAACCAAAATTATTACCTACCTTGTCAGATTTGGTTTTGCCTACATGAGAAGGAGGGGCATTGCGTATAAGTCGCAAGTCATCCATGTTAGAGGGCTAAGCATGCAACAGACAGCACAACAAGCTCATGCTAGCATTTGACACAAAAACCTGCTCGTGCTCATGCAAGCACACATACACAATATCATCGTATACATTAATACACAGTTGAAACGCTAAGTTCTCAGTGGCTACTGAACTGATTTACAAGACTTATGTTTCAAATTAAAGTGGATAATGTGTAGATTTGCCGAATTTCCTCAGAACTCATATTTGTTCTTAGTGCTACGCCCCACAGCCCTTCAAAAGATGCAATGTTAATCTCATGTAAGAACAGTAATCATTGAAATTAGGCATTTGACAGCTGTTGAAGGTAACAAATCACAGTGCAGAAGCAAGATCCGCTATTAAAATGAAACATACACTTATTTATATATTTTTGTTTATTATATGCGTCCACCTTAAACTATAGAGCGAGCACCAGATCAACCTACACAATTTTCTATAGGATATTTTCCAGAATTGCAACATGCAAATATATGCAACAAAAAGATTTTATCAGGTTTCCTATTCACTGAACAGTGTTCTGCCTTATGATTGGCTATCGTAATATATCTGCCACTCTTGTACCGATTATATGGAAAACAAACCTTTAATGACACCTGTTGCAATGAATGATTAATTCGTGTGACTTTGTGTTCATTTGGGTAATTTCAGAGGCGTTGAAAGTTGATCAACAATTAATTGAGAGTGCCAAGATAGATTGTGTAGCTCAAATGCAAATCCAACTTGGAACTCTGACTTGCTTCAAGATGAAGGTGAATTATTGGAAACAATTATCCACAAAATGACTTTTCCTCATGAAATTAATATACTGTATTTAATGTTGGACCCACTGTTTAATAAAGCCATTTTCAATACCTTCATACCTACAACATAGCCTTCTACCAACATAACATTTATTCAAGACTAAAACAATTATGCAAGGGTCATCCAGAAAGTAGAACGTTTGCACACTGCCCCGAACACAGCTCCCTGAACACAACATTGCTTGTGAGGAAGTCCACTCCCCTCCCCACCAAAGTATGAGCCGAATCTCGTTACTGAGCGATCACGAGTCTTGTTTCTACAGCGGTTCAATTTGGCGGCGTCAATCGGAAATCCTGCCAATTTTGAGGTCCACAGTGTTAACGGTTTGTGTATGCGCAAAGTTCCAGCTTATTGACATTTATAAACTAAACCTTAGAAAGGATCAGAATGACAGGCCATCGCTCGTTACAGATGATCTGAAATAAAGAATTGAGGGACATTTGTTTAGGAAAACAGGTGCTACACTGGTACATGAATACTTGGAAGAAATTGCCAGATTTTGTTCAAAACCCTTTCACTGTAAACTTTCTTTGGGGATTGTCTAAATATTTCAGTAGGCCGGACATTCTGTGCATTCAGAAACCAACAACATTGCAGACCTCTGACACCGCCATTTTGACCCGCTGTAGAACAAGACGCATGATCGCTCGCTCAGCAACGAGACTCAGCTCATACTCTGGTGAGGAGCAGAATGGACCGCTGTACTTACATTCACGGGTTGTGCACAGTGCACAAACGTCTGTAATTCCTGGATAACTCTTGTATAATCGTTTAAATCTTAAATAAATTTGATATATATTTTACTGTCTTTATTGTTGATAATCTTCCCAACTTTTAAAACAAATTTCCTGACTTTTTTTGCTACACACGACTTAAATTGTAATCTCCCTCAACTACTCCTACTAAAAAAAAATCATGCGAGTGTACAAAAATAATTTTTTACTTAGATTTTGGTACATGCAATAATGTTTATCGCGCATGCGTTTCAGTCATGATTAGAAGCGTGGCTATTCCTGCGCCCTTGGAGAGCTTTGTCCCCTTACCATGGTTTTTCCCGTCCAATCAAAATCGGAATCATTGACAAAGCCCCTCCGCTCGAACAAGTCTTGGAACAGTTTGCGCAGGTACTCATAGTCTGGTGTCTCGAAAAAGTCTAGCCTCCTGACGTATCTCAGGTATGTGGCCATCTCCTCTGTAACATGTGGTCATGCATGTTAATAATTTGAAAGCTTTTACACATTTTGAAACTTGAATTTGGTCTATGTCAAATACAAATAATAAGCTAAACAACAAACAAAAAACAATCATACATGTTGTCTTGGAGCAACAGACATATTTTTTAAAACTAATTTTACACATATATAAGAGAAATAGTTTGCGGTTTATGTACCACACCTTACAAGCCTGTATGTCACTAAACAAAATAATCACGCTGTAATGGTTAAAGCGCATCTACACACAGTTCGCGAGCCTCATTTGGACTGTGTTTGGAATAAATTGTGAGGCTCGCATCGCTCCTCCTAAAGTTTTTTGAGGGACCAACAAAATGGGATTCACAGTGTCCATGCCCAATGTCCTCTGGGTGTCAATTTAGCCACAACTCATGCGCTCACGGGCCTACCTCCGTGTTCACAGAATTTTCATAAGTTGTATTTTTTTGTTAATTTACTTAATTATTGTAAGCTGTTAGTTTTATTGTTAGAGGTGTAGTTATTAAGTTTGTAATTAATCATGATCGAGTGGTCTGATGATGATACACTGCAATTTTGTCTGCCATAGCATCTTCAACCGATTACGTTGTGCTCGTCTCGCCTACGGATCACGGGAAGCTCGTAGGTATAACAATCCTGATGAGCGTACTGAAAGCTGCGAAGGAACCACTCGCAAACCAGTGGATTGATTGGCAATATCACGGAGCCCACCTTAAGATGTGGTTGGCGACATTATACTTGGTACTTATGAATACCAAAACTGTGTAGAGTAGCTAGTTACCGGGGTGTCCCTCGCACAGCACCTCGATGGGCGTGGCCCGCTTGGTGTCCCCGATCTTCTGGTACCGCTCCTTGAGGGTGTCGGCCTTGAGCCCCTGCCAGGGCAGCGAGCCGCGCAGGAAGTACATGAACATGTGGCCCAGCGCCTCCAGGTCGTCTCTCCGGCTTTGTTCTGCAACATGGCATCACACTCCTGTTATAGCTCCCAGAAACATGAATTAGGAGTCATAAGAGTCATCGTTTTTTAATTGTTTCGTACCAGAAGAAAATTTGGCCCACCTACCACTCATGGACAATCTTGAGAGATCTGCTCATATTCTATGCTTAATCATTTGTTTATATGGTGGTAAACAAATCTCTTACCACACCTAGAGGGTTGCACTGCAAGTTGCAGAGGAAGGTCTTAACAAGAAAAGAAATTAAATTTTTTTAAAGCGCCACCTATAAAACAAAAGCTGAAAGGTGTATCCTTGCAACAAGCTTGTGTATTCTTCTGATTTATAGTGCAGTTTGAATATTAGGGATTAATTATTATATTGAAATTCTATACTAGTTTAATTGACTACCACATAACAATATTTTATATGTACATATATAGAACAGGTTGTTTTCAGTTTTAAACATAACGTTATGATGAAAAGAAATCAACAAAATTAAAATGAATTAATATCTGACAGAACTAAAAAACTTCAAAGTCAAAAGGTTTTCATAAAACACCTGCATCAAATAAAACAATGAGTCCATTTTTTAAAATTTCCTTAACCCTCCCAGTGGCAAGCTTCGCAATGCGAGGTTGTCAAACGTGTATCTCAAGTGGCGACCCTCGCAACGCGAGGATTTAAGACAGATTTTTTTCAAACGCAGAAATAACATTGAAAACGTGCTTGGAATCAGATAATCTTTACACCAATCGAAAGATAACATTCTAAACTTTCATTTTATTACATGAATGAACAGCAGCAGTAGATCGATGTAACTGAAAGTTATATTTGAATACAAATTTCGCGCGAAGTCGTCTACGCCTTGTATGTGTTCTGAAATGGCTGAAAAGAGTAAGTTTCAAGAAATCATAGAGGGGTAAATTTTGGTTGTAACCAGAAACGGGTGGTACCACTGCAAATAGGGATAAATTCCCTTTACGGTGATGCACAGTTTTACATCGAGATATAATCGGACAGACTTATGGCAAAATTATAAAATAGTAATATTTTACGTGTTCATGCCGTGGCAGAACCTCGCAATGCGAGGTTTGGCAAAACACATGTTATATGAAGTTTACATTTATATTATATGTTTGTTCTTGTATCAATTTCAAGAGGAAAGAACACTGAATATTTTTCCTAAGGTTACAAGCCTGTCCCGCCAAGTGACTAATTTCGTAAGACGACGGAAGTTGGTCGATCTGTTTCGTTTGTACCCGGCACGTGACGTACTGCTACTCATTGTAAGGGTGGTTATTATCCGAGTTTATCTGTGTAATTGGTGTACATTTACGGTTTATATTTGGAAATATGTGTAGTGCAGTGTAGTGTGTGTGTGAATAGTAATATTTATCGCATTATTTATGCATAAATATTACTAAAAGTGATAAATTGTGCAACGTGAGTTCTCATTTTCAGATGGATCAACACATCGAAGAAATTAAATTTTTTTATTTATTGGCTATTATTTTGAAAATAAACTGACTGAAAATTATATATTTTACCATTTCTGAACTTCTTTCTTTGGCGAGTAAGAAGAATATGGGGTTCAGTAGGTTTCAAGTAATTATTACTTTGCTGATTCGTTCAAAAAACCCTTGCAAACTTTGTGACACCAAGCGATCTGACTTGATTTTTCGTCTGAAAAACATAATGTTCCATTCTCATGAAGTACGCGATATAAATTTTATTTGTTTGTATTATTATATATAACTATATATTTTCTTGTAGGGGCATAACTAGTGAATCATATTACATACCTTATTTGGGATGATTAGATGTTATAAAACAATTATCTCACTTTGAATAACAAATTTATTTTTTTCAAAAATAAAATTTCAAATTTCACATCTAATAAATTTTTGAAATATTTTTTGGACTATTCATTCTTATATCACTGTATGTATAATTTTATAACCTTCAAATAAAATAAGATTTTGAAGTATTTATATATTGATAGGGGTAATATTTTTGAATATCAAACTGATCGCGTACAAATAGCCATTTTGCACTTTTTCCTAATTATTCTATATAATTCATATACAGATTTTTGTTTCTATGACATATATACATTTCTACGTAGGGAATTAGATGAGCGACATTTGGTACATTTATCATTTTTACCTAAAAAAAATTAGTTTGCTTACAGTAAGGTTTTACTTTCAAAATTTATAATTTTTTTCAAAACTTTATTTTTTTTGAAAAATTACCTGTCTGAATTTCATTTATTATAACATTTTCGGATTCTCCAGTTTTTTGTGAACAAAATGAATATGCATATTGATATGTTTACTTCAAAATTGGATTTATTACAAATTTCTAAAAAATAGTATGCAAAATCACCAAAATAACCCTCCACTCCAGCCAAAACGTTCAAAGTCTTCATGCCACTGGGAGGGTTAAATTAGTTAATATTCTTACTCTTATAAGACAAGATTGTGGGTCCTACCCACATAAAAGTGGGACATATATAGGCATTTTTAAAATAGAGTTAAAAGGTGCTTTTAGGCAGTCTAAAAACAATATAATTTCTGATTTTGTATTTTTTTTAAATTTAAATGATTCTGGAAGATAATGTTTGACGTATTATGCCCAATTTAATATTTCATAAATATAAGATTCTGTTTAAATTTATCAAATGAGATTTACATGAAATGCTTGGCTATGATTCATGAGGATTTTTTTGTAGTCTAAAACCTGTCAATGTACCTGATGCTTGTCCCCATAAAATCAGGTGACTCTATCGACTCAATGTTTGTACAGTAATCTGACAACAAGTTCACCACTAATACTGCCGACTGGCTACAGACTGGGGGGACACTCACCTTTCCCTAAGTGTGTGTTGATGCTCATATACCTCTAATACTGCCGACTGGCTACAGACTGGGGGGACACTCACCTTTCCCTAAGTGTGTGTTGATGCTCATATACCTCTAATACTGCCGACTGGCTACAGACTGGGGGGACACTCACCTTTCCCTAAGTGTGTGTTGATGCTCATATACCTCTAATACTGCCGACTGGCTACAGACTGGGGGGACATTCACCTTTCCCTAAGTGTATGTTGATGCTCATATACCTCTAATACTGCCAACTGGCTACAGACTGGGGGGACACTCACCTTTCCCTAAGTGTGTGTTGATGCTCATATACCTCGCTGTGCCGGTCAGACTTTTGTGTTCCCGGTACGGGATGTGTTTATTGGTCTCTAAGTCTATGTATTCTTTAGCTAATCCAAAGTCTGAAACAAACAATAGCTTTATTAGAAGCAGTAGTTTTTAAATAATAAATGATAATATCATATTTAATCTGAATAAAACTGTTTACCTTTGCTGTCAGCATGCAAAAAAAGTCCAGCGTCATAGATAACGCACCGATCTTTGATAGGGACCAGTGTAAGTTATAGTTAACAATGTAACACTAATAACACTAATTTACATAAATAATGTTATTTTGGTTATTTCTAAATGGCGCAATACAACAGCGAAATGTAGTTAAAACAACTGTTTCTCATTTCAATGATGCTAGCAGATCGTATAAAATCACAACACCGACTGCCTGTTCAAAGTAAAAAGGCTGGAGTTTCTTCTTTCCAAAAACGTTTGAATCATTTCAATCCTGTGGGAATCATGCGAGCTGCAGTGCTTTAGGTCAACATTAGCACAATGCCTTGGTTTTCTGACGATAACTGAACAGGTACGAATTTAATCAATTGATAACTGTAGACGTTTTTATGATATTTATTGTAAAAGTATGGTAGCATTATAAATATAGATTATTTAAGATAAAACAAGTGAAAATAAAGAAAAATATTGATAGAAGCTGAGAAAATACATACAAGTGATAAGAAGAAAAACAAAGTGTCTAAAATTGCACGAGTTATCTACACGACCTTAGCGAGATAAAACATGACACTCAATAACAGCTGATGCCCTCAATGAGGACTGGTTGAAAAACAACCAAACATCATTTATTAAGTGTCTATTCATTTTTATACTGACAGTTAGTGAATACATTTTATGGATATATTTTATGGACTGATTCCCAATTAGATAAAGATATAATTGGATTAAAAAGTTAATGCTTCACTTTTATCTCAAAAATTGTAGATGCCATTCAAACAAACAACCTGCGCGAGTTTTAATAATGTCTTCTAATTTTCTTTTAAATAGGTTTCCAATATATACTAAATTTACTTCTTATGTTTAAAACAGCTCTTCATTTTCTAAACCACCAATTTCATATGTACGATATATTGTGCAGGCAAGACCTCTACCGGATGCCTGACTTCCAATCAAAACTTGACGAATGTTCTTAATAAGCCAGCTTTCCACATCATCAGCAGTGCTTCCAAGATTTTACAAAAATCGTTTGTTAAAAATTACTTGGGCCTTCAATCTGATTTTTGGTAGTGGGAACTTGAACACAAAAAATTATCAATACCTGATATTATCAGGCCCAAAGTATCAATATCCCTCGGTATTGAATCAAACTTTGTTGATAAGTAAATAGCAACAATAACGAAGGAAGGAGGGCCAATTATCCTGTCCCCAAAACATGACTAAAGTCACAGTTAACTCTACTATCTTAAGTTTTAAGTATTGTTTTAGGTTATTATTTGTATAAATATAACTAGTATATAAGATTTACATTACAATCAGCCGAATAACTTACTAAAATATAACTCCATAAGATTAACATTGAAACTTTGAGAGCTCGTGAGGCAAAGCCCCATGGTCGAGAGTTTATGAAATCCCCAAAAGGCACATCTAGAGGTTAAGACCTTTCGATTGATACCGAATATGTACATATAAAATAATAGTTTTAGGGGTAGAAAATCGCCGAACAAAAATCAATAAATTCTTTTAATAATATAGATGCCAAAAAGTACATTTAAACATACATACATACATTTATACATTTTAACTTTAACAAATGTATAACACTAAACATTTCTGTTAGATGCAACACTATTAAAATACCCCCGTCGCAGGAAACCTGCATACTCAGCGAATTTCCAATGAATATATAACATAACACATTAAAACACTTAACAGGATTTATAAGAAATGTATTTACAAACAAGCGATATTTAAAATATTAATTATTCTCCATAAGAATAACATTGGGGATGAGTATGCAGGTTTGCTGAAACAAGGCACACAAAATAATGGGTTTTTATGAAAATATCAATAGAACTCATCTTAGTGAAGGCACATACCAAGTTTCATCCATATAAATTCATAAATAAGCGATATATAACATTTTAAGTATTTTCCATAAGAATAACATGGGGACCGAGTACCTAGGTTTGCTGCTACAGGAACCATAGGCGAAAAATTGTTTTTTTGTGCAAACAACAATAAACCACAACCAGATCAAGCCATATACCAAATTTCGCTAGTTTATGTTCATAAATAAGCGAGATATGCAATTTTTCTTTTTCTCCATAAGAATAACATTAGACAACGTACTGTGTTTAGCACTTTCAATATCTCGGTAACCAATTGACGTAGAGCAATGATCAAAATACCAAATTGTTTGTATTTTTTAGCTGAATTCAATGGTATAAATTAAAATTTGATTAAAATTAAAATTACATGTGAAAACCCCAAAAAACACATTTTTGGGGTACAAAACCCCCCTTCAGATGGTGCGAATCATCTGGTTTTCGAACTCGTTCAAATAAATGGTACTTTACACATTTGTACCAAATTTCATTAAGATCGGACCTTTTTTACGAGAGTTATCGTGCTTACGGACACACATATATATATATATATATATTTAACCCTTTGGGTCCCAAGTGCCTATCACATCGGCACTACAATATTAACTGAAAAGCCCCAAGTGCCGATGTGATCGGCTCGGCTGTTACAACCGAAAAGTCCCAGCTGCCGATCTCATCGGCACTACACATGTTTCCGAAAAAACCCAAGTGCCGATGTCATCGTCATTTCGTAAATCTTTTATTACGAAATTATTTATTATGCAATTATACCGGAAGATATATCAAACAAACGCCAATAAAATTGTCCACACATGGAATTACGCCAAAATATATAGATACCGTATTTTATATAGTGCTGTTGCGAGGGAAAGAGCGACAAAATACGTATGGCTCTGCACAGCTGCCGCACGTCAAAACATTGAATATTTCGTTGTACAAGCACAACTAACCTCCTTACATTTGGTGTTGTTTGTATGTGAGTTTAATTTTATGTTGTTTGTGAGTTTAAGCATAGTTGGTTGTCGATTCAAATTGAAAATGAAGTTTAAGGTATTATACGAATCTTGTTGCTAAAAGTGGAATGTGCATGAACGTTCTTAGTTTACATGTACGTGTTTTGGTTCTGCTGCTGTGTAATAACATTGAATAATTCAGTCTCATAACTAACCTTAGTTGTTGTTATGTGTGTTCAGTGGGCATAGTTATTTTAAATATTTTGTAGATAAAGTTGAAGGTATTATGTAAACATTAGTTGCTAATAATTGTTTGGGCATGAACTTTTTCCATTTGCATGAACTTTTTCCATTTGCATGAACTTGTTTTGAGTATTTGCATGAAACTTACCTATCTGATCTGATTTAGTTCTGTCTGTGACTCAATCTATGTCCTTTACCATTTATTTTATTTTTAACAAAAAGTTTCCTACTTTTATGGCATAGCCAAACAGATAGTCTTATAAGTGTGCACACATAAAAAAATGAGTGAGAAGAAATTAAAAACAAAAAGAAAACTTTCTCCAGTCAGCGAAGGTACACTTATTTCTAATGTTATGGAAAGCGGTGCCAATTTTATTGGTGGAAATGAAAGTGACGATTCGTTACTTGATATACCCTCTTCAAGTTCTGATGAAGTAGACGATACGGATGAAGATCCGGACTATGACCCTAGTGGAAAAGTAGGCCTAGCCTCTAATCGTTTTAGTTTTCTTTCTAACACTAGGCAAACTGAAAGAAATATATCTGATAGTGACAGTGACAACCATATTTCTGTGCAAGATGGGCCTACCCCTATACCTAGTGAATTAGAAAATCAACCCTGTTATGTGCCTCATATTGAAAGTGATTTCGATGAACCGGATGATCCTATGGCCATTTGTAATGCCATACCTATTGATGAACCAGGTACCTCTACAGGGGGGCCTATGATATTATCGGGGACCCAAAACAATAGGCCTAAGGGTAGAAAACATACAATACCTAAAACTGTTCCTAGAAAACAAACAAATCCTAAAAGTAGACCTAAAGATAAAAATCCTAAAACCAGACCTACTAAACAAGACAGTCCAGAAAGTAGCGAGTGGGAGGAGCTAGAATCTGAAAATGACACCGAATTTGAACATAATTTTGGATTGTCAGAATTACCTGGTTCAAAACATTGCCCGCCTAGAAATTCAAAGCCTATCGAGTATTTCAATCTTTTCTTTACTGTAAATTTACTAACGACCTTTGTTATTGAAACCAATAGGTATGCTGAGCAATTTTTCAGAAAAAATCCTGCTGTGAGAAACCGGAAGAAAGATTGGATCCAGGTTACTGTGCAAGAAATAAAAGCTTTTGTAGCTATCGTGCTCAACATGGGCATTATTAAAAAGCCCTCTATCCGGAGTTACTGGTATACGTCCTCCTCACAAAAATGTGACTGGTTTGGTAAGGTTCTCAGCCGAAATCGTTTCCAGGCAATACTAAAATTCTTCCATCCCACAGATTCAGCTGCCTTACCGCCACAAAATTCTCCAAATTACGACCCCTGTGGGTGATTTCAACCCCTGATTGACCATGCCAACCGTCTTTTTCATCATTACTATGTACCACATCAAAAGTTGTCTGTGGACGAGTCGCTGGTTGGCACAAAAAAACGAGTCGCTCTTACGCAATACCTCCCCAAAAAGAAGCACCACAGATGGGGCATCAAGCTCTGGGTGCTGTGTGATGCTCTGACAAATTACTGTTTGAAGTTTTACTGTTATAAAGGAGCAAAGTATGAAGATAACAGAGAGGAAATTCAACGTGTAGGACAAGGTTTTGCAGTGGTAAAAAAATTGATGGAAATGGGTAACTACCTCAATAAAGGGTATCATCTGTTCCTTGATAATTTTTTCACATCTAAGAAATTAATTAGATTTTTATATGAAAAAATGACCTGGTTGACTGGCACAGTCCGAATCGATAGGAAAGGTATTCCTAAGAAGTTATTGGGCAAATTCCCCGTAGGGAAAAGAGTTTACGTAAGAAAAGGCCCTTTATTATTTATGGCTTTCCGAGAAAAGGCGACCAATAAAACTCAGTTTATTTTAGTGTCGTCTAATGCAAAAGCCAAGAGTGTCCGTTACACACTGAGAAGACCAGGAAAATTGGTGGTGAAATGCAAACCTCACATTGTGTACGAATATAATCATGGTATGGGAGGCATAGACGGAACGGACCAGATGCTCTACACCTACCTAGATGAGCGTAGGTGTATGAAGCACTTTAAGAAAGTGATTTTCAATATTTTTGGGAGGATGGTTTTGAATGCCTATGTACTATATAAGTTAAATACAGACAGACCCCTTTCTAGACTTCATTTCCAAATCTCAATTATAGAGGAGCTAGCTAATGAGTGGTTGTTAACGAAAACTCCTTTTTCTGGTGTTAGAGGTGGCGGTGATGGTTTTTCACCGAACAGGAAATATGGCCTGATAAAACTAGAAGGAACTAAAGAAAGTAATTGCAGTGTATGCAGTGGCAAAAATGACCCCATGGGTAAAAGAAGGAGATCAAAAACAATTTGTGTCAACTGTAGGCTTGGGTGTCATTTGGACTGCCTACCTCGACATAAATGTAAATAGGCCCAAGTCAGTGTCAGAATAACTGTAAATATGTATATAGTTTTAGCTCATAACAGTTTCATTATTTATACAATTATAGTGGTGTACAGTGACAGTAAAATAGAGTTTTCATTCTTCTCAATATGGAAGTTTGGTGAGTGATTTCATTTTCACTTTTTATTTCTTGCATGAAAAGTACACAGCCTATATACTTCTTATTCATTGTACATGTACAGGCCTATATAAATTTGTGTATGTGTGTTTTTGTGTACATATATCTGCTCTAAGTATTAAATATTTACTAAAAATATTGGTTTATAATGATTTTGTGTTGTCTTAGCAATATGTGCCATTTTCGGCAGAAAAATGGCGTTTTAAATTTTTATATATAACAAAATTATTTATCAATATTTTTATCTCAAATTTTCAAATTATATACTCAATATAATGGTAGTTAGTGACAAGGTTCACTTTTAAGCCAAACTAAATCACTAATATGCTTTTTTGTAATGAAACAAAACTATTTTTAGAAGTATATACTAAAAATATATATAAATTCAAAGTATATATATATCTATATTTTTTTTTATTTAACTAGTAATTGTTGAAGCCAATTTTAATAGCTAAAATATAAAAGAAAAATCAAAACTCTAGCTTCAAGTTTAATAGAGTTATGAATATTTATTTAACAACAGTGCAAAACAGCTGAAAATGGCTTGGGATTGTTGGGGTATACAGTGCATAGAAGTACTGGGTTACTTCAGGTCACAACAGCCAAAGTGGTGTGGGTCATCTCTGATGAAAAAATACTATTTTGCACGGGACCCAAAGGGATATATATATATATACATATATAAAAATTTGAACGAATGGTGTTTTTTGCATCTGGGGACCTCAAAATGAAAAGTTATCATGGTCTCGGGCTTAAGTCTTACCGTGAGACCTACGGTAATAGCTTCTTCCCTATAGGGGAAATTCGCTAAAAAGAATAACTTTTATTTATACTAACACTCTAACTTTTATTTTGATATTACGATACTATCAGTTAACCGATATATAACCAAAATGCAATTCCTAGCTAATTCATGGTTTTTTCCAGTCCTCAAAATCCTTGGTTGAGTGGCCAACTGCATGTAATATCAGCTGAAATCTGTGACCAGATCTTGTAGTATAGGTAGATAATTGCAATACTTTAACAATTCAATAACGATGGTGTTATAAGATGTGGGGGATAATATCCCACCTTAAATTAAGTAAATATTTATAAAACTATTTTGTTTCAGATTAAAAATAACTAAAAATGAAATAAAACGTGCATATTATTAAAATTAAATGTCCACACATATAAATTTTGTTTGAAGTGATTTTTTAACAAGTTGACTATCTTAACTATTTTAACATGATAATTGCAAATGTTTACTTGTCAAATGTAAGTTATAGTTTGAGCACCCAACTAAGCTTCAAGCATTTTGTATAATCATATGGTTTATATCATATGTACTATACTTGCATTATTTTATAGTAATGTTTTTGTTGTGATTTGTATAAAATATTTTGCTAAGTAAACCACTTCTGTTAAAATGTACAGGGTTAAAATGTAAATCTGATATTAGTCAAGTATTTTTAATTTCTGCTAAGTATATATTTGTCCCTCACTGTACAGTCCAACATTAAGTGACTGCAGGAAATCTTGTACGCCACATTGTGTTAAAGATACTGTGATTTACGTTAGTCATAAACGTTGAAAGTGTTCTAATACTAGCATGGAATAGTAAGACCACCTTGGAAATGTTTAATCTCCTCAAAAAAATTATTGCAGGATCTCAACAGGTTGTTATTATAATCCTGATTAAGGATCATCTTAGACAATTATAAATGATCTGTTTAAATAAAGTTAAAATTTATTCACCAGCATAATTACAGTACCGACATGTACAAAAAACATTTGTTCAAAATAAAAAATCAATTCAAATCAAACAAATCAATTGTTTGTTCTAAATCTCTTGAAAATGCTTAAGTTATGTGCCAACAGGTTGTTGAAGAGAAGTGATAAATCACACGAGGCTCTTACTGAGCTGAGTAAAGAATCATAGGCAAACATGGTTCAACTAAAGGCCTGACACCAGACACCAGTACTCGTCCATTACCAAACTGTTGAAGCATAATTTGTATACTATACAAGATTTTTTTAAAGTTTGTCTTCCACTGAACCCCTCTTAATGGGAAGGGTTGGGCACAAAGAAAAGATAATTTGTGTGGGCATTGTGATGAGTCCAATGCCAATACAGCCAATTGGATAAAAATCCAAGTACAGTATCAGGATCGACCTAGTCCGAGATAATTTTGAATTTTTAACTTGTTTGTTGCAAATAAAACAAAAAACTAAACTTCCGTTTTAATACCTCAAGTTTTCATGTGATTCGCCCACATACCTATAATGTCATATAGTTTGCATCGTCTGTGTTTCAGTAAAACTGATGACGTTTATTAATTACGAGGCGGTGGAAGTTGTCGCGCGGGGTGAGGAGGGAGCAAGTGAGTCTCAGTTCACTGCGCCCGCTTTGTTAGTGCAAACGTCACTTTGCCTTGTTCGTGTTTCATATGACTCATGCTCACCTCTGGCAGTCTGCTGCATCGAGTCATAACTAATAACCTAATATCAAACACTTCACACATTCTGTGGAGTGTGCACCACAAATCTTGATCTGTGTTAAAGCATAGCAATATCTTACCTATAATATGAATGATTTTGTCCTTTTTCGTACTGCTTCGACCTATTAAAAAGTTTTCTGGTTTGACATCTCGATAAATAAGATGCCTCCCGTGGACGTATTCTATTCTGTGTAACTGTAACAAAGAGCACACATGGAGTGAGTTTTCCGCAATTGTCAATAACAGATCAATTAGGAAGCGCTATACCAGCACTCGATTTCTCAGATCTTAAATGGTCATCTATATTATTATCTTGTGTTTAAAAAAATGGTGGATGAACTACTACCCACGATTTTAAATAATAACAGGAAAAGAACATTTAAATCATCTTTAATTTTGTGTAAAAGAATAAAGTAATTTGCTAATGGTATCAAGTAGAGGTAAGTTTAAGATAAACATAGAATAGATCACCAAGAGTTGGAAAGATCACCTATATTTTGAACTTTAACAACTTAAGCCTGGCATAACACTTATAAGTTATATACTTAGTTAAATCGGTCTATGTTCCTTAGAAAAGTTTATAAAATACCATTCACTGCATGAATATAATTTAAATAAATAAATAAATAAATAAATTCTTTAGCATATCAATATATATGGCATAATCTAAAGTTCATCACAACCACAAAAGAGGATAACATGTTCAAATTAACTATAAAGAAATAACATTTTTCTACAGGCTGCCGAAATATAAAAAAGTATAATTTTGATAGCATTTAAAAATGAATGAGTTATTATTCACATCAGATATACACACATTTAGAGGCTTGCGTGGAGTTAATGCATATTCATCACTCCTGCTATCTGTTACAACCTAGAGCCATTTCGCCACCTTCGGTACACCATTTATAATTTTTATTCGTTAAGAAATCCAACACAATATTCGTTGTGGGCTTCACTTTTTATGTAGGCCTATTTACTTATCAATACGAAAAATTTTTGTCATTGTCTGTATATCAAATATGTATTACATTTTCACTAAAGTAATAATCTAAGACGGACTTATTATAT
The DNA here is from genome assembly GCA_963675035.1 of Allygus modestus. NCBI lineage: Eukaryota > Metazoa > Arthropoda > Insecta > Hemiptera > Cicadellidae > Allygus > Allygus modestus. Next base: position 108,573,905 of record OY776115.1, on the reverse strand, counting down.
AGGCCTACTTGTGAAAACGTCATTTATAGCCATTATAAAACAAAACAATTGATTTAAAGATTGATAAAAGGTGGTGCATAACAGATCTTCTTACATGGAAATATGTTTTGAATCAATTGTGTAATGCATAATCGAATGGAATATATAGTTTGAATCTTCATAATTTTCGAAACTATTTAATTCACATTCAAAAAAGGTTTATTTTCCACATTCTTGCCTGACAACCACGTTCCCTATACTCCACATCTATTATAATTATCAATGGTTATAATAAGACCTATGACCTGTTCATCGAGAACAATCTTGTTTGGCGAAAAGGACAATAAGGTAGAGTTTAAATGCCATAAAACAAAATTGAAGATATAATGACCAGTTTCTTCCACTTTATATGTTTACAGAGATGTTTATGAATCTTGATGTAGGCTCCCAAAAGTGTCAAAATAGCAAAACCTTCCTTAAAAGCCTATGTTGCAATTCATGACACCATCCATGAATAACTATTGCTACTTTAATCTAGATAAATGGGCCAAAAAATGGGCATGTCTGTATTAATGGGCATTTCTGATAAGAACTGAAGGTGCTATGTTAGGATGAAAAACATCGTTAACTTTATAATACTGCACCATTCAAGATATAAATCTGAAAGTTACAAACAGGCTCCAAACGCAGATGTCCAGAATACTGAGTTTGATGTTGGACTCAAACCTGTTATTTCTGACAGCTCGAGCTGGCAGTTTGATGCTGTTTGGGTTATGTCCATTCAGAGCATCGCTGCACATTATAATGAACACTTTAAATGCCAATTTGGTGATTTTGTTTTTTTTGTTGTATTAATTTTCACATCTGTTCTTGTAATTAATATAAACTTTAGAAATTTTTAAATACAGATTGTGAAAAAGGGACGTAATTGCTATATGAAATTTGAGGGCAACATATATGACTAGTGATAATACCCCTGCATGATAGGATTAAACTAATAGTAGCTACTATGTTTATGGAAATAAACAAAAGAAACTTTGAAAAAAAACCTGAAGAAAGCATTTTCAAATTATAAAATACCTACGTCACAACAACTAGCGTATCTATGCCTGGACTATTTTTTACTTTAAAACAAAGCATAAAAAACCCATGCTTCACAAATCGCATATATTACAATGTATTACATTGGTTTACAGATCTTTTTTGCTAGAAGACAATCTAACGGCAAGTAAACATTCTTTTTGTTTAGTTTCAACCCTTATGTTTTGAATTTCACCGTAAGTAAACAACCCTCCGATATAATTCATACTTTTCTGACTCTACTAACCCGAACCATAAAACGTGAAGTTAGTTTAGGATATATGTTCTTCACCCTTAAATCAACCATATCTGAGTTAATTTATTTTCCTTGACACTTAGGAAGTGGAAATTTAAAATCATATCCCTGAGGTAAAAACCCTCCTTTGAACTCCCTCCAGACAAGTAAATCGGCTAAAAACGACAGAAATGACGAATAAACTAAACGGAACAAGATAAAAAGACTCCAAGTGTTGAGATTGAACACTCACAAGTTGCGTGGCAATCATGAGGACAGTCTTGAGTGAGAAACGGCGGCCACAGACGTCGAACAGATCTTCCAGGCTGGGCCCGAGCAACTCCATGACCAGCGCATTGTACTTGCCGCACGGGCCGAAGTAGAACACGTCCGGGATACCGTCTGGCAACACGACCACACATCAGCGACACTCGACAGGGAACAAGGGAGGGGGGAGGAAAAGGTAGCATCTGGAGGAGAGGTTACAACACAGATACCAGAGACTAGGTCACAGGACGATATCAGGAAGATAGTTTTAACATTGACATGCGTATTTTGAATCTCAAATCCATCTCGGAGCCTGTACATATTGATTGAAAGACCTTAAAATGCATTTCATATAAATTACGGCAAATGCCAATATACATACAGTATTTATGGCTGGTAAGTTTGATAACATACACTGCGACTGTACAACACAACAACTTTCACCAAATAAACCTTAATCTGAAAATACGTGTTTATGCTATTTCATCTTTTGAATGTGATTGAAGAACATCAGTGTTTGGAAGAACCCTAAAAAAGACTGGTATAAACAATTAGGCATGATTCACTACGGAACAGTGTATTTGTACAAGATATAACAATTACATTATATTATGGTGTTGTATCCAAGGTCTTACATGTTTACTCTTTAACTTTTGAAAATACAACGCAGAAATTATGATTAAGTATTCTACACTCCAGAATGTTTATAATAAGTATTCTCCACTCCTGGATGTTTATAATATAACTCACTCATACTGAGGTTTACACCTAACCTCATAGGGTGAATGTGTTATGTCACAATTCTAAACTACGGTTTCCTAATGACGTCTGCCATGAAAATAACAACACATACAATTATAACACTACCTTCTATGAAATTTTGAAAGTTTTTGAGCCTTTTATTTAATTTGATTAATTTTAATTATTAATTCAGTTTTAATTGTAAAACATTGCTTATAAACTGTCTGACATTTTCCCAAGACTCTCTAAACATATATCTTTGCCAGTAACTTGTATCAAAGGAAACTGAAGTACAAGCTGGGAAAAACATTAATAATCTACACTATTAAAACATATTAGCTTTAAAATAGAAACCAAGAAATATATACTACAGAAACAACAGTAGGTTTACAGTAACTTCAAGCTTGAACATTGAACAACCTTCTTAGGTGCAAAAATGAAGATTATTTTCTAAGCAATACTTCTTGTTGACCGATTGATTTCGTACAAGCACTAAGAATCAGCAGTACGAGTACGAATTTGTGTATGAATTTCATTTATGAGCTAACGAGCCAGTATATCAAACCTAAATTATTATTCCATAAGCTTTTATCCAGGGTTTGTGGCTACTTCAACTCTCTGAGCTCTACTGGATCTTTGGGAAAGATTTCACTATAGTTTGTTGGGCATTATCAAGAATTTTACATATGAAAACTAGGGGTTTCAAACATCAAAAAAATATTACTAAACAAAAACTTGTAGTGGATATTATTATCCACAAATACAAACATACAATTCAATGACAATGTTCAGAATACATAAATAACAGCTGGCGATAACAACACTGGAAACAACATAAATCTTGTTGATGAGTTAATTGGGCATGTAATCTTCTTTCACGGGAAATTTCAGCTTGATCTGTCCAGTAGTTTTTGCACGATAGAGCCACGAACAAATAAACATATATTAAGATTTGTAATCTTAGTGCGATTAAAATTGTTGCTAAATGTCAACAACTACAGATTGACAAACATTTGGTGACCAATGAAGTGAAGAAAGGGCAAACAACAGACTGGAAATCGACATTGCTTTGTTATGGGGTACAATAATTGGATGAAGAAGATGAACAGTGCAGTCCAACAGCTACGTTATCAAACGATTACCAACTCTTTGCAATAATAACTAATAAACATAAAATGAACAAGGAAATTATTTTTATGACTTCATTACATCTGGTTACCCAAAGCATTGTACTGCTGGAATTATAATTGTTGTACAAGTCAACAACTCGGGCCACAAATAAATGACTCACAGTTACTTTACTATAACTTCCACAAACTTAACAATCAAAACTACTTTTTTGCACCCGCTTAGTCCTCGAGTGGGACATAAAAGGCAACAGATGTCCTTATTAGTCTCTAAAACAATTAAAATAAATCGGATTCGGTAACACAACAGCTTCCAAATGATCTAAAGGCATTCGAACCCGTCAGAGAGACAAATGGGAAATCTATCACAGGTCGACGCGAGATGCCAAGCCACGAGCCACCGATATTTATTTAGAGAGGCAATTACACATGATCTCATCGCTGACTACCGAATCTGCGGTTCAGAGTGAAACCCCACTCGAGTAAGCCGTCTTTGACGAGATCACGCGACAACCTTGCACACGCATTCACACCTGCTACATATTCAATACCACACACACTGGTTCTTTATTCAAGCATTACTCTCCCATCCCAACCTTTCATACACAATGTGACGTCTAAAACCTTTCATACTCTACTCAATGTATTGTGATGATGGAAAGTGAACAAACATTAAAAAAAGTCAGTGCGCTAATAGCCAAACCTCCCATGAAATTAAACAGAGAGCAATTACTGTAGTACCAGCACTAAAGACAAAACGGTTATCTATGGCTGCATTGTAGAGTTTATGACAATATGATTATTTAACTTTCGATATAAAAAATGATTAGAAAAAATTGTTCATAGAACATAAATTTATGAATAGATGTATTAAAACGAGTTCGCACGCAGCAAGCTGACGTGAGGGAAGTGAATTTCCACATAAAAACTTTTAAAACTCAAAATCATTGTAAAAACAAACATTAATTCCAATTTTTATTGAAATCTGAAAACATTGATTTTTTGGCTGTTCTGATGCTCCTGGTTTCATTTACATGCAAAAGCTGGGAATACAATTTTGCGCATTATAATATTAGGAGAAGATCCAGTCAGGCTTTAATGTAGGCGTGAGTTGCTGGGGATGATAAAAGTACTCTAACAAAGGAATAACAGGCTTTTCTAGTGTAAAATCCCCATAAGACAACGTACTGTGTTTAGTCAAAACACATTTTCTTTAATAACTCAGTAAATATTTATGCTAGAATGACGAGAGAGGGCTTAAAACTTTTGCCTTACTAATTCCCATCTTTTAACATGCATTAATTGTACATCCGAGGCTCTTCTGACCCTTTTTGGGCCCAAAAACTCGAAATTTTAAAGATTAATCCCTAAAAAAGGGGTTTAGAGTTTTCCGATTGTTTTGCCCAACGAACTTGTCCAACTTTACTTGTCCGAACTTGTCCGAACAGAAAGGAACATCCCTACCTAATTTGAAGTAAATTGGGCAAAAAATGTGACCGATAAGAGTGCAAACACACATACATTTTATTTCATTTACCAAAAAATATTTTTGAGGAACAAAATTTAGAAAAATTTAAAAGACTTTTAAAAAATTACCTACTAACTTTAAACTTATACTCTTTTGAAGATTTTTGTTGTTGTTGTTGAATAATCATCACTAATTTTTCTTGTACTCTAGATTTTAATTGTTTTGCTAGTATTAATTGTTTTTGTTCTCTTTTTATCATTAATTATATAAACAATTATTAGAGCAGGCCTCGTGAAGAGATTCTTTTGTATTTCTTTAGAATTATAATTTGTGCCATGAAGTATATTGTGACGCTATTCAATGTACAATATGTATATTGGTGAATAAAGATATATTTGAATTTGAATTTGAATATATAAAATTTTGAATGACCCCCAAAACGTGTTCGGGGGTCACGTTAGGAACTGCTATGGTGGTCCCGGGCTTAAGTTTCACTGTGCGGGTCATGCTAGTAGTTCACTTTCCAAAGGAAATTCACTAATAACAAGTCCTGACAATCTGATTCTAACCATAATATAAAATAAACGGTATCAGGAAACTGACACATACTTTCTCCCTTTCAGCCCAACTTTAATGAATAAATTACTTTTTATTTACTAAACATAGAATACAATGCACGGTCGAATGTACAACAAATCTTGTAAACAAGTTGTTTTAAAAAATATCCACCCAAATCCCTGTTTAGGAGGCACTTCAGAATCCATCGCTACACACGTAATTTTAAGAGGGGAAATGCCCCCTATTCAGGGTTATTAAGGGGCAACTTATTTAAAATTTCCTTTGTTGGTCAATGATCACTTGACAAGCATATCAAGTTTGAACGAAATTGATCAATAAATAAGAGAGAAATAGTAATTTTTGTATTCCCCATAAGAATAACATTGGACAACGCACTGCATTTACCGCAAAATGAAAATTTAAATTTTCTCCGCAACTAGTAATCGTAGAATAGTAATTCAAAATACTAAGTTAATTAAGTTTTTTGAGCTCTTTTTAATGGTGAATAGTAATATTTTTATATTTATGTGTTTTTTATGAAAAATCCAAAAAACTGAATTTTTGATATTTTAAGTCTTGTAATTTCTGAATCCGAATTTTTACAGATATGCGGGTGGTGTCATTTTGTTGGAAAACTAAGTTCTAAAAACGACTAAAGTTTAATCAAAATCGTTAGAGCCGTTTTTGAGAAATCTCGATTTTTCTTGTTTTTTGGGGGATAATTACCCTTAAAAATAAAAAAATCAAAAAATGAAAAAACGCCTGGAGATATCGTGGTTACAAAATTATAGGTACCTACATACAAAATTTCATAAAAATCGGACCATTGGTTAGGGCTCTAGCTCTGTACACATCCATACAGACAGGCAGAGAGACAGACAGACACACAGGCATCACGTAAAAATAACTTTTTTGGGTTCACGGAGCAACAAAATTATGGGTACCTACATACAAAATTTCATAAAAATCGGACCATTGGTTGGGGCTCTAGCTCTGTACACATCCATACAGACAGACAGAGAGACAGACAGACACAGACACACAGACATCACGTAAAAATCACTTTTTTGGGTTCACGGAGCACCAAAATTATGGGTACCTACATACAAAATTTCATAAAAATCGGACTGTTGGTTAGGGCTCAAGCTCTGTACACATCCATACAGACAGACAGAGAGACAGACAGACAGAGAGACAGACAGACACACAGACATCACGTAAAAATCACTTTTTTGGGTTCACGGAGCACCAAAACGAATATTTCCACTAGCAACTCAAATTCGAAAATTTTGACGAAAACAATACTTTCTCCATATACTATGTATAAGGGGAGAAAGTAAAAGTGTATTTAGATAATCACACGACCAAATAAAAAGTCATCTTCTGCACTATACAAACAAACATTGAAACTTTAAAGGCCAAAGGGGCAACCCCTAAGAAATATTGGGCATTTTCTGAATTTTGACATATTTAAATAAATAAATCCTTATTGTCACATCAACGTTACAATCATAGCATAGCTACAAACAAAACAGGTGGCATTATCGAAATATTATTCTAATTTAAACTTATTAAAATACCTTAAATCGAGATTACAAGTTCTTAAAACAAAATAAAAGGAAATAAAATGTTATTACATCAAAATAATTCATGCTATTGATTTTGCAACTTCAGTGTCAGTTAAATATTCATTTACACTATGTAGTACGTCTTGCTCAGCAGAAAATCAGCAAGGCTGCTTTTGAAAGAACTGGTATTGATCAACTTTTTAAACGTTGGAGGTAATCTGTTAAAAAGTTTTTCCCCATATATATGTTGGTGATTTTTCTATTAACTTCGGTCGGTGTCTAGGATATTGAAAATCGTTTGTAAATCCTGTGTTATATATGTGCTCAAAGTTTTCATTACATGAATTATTAAAATTTGACTGCACCATTAACAATATTTTAAAAATGGTTAAATTTGGCATGGCGGATTTCCTTTTAGATTACAATATACTCCTCTAGCCCGGCTACATTGGGACTGAATGCTCGGCTGGATTACAAAATGGCCGGTGCACGGCATTGTTCCGAAAATGCACAGCTCCGAAAGGCAGTACTCCGAAATTAATATGTAATTTCAAAGGCATTAGTCCGAAATGCATAACTCCGAAAATTCACTACTCCAATAGCAGTGTTCCAAAATGCACTGTTCCGAAAATGTTTTCGGAGTAATGCCTTTCGGGGTAATGCTTTCGGAGCAGTGCATTTCGGAGTACTGCTTTTCGGAGCTATGCATTTGCGGTACATTTTCATTTGGATGGGTCAAAAGGGGTCAGGAGGATTTTAATTTGCGACATTGGCCAATGAAAAGAGACTAACTTGCCACACTTACAAATGCTGACACGCAGGATCTTCGTCATATCCATAATGAGGCCTAAATTGGCTTATTGATGTAAGGTGCTAATTGGATCTAATTGTCTTTATTATCCTACACCATTACTGCGCTTATGTGTTACTTATTTTTTTTTAACAAATAAGCTTACATATTAATACACTTTTTTAAAACAATTCTGAACCGATTGTGACAATTGAGTTATCAAAATATTTTTCTTGATTATTAGTTGTGCATAAAGTTATTTATTTTATTCGGAGTATAGCTTTTCGGAGCAGTTAATTTCAGAGCGATAACTTGTTGATGATAAAATCATGTGTGTGACATTAATCCAAAAACACGTAACTCCGAAAGGCAGTACTCCAAATAATTACACACTTTTGAAGGCATTATTCCGAAATGCGTAGCTCCGAAAACCATTGCTCCGAAAATGCACTACTCCGAAAGCAGTATTCCGAAATGCACTGTTCCGAAAATATTTTCGGAGTAATGCTTATCGAAGCTACGCATTTTCGGAGCAATGCATGGATCTCCAAAATGGCCAAACAAACTAGTGGTATTTCATAAATTTATAATACCAACTTAAAATAAACGTACATAATAAACCTTTATAAAATCAACAAAATCAAAATCAAAATCAACTTTTAAGATCGTTTTAAGTAATGAAAAGCATTGAAATAAAATCACTTGTCAACTGTAGTGATTTACTTTATTTATATTTTGTCTAGAAACTAAACTAACAATTTGACTCCAGTCGATTTCTACTGTGGGAAAACCGTCCATGGACGGTGATTCGTTTTGCTGAAGCCTGTTAGACCATTCGACGGCCACACTACCAAGGTCAGACTAGAGGGAGTGTACTTTTCATGTATTTCAAAATTAGGTTTTTATAGCTGTTAAACTAAAAAAATGGTATGATAAAGACTGTGGTAGTCTATTAGAAGGTACTAGTAAACAGATAAGTGGATTTTATTCTAAAACAGTTTAGTAACTTTTACAAATAAAATAAAAACATGTGCTTAAGTAAACACAAACAAAATTAATTAGTTTGAAGTATCCAACACTCATAATGCATCTATCAACATTCTCAGGAGTGACAGGATATCATCTTAGTGGTCGGTGGTTCTTCACTTCCAAACTTTTGTAATTTATTTTAGGGTTATATGTGTAATTTGAATCTGTTTGGGGCTTCAAATTGCATAGGTGCCCTAGAATATAATTACTAAAACAGTTGGTATCTCTGATTAACACTTCCGCTGCTGCAAACATGTTTAAAGATGAAATTTGCATAAGTTTCTATACTGAACCCCGATCAGGGTCAGCATCAGCCAACGTGTTAAATGACAAAATATTTAACAGGCTTTAACATCTTGACATATCTATAGCGCTAATTTTGAAATACTTGTTATCAAATGAGAAATCTGCTGATATTTTCTAAACATATCAAAATTTTGAAAATATTCTAAAACCTCTTAAGGCTTTGCCCCATTAGCCTTTAAAGGTTGAATGTTTATCTATTGCCAATTCCCGTAATGCGCCCCTCCGGCTTACAAGGGTCGTTGATGCGAGTTGACAATACGAAAATGTATCGACATACTGATACTTCAATCTATGTATTTTATAAAATGATAGACAAAAAGGCTAATATTATAGCTAGGATAACGATGAGAGACTCCCAACTAAAAACAGAATAAACTGGGAAGGAAGAAAGGAAAAGGCGGACTTACGATTTGGATGGCAATCATAAGGATGGTTTTGAGGGAGAAGGTGCGTTTACAGATGTTAAACAAATCCTCAAGGGTGGGTCCTAGCAGTTCCATAACCAAGGCGTTATAAATACCGTCGCTGGTCTTGCCGTAAGTGAAAATGGCTGGGAACCCGTCCGGAAAGTCGTCTGGCTTGGTGCCGCCGTAGCGTCCAACTGTGCAACAACCAAGCTGTCAATCCGAGCAATCTGGGCTACTGCTACTCTACTTCATAGCACACTACAGCGGTTACAGCAGTTACAGCAGTAACAGAGGGAGTAATGTTAGTCCCTAGAGACATTTGAAACTTGACGGCTCATGACACGAGTAAATACACACACAAGGGAAATGCCATTGATCAGCTATTACAACCCTTAACACTAATGTTTGATAACCTCCCACTGTAACAGGCGTGTCAGTTCAATCATGACACTGATTCCCCATAGACACAGTAATTTGACCACACACACAACCGAAGGAAACTTGCAAACGAATATTGATAACGATAACTTATATTATAAAATGTAGCATTCATATTATTTTTTTAACATTCTTTATCTTATTCTGATTGACCGCCAAAACCATAAATGTATAAAATCTATTCATACGGAAAAAGAGCTTTGTTATTGGAAGTAATTTGATTCTTTTAACTTTTATTTAATCTACAAATTAATGGGATCACAATTAAAAATTATTCATATCTGTTTATGAAGAACTAGATGTTACCTGCAGGCTTCACCCTGTAAAATGATTTATAAAAACTATGACAGTTGTGTGTGCTATATTCAAGATCAGCTCTTTGTATTTTCATCAGTTTATACAAAAATGAAAGTCCATAAGGCATACATGGGAACTTTGATATATACACTTTGCCGTGGGGCAAAGCCCTATATAATTTTCACAACTTTAATATGCCTATATGTTACTCAGGACTATCGAGTACCTCTCTGCCAAATTTCAGCTCAATTAGTCCAGTGGTTAGAGCGTGATTGAGCCACAAATATCTTAACAAACATTAGGGGTGGGTGAGTACTCAAGTCTTTGAGTACCTGTCGAGTATTTTCTACTACTCGAGGGCCGAGCGAGTATTAGAGACTACTCGAAATTTCGAGTTGAGTAGTTGAATACTCCCGCCGTTTACCCCAGATCGTTGAAAATAGCGTAGTTACCCCCACCATTTACCCACGTTTACGGCGCTAACCAATGTTTAACAAAATAAGTGACTGAAATAAAGAAAATAAGCTTAAAATCTATTTTTAGCTCATATATGAAAGGGGGGGACATTGACAGGTGGGTTATTTATGGATACCTGTAAGTTAAGATAAGAAAGAGAGAGGCACAGGGAGTGTTTGGGTCGAGGTCAAAAAATCACTTTCTTGTTAAAATGTTTTGGTTTTGATAAACCAACCCAAAATATTTGTATGGATATATATTTGTAACACTTGTCTTTTGTTTGTTATGGTTTGTTATAGTATAGCCTATATATATTTTTCCCTTTACATCATTATTCATTCATGGTAAAATAAAGGTTAAAATGATATAAATAATAACATTAATAATTCAATAAAACTTTATGATTATAATTAAAGTTTAATATGTAAAAACATTATTTTCAATACAACAAATAAAATTAGTTTATTTTTTATTTTTAAAGAACTACTTGACAACTCGATACTCGAGTAGTTTGGTTCAATACTCAACTCGACTCGATTTAAAAAAACTACTCGCCCACCCGTAACAAACATACAAACTTCCACATTTCTAATATCAGTAGGATTGATTCAACAGTGTCCCTGATATTCCTTATCCGCACATCTATATTGCAATAATATGTCATATCAGAAGTTTCATCCACTGATATTAAGAGGGTGTTGAGGTCAGCAGCCATTTTTTATTTTTAATCCATTGTTAAATTTAATGCATAATACCTCGTTTAATCGTGATAAGAACATTATGATTCATATCTCAAATTAAAGTTCTCTTCTACAGCTGAAATAGACGCCTTTTTATTTATTATATATATTTACAATACTGAGTCAGCAGTATTTCCTCCTTATCAGTAAAAAGACAAAATAAATTGAATTCAAAACACAAGTCAACTATTTAAAAATAACATAAAAGGTGATCACATACTAAGTGGTCCATGCTGCTAAACATGGTAATTTTTTTATATAACTAGGGCTTTTACAAAATTATTAACGTATTAAATATTTGGCAAATTAGCTCAACTCATCTTAAGGCATTATATTATTATTACTGATAAGCATGTTTACACTGGGAGTTACTATCAAAAGTCGTCAACATTCTTTAGAACGACAATCATTTGTTGACAACATTTTGGTTAACCCCGCCAAAAGTTTTTCTTGTCAACATTTGTTGGCAATTCCAGTATAAATATGCCTTTGCTAACAAAATAAACATTTTAGTGGTACCTTTGACAAAGAAATATTCTAAAAATTATAGCATAACACGCTGCACGAAACTTCACTGCTGCTCATTGAGTTTCCTAACTTTCAATGTCACTTAATGTCTCTAAGCAGAATTAGGCAGTGAATTGTGCCTAGATTTTAAATTAAACTTTAAACAAACTAAGAGATTATAACAAACAAATAAAAAAACACCCTTAAGCCTTCCTTGGATTTGGTTTATGAAACCACGTTCAATATCATATAGGGTATAGGCTTTCTTAAGTTTTTAAAATGTGAGCTTTGTGTTTTCTTTATTACCAGCATAGTTAGCCTCATCCCTTAATTTTAAAGAGAGGACTTGTGGGCCCACGGAAACATCCATTTGTGAAAAGGATATTATAACAAAACTAGCAACCAACGGCACATATTTATTAAGTAATAATATTGATTGCATTTGATAAATAACTTCAAAAGCAAAAAGTTACAAACTTGTTATATTTTGTGGGGCAGAAGAGTTATAACGAGGGCAACCAGTTACGCTCGTGCACGAGAGAGATAGAAGATTGTTCCTCCCTATTGTTACAGTCCTACTGTGTCAGGTTTGTCGACTCTGCAGTATTGGTCACAATATTTCACAACACTCATACAACCTGCGACTCGAGCGTTATTTGTCTTTCTCTCTGCAGTTTTATACAGTCATATCGTAGTAGTTACAACACAGTTATATTATTAAAAAATAAGTCTAATTTAAAAAAAATTAACAGTATATAAATTTCTGTAGAAATAATATTTATTATTAACAACACCTTGACACTTGGCCTCACAATTTTATTTATTTACTTAAGGTTATTGTTCACTAAAGGAAGGAAAACACAAGTAATTTGTTTATGATAGTAGTAGTAAACTATTGCAAGTTTAGGATATTATTCACCTATTATCACCAAATAAAATAATTTAAATTCAGTTTTAATAATAATAATAAATTAATAAGTTCAGTTTTCTTACACTTTCCACACTAACTGTCATAATGTAAATTACTTTGGGTAATGTACTAAATTTTTTAACTGATCAAAGATTAAATATAATTTTAAACAGTAACTTATCTTTAGAATAAGAGTCTGAATCTGTAGAGTAATAGATAACAATTCAAAATAATAGATTGTAGGATGGTAGATTAAAAATAATCTATTCTATCAATGAGTAAAAATATTTAGGCAGTGTAATTTGGATGGAAACCATCTGTTCTCAAGTGGTTTGTTGTTGTATTTAAGACCTTTATTTATATATTAACTAGTGGCTTGAAGGGGCCTAAGCCCCTAACCTTGCTCCAATAATACTCTGGCTTCATCAGTTCGTAAATAAAGTAGACTCTTAATCACATGTTTTAATGTAAACAAAGCAGACTTATGGGAGATGTTTTACGTTATAGATCGTTTGCTGGCCTCTTTGTAGAAATACCGCTATTTTTCCCGAGTCCCTGGAATCAAGAACTTTAATTTGAGCCATCTCCCATCATCCTGCAATTTGCCAAACTCCCACAATTTTGACTTAAAAATTTTGCTTACAGAATTATATATAAAGATAGCTTAAAGTAGGTATTTTTCGCTTGAGAGAAAACCGTTACCGAAAGCAATAGACATTTTCCACTTAAATTACATATACACGACTTATCCTGCAACTGAAATTTTGAAATCACAACAATACACACAACGTACAAAAATTCACTTTCTTACAGTTTGGCATAATTCACGAGATTGAGGTACAAAAACCCAAGTCAGTTAGCTTGGTCGAAGCAACAATCAATAAAAGCTGTTATTATTTAAGCGAGTGGAAACATAAGGGGCAGCGAGCGAAAACACTTTTTGCTCACTAAACAGAAAACATCTGTTTTACAATGTGTTTATAAAATACAGTTGTAAAAAAGCAGTTTAGACACGCTTGTAGGAAAAATATTTATAGCCCCGAAAATATCTCCATATCAGGGATTTCAAATGGCAATTTTAATGATCATCCAACATATAATCACCAGGATTCCCAGCAAAGAGAGTTATGTAGTAGTTTACTTTTGTTGTATAAGTAAAATAGATTAAATACATTAATTCACTTTGGAAAAAACTGAGATTGGAAGGTGTTTAAAAGATAAATAGCCTAAATACTAATGAACACAAAAGGCTGTAAAAACCCATTAATCTCTTGACAACTGTTTGCAACAGTTGTACCCTATCAAACACCGTTTTGTAGTTTAAAGAAGTAATATACTAAACAAGGCTATAAAACTTGGTATTTTATACACTGAATAGCAATAGAGAAACACTTCAAATAACTAAAATATGTGCATTTATTTCCTAAAAATGAAAAGCTTTCAGTACTAAATTTGTAACAACGGTTAGCACCAATAACCATTTGTTGGACTAGGCTTTACACATTTAAACTCTTATTCTGGAAATTGTGACAAAGTTCTAGGCTTTTGCACAGAGCTTCGGTTCTTTCTTAACGACAATTTCAAATATTATTTATGGAGACAGTTCCGAGAGTACAGAGCGGTCATTTACTGTTATCTGAAAGGCATTAACCATAACAGTTTCTTATGTAACAGTCTGGCTCGGGTGTCGGGTAGTTTACAACCCGATGCTGGCAGCATCCATTCATAACTGGCCAATATCACATTCCTATCTCTCTTATTTGATTCAAAGTCTGCCAGTAAATATTGTGTAACGTGACCTTTAACACTCAATACGTTTCAGATACTTAATTTATATTTCACAATCTTAAAGAAATAAAACTACAAGGTTAAAGTAACTTACTTTAAAAATTAAACAACTGAATTTGTCAGTTAATAAAGTAATTAGTAAGGCCTAAATTTAGTTATATATATTTTTTTTAAATGAGGGTGTTAATTTTTTTATAATCAAACGTATTTTTTAATTTGAAATACTAAAAACACCACATGAGTTTTTGGAGTATCTAGAATAATTCAAGTGAGCAAAGTCAGACCTTTCTTACAACATGGAACAAACAATTAATCAAATAAATTTGAAAGTCATCAATCTAACATATAAAATTCCCGTGTCACAGTGTTTGTGACAAAACTCCTCCGAAACGGCTTGACCGATTCTTATGAAATTTTGTGTGTATATTCGGTAGGTCTGAAAGTAGGACATAAACTTTTTTTTCGATAGGCGAGTGAGCGAAGCGAACGAGCTCATATTGAAAATGAACGAGTATTTGACGTAAAACAAATTCAATGACATTAGGACAGGACAACGTCTGTCGGGCCAGCTAGTAATTTTATATAAAGATTAAAGATATTTTTAGGTTATACGAATTTTACCAGTAACCTAAATGTTAGAATCAAGAATTTTACCAACCATTATATAGCCAATTGTTTCATTAGGTTTTATCAAGAGAATACATATATACGCTAACTAGCTGGCCCGACAGACGTTGTCCTGTCCTAATGTCATTGAATTTGTTTTATGTCAAATAATTGTTCATTTTCAAGATGAGCTTGTTCGCTTCGCGCATTCGCCTCCCGGATTAGCTCGTTTGCTACGCTCACTCGCCTATTTTTATATAGTGCTAACTTCGACATCAAAAAAAGTTTTGAGTTGCCATTCAAGTAGATTTGTTATTTTCGTAATTAACATATGTTTATGCCTTTCAAGTATGTTTAGATATAATCCTTGTTAACAGATGTTTGGTGTACATAACTGAACTTTGATCAAATCAATGGGAACTTTGAAGGCCAGTGGGACAGAGCCCTTAAGTCGGATTACAAATTTTCTTTTATAAAAACCTTGTCCTGACATAAACAAACTCAAAAGAAAAAAATTATTCAATGTCGTGCACTTATTCTCAAGTTATGCTGTGACCAATGGAAATGGGGGTTCATTTTGATAAATTATATATAAGATTAAATGACAAAGTACAAATATAAAATAACAGATAATACACAAAAAGGCTTAAACATTTTCACTGAGCAACTCAGAAATATTACAGTCCATAAAGTCATAAACTGATTAAAATGCTTTAAGCTTCAATCAAACTGATCCAGTTAATTTAAACTGATGGTGGCAATTCTCTTATAACTAGTGTTAACTTATTAAACAATCTTATTTGCTGAAAATTATAGCTATTCTATGTCATAGTCAGTCTTTCGGTGGGAGTACTCTTTATTGTACTTTATTGAATAAAGAGATTTTGAATTTGAATTTAAATGTAACTACAGTTGGGAGCCTTTTTTTGTGTTACTCAACACAAAAAGTAACATGATGCTCACCATGTGTTCCTAGCAGTTTGTAGAACCTGTACTCGAGATGCAGTTGAGGGGCTTTGGACTTCATGGGTTCCTGTAACAACAATACAACACTGTTACTACGGCAACGACACTCAGAACATTTGGAAATCTCCAGAAAACACTACAAGAAATTTCAAGTTAACGTTACATCTACTCTTCAAGACCACACTCCCAACAACAAAGTAGGTGATATCGCTTAGAAGAACTGTAAAACACTTTCTAATATATTACAATTACCTATTGCGATTGTTCTTTTAATGAACACACCGATTGTGATTGGTTTTTAATGAATACGTTACCGATTGTGATTGTTCTTTTAATGAACAATCAGCATGACTTATGATTAATTTTTAAGGTATTTGACCCTTTGAGCGCCAAGGGCCTACTCGATCGGCTTTTGAATCTGCCGCCTAAAATCATTGTTATTTGCTGTATTAGCTGTTATTGCACTGTTGCAAGCTCTGTCTGCGTCTACGTCTGATATGCGGTGCAACCTGGTAGACAACAAACGGAACTAACTTGTCCAACATTTATGCTGCAGTAACACTTGGTCCAATCAAGTTGGCCAAGCAGTCTTAGGCGCCAATCCCCTCGGCCAGGGAATGGTGCTTGGATCAAGGGTTCAAATTCCATCTCAATCAGTCGTTTTTACGTCAACTCATTATGAGTTCTCCTGCCTGTGGCAGAGTTGAGGGGGAGGGCGAACCTTATAAGCAAACGGTCGATGGCACAGGTCCAAGCTGACGGGATGGGTGAATTCTTTGTGAGTTGAACATCTGATCTCGTGCTAAATTTTACCTTTCATTCTTACAGTGTGTGGGTCGGAAGCTTATTTTTTTTCAACGTTGTCTGTCTGTTTGCAAAATTTATCTCGGAATCCAGCAGACCGATTTTGTTAAAACTTTGGAATAAGGGGAATTTAGACCTAAAAATCTATTAATAAAAAAAAAAACCCCAAGAAAAATTCATACGTTGTAAAAAATCTCTTTGGAAATTTTAACATTGGGCTTATGGAGTTTCAAATCAAAACAAAAGAAATATAACAACTGAATAATTTAACCAGTGAACTGTCAAAGTAGCACTTTCAAAAACACAAGTATCAACAAATGACTCCTTTAAAACAATGACTAGTCGTAATCATAGTCAAATTTATTTATTTATTTGTATGAACATGTAGTACAAAAAATAGCGTCTACACTTCTAAACACTAAAATATAAACTAAAATACAATTACAATTGCACACTTATTTTAAACACTGGATTAATAATGTAAAACAATATTCTAATTTTGATGTCACTGCAAAAAACTAAAACAAAAACAAAAGTAATTTTCAGCTATTGATCAACTCCACCAAAGAAGACTTGAACCATTGCATAAAGATTACATAAACCTATTGTTTGGACATTGTTTTTAGCCACGAAACGAATCAAATACCACCGAGTATGGCTCGGTCTACCCGGCACAACACAGACTACTCAGAGCCACAACAAGCTCGGCACTCAAAGGGTTACTAAGAAAATATGACTCTTATTAAATTGGTGTATGGTATCTAAATCTGTCTGTCCAGTTGTCTGTGTCTTCTGCAATAGAACTTCCCTCTAGCATCTGACCCAAAGGCCTTTAAAATATTAAACCTAACACATAGCTTTTTTACACATCACAAAATGTATAGCAGGCACACAAAATGTAGGAGGAAACGGAGTCCTTTAAGTCCCTTGAAATCAGTTTAGTTTGTTTATGCGTAGAATGTTAGGTATAACAGAGGGGCTACTTAGTCTAATACAACCTGTTGAATGTTGTTGTTCAATATCATGGCAGATTAACATTTGTTGAAAGAGCACTTTCTCTCCCTCCTTAGTATTTTGACATAGTTCAAGTTGTAAAAATCCCAACAAATTGTTGTTCAATCAACATAATGTGCTTTAATCCAATTGGAACTATACCAATTAACTTAACTTATCAAAACTTATTTTCAGAAAGACATTCACTCATCATATTTCTTTTAACATTATACTGAAAACTAAAATTTCTCAAAGTACAAAAATTAAGCACCATAATATCAAAACTATCTATGGTTATTCTCATCAAACAAACACTTTTCATCCGTGAAATGAACATTTCTACACAGACATACCAATATCAATCAATTAATTTGATTTTAATTACATCATTTCAGTTACGGTATTTGATTTTATCCAAATTGGTTTTTTTGTCTGACTTCCCTTGTTTGCCATAACATTAACCTGTTCCTCCTTAAACTTCCAATTACATTCTCATTCAGTGTAATCCCTTTTTAAAATTAAACAATAAATTACTACTTAGTGCCTTTTAAACACTAAAAAGCCTTTAACACATTTAAACCGTTAATTTAGTATGTTGAAAATATTTGTGAGACATTGTTTTGTGTAAACAATTTCATTTATTATAACAAGAAACCCAAAAGGAGTGATAATTTTGTCAGTCACAGTATTTGCCGAGTACCAACAAGCAGCCGTAAATACTTCTGAGTGACAAATTACGGCTTCGTGGCTTACATAATGCCGACTGCTCTGGCAGCTCTGCGGCAGGAAGAGCGTCACAGCGTACAGATAACACTAAAGTGCTTCAACGAGTGCTTCTCGTGATAAACAATTGATTATTAGTTTATCATAAATACCATATCGTACACATCGTACTTCTGGTGATTATAATAAAGCTCTGCAAATTAGGATGTGAAAGCTTTTAGCAAACCAACCGACAACTCAAGATCTCAATTACAATATTTGTTTATAACTTTCTATCAAAAATATTTGATAACTCAGGAATATCTTACTTGGGTTGTACGGTACAAATATATCAATTTTATCAAAGCTAAATTTGACCGTTACATTATGATAAAGATACAAGACCCATCCCAATGAACCACAAGCTTACTATGATTGTTACAATAAACCTTGAGTAGGTAATGCTAAACCTACAGTATACTTAAAGATTGATATCATTTTAGCGAATTTCCCCTATAGGGAAGAAGCTATTACCGTAGGTCTCATGGTAAGACTTAAGCCCGAGACCATGATAACTTTTCATTTTGAGGTCCCCAGATGCCAAAAACACCATTCGTTCAAATTTTAGCGAATTTCCCCTATAGGGAAGAAGCTATTACCGTAGGTCTCATGGTAAGACTTAAGCCCGAGAACATGATAACTTTTCATTTTGAGGTCCCCAGATGCCAAAAACACCATTCGTTCAAATTTGTATATATGTATATATATATATATATATTTATATATATATGTGTCCGCAAGCACGATAACTCTCGTAAAAAAGGTCCGATCTTAATGAAATTTGGTACAAACGTGTAAAGTACCATTTATTTGAACGAGTTCGAAAACCAGACGAATTGCACCATCCAAAGGGGGGTTTTGGGGGGGTTTTGTACCCCAAAAATGGGTTTTTTGGGGTTTTCACATGTAAATTTTATTAAAATCAAATTTTAATTTTCACACCATTGAATATTACATAAAAAAAAAAAACAATTTGGTATCTTGATCATTGCTCTACGTCAATTGGTTACTGAGACATTGAAAGTGCTAAACACAGTACGTTGTCTAATGTTATTCTTATGGAGAAAAAGAAAAATTGAATATCTCGCTTATTTATGAACATAAACTGACGAAATTTGGTATATGGCTTCATCTGGTTGTGGTTTAATGTTGTTTGTACATAAAAACAATTTTTCGCCTATGGTTCCTGTAGCAGCAAACCTAGGTACTCGGTCCCCATGTTATTCTTATGGAAAATAATTAAAATGTTATATATCGCTTATTTATGAATGTATATGGATGAAACTTGGTATGTGACTTCACTTAGCTGAGTTCTATTGATATTTGCATAAAAACCCATTATTTTGTGTTCCTTGTTGCAGCAAACCTGCGTACTCATCCCCAATGTTATTCTTATGGAGAATAATTAATATTTTAAATATCGAATGTTTGTGAAAATATTTCACATTAATCTTGTTAAGTGGCTTAACGTGTCATGTTATAATTCATTGGAAATTCGCTGAGTTTGCAGGTTTGCTGCGACGGGGGTATTTATATATGTGTATATATATATATATATATATATATATATGTGTGTCCGTAAGCACGATAACTCTCGTAAAAAAGGTCCGATCTTTATGAAATTTTGTACAAATGTGTAAAGTACCATTTATTTGAACGAGTTCGAAAACCAGATGAATCGCACCATCCGAAGGGGTTTTTTTTTTGGGGGTTTTGTACCCCAAAAATGTGTTTTTTGGGGTTTTCACATGGAATTTTAATTTAAATCAAATTTCAATCTATACCATTGAATTCAGCTTAAAAAAAAAAAATTTGGTATTTTGATCATTGCTCTACGTCAATTGGTTACCGAGATATTGAAAGTGCTAAACACAGTACGTTGTCTAATGTTATTCTTATGGAGAAAAAGAAAAATTGTATATCTCACTTATTTATGAACATAAACTGACGAAATGTGGTATATAGCTTCATCTGGTTGTGGTTTATTGTTGTTTGCACAAAAAAAATTTTCACCTATGGTTCCCGTAGCAGCAAACCTAGGTACTCGGTCCCCATGTTACTCTTATGGAAAATAATTAAAGTGTTATATATCGCTTATTTATGAATGTGTATGGATGAAACTTGGTATGTGACTTCACTTAGCTGAGTTCTATTGATATTTTGCATAAAACCCCATTATTTTGTGTTCCTTGTTGCAGCAAACCTGCGTACTCATCCCCAATGTTATTCTTATGGAGAATAATTAATATTTGAAATATCGCTTGTTTATGAATATATTTCTTATGAATCCTGTTAAGTGGCTTAGTGTGTTATGTTATAATTCATTGGAAATTCGCTGAGTATGCATGTTTGCTGCGACGGGGGTATTTAGAGAATTTCCCCTATAGGGAAGAAGCTATTACCGTAGGTGGCATGGTAAGACTTAGGCCCGAGACCATGATAACTTTTCATTTTGAGGTCCCCAAATGCCAAAAACACCATTCTTTCAAATTTATATATATATATATATATATATATATATGTGTCCGTAAGCACGATAACTCTCGTAAAAAAGGTCCGATCTTAATGAAATTTGGTACAAATGTGTAAAGCACCATTTATTTGAATGAGTTCGAAAACCAGACGAATCGCACCATCCAAAGGGGGGGTTTTTGTTTTTTTTGGGGGGTTTCCACATGTAATTTTTATTTTAATCAAATTTTAATTTTTACCATTTAATTCAGCATAAAAAACAAACAATTTAGTATTTTTATCATTGCTCTACGTCAATTGGTTTCTGAGATATTGAAAGTGCTAAACACAGTAAGTTGTCTAATTCTTATGGGGAAAAAGAAAAATTGTATATCTCGCTTATTTATGAACATAAACTGACAAAATTTGGTATATGGCTTCACCTGGTTGGGGTTTATCGTTGTTTGCACAAAATACAAAATTTTCATGTATGGTTCCCGTAGCAGCAAACCTAGGTAGGCCTAATCGGTCCCCATGTTGTTCTTATGGAGAATAATTAAAATGTTATATATCGCTTACTTATGATTGTATATGAATGGAACTTGGTATGTGACTTTACTTAGATGAGTTCTAATAATATTTACATAAAAACCCATTATTTTGTGTTTCTTGTTGCAGCAAACCTGCGTACTCATCCCCAATGTTATTCTTATGGAAAATAATTAATATTTTTAATATCGCTTGTTTGTGAATATATTTCTTATGAATCCTATTAAGTGTTAATGTTTTATGTTATATATTCATTTGAAATTCGCTGAGTATGCAGGTTTGCTGCGACGGGGGTATTTATATACATTGTGTATGAATATTTACAAATTTCAAGTGAGTAGTGACTTTTTAGATAGCATAAAATACTAACAATATTCTCTAACTTTTAAAAAATTAGTAATTCATCAAACCTATTTTATTTACAAACATTGTGAACAATCTAAATAAAGAGATATAACCAATATAGTAATGGAAGGATACAAATAATATCTATGAAATTTGTACTTAATTTAAAAAATGAAAATAGTTTTCTCGTTCACAAGGTTTCCTCTAAGTTCATTACTGATAACATGAAGCACATGCATCCGATCTAAACTGTAATTATGAATGCGAATCACTGACACACACGCAAGATTGAAACGAGGAAATTCACTGAAAACCGGGGTTAAAACAATTTGAATCCATCAAGGCCCACAAAGAGGGTCAAGGCCATAGAAGTAGACAGAGTTACGATTATAAAGTCTTGTGTGGGCTCAAGGCCTACCTCCACCACTTCAAAATAGCTCTCATCTCGTAAAACCGAGCCAAGCTTCATCAGCTCACTTTTTGTCACTTTGATAAAAGAAATTTCGTCGAGGGTCAATTGTCCGAACCGATAAGGACCCAAGGACATTCGGGCAAGTGAATTGAAAGGAATTCACACAGATGTAGTGAACTAATAAATGGCAGTCCAAATAAATCTATTAAACTTCATATTAAAAATTAAATATATGAAAACCTGTATTTTAAATATATATGAAACTAAGCAGTGGTTAAGACTTATAAAATAGAATACTCAATCATTTAAGAGGTAAATAATTCTTTTAAACCTGTCAAACTGTCTTTCAACACCTGCCTTGAACAGGCTTAAAAAGTATTGACTTCTTAAGTGGTTCAGTTTTATTTTTTTATAAATGTCAACCACTGGCTAATTTATATCTCTTTCAGGGACATTTTTGGTTTTATTTTGACACCTCTAGGAAATTGAAAAGGGGAATAATTAATAATGCTTTGTGTTAAATTTCATTAAAACAATTAATTACCAATTTCCAACAATAGCTTAGACCAGCTGAAACGTAATACTTCATAACAGTTAAAGTCTACTCTCAAGTCTAAATTGACAAAAACAAAATCCCAATCCCAATAACAAATTACACACACATTAGGAACCTCAATACTAACTCTCCATGGAACAAATATCAAAACTGTAATGGGTAAGCACTGCCTACGATTGTGTCTAAATCAATTGTCCATGCTTCTGTTGTACACAATGAGACTTGCGCAACAGCCATTGTGCACGGTATTACGGTAGGCGAGGAAATGTAAAAATTACCTTTACTCTACCAAATATTGCATGTAATAAGTAAAGAAGTAAACTATACAAAGCGGCAGAAACTTCACAGCCTTAAACAATCCAGACTTATCTTTAGAAACCATTAACAATTTCATAAATATAATTAACTTGTCCCTAAAAAGGCCACTCGAAACATGCAAAAAAGTTGGCGACTCAGAGAAATTCAGAGGCAAGAATAACAACAAGATTGGATCAGTCCAACACGGCTGCCTACTTAAAAAGGAAAAGTTTGACAAAGTTGGAACAGTAACAGCTGTGGCAAACGCTTAGTCACCACTCCACTTCTGCCGTGAATCTTAATTGTGCTAAACTCTTAATTGGCTTCTGCATTAAAATCAAATAATGGTTATATTATGGTGATAACTAATTTAATTACACCATTTATTTATGCACTTTATGTAATTTATGAACTCTAGCCTACCAATTGAAAAAAGACAGGGCTAATTGAAAATGGATTAATGTAATATATTTATATATCAAATATACAGTCATGATATATTTAAAATTAAACTTAATAATAGTTTTCATCACTAGGAGCAAAGTGGCTCTTTTTGGTGCGCGATCATGATTTAAAAGCGAGACGCAGCCGAGCTTTTAAAAACGATTAAGAACCAAAAAGACACTTTTGCTCCGAGTGATGAACAACGTTTTTTATCATAATGCGGAATTAGACTTTTAATCGGTGACAATTTTAACTATAAAGTTATATTTTTGAGGTTATGTTTACAAAGTAAGTAATATACAGTGTTTACATTTCTGTTTCCATGATGTTAAGGACTAATGTTTACAATTTCTATTGTATATGAACAAAACTTTGAATTTCACTATTCTGCATATCAAAATTAATGAAACAATAATAATTTTAAATCAGGTGACTTTTTAAGTCCTAGGACTTAAAAAATATCACAGCTAATTTTTTAGGTCCTAGGACAAAAAAGTGATGTTTTGAGTACTATTTAGAGAACAAAAAACAGGTGGATTTCGTGCAGAATGATAAAAAATGCGTTTGTAAATACTTAAAAAAAGTCTTCAACAAAAAATTACGTCCATGGATTAATTGTTAATTAATAAACCACAAAATGGTATGCAATTCATTAAAAAGGCAGACTGGGTTTTACATAGACAGAAGTTAAGATAAAATGTAACAGTTGCCACAAGCAATTGAGAGCATCTGCAATCTGTTTCATCTTACCCTCAGAGTGATGCATTCATGTTTTAATTAAAAAACCATTCTGAAATAAAATTTATCTTGGGAAATTGTTTTTTTATTTGTTAAACATTATAAAGTAAAAATACTGTTTTGCTTGAATACTGTTTTGCTTGAATGAAAGACACCAAATTTAATGTATTTGAAAATGGATTGCAGAATCGGCAATGGATAGGTCAATTTGTCATACGTTACAGGTGCAAAATTCCACCCCAATCAAAGACAATTTATACTGAGGTCACATTTTAAAATGTTATGTGTTAACCAAATTTCAACAAAATGTAACAATCAGCTATTTTCAGGGGTAATAGCCCAAACTAATCTTTTACCACGTTTGCTCTACAGATAGCAAGTATATTTGGTTCACACCATTCCATTCGGCTTTTCATTTCGGATACCCAAAAGGGAAGGGTGGGCCAAATACCGGGACTTGGAAAATAGAATGACTAACATGTGTTAAGTTACAAAGCTGGTTTAAGCCCATCTGAAACCTAACCATTATCACCTCCCCCATTTAAATTGGTCTTCTGCCCTTCTGATAACCTGTGCACAACCTAGCATGGGATATTGAAGTCCGTAGTTTGAAATCTCTTCCCTTACTCGAAAACCAATATTACAATGAGTCATAGGTAAAAAACTCCCACAGGAATCCCTTTAGGCATTAAAGCCCTGGCCTCTTAATCGTCAAACAAAAACAAACGATTCATCACAGATGCAGAAATAGAGATCAACCGAAGAGCATTTAGACAGTGCCATTCTTTTACTTCAGCAATAAGACATCACATAACGACTCAATAGATAATGAATTTGTTTCAGAATGGCCCACCCCCCACAACCACCACCACGAGGCAGTCCCCCTATGGTAGTCCCCCCTCCCTTCGGCAGTCAGATGGGCCCACCCCACCGTGGACAACCCTTACACCCGGGGATGCCGTCCTACCCTCCAGTGGCAGAACCGCCAGCACCACAAGTAAGGCGTACCCTCTATTTATTAATACACAAAACGATTATTTTTTATGAATTCAAGTCTGCTAAACTGTAATTTCCAGATGTAGACATCTATTGATTATGGAACTGTCAATATACTGAGTAACATTTGAAAAATTTGAGTACATAAACCCTAAACATAATAATTATTATGACATTAACAATAATCCGTAAGAATGCAAATTGAACTATGGATCTATTGCACATTTTAGCAGTGTGATCAATCGCTCTTACTGGAAATAAGTGGTGTGCTGTTATAACAGGTATATCAATGCAGGCAATCCTCAAGAAGAGATGGAGGTGGGTAACGTGAATAAAAAATCTATTTTACTATCTTAAAGTATCAAAATTATAAAAAATGCATTTCTAGTTAAAACTTTAAACAACTATTTTTAGAACGTTTTCCATTATTAAAACCATAAAATTTATCAATGTTTAACAAAGGAGAAACATTACAAAGGAGATTCAACGCTTATGTGCTTTGTAATGATGAAATTTGATGAAAATATAGTGTAATATTTCTGTAGATTTGTTTATCAAATGTGTGAATTTAGATGTTTGATTTTCTTGTTCCATACAAGAATAATAGTGCTTTGGTCGGATTCTGCTGCTTTGGTCGGAGAGTTCATTGTCCTACTCACATTCCTAATGGCACTTTAAAAACTATTATGTATGTAAACTATTACACATTTTAATGTAAACTATTACTATATGTAACTATTTGCAATAAATAAAAATTGAAATATCACAGCCGGCTTTCAAATATGTACTGACCCACAATTATCACAGCCAGCTTTGAAATATGTATTGACCCACAATTATCACAGCCAGCTTTGAAATATGTATTGACCCACAATTATCACAACCAGCTTTGAAATATGTATTGAGCCACAATTATCACAGCCAGCTTTCAAATATGTATTGACCCACAATTATCACAGCCAGCTTTCAAATATGTATTGACCCACAATTATCACAGCCAGCTTTCAAATATGTATTGACCCACAAATATCACAACTAGCTTTGAAACATGTACTGACCCACAATTATCACAGCCAGCTTTGAAATATGTATTGACCCACAATTATCACAGCCAGCTTTGAAATATGTATTGACCCACAATTATCACAGCCAGCTTTGAAATATGTATTGAGCCACAATTATCACAGCCAGCTTTCAAATATGTATTGACCCACAATTATCACAGCCAGCTTTCAAATATGTATTAACCCACAATTATCACAGCCAGCTTTCAAATATGTATTGACCCACAAATATCACAACTAGCTTTGAAACATGTATTGACCCACAATTATCACAACCAGCTTTGAAATATGTATTGACCCACAATTATCACAGCCAGCTTTCAAATATGTATTGACACAGTCAATTATCGCGTAATTGTCACAGCGATAGCATAATTATCACAGTCAGCTTTAGCTTTAAATTATGTATTGACCCACAATAAACCTGAATGACTCGTATACAACAACTATTTTTTATAAAGCCCAACTTTCAACTTGCTCTAGAGTGAGGGAGCACTCGGTCTTCAGAGGTGACAGATTCACTCTGTCACTTGCCATTTTTCATGTATTTCTCAAAGCAACCTCCTATTTTTGAAGGGTATGATGAGGGAAAGGTAGCTCCTACAAAATATACTATCAGGATAGTTTGTATTGCCATTTTCATGGCATTGTAACTTCACTAGCAGGTAAAAAAAGGCAAGAGGCACTGGAAATGGAGACTTTGGCACCCGAAGGAAGCCGAACTCATCCGATGACGAACAAACTATCCGCAACAGATGCTTTACTATAAGAAAACAATGTGTGTCTTTCATTACCAGTGAAATGTAGCATTTTCAAATGTAAACAGAAGAAAACTACAAATATTCTATAAAAATACGCTACATTTACGAAAGAATGATAGTAAACTAACCTAACCT
Organism: Allygus modestus; assembly: GCA_963675035.1. Classification (NCBI taxonomy): domain Eukaryota; kingdom Metazoa; phylum Arthropoda; class Insecta; order Hemiptera; family Cicadellidae; genus Allygus; species Allygus modestus. The sequence goes on along the minus strand of OY776115.1, from coordinate 108,546,335 downwards.
AACTCCGCAGAGCACTGTGTGGTGGCTCTTTTCTTAGTAGCATATTACAAAAATGAGTTTGTGTAAAACATAACAAAAAATAGTATCTCAAAAAGTAAACACGAAAAGGTAGAATTGAACCTCGGACCACACGATCCTGAATCCAGTGCCATATCCATTAGACTGCCATAGCGTTGTATCGAACTAAGTAAAAGTTACAATTCATCTCGCAGTATAAAGCGCTGTGATTTTAAAATTTGCCACAGGTAGCGCTCGGTGTGATTTCAAAGTTTTACACCTGGCAGCGCTCACATAGGAAGTGTCTCCACTTACAGTGGCTCGTGCCTTGTTTTAGCTGCTAGTTTGTACTTTCCCTCTCCCTCACTCATACATTAACTGTAAAACTGCTTACCACTTCCGCTCAAAATTATGCCATTACTTCTTACTTCTCACAAATTTATAAAAAATAAATAAGGAGTCTACCCTGAACTACAATTAGGACTAAAGCGCCTATATCGAGACTTGTGCATATTAAATGTGCTATTGCGTTCCCTATCCGTTGGAGGGTTAATGAGCAAGACGCTCGTGTGTGTTACAGCCAGAGCCGCCGCCAGAGCACACCTACCCCTGCGGCTGTGCCTGGCCCGGCGCACACAAGCCGGACTGCATGTGGAGCCTGTGGGAGCAGATGAGGGACAACTACCTCCAGTGAGTGAACGCTACATAACTTACTGTTTCAGGACATGAATATACTTCAAAAACTCAACCTACGACCTTCTACAGTAAACATTTCTAAGCATGATAAGGAGTCATTCCACGTGAAATGCAGATTGCTGGTTGCATGACCATTTTAGACATTTTGTATTTTCTTTCCATGTAATTATCTACTACTCAGAAGAATAATACTAGTTTTTTATTTGTTATTTGTAACTCACGCCAGTTTGGGATTTATGCTTACTTAAAAATGGTTTGAAGAGTAATTTGAGCATTTTTCAAGGGTTTGAGCATTATCATAGCTTCTAGGGTTTTTAAGATTTTTTAGTTCTGGTTATTTAGTTTTGAAGATAAAATTATGACCTTCAAAATGATATAACTCAAGTTATTTAAAAGTAAATTAATTATATCAAATTTTTTCAATGAGCTGAGCCACCCTTATCAAAAATGTAAAGGGAATGAGACGACAAATTAATTTGTTGCCTATATAAGCTCCACGTAGCAGAATTTAATTAAAATAGATAACTTAATTAAGATTTGATATCCTTCTCAATAATATTTGATGTAAAAACCGGATGATGGAATGCGAAACCATGACAGCGGCTGTGGCATGGGTTTGTGAACAAGTACTACTTTATTATTCTGTACCACTAAGTACTAGAAAAAGGAGGGAGGATGATTCACCCCTTCCTTTGACAGAGGCAATGAGGACAATTAAGGAAAATATAGAGAAGCCTTAAAATTCTTGAAAAAAAAACACTACGTAGAAGTGGCACTTCAAGGAAACTTTTTAGTAAAAAAAAAATCTAAACACTAATCCATTTATAAATTACAATGACACAATACGATTAATAAATAAATTACCACTCGGACATCATCAAAATATTATAATAGCTGCAACCACTATCATTCCGAGAGTATAAATTGCCAGAATTAGGTTCCACGATGCAGTGTGGCACGGTGTAACATGGCTGCAATGACACTGCAGTGTCTCAGGACATCAGTCACACCACGTTGCCACAGGGACCCAACTGTGGTGGCTGTGGTGCCTGCTGTTTACTGCCATTACTGCCAAGCAGTAAACCACGGACAGTAGTGTTACGCAATTCTTAAATACAACTCTTAACAGTTAATATCCTACAATTTTCAATAGCCTATGTAATTATATAAAAATAAATACTGGTTTACAAGGTTGTACCATTTTTATGTTATCCTCACTTATCATTTTATAGGCAAACTATCGCAAAAAGGAGTTGTGGGTGATGTAAATATGGCAAGGTAATAGTATAGGACTCAAAGTAGGGGTCTTGGATCAAAGCAATCCGGGGAAAAAAATTTGCCAGCAAGCAAGGAATAAGAACAGCTTGTCCAAATAAGAAAAACTGTAGGATTGTAAAATGACAATGTTGTTTACATTAAAATACAAGTTTATTATACAGGACTAAGAAAAACTACGTGTGAAGCATCATCACACACTAATGTAGCTAATGATATTGAATGTTACTATTATGTTGCTCGAAGTAAAGTTATAGTTTATAAAATTACATTTATTCAAGAGTTTCAGGTGATTGACAAAACATAAAATGAATGTAATTTTATATATCTCTAAAATCTTTAAATGATGATGCCGAAATGTTTGCAACTCGGCTATATTCCGGGATAAATGGTTTTAACAGCAAACTCTTTGCAAAACAATCAACTTCTGCGGGATTGCTATTTTACAATACTGGCTAGCTGCCGTTACAACCATAGTTTACAACAATAGTTTTTGTCACATATTGCTTAAGGTGCTTCCAAACATAACAGACTATTACTGGGAAGTAGCTGGATTTCCATGTCCAATTGACAGTACATAGCCATACACCATATCAATAAAAAAATCAATTTTCTGTACAAGCGTTGTTACTTAAAGAGACAGAAATGTCTAGCAACAAACTATCTATAATAAATGGTGAAGAAAGATGTTGATGAGTCATACTTAGCAGATACTGGATATTCTAATAAAACCATAGGTTATGATAGAAAACAAAAAAACAATTGTTGATAAAGCTCCTCGCCACTCATTGCACCTACTAAACCATTCTCGCACAGACGGACGCACCCGTTCCGATCATAATCCTATTACCCTGCTAATGTGAACATGCAGGGTAACAAACTGTTACCCAAACATGTTGGGTGACAAACTGGTGAATCGCTGATTCTCTCGTTTATCTCGCTTTCGTACATAATGGATAAGGGAATCAATCCCATCTATAATAGTTTTACAAGTTTCAGGACTTACCGTAAAAATCTCATGATTCTGAATCTTTATTCTGCTTTGTTACTTAAGGGAATATTCATAAGGGAGAATAATAACTCTGTTATGTATTTAGATTTTTATGAACTAGGAACCATATTTAATTTACACTTAACGAAGAGTACGCATAAAACATAAGTCCAAAGATAAATTAACCTAAGTGCATACATGAACCAAACAAAAAATTCAAAAACAAATTTATGAAAGTTAGATACTGGATCCAGCTGCTATTGGTCATTGGGTTATTAATTAATGATCCTACCTAAAGAATCAGTTGGTCTTAGGCCGTAACAAGGCTACAAAAGGCATCTCACCCCTTCTACATTCATCATTCATTCATATTCGCCTTGAAATAGCCCTAGTTGCATCGGCGTCTTTCAGAGATATTACGACATTCAAAATGACATACAGGTAAAAGATGAAACTTCAAATAGAATTAACTTTTATTAACCTTTTGAAACCTTTTTCCTATACAATTTCCCAAATTATGAATCCCTTTTTCGCCAAATGGATTTTACAGTTCAATGGTTATAATTTATTTAATAATTAAAACAACATTGACAAATACATTGGAAAAGTAATTATAGTTATTAACAAAAGAAATATGCTTTGGACAAAAATTGTTCTTTTAATATGATAACAACTGTACTTTAAAATTAGTATAACATTTCAATACTATAGAACGCTATCACGTAAACATTGAAGTTTTTCAATGATAATACCAAGGCAAAATCCAGGCTAACATATAATGTATATTGGATTGTAATCTAATTTGAAAACACTATGTTATGATTAGTCTGATGGCAAAAGAAACTTGCTTCCTTTGCGGTTAGCTGAAAAAAGGATAAGGCAGGGCTCCAAACCAGTGATTTAACTCACTTTGAAACGAACCAGACATGACATAATTGACTTTATCCTTTCCTTTTCCTCTCATACTGGTGAAGAAAATTCACATCTTTGCTGAAACTTTTTAAGTAACGACTAACTTTTAAACTTATTCAAAAGTTAATTATTATATTTTATTAACAAATTCAATATCTTTTTGGTCAAAGCTAATATTATTATACATGATCATCAAAGATTGACAAATCATAATTTGTGCGAATCATTAAGGTGGGGAAATAAATTCTGCTTATGAAAACATTTTTTACTACCTGAATTACGTTACCTTAATGCTGGAAACTACACTTAGATGGAAATATGAGTTTAACGTCTAAATAAGGGATTAAAAATATGATTTATTGAAAAAAAATTAAACCTGGCCAAACCTAAAAATTCACTATTAATAAGGTATATACCATAACTGAAATGTATTTCCCGATGAATGAAACATTCATGTCTGTCATGTCAAAAAGTATCAGGTAACGTCACTATTTGAAAACTTTCAGTTGACATTATAAATACCATTTGGGCTTTGTTTCATCAGAATCGCGCAATTTCACACCGGTCAATCATTTCACTAAGTGTATGATGTCATCTTTAAGTGCCTCTTAAATAACATTTATTACTATAGCTATTGTCCTTATTGACATAATATTAGCATTACAAATATTTCGGACAACAATTTAAATGTTTAACAAATTGAACTACAACTACTAAAATCATGGTATTCATAGTAGTGTATTTTGAAACAACATAGTTTGTTTAAATATAATATGATGGTGAGGATTTGTTTTCCAACAAGACTGAAATAGAAAGGAAGGTTCCACAAGAGTTTCTATTTTAAATTGATAAAAACGAGCTGGATCCTAACGCTTCCGCTTGTACCTTGCTTTACGTTTTAAAATCAAATCGAACTAAACAGCTGATTAACTAGCAATATTATAAAAGGGTATTTTTTCATTTGATTTATTCCATTATTTATCAAAAACTAATATTTTTCCTTCATTTTTCTCACCGAGACCTTTCAATCATGTTTGTGGTTGACGGGCGTCAAGACTTGCACGATCATCCATGTTCCTGGTACAGTTTAGCCATTGGTAACAAAGATCAAGAGAAAATAAAAACCTATACGATGATAACCTTTAAAACATGTTTTCCCTAAGCTTTCAAATTCTAACACGCCTGTACACTTTCTAGAACCCGAGAGCTGATGGGCAAATTCATGACCCAAGCAAACACAATGCAAGAGGCGACCCGGGAAGGGGTGAAGTGCGAGTGCCCCGCGGGCTGCCACGGGACAGACCTGGGGAAGGCGATGGGGCTGGAGCAGATGACCGGGGTCACGGTCCCCTGGGGGGCGGCCCTCGGGGGTCCCATGGGGGCAGCTCTCGGGGGTCCCATGGGCCCGGGGGCTACTGGAGGAGCGCCGCCTCAGTCCTACTCCGTGGAGAACGAAGCTAGGAAGCTGATGGAGGAACAGAAACGGATAAAGAACACCTGGGTGCAGTTCCTCAGCATCTTCGACATGGCACTGGACATGGCCAACGATGTGTCCAAGGACCGCTGGGAGCAGAACCGCCGCAGGAAGGTAACTCTAGTGGTCTGCAATATCTCTAATGTACTGGAGCATTTCCTCTATTTGTATACTAGAGGTTGTTTACAAATATTTTGTAATTTGTTAATTAGCAAATTTAAGAGTGAGGCTGCAACAAACAAGACTTCTGCCAATGGCTATTTCATGGATGGTAACATATTGGATTCTCGAAGAATAATTCCACATTTTTTGATTTTTAAAAGATAATTAAATCTATCTCAGCCGAAACAGATTGCCATGACAAATTATCATAGTGATTTTGCTGAATTAACTAGAACACTATAATCGTTCAAAAGCTATGATTGTAAGGCTCAGAGTAATAAATATTTAATCATTAGATATACACGAACAGGGAATTAAAATGGTAATTATAGGTTATAGCGTAACACAATGACGGTCAGTATCAGTGAGCAGCCGCCAAGAGTGGGTAGAACCAGTGAGTCCACCGAAGGTTTATGGTGTTTATTGTATTCAGATATTCAATCAATTGTCAGTTCTACAACAAAGTAACGATCTACACTAGCAATACGTTATATGGGATAATCGACAACAATTATTTTCCACAGGAGAGACAACGGCTGGAGCGAGAACAACGGCTGGAGGAGATGCGGAAGGAACGGCTCGAGAGACAGAAGGGCTCCAAGCCTGAGCCGCCCCCAGAGAAAGGGGAGAAAACAGACGAGCAAGAGACAGACAATAAGGAGAAAGAGGCAGAGACAGAGGCACAAAAAGAAGAGAGACCAAAAACGCCCGCAGAAGAAGGTGAAGAAGATGAAGAGCCGGCTGCTGAACAGGAAGAAGCACCAGCTGAGGACACACCAGCGGAAGAGCCGAAGGCAGAAGAAGAGGGTTGAGGATTTTGGGAGTAAAAGAAATTCCTAGTGCCCTAACATTGTATTTCAAAAATATCTGTTTTACATTCATTTAATAAAATATTAACCTTATCAAAACGTAACAATTCTAATGCAGTAGATCCTTACGAAACTCTTCATGATGTTGACTCATTGAGGACTTGTGGAGGATGCAGAATCTATTGAGTGTTGAGTAATGTAAAGCTTCATTTGACAATTATAACCTGCAAGTCTGGACATGGGAATTTATCATTCATCCAACTATTTTTTAGTGAATGATATTATAATGAACATTTTAGTAGGTAGTGTACAGAATTTAGTTCAATTTTTTGTTATTTAAATTGACCATTAGAGCTTAAAATACATGTATAAAAGTATTTAAAGGGCTCGTAGAGTTTCCAGGTGTTTTCAGTGTGCCGTAAAGTTTGTGGGGCTCTTCTGTATGAACAGAAATTAATAGGAAATGGAACACCAAACATAATATATTTTCCACACCTAATATAACTTACATAACTTACCAGTCAAACGAGTTTCTTTTTGGCACAATGTTACACTTGTAGGCACTCCCCTATTTAGGAATTTATGTAACTTTTTATTCTATCTTTTGGACAGTTTTAGTACTTGGAGCTAACACATAGTTGAAGGGACTAATCTGACAAATTTGAACCTTAATTCTCATAGACTGGTCTAATATATCATTAACTACCTAATTACTGGTGGCTTGAAGGGACCATAGTCCCTAAACTTGTTCCAATACTCTGCATCATCTGTTTTTTTACTCTTTCAGGAAAATAAAACAATATAAGTAGGAACACAATACAGTATGTCAAAACAAAGTAGACACTTAATCACAGGTTTTCATGCAAACAATGCAGACCTTTTTAAATCCCCATGCTTTTCTTAAGGGGGATGTTTTACGTTATACCTCGTTTACTGGTAACTTTTTGGAAATACTGCTATTTTTCTTGAGTGCCTGGGATCAAGACCTTCAATTTCAGCCATCTCCCATCATCCTAAAATTTGCCAAACTCCCACAACATTGACTTAAAAATTTTGCTTACAGAATTATATATATAAAGTATTAAATATATAATTCCCTCTCTTCCCTTCCCCCTCTGAGAGAGACTGCCGAGAAAACAAGAAAGCATAATACACACACAGTATGATATTTTCATAATCCTCGCTATACTAACAGATCCTGAGAAAACACAATTTTAAATAAAATACTCGATAGAAATCTACAAAAGGTTATTTTACTGAATAGGTGAGGTACTTACCATTTTTATGGCAACATGCTCGTTGTTGTATAAATTTTTTCCTGAAACAATAAAAGATCGTTATTACTCCTCCATGTTTTACAAATAACTTTTTCATAATTGAGATTGAAAACATTTTTCTTGGAAAAAATAAGCCAGGGAACACAGTAAATTGAGACTCAATAATGTTTTGAGCTTGCAGCAGCTTTGCCATCAATCATGGTTGGCGAACTGGCCTTCCGCTCCCAGAGGGTCAACTGGCACTCTGTTACAAGGAGTAAACAAACAAACAAGGCTGACCCCAAAACAGGATCTCGGTATCAACAAACTGACACACACTTTCTCCCTTTTCATCAATATATTCCTTTTCATTCAACCTGTATAGAATATTAAACAGCAGTCTATTTAGATAATCTTCTAGTAAACCTTTTGTTCAAAAATTATCTGCAAATCTTTTTATTGGGGTAATTTTCTACACACAGTGATTTTTAAGAGGGTAAAATCCCTATCCTTCCCTCCCAGGGTTAGTTGGTAACCCCAAATTTTGGTGGTAGCATTTTCTTTGAGACCTTAAGAGTTATTATAAAAAATCATCACATTTTAATAAAAATTGGTATGTGCAGTTTTAGAGGAATTTGGATTCTTCATGATTTTAGCAGTTTTGGGGAATAACACTTCAAAATCCAAAACTGCAAAAAATGATAAAACGTTCGGAAAAACCATGGATTAGTACGTAAAAACTGAATTTCATTAAAATCAGTCCACTACTGGTGTGGTCTCTAGACCTCTGTTAACCAAGACTTAAAGACACACAGATACTACTGTGAAGCCCTTTTTGGGTTAGGGAGCGATAAAACGTTAAAAAATGTCACAGGCGTAAACACCCAACAAAATAACAAATACATCTACCAATAACTCAAATTAAAAAATGATTCAAAACACGATGTACAGGGAGAGAAAATATAGTAAAAAAAGGTTGAGATAAAAAGGAGTAGCCTGTAACACCAAATGCTATAAAGTGTATATTTTGAAGATGTTTACAAATCAAATAACCTTGGCTTTTACTCACACATCATCAGCTAGCTTTAAAATGATTACAGTATGTGAATAAAAAATATTCATGCTGAGTTTTTATTATTAAAACAATAATAATTCTCTGACATTCATCAGATTGGAAAATAGGAAGCGTTGAGGAAACACAACAGGCTTTTATCAAGTTGTCATCCTGACAAGAAGATTGTAGGGAGGGGAGGGACTACTGTTGGAGTTAAAGCAATTGGCAGGTCAATCTCGGGAGTAGATTTTAGACTTCTACAAAACCAGCAACAAATAATAAAAAAACAATCATAACTATTACAATCTTTTCATTAATTTAAAACATGTTTTTATTTATTTGGAGTTTAAAATTTTGATATTTGAAAAATAATTTTATTTGATAACTATCTCGTCCCCGGCATGTTGCTGCCGCAGAAGAAGCATTGAATTTGTTTTATGTCAAATACTAGTTCATTTTCAATATGAGCTTGTTCGCTTCGCTAACTCACCTATCAAAAAAGAGTTTGAGTTGCCATTCAAATAGTTTTTTATTTCCATTATGAGAGTTGTCATTCAAATAGGTTTTTTATTTCCATAATGATAAACAGCTGTTTACAATATTTTAAGTTCTAGATACCATCTGATAAAATCAAAAGAAATCATTCTTCCATAAGATTAACGTTGAAACTTTGAAGTCCAGTGGGGCACAGCCCTAATGTCCTATTGAATATTGATGAAACTTGGTATGTGGCTTCGCCTAGTTAAATTCTATATATATTTGCATAGTAACCAATCGTTTGTGTTCCTTGTTTCAGCAAACCTCCGTACTCATTACCAGTGTTATTCTTATAGAGAATAATTAAAAATCGCTTATATTGGAATATATTTGTATGAAACTTGGTATGTGGCTTTATGTGGTATTAAGACATATATTATGCATTGGAAATTCGCTGAGTACGCAGGTTTGCTGCGACGGAGGTATTTTACTATGTAAGGTAAATTTTAACTTTCAAAACCCATCCCTCTTTAACGGTTTATCTGATATCCGTTGATTATGTGTTATGTTAAAGAGCAAAAAACACCTAGCGATTTCAATGAGAATAATTTAGATATGACTAATAATAGGTGTTCAAAATCATTCCAAAATAATCAATACTTCCAATTTTTTTTGGGTGAACTCTTAGTGATGAAATTCTAGGTACCTATTTCGTTGTTGTTTAAAATTAACGGATTAACTAAAATCGATGGTTTATGGTTCATTTTAGGTACCTATTTCATTGTTGTTTAAAATTAACGTATTACCTAGATAAAAAACCTAGTTTGTATCGCTTTGTTTATGGTTAATTTTAAAGAGTAAAAAAGAAAACCTAGCATTTCATTGAGCAGAATTTTAATTTCTCAAAAATAGTTCACCCATAATAACTTAAATAGGCCTACTGAATATTTAGGAATCTGATTAAACGTTTATTGTCTGTGATATTGAAATTTTTCTCACTGAAATAGCTAGAGATATTCTGCGTATGGGTTTTTTCAATGATAATCCTGCACGCAGGAAATGTGGGCAGTATGAGGAGACTACCGATCATCTGCTCTTCGATTGCGATGAGCTTAGGGAGGTAAGGGATCTTCAACTCTGGGAACTATGGCAAGGGGTGGATACCTGCCTCCTGAGGAGCTCATCGATAGGATGATGCAGTTTATCAGGCTTTTAAACATGGAGGAATCCTGACACCAACTCTCAATCATTTTCTGGGGGGTGCACTGCCCACTGCGGCTGATGTGCCTTGGAACCCATGTCCGCCCCTTTTGATGAAGATGATAGCTAGAGATATTTTTCTCTATAAAATGAGCCATAAGTCAATGCTACCGGATAATCCGTTGAAGAGGGACAGGCTTTGAAAGTTAACTGGAACGTGTTTACAGCCCCCTCGGGCCTAGCTAGTTGATGTAAGAGATTAATTTACAGCATGTACAACTAAACAAATTACTTTAACAACTCCAAAGAAAAATAAGAGAAAGAGTATTAGTATTCAGTAAAATACTCATGGAACATATAAAACTTATTAACAACACAAATGTTATGTTATAGGCTTCAACAATCCAAAGATACTTTCCTGTAGATAATTTCCGGAAATGAACTGCAGGAACAAAAAAATTTTCATTTATTTCTTTGTGTAAAGTAAAATAAAAAGAAAGCTTGTTTAAAATGTCTACAAATCTTCTCAGTATTGAAAAATCATAAATAGACACACCAACTTTTCATAATCAAATCGTAAAGGTTGCTCTACAACTAACGTAGGTTAACAGATTAAGTAGTTGATTAGCGACGCGATGTGTGAGGCAACTCGATGGTGCTATCATATTCCGTTTGATCGCTTGCTGCACATCTCTGGCACTTGTCTTAGCTGCTAATTGGCATTGGCACGATTCACTTTACCTCAAGGTTAATGTACATCTAATTATTTCTCACTGGTAAAAACTGTTGTTAGTTTTACACGTTATTAGTCAAATATGACGATACGTAATACCTGTCACGTTGTTAATGTAAACAAATGGAACGTGTAAATAAAGGACAATGTACATATAATTATTTCTCACTGGTAAAAACTGTTGTTAGTTTTACGTTATTAGTCAAATATGACGATATGTAATATCTGTTACGTTGTGTAAGTAAACAAATGGAACGTGTAAATAAAGGACTATTGACCCCCATTAGGGATGTTTGTTATTCTGAGTGAAGTCTTCATTAACTTAAAAGGAGAAGTGTTTCCTCGAGGTGCAACTCGGGTAGGCTACAAATTGTTATTTTAAATAAGCTTTTAAACATTTCAAAATGCATGTTTAAAGAAAATAGTATTGTTCAAAGGAAATAGAATTCTTCTGATAAAATATACTAAACTAGTATTGGACGCCGCTATCACGACAATCAGCTGTTTCAGGAACAAAGCTTGTATAAATAGAAATCCACAGCTGAATACTCCCGGCTCCGATAATATATGCTAAAATGGCCTATAAACATAAAACTTTAAGCTACCGTAACCCAAATAAGGTTGCTTTTCAAGAAAAAACAAACAATACATGCAGCTTCTCCGACCTCGATTACTTCTGTAAAATATCTTTTCGTAGCTTGGGAGCCATTACAGCTCGAGAAACAGCCGCGGACGGACAGACTCACAGAGCCACAGACAAATGCGAATTATAATATTGATTATTAAGTAATTTCAGCATTTAGTACAGTCAACACTTACAAAGATTTATGAACTTAAAACAATATTGCATATGACTATGATGATACGATAAACAAATTTTCTATCTCTTATATAATCATGAGAATGTCTTTATAGTAATGTATATAATAACCTTTTACTCAGCTGTTTTGCCACTGTATTTTACAACAAACTGCGCTAAATCATAAACTGAAACGTGAATCACTGAAGACCTGAGGTACCTTGTGACTGACTTTGAGCTAAGAGTTTCTGTGATTCTTTGTTGGGTTGATTAATTAAAGGCCCAAGGACCATTAACTTTATTGAGAAGCCCACTATGAGATATCCTTCTTAAAACAAACCACTGCTTTTTCATCATTTAAGCGATGTTTTCAATAAATTTTCCTTAACAAATTAAAAAAAAATAATTCCAAAAAGTTTCAGACGATTTATAGTGATGTTTAGTTTTTCAATTCCTGAAACGCCAATTTTAAAATATTGATGAATAATAAATAAATCAAATTTCCTGAACTTTTTATTTAATTGTTTTTATCAGGTTTAAATATTCAGGAAGGCGGCCTACTAGTCGGTCATTTAGTTTTCTATGACAACTCCTCGTTCGTGAATACAAGTACTGTAAGCACTAGCAGTTGTTGCCAATCATTGCTCTACCCCTAGCCTACCCCACAAGGTCTGTTTAACTTCCTGGTCTAAAGTTTTTGGGTCTGCTTTCTTCTCTTACATAATTTTCACATTCCAGCCTCCTCCCAAATGTTCTAAATCGTGGATAGTTAATCAGGATATTCCATAAGACGCAATCATGAAACACCTCCACCTTATCCACTTTTTCTGACCTTAACGTTGCTATAGTGTATCCAACCTCAGGTCACAGTTAGCTCCAAATACCTATATTTCTAAGTAGTGTTGAGGTGACCAGCTCGAGTTTTATTTCAAAACCCGTCTGTGCAGATAGTCGCTAGTCAGTTTTGTTATTAACACTGATTCTCATTTCACACGCGAGTGGTGACATGAATGAACACGACAGCAGCTGGTTACAGTGGGTGTGGTGGGGGGGGGGGGTAACAAGGCACGTATCCGAGCCCCACCTCCCACCAACTGTCAAATCAAACTGCAAACCACATTAGTAATTCATGCCACTGCTAACGACTGCTCCGCCATGTTTTCCACCCCATAAGCTTCATACAAGGATAATTTATTCTTCTCCCACACAATTATTCTAAACTAACAGGAATATTATAAAAATTGTATTTAAGAGAATATCAAATGTCATTCAAACTATACAAGACTATGTTATCATTCGGAAATGTTCCTTGTGCGTTCTATAGTAAATAACCGGAGAGGGCAGAGCTTTCTGAAAGTGAATTTTCACTGAATTTAGTTGTATATTTTGAATTTTCCAACTACCGCAATTATAGACTACCGCGACTATCGTATTATAGACTACCGAATCTAGCTCTTTGTTTTGTAATGTAATACAAATTGATTTTTATGTAAAATATAACAACTTTGGTGCAGTTCAAGACAAAATTATAGTAACCTAACCTAACCTAGCTCCGCAGAGCGCTGTATGGTGGCTGTTGATTGTGCAACATATTACAAATAAATTCATTTTGAACTAAAATATATAAAGTCAACTTTAACGCAAAATCTAGACCTTAAAAGGTCTAAAATAAAGACTAAAATAAGACTTGAACCCGAACAAAATAACGTAAAGTTAAAAGAATGCAGACCCCAAAAAGTAATCAGCAAAAGTAGGTATCGAACCCGGGACCCGGCAAAAGTAGGTGTCAAACATTGGGAAAGTTACAACATAAATATTCTTAATATATGGTTACAATTTAACAAGCTGTGACCATATAGATGCTATAGTTAAGTAGTCGAATACGATAGTCGCGGTAGTCTATAGTACGATAGTCGATAGTTAATCGACCACCGATAGTTAGTTGATCTACCGTACCCATCTGTTGTGAACTGAAAGCTATCCAATTTTTAGGAGTAGGTACAAGATTTATTGGAGTATTTTAGTATAAAAACCTCAGTATTAAACCTCAACCCTGAATCAGGTTTTAAAATGTGCAAGCTCCACAGGGGCCGCCTATTTGGTGTTTGTTTTACTGCATAAGAGTAAATAATTATATAAAAGTAGGTATACGAGAGAACTTTATCGATATACCAGATCAGGATATAGAAATGTATTACCATAGAAAAATAAATCAGGTACAGAAGTGTCACGAAGTAGGGAATAAGCGTACACGGGTATCATGGAAATGCAGGCGCTGTCGCGTCGTTCAAGTCTGAGTTAGCGGTGCCTTGTTGCCAAGTCGGGCAGTGCGAGATTCCCAAATTCCCGCAGGGAGCAATCTCGGTCGCTTCCGCCACGGCCACGGCATCGGTAGGCGGTAAGGCTGATCTGATAAATGTGTGGCTGTTTGGCAGTGGAGATCACTCTCCCGTTGTACGCACAGGAAGTGGAGGATGTGCACAAATCTCGTTTCGAACTGATCTGGTATTTATTAAATTTCTGGAATGTTATTATTACAGAAGGATAAAACATTAACTGCATTAGACAAATTCAACCTTTTAAATTCCATAAATTGCAATGATGATTAACAATAAAATACCCCCGTTGCATCAAACCTGCATACTCAGAGAATTTCAAATGGTAATTCACTACGTCATGAACCACTTACCAACTTTCATCAAAGCATATTCATAAATAAGTGCAATATGAAATTTTATTTATTATTCATAAGAACAACATTAGGACTGAGTATGCAGGTTTGCTGCATCAAGAACAACTAAAATCTGTTTTTTTTACAAATAAAATAGATCACCATAACATAAAGCAACATTTCAAGTTTTACTAATTTATATTCATAAACAAGCAAGATATCACTTGTTTCTTATCCTCCATGAGAATAACATTATAGCTACTGAGTACGCAAGTTTGCAGACTTGGGGACCACAAAAAATTGGTTTTAAATGCAAATATTAGTACGAAAAAAAGTTGTTTAAATATCAGTAAAACCTAAACAAATGAAGCCACATTACAAGTTTCGTCAATATATGTTCATTAATAAGCGAGATATAACATTTTACTCTCTCCATAAGATTAACATTGGACAACGTATTATGTTTAGCAATTTCAATATCTTGGTAACCAATTGACGTAGAGTGATGATAAAAATACCAAATTGTTTGTTTTTGTAAGCTGAATTCAATGGTACAAACTAAAATTTGGGTTTATAAAAAATTAATTGTAAAAAGTTAAAACAAATTTTGGGGTACAAAACCTGCTTTAAAATGAGCGACCTGTCTGGTTTTCCAACTCATGAAAATAGACGCTGCCTTACACGTTTATACAAAAGGCATTTTTACGAAAGTTATCATTCCTACGGACACACACACACACACGCGCGCGCGCACACACACACACGCACACACACACGCACACGCACACACGCATACATGGTGTTTTTGGCACCTGGGAGCCTCAAAACAAATGTTATCATGGTCCCGGGCTAGGTCTTACCATGCCGACTACGATAATAGCTTCTTCCCTATTGGGGAAATTCGCTAAAACTATTAAAATTATTAAAAATATATGCATCTTTCATCTAAATAATGTGTACCGTATCGATTATTTATGAATGTATATTGATGAAACTTGGCCTGTGGCTTCACCTAGTACTGGTATATTGATATTTGCATAAACAATTTTTGTTATTGTCCCCGTAGCAGCAAACCTGAATACTCAGCCCTAATATTATTCTTATGGAGAATAAATGAAGTTTCATCTCTCCCTTAGTTATGAACATAAATAAAAAATAAAACTTGGTATGAAGCTTCACCTGGTTAAGTTATATTGATAATCGCACAAAAACATATTGTTTATATTTCTTGATGCAGCAAATCTGCGTACTCAGCCTTTAATGTTGTTCTTTAGGAGAATACTGCACATAAAATGCAGAGTGTATATAACATGTTGAAATGTTAGCAGCCGATGCCATACAAATTTACTATAAATTCACTGAAGAAATTAGCTCTTCACGTAGGAACAAGTTACTGTAAAATATTAAATTCAGTAATAAAATGCATTACAATTTAATCGTGAAACATAGTTTACTTTTTAAATTATGATTTTACCTATTTTCTGTAACCCTTTATTTATAAATCAGGGTATGTTTATAAAACATACAGAGAGAGCTTAAGCTTTTAATCTTATTATTGACGCGATGAACCCATACACGAAAACTATCCTCGAACTAAAAAATGTTTAAAGAAATCGTCAGTCAACATTAAACGTACCAGTATCTCAGAAGATTTTAAATGTATTTTTAAAGTTGGTAAATCGATAAATTAACATTGAGGCAAAATCTTTAGCATCATTGAATAGAAAACTAACCAGAGAAGTAGATAATGCGAAGAGCGCGTAAAACCTGCACTCAATACGACAAGCGCCAAGCAGGGCGAGGGAATTTTTCCCTACCGGCTGGGCCGGCCGGCCAGCCGGCTGGAGTGCACAGACAGGCAACGTCGCTTGGCCGGTTTTGCTCGTATGATCTGGCCGGTTGAATTAAAATTTTGTGTTAACAAATTTTAGCATTACGTGACACTTCTATACCTGCTTTATTTTTCTATGGTATTACTGTTACCGCTCAATTACGTATAGCAAGCAAATCAACAACAATAATGTACCTGTCCGCAGTTTTAATGGCATAATAGCTGAAGAAACTCAAGAGTTGATTTACCAATCTTTATAGAGGCTCCAATTTTGTTTTTAGGTACGTTTAATGCGTGTTTATTTCTATAATCTGTTGAATGATTAAAATACCCCCGTTGCAGCAAACCTGTGTACACAGCGAATTTCAAATGGTACCTCACAACGTCATGAAGCCACTTACCAACTTTAATCAAAGCATATTCATAAATAAGCGAGATATGACATTTTATTTATTCTCCATAAGAAAAACATTAGGACTGAGAATGCAGGTTTGCTGCATCAAGGACTACAAAAATCGGGGTTTTATGCAAATACCAATGGATCACCACCAGATGAAGCAACATACCAAGTTTTATCAACATATATTCATAAACAAGTGAGATATCACACGTTTCTTAATCCCCATAAGAATAACATTATACCTGATGAGTACGCAGGTTTGCTGCCATGGTGAACACAAAAAATAGGGTTTGTATGCAAATATCAGTAAACCCCAACCATATGAAGCCACATACCAAGTTTCATTAATATATATTCATTATAAGCGAGATATAAAATTGTACTTATTCTCCATAAGAATAACATTGGACAACATACGTGTTTCGCACTTCAATATCTCGGTAACCAATTGACGTAGAGCGATGATCAAAATAACATTTTTTTTAAGCTGAATTCAATGGTGCAAACTCAAATCTGGGTTTAAAAAGAATTCAATATAAAAAGTTCAAAAAACCGATTTTTGGGGTACAAAACCCCCAAAACACCGCTTAAAATAGTGGGACCTGTCTGGTTTTCAAACTCATGAAAATAGATGCTGCTTTACACGTTTATACCAAATTTCATCAGGATCGGAGCATTTTTACGAAAGTTATCGTGACGGACACACATATTTACATATATATATATATATATATATATATATATATATATATATGAATTTGAACGAATAGTGTTTTTGGCATCTGGGGGCCTCAAAACGAAAAGTTATCATGGTCCCGGGCCTAGGTCTTACCATGCCACCTACGGTAATAGCTTTTTCCCTATAGGGGAAATTCGCTAAAAATGAATATCAACTTTATTTTATGCAATGGTTATTATTAGATAAAATATACGAATGTAAACAAAAACGTCTTACAAAACTTCAAAATATATTTACTCTTACACTGTACTTACTTTAATGACGGCAAACATAAACAAAACTTGATACAAAGCAATCAATTTAGACCAGTCACACATATAGAATAGAATCAAACAAATTCATATTTAAAATCTCTCCTTGACATTTACAATTGTTTTCTATCACATCAGTTACGACTCAGCCATGACAGTTAGGCTATAAAAACTGTGAGAAAACCAGCAAATATTGAAACGTCAAAAATTTGCATAACGATCGATAGCCAAAATATGACGTTTGCAGAGTGAATCAGTCCGGGGAAGCCACAAACGCGGCCTCGGCATAACGTGGGCGCATCGTTAGCGAGCTGGCTTAAGGACCAGATCGATCCTCATCCCATCCCGCGAACGGCCTGTAACCCTGCAACACGTGCGACAACAGCCTGCGACAGCAGACCACGCTCCCCGCAACGCCACCAGCCACCGGTCTGGGTCAATCAATGTAATTCTCTACGTAACAATTCTCTGTTCTCGACCTGCTGCACCGCTGCACCGGGCTAGACAGAGTGTCTCAAACCGATTGCAGACGAACCAATTGACCTACAAGGATCAAGTAAAATTATTTCCCACTAAATCGACCCCAAGGAATAACGTAAAAATATTTTTAGTTTGTTATAAATACAGGGTGTTCCAAAAACTAAGGGTCACTAGTTCGAATCTCGGAATTTTCAAATATAAAAACATATGTCAAGTTATATACCATTTCAAAGCTCTACAACAGAATAACATGTTGGTAGAATCAGAACTCACTTATCTTTATCTCGTTTCAAAATGGCGGCCATTTTTTCGAAAAATACTGACATTTACGGAATACCCTGTATCTGCTAAACCACAAGAAATAGCTTTCTCCTTACTCGTATTAATGTCAGCTTTACCCTGATATGCTACATGACAGTATTTAAAACAAAATGCAAAATACAAAACATGCTATATTAGGAAATGTTTATATGCCCAAAACTCCAAAAAGTCAAATAGTAACGTATGTCAAAAAGTATATCATGTTAGAGGTCTTGAAAATCCTAGCAACTTTCAAATTTACAACAACCTCGTATCTCTTTTCCTTTTTTAGCAATCAACAAAAATCATCATTTCCCCATATGAAATGCGTGTTATTTGTGTGTAACACTTGCAAGTACTCTGTGGCCTCTTATATAAATGGGTTGTGTATGGCTGACATGCATTTATAAGGAGAAATGATGATTTTTGTTGATTGCTAACAAACTAAAAGAGATACGTGGTTGGTGTAAATTATAAATTTGCTAGGATTTCCAAGATCTTAAAGATGATTTACTTTTTGACATATGTTACTATTTGACTTTTTGGAGTTTTGGGCATAAAAACTTTACAAAAATATTATGTTTTGTATTTTTGCATTTTGTTTTAAATACTGTTATGTAGCATATCAGGGTAAAGCTGACATTAATATGAGTAAGAATTTTAAATCACAACAAAGCTATGTCTTGTGGTATAGCAGATACAGAGTATTCCGTAAATGTCAATATTTTTCGAAAAAAATTACCGTCATTTTGAAACGGATAAAGATAAATGAGTTCTGATTCTACCAACATGTTATTCTGTTGTAGAGCTTTAAAATGGTGTATAACTGAACATATGTTTATATTAGAATATTCCGAGATTCGAACTAGTGACCCTCAAGTTTTTGGAACATCCTGTATTTATAACAAACTAAAATTTTTTACGTTATTTCTTGGAGTCGATTTAGTGGGAAATAATTTTACTTCATCCTTCTAGGTCAATTAGTTTATCTGCAGTCGGTTTGAGACACCTTACGTGAGACACTCTGTATAACATGATCCACCGACTTCTGACGGCAGTAATATTCCACATAGATTTTGTTTTGAATTTTAAAAAAACGTCTGAACACATTGGGGACTCAAATAAAAACAACGACTTCATCAAAGTAATACGCTTACTGTAAATTGTTTTGCCTATTCATTCTGGACTTTATAACTAGCATCAACAAAAACATTACTTTTAGGTTATTTTAATAATTTAAAAAACAATAAATTTAAAACATTTTTCGATCAATTAATAAAAAAATTTTTTGGTAGAATTTTATGTATGCGTACTTTTTAATAAAGTACCGTACCTCTTTTATCTTTTAAAAAAGAGTAAAATATTGTGCATGTAATTTGTGTTTTTATTATTGTTTTGCTGAATAATTAAGCAGCTACTGCAACAAAAATAGTTGAATCTAGTTAAAATACTAGACTGTCTTTAAAGCAATTCAACTTAGAACTTTGAAACTGTCTTCAGGAAGAATTTAACACCAAAATCAAACTTAAATGTTTTTGAGAACAAATAGAAGTACTGAACTTTAAATCCATAATACCCATTAAACAATATATATATATATTCTGTAAAATACAATAATACAAAAATTGCTATGAACATGAATTTGAAGAAGACCTACATTATATACCGAGTGTGTTAAAGTTTGGAACAATTATGTTCTTACATCATAACTAATTATTATATTTGTATAATGCGCTATTTACTGCTAAAGACAAATGTTATACTGCATTACTCAAATAACTGTAAGCTATTGGAAGAAATTTGCAATGGTATCCTACAATACTAAATCTTATTAAATCAACTGTGGTGTTGTCAGATTGGTTCAAAGCAGTAGTCACAACTGATTTCAATCAGTGCGTCAGTAACTAATACAAAACAGTACCGGCCTAAATGAAAGAGCTTTGTCGATCAAAGAGTCAAACTTTAGTCATAAAACCACTTCGTCTACGGCTTCAGCAGGAAAAAGCGTTCGCAGAATTTGCTTGTTGTAATCTCGAGCGTAACCACCCCTCCAGATTTGAAACCTTTCTAGATGCTAACCCCTGCATACAACTTAGGAAGTACAAACAAGAACTGAACAAACTCAAATTATTACACAACAAAATCTTTCTAGAATATAACATTTTACAAACTTAATTGACAATCGCCCGTTATAAACATGTATGTCAAAATACTGCTGACTGCCGATCCACTTCTTACTCCGTGCCGAACGCTGCTTCCTTAAAATGCTGTTTTTGTTTTTCTCTTAGCTTGCAAATCAAACCAGCTGTAATGCGTTGGGGCTGACTAGGCGTTAGTTTGAGATTTTATTCAATCTCCACCGCAAAGACATGATACAATGTTTCTTTCAAATATATCTTTCAGAAATGCATTTATTGAAATATAGGCAAAAGAGTCAGAATAAATTAAGCTGTCCTACCTATAAACTAAGAAATTTAAATAATTAATAAACTTCCCGACTTTCAGTCGTCGTCAAATTCAAGACTAAATCCCGACTTTTCAAGACCGATGTAAAATTCAATACTAATTCCTGGCTTTCCCGATTTTCCAGACTACTAGACACCCTGAATCAAAATCAAAAAAAGTATGAAAAACCAAGTCAAGTTAGCCATCTCCAAGTTACTGGATTAACAAACAACGCCGCTGACGCGTCAACAATAGAGCTGAGCTCAACAGTTTCGCCGAATTCAGCTCAATAAAACTTATCGTAACTGTCATGTAAAAATCCAAAACTTCTATAACTTGCAATGTATAAGTAACTGGTTTCTTTAAACGCTGACTACTTTGGTTATCTGCTTTAAATACATTATACGTAACGTTTTCATTCAACCACATTAATAACGACACTTTCCATTTAGCACTTCCTAAATTAAGAGACAGTTAGACATTTCTGATCTAGTTAACTTTGCTTACTTTTCTTTAAAAATAAACTAATAGAACTTGGTACTCGAACTCGAAAAAATGTTTTTTCATGCTTCTGAATTTACAACAAATGTGCATGCATACTGTGTTGTCGTTCCAGTCGTTTCGTACAAAAATCATATTTAATACCCCCAGGAAACCTGCGTACTCAGCGAATTACCAATGCATATATATGTATCTTAATACCACATAAAGCTACGTACCAAGTTTCATTAATATACATTCATAAAAGAACGATATATGACATTTTAATTATTCTCCATAAGAATAACATGGCGGCTGAGTATGCACGTTTGCTGAAGCAAGGAACACAAAAAATGGGGGTTTATACAAATATCAATATAACTCAAGTAGGTAAAGCCACATACCAAATTTTATTAATTTATGTTCATAATTAAGAGAGATAACACGTTACTTATTCTCCATAAGAATAAAATGGGGGCTGAGTACGCAGGTTTCCTGCTACGGGAACTGTCGGCCAAAAAATGTTTTTAGTGCAAATATCAATAGACCACAACGATATGAAGTTTCCAAGTACCAATTTTCATCATGATAAATTGATAAATAAGCAAGATTAACAATTTTTCTTATTCTCCATAAGAATAACATTGGACAAAGTACTGTGTTTAGCACTTTCAATATCTCTATAACCATTTGACGTAGAGCAATGATCAAAATACCAAATTGTGTGTCTTGTTAAGCTGATTCCAATACTTGTTCCGTGAAAAGTATTCAATGGGTTAACAAAATTGCCGTTGCAGTGAAATAAACAAATTAAAAAATTAAATGAAAGAACATAATATAAAATAAAATAAGAGAGTTTTTTTCAATTTGACATCTCCAGTCGTCTGGCAATTGTCAAACTCTTTCACTCCCAGTGGTTATACATGACTTTTCTTAATATTTCTCTCTGTTTTACAATAAATTTAAGTAAAAGCCTTAAAAATGTATAAAAACCATCATAAAAAAGGCTCTTCAACCACAACGTTTATATATATGTTCCTCATTAAATCTAAGTTTTGCAGTATCAACAAAGTATCGTTAATAATTTGAACTTATGTGCCAAATTACAAGTTGCATGGCTTGAAGCAGAGGAGGGGGGAGAAAGTGGTAATTATGTGAATAACGTACCCTCATTTTAATTTATAAATTCCTGAATCAGCCTTAACATACTTCAGATCCAATTGCATCTCTGGTGCAAGTGGTGCAAGCATCCTCAGTGGCACTCATGATACAATCTTACATGCAATTTAAAACGCAATTAGCAACAATTCTTCAATTGGCTATCCTGTGCAACCAGCCGTAGGTCATGTTACTTACATGTTTTTTGCGTCACAACCCTCGTGTAGGCCTATATTACAAAATATTGTTTCAAAGTTTGGTCTTAGTTTATTATACAATACCCGGTTTTATTTTATTAAACTAAGATTTTTAAAGGCTGAAACAAGTTCGTTCCTTTTTTAAGTTATCTTTCAGTTTTAAGGAAAAAAATCTATGTTTAGAGATTTGAGCTGATTTAGAAAAGTAGATTTGATCAATTGTAAAAAGGTGGTGAATGAGTTTTAATGTAGAATCAGCTAATCACAAAAATATTTTTGGCGACATTTTGAATTATAACCAACGATTATCTTTGCAATACATAACCTTTCATTACAAATACACCAAATTTGAAAAATTACAATTATAAATTAGGTTAGAATATATTTTTAAACGTGTTGAGTAGGTAAAGGTATTAAAAAAATGTATAGAAACAAAAACAACCTTCGTTGTTGTTCACCAATGCACAATCTCCAACTTCCAGATATAGGCCTACGAGAATAATAAAATATTCAAAAAGGCCTAGTAAAAAGTTGAAACGTATAGGCTAACTCGTTTTCCTAATTTGTATTTCAATGGGGTGGAAAACGTCAACGCTTTGATTTAAATCTTGTTAAACAGACTCGGCGACTGCTTTAGATGGAATATTAAACAAACACAGATGTCGAGATGTCCACCTAACTAAACCAACCTCGGGGCACAATCAATTCTCCCACTCAAAGATTGCCCTAGGGCCTGGGGTCACTTATGGGCTTGCATACTGACATTGTGTCATTAACTGGGTCCATAAACTAAAGTCAGGTAAAGTTACAAAATATACCACACAATATACATTATTCAGGTTTTATAACAAATTAACTAAATGAAAGACTTTTGAGGAGGACCGTTGAAGAGTGGGTCCCAGTTTAAAGACATATTGCGTTTATATACCTGCTTCTCCCATAAGGCCAATGCTAATTCTAAAATCCCGTTCCTCCTCAAAGAATTATCTGAAATAGTAAGATTTAGGCCTACGGCTTAAACAAGTAAAAAATAATTAACAATTCAGTGAGCAAACTGAAACCGAACAAAATTGCAAATATTGAAAAAAAAATAGGATTTTGAATTATTATCATTCGTGATATCAAAATTTTGCTTTCTGAAATCACTAGGGATATTTTAGTTAGCTCTTTAAAATAAGCAAAAAATGAACAATTTCAGATAATCTGTTGAGGATTACGGGAGGAGGTGGGATTTGAAAGTTACTATTGGTGTTATGAGAGAAGCAGGTAAAACCGCGAAATGACTGGCAAACTGTAATGAGATTTTGAACACATAAATAAGCTGTAACACTCATTTTAACCCCAATACAGTACCACAGATACTTGGACGAACAAATGTACGACTTTTTACTAACAATTTTGATAGAGGAACCTTGAGGTAAAAAGGAGGACTTTAGAAGATCCTGAGGGACGTTTTTTAAAGGGGGACGTGAAGGACCAGCAGACACATTATTATTATTATAGCTGTTTTTTATGACTAAAAAATATGTAAATTACGCTACAGCATCTGGAAAACCTGTTTAGCCTACAACCAAAACAATTATCAGGCTATTATTTGACTTTGATTTTTTGAATATTTTGTTCTGTATTATTGCACAAAAAATTGTCGATTCAATGCGGCGTCAAGTATGCAAGAATGCCAGGAGAATTGTATCAATGTTTATAATTCAATCAAGTATTTTTTTAATACACCATGTTGCATTTAACTTATTCTTGTTGCTGATTAATTCAATTGTAATTACGGAGGGAGGACAAACCGATACGGTGACTCTGGAATAAAACTGATAATGGAAAACAATATTTTTAACCAGCACCCGAAATAAAAAGCTAAAACTATTTATTGTATAAATAGTTTTATCTTTCGAAACCGGATGACAAATGTGAGAGAAATTCTGATAAAGTATGCAAATAAAAAACTGTCACCACGACCGCCGGAGAGAGCGGATAAAAATAGTTGGACCGCATCTGGAGAACGGGAGCGGCAGCGGTAGCGGCGCCGCGTGGGGCAGAGGGGCAAGGACGCACCGACACAATGACGCCGCCGCCACAGCGCTCAGGTGCTACTAAACGTAACATTAATAACATCTACAAGAAAATAAAAAATAATAAAGTAAAAATTATGAAACATGTCAAAAATGTTTGTAAATCACCCTCATATACGTCCGTTAAAATTTGAAGCAGATACCGTTTAATAGATATTTTGTAATAATCGTCTGAAGTTGGGATGTATTTACAAAATTGTGAAAAACACCAATATTTTCCATTTTTTTAATAATATAAATTATATCAAGTTATGTAAAAAGTCATAACTCCGTTAATATAAAATTGTACAATATTTCTTTCATTTGATAGGTCTCTCGTTAAAATCGAACGGGGCCGTTTGGGATGTGCGATACCGTAAACTCGAGTCTCCATAACTTCTGCACGGACCTAAATGCTACGGCGCTCACTCCACTGGAACAACGGTAGAGACAAATATTATTCAATGCCACTCCTTGATTCAACAAATCCATTGATCCCAACTCATTTTATTTCAAGGCGGAACCTTTAACTTAATTTAATTATTTTTCAACAACGCGTAAGTGCATCTTTACGATCTTAAACACCACCGTAAAACAGCTGTATTCAGTTTTTGCGGGCGAAAAAGTCTACGGTAGAGACAAATATTATTCAATGCCACTCCTTGATTCAACAAATCCATTGATCCCAACTCATTTTATTTCAAGGCGGAACCTTTAACTTAATTTAATTATTTTTCAACAACGCGTAAGTGCATCTTTACGATCTTAAACACCACCGTAAAACAGCTGTATTCAGTTTTTGCGGGCGAAAGTCTTTTCGCTCAATGCGACTTAGTTTTCCGCTCGCTGACGCTAATAAGCAGCTGATTAATTGGTTCTTTCGGCCAAGCTTTTTGGCTATTACAATTTCTCCAAAACAATATTTTTTACTATAGGATTAAACCAGACTCTCGCGGATTGGTCACCCTCTAGAGTGTTTATTCAGAGTTGAACAAGACAATGTCCCGTGAGTTAGGTTGCGGCCGCGGTCCACGGCAGACTTGGTTCGTACAGTACAAGACAATATCCCGTGAGTTAGGTTGCGGCCGCGGTCCACGGCAGACTTGGTTCGTACAGTACAAGACAATATCCCGTGAGTTAGGTTGCGGCCGCGGTCCACGGCAGACTTGGTTCGTACATTACAAAACAATATCCCGTGAGTTAGGTTGCGGCCGCGGTCCACGGCAGACTTGGTTCGTACAGTACAAGACAATATCCCGTGAGTTAGGTTACGGCCGCGGTCCACGGCAGACTTGGTTCGTACAGTACAAGACAATATCCCGTGAGTTAGGTTGCGGCCGCGGTCCACGGTAGACTTGGTTCGTACAGTACAAGACAATATCCCGTGAGTTAGGTTGCGGCCGCGGTCCACGGCAGACTTGGTTCGTACAGTACAAGACAATATCCCGTGAGTTAGCTTGCGGCCGCGGTCCACGGCAGACTTGGTTCGTACAGTACAAGACAATATCCCGTGAGTTAGGTTGCGGCCGCGGTCCACGGCAGACTTGGTTCGTACAGTACAAGACAATATCCCGTGAGTTAGGTTGCGGCCGCGGTCCACGGCAGACTTGGTTCGTACAGTACAAGACAATATCCCGTGAGTTAGGTTGCAGCCGCGGTCCACGGCAGACTTGGTTCGTACAGTACAAGACAATATCCCGAGAGTTAGGTTGCGGCCGCAGTCCACGGCAGACTTGGTTCGTACAGTACAAGACAATATCCCGTGAGTTAGGTTGCGGCCGCGGTCCACGGCAGACTTGCTTCGTACAGTACAAGACAATATCCCGTGAGTTAGGTTGCGGCCGCGGTCCACGGCAGACTTGGTTCGTACAGTACAAGACAATATCCCGTGAGTTAGGTTGCGGCCGCGGTCCACGGCAGACTTGGTTCGTACAGTACAAGACAATATCCCGTGAGTTAGGTTGCGGCCGCGGTCCACGGCAGACTTGGTTCGTACAGTACAAGACAATATCCCGTGAGTTAGGTTGCGGCCGCGGTCCACGGCAGACTTGGTTCGTACAGTACAAGACAATATCCCGTGAGTTAGGTTGCGGCCGCGGTCCACGGCAGACTTAGTTATAATTGATTTGATGTTATAAAAGGATGACCCCCAGCATCTCAAAATATTCAATTTAGTTTAGATCAATATATTACAATGTAAAATGTTAAATAAACGCAATGTAAAGCGTAAAAATGCAACCGAGTGAGGTAGCAAGTTATTGAAATCGCACCTCGTATTCGGGAGGTCTCGGGTCTCTACCTACCTTACCTGATTAAAATATTTCCCTTTCAAATATATTTCTGGAAAATACATCGTCATGTAATAAATATTATTGTATTATTATTACGTAAGGTGCAGCTTTGTGAGGAGAAAAGCACGAGAGATCGGTAAAGGCAAGTTTGACAACCTCATTACCGTAGTGAGGGCTAAGGGATTTCAAACCCATTATGTAGACGATAGGCACTAGTGGCGGGGGGAGGGGTATGAGGAGGGGTTGGGGAGGGGGAGTGGGGCGGGAGGGACTGTCACGGGAGTGTCCGGGCGTTATCAGCTGTTATCGCACGTGACGCGTTATCACGTTATCAGAGCGTTATCGCGCCACGCGACGTCACACTACTAAAGACCGATTTTCCTTATATTATACTGTCCACTGCAACTTATTCATTACAGAACTGCAAAACATAAATGAAATTACACCTCCTATATATAGATATGTTTTTGCTGAACAACAAAAAATTATAACACCTTAAAAATAATAATTGTAATTTTAGTTTATTTATCATAACCTGGTAGTGCGTTTATAAACAAAATAACACGCGATTCAAGTTTTTAAATTGCAACGATCAATGATGTCGAAGTTGGGCCTGGTTAATGTAGTCATGATGCCGGTCAGTTATAGCGGCTGATGAAAAGTGACAGCAACAAAAACAACGAGTGTTGATCCAACATATCGACAATCTATTATTGCCACCCGAGGGTTGTACGTGTGGACAATGTATTACATCAGCAACTCGTTTTGAAACACGTTTTTCGATTGTTATCATTATAATATCATTATAAGCCAACTTACATTAAGAAAAGGAGGGAGGCTACAGTTTGGCGTGTAAAAAAAAAAATACATTTATCTTGACGCTAATACTGCTTATTCAACCATTCGACGTTTCGAATTAAAATCCCGACACACAGGTTTATTTATTGTTGAAAAACACCATCACAGTTACAATCAAGGAAACAAACATTGTTGGTGCAGATTTGGTGTAATATGTAGGCAAATCGCCACCTATTTTTCGCAATGCCCATTATGCAGGTCAACAATTTAGTAACAAAATTTAAATAAACTCCCTCTATAAAGTAATTTATAAGAGAGATTCCCAATTCCCATTATCCAGAAGAAGGAATGATATCAGTTATCAAAGGCGACAGCCCCTTAAGATAAACTTATATACCGGTACGAAATAAATTACAAAACTTCACTATCCAAAACCTTAGATACAAAAAGGATTGATAACTATAATTATAAACTTATAACGACTGACAACTCCACAAGCAACAAAGATACTATTGCATTTATCTCATAGACTCTTCCGTGGACAGTAGAGCGGAAGGAAACTATGATAATATATACATGCTTTAAATGATAAGAATTGCACAGTTTAAATGGGAACTACCGGTCAACCAGTGCGAAATACGATTAGAAATTTCCAGACATTCTCTACCAAGGCTTTCTTGAATTGAAGGCAACTCTAAAAATCACAAACGCGCCAATCGATGAACACTGAATCCAAGGATTATTCGAAACAAACATTGTAGCAAACATCAGATCCAACATCAACAATAACTTTTGTACGTCAGGTGTCAGGTCCTTGAAAACTGCACTAATTCTGTGACGAGACCTTGCTAACGTAATGGGGCTCTCTCCTACTGACAGTGTCGCCTGGTTGGCGCGGTCAGGTGTACCGACTCCTCCAGCGGTGCAACACATACAGCAT
This sequence comes from Allygus modestus, assembly GCA_963675035.1. Taxonomy (NCBI): domain Eukaryota; kingdom Metazoa; phylum Arthropoda; class Insecta; order Hemiptera; family Cicadellidae; genus Allygus; species Allygus modestus. The sequence continues at coordinate 108,517,459 of OY776115.1, read as the reverse complement.
AGCACACAGTCAGTCAAATATTCAAACTGATGAGTGAACATTGTTGTACGAAATTATCCCGATCTATTTTACGTCGAACATTCGCGCCGAAGTCACGGAAATCGATCGACCCATTTGGACGTAATCACGTGATCTTGTCAGACGTTGAATTTCAAAACAAGTCTCACTCTGTCCGGGTCAACAACCGATAATATCGATTATACGGGCTCCTCTCCACATTAAAAATGAGAAATAACAGAAATCATCAAATGTGTATGCGGTCAAGACCAGTAGAGTAATGGCCAGAGAGGAGGAGATTAGCAACAGTTTGGTCGATACAGATCACGCCTCCGCTCCTACTGCGCGCTCCGTGTTTACACTGCTGTGATACTACACGCAGCCGACTACGCTTCCACAGGCTGCAACGCAGACTAATGACCAGTGAGGAGATTAGCAACAGTTTGGTCGGGTCAAATCACACCTCCGCTCCTACTGCGCGTTCCGTGTTTACACTGCTATGCTACTACACGCAGCCGACTACGCTTCCACAGGCTGCAACGCAGACTAATGACCAGTGAGGAGATTAGCAACAGTTTGGGCGATAAAAATCACACCTCCGCTCCTACTGCGCGCTCCGTGTTTACACTGCTGAGCTACTACACGCAGCCTACTACGCTTCCACAGGCTGCAACGCAGACTAATGACCAGTGACGAGATTAGCACAGTTTGGTCGATACAAATCACGCCTCCGCTCCTACTGCGCGCTCCGTGTTTACACTGCTGTGCTACTACAGCAGCCGACTACGATTCCACAGGCTGCAACGCAGACTAATGACCAGTGACGAGATTAGGAACAGTTTGGTCGATACAAATCACACCTCCGCTCCTACTGCGCGTTCCGTGTTTACACTGCTATGCTACTACACGCAGCCGACTACGCTTCCACAGGCTGCAACGCAGACTAATGACCAGTGAGGAGATTAGCAACAGTTTGGGCGATAAAAATCACACCTCCGCTCCTACTGCGCGCTCCGTGTTTACACTGCTATGCTACTACACGCAGCCGACTACGCTTCCACAGGCTGCAACGCAGACTAATGACTAGTGAGGAGATTAGCAACAGTTTGGTCGATACAAATCACACCTCCGTTCCTACTGCGCGCTCCGTGTTTACACTGCTATGCAACCGACTACGCTGCCACAGGCTCTAAAACAACGTTTATTGGTTGTGAACGACTTGATTCCTTTCACTTCTAAAATATAATGGAGCTTACATTCCGTCTTAATGAACAAGCGGGAAGTTCCATATAAACCACGAGCGTGCGTTTTTCAACAAGCACAAGCGCGAAATTGGACGTTCGCATTAAACCGAGTGTTGAAAGCAGATGGGTCGAGTGTAGGAGCAGGAGCCGTCGTAATTATAGCAGATAGTTGGCAGTCGGAGCGAGATACGGTAATCGACCTTGACCGATTGTCACAACCACCGCCACCGCCATGCGTCACCTCGGAAACCGACTACTACCGAGTACTCGAGCACAAAGTACTCACTCACATTCGACCTCGGTCGATTGATACGGCTCGAGGTTTTGATATAGGGACACTAAGTTATAGATTAGTTAAGATAACTCCTCTGTATTCGGCTTCTGTTCGTTTTCCCAGTAAACTTCACCGTGTTAGTAGGACAGGCAATAGACAGTGATGACTTGAGGGCCGTGTCCAAATTCACCAATGGTTTGAGGGTCGGTCAAGACATCCAAATTCTCCAACCCCAAAACAGGTAGAAAATCCAGGCTGACAAAACATCAGAATTCACCAATTTCGGGAATCCGCTTGCTGCCGAATGAAACTAAACTCGTTGGTGAAACAGATTAAGGAACGCATATTTCGTTTAGGTCTCATTCCTTGCATTTATTTTAATGAATTTCGTACCGGTAACTAGATAAAGTGAAAGGAACTTGGCTGTTACAGTGTATTACTAAAAAATGGTGCCATGAAAAATATTATAAAAATAAATTTAACAGAATGTTTGGTACACTAGTTATAGGTATAATATTACGTTGGCATAAGTTTACTCTTTTAAATTAACCAAAAAGCCAAAATTTTCGGCTAAAAACACAGAAACGCGGATTCATGACAAGGATCTTATCTTAAAACCACAAAATTAGACTGTAAGGGAAGAATTGTCGAATTGTTGCTAATTTATGCGGGAAATCGTCATTACTTGAGTGGACCCCAACAGCCAACTTGAGTACTGGAATACTGATAACGTCATTACTTGAATGTACCCCAAGTGTTGACCGATTGTCACATCTACCGCCACCGCCATGCGTCACCTCGGAGACCGACTACTACCGAGTACTCGAGCACAAAGTACTCACTCACATTCGACCTCGGTCGATTGATACGGCTCAAGGTTTTGATATAGGGCACTAAGTGATAGATTAGTTAAGACCACTCCTCTGTTTTCGGCTTCTAATAGTTTTCCCAGTAAACTTCACCGTAGAAGGACGGACATTAGACGGCGGTGACTTGAGTACTCGAATACTGTTAACGTCATTCCTTGAGTTTACCCCAAGGTTGGCCGATTGTCACAACCTGTCACCACAGAACACAGGTAAATACATGGTCCCGATTATAGCCTAAACATTACGAGTTCAAAGTATATAATTAGATACACGAATACAATAAGTACTCGAGGAACAATCAACCGTATGACCAGACTTGAGACCCACTCATTCTCGTTAACTATGGGAGTCCCGTTGTTAGAAAGTACTGGCACCTAATACATAATAAATAGAGCGAATCCGACATCCTTTAATGGATTTACCGGAAAATGAGTAGTGGGTTTTATTGTATAATGTAAAATGTATTTCTTCGTTGCTACTCAAAACTTGCTTAAAAGGTCAACTCATTGTTAGGAGCAATCTAAATCTGTTAGGAGAAATCAACATCTGTTAGAAGTAATCTGTTTGGACACTTTGAAAAGGATAACTTAAACATTATTTTAAACCTCCTCTATAGCAAAAGAAGTTGTGTGTCAAACCTTTTCAGCTTATGATCATTTAAGTCAATGTTCAATTGTTATAGTTTAGTGTATTGATAACCATGCAAGAAGTGAAGTCTGCCCTAGCACACTAGCTAGTTATAAATTTTGGCTATATAACATTTAGGAGCGATCACACTGGGAAACCTCGCCGTAGAAGGTCTTGCAACCTTTGTTGCGCAATACGAAAAGTCAACATCAACAGCAACTTAGATTGTAGATTTCACCTCTAACTTGCATAAGACCTTCCGCAATTTTACTCAAATTTAGTTAATGGTAATGAATGCAATAAAAGTATGAGTGGTAGCAATTTTAAATTTTAGAAAGTGAAATTTCAGCTTGCATATGCAACTTTGGAGTTGCAACTAACTGTAGGACAAATTTATCGTTCATTTAATTTTATATAGATAACTTTAAGCTCAGCTGCATGAAAAGTTCCACGGGGAAGTTTCCCAGTGTAGTCCCTTCAAGGCCTCCGATCCCCAATTAAATAACGATTACAACAGAGAAATCAAATAAAGAAACATCTCGTGCCGCGGCCAGTTGTTTACCGACACTGCGATATGACGAAAACGGAAGCTCGCCGGGGTAACCCTGTTAGCGAAGCCGTACAACGGCGCGGCCCTCCCTGACATTAATTCAATTTCCACCCCGCCCACACACCTGATCACATGTTGCCTCGGATTGGCGACACATCTCGCACGCCGCTGATGACATTAGTCGCATGTCGACACCCTCGACAATCACGTCACGAAGATGAGCTCTTGATGTGTTTAATATTGACGAGAAATTTAACCCCATGAACATATGGTGTCGCCAATACGCGGTGTAATAGTAATGAGGAATACCGTTTTTATTTCCTACTGCAATAAAGTAGACTATTGTGTTCTCATCGCTTAATCATTTTCATCGGCCACGGTCACTGCACTACAAAGTACAACTGCGCCGCCGCGTGGCCAACTGATTATGAAAGCAACAATAGACGGACTAGTCAGACGGCCTTGAGTGTGAGACACGCGGTGTTTACGAGGTCATTGTCGTGCAACCTCCGTCAACACGTACAATCGAAACTGACGTGGCCAACCGATTGGGAAAGACACAGTAGTGACGGCCCTGAGCTTCATGGGGTCACTATACGGCGGACGACACCGACCCGTATATATACGGGCCACGGCAGTCGGAGGCAGAGGCCCCGAGTATAGCACGGGGTCATTATACTTCAAACGACGCAGACGCCGAACACGGAGGGCCAACTGATTGGGAAAGTCACTGTAAAACGCACAACGTATTCTTAACAAAGTATTTCTCCTGCCATTTCACTCGGAGGTATTAGTCCAACGATCCCACTGAGTCTTAGGGTGGATTATCAGCGGTTGCTTCCTGACACACATATTGCAGCCGTTGAATGGTTCTTCGTTTTACATACTACATTCACTGGTGAAATGTTGCGTGGGAGAACTTACGAACGTTGTCTGGTCACCGTTTAGCGTCCTACAGTGGGCTGTTCACTGTTCAGGCTTGGCGTGTAGCACACCCTCAGCTCTCGCACGCGCAGGGACGAGCAGCCGAACAAACAGGATTGCTGCCACCCATTCGACGACTCGGATCAAAACGCCGAGTATTCTATTACCACTCTTACAAAGTTATAGAATGTTTTGTTGCGATTATAATATCGGTATGTAATTGAAACTCTAATAAAAAAAGTCCAAATTCGACCATATTCTTGTGGATAACAAAATAATTACAATATTTAAAACCTAAAGCATCTTAATGTTGAATTTATATTTTCCGTAGCTGTACTGATCTTATTTATCCCTCCCTTGTTTAGTATGGATTTTCTTGAAAAACTGTATAGAATCCAAATTGTCGTGAAAGATTTAAAACAAATAACACACTAGCAAAAGTTAGGTTAGGAGCTGGAGTGTCCACTAGATGACTCATACAGCAGGACAGCAAGTACTGTGTGGCGAGGGACGAGAGGACGCGGGTGAGGTTCCAGGGGGACAATGTTTAATCCGGCACACGCATTCCACAGCCGATCAAACTATAATATGTTGCTCAATGGCCGTTATACCGATACAACAACACCAATCGCGTGTTTGTTTGTCATTAGACTCTCGCGACGTCCATCGTCATCGCCTCTTTCACAAGTTGCCAAATGCGTACCTCGGTAATAGTAAGTTCCGTGAGTAGGTTACGCCACTCTCCAAATTTATATTAAAAACGAAAGTAACTTTTTCAATCGGCATACCTCTCTCGACATGTTTATAACACTCAAATTAATCTACTCCAAATTCTTCCTTAATTTTAGAATTCATAACTAAAAATATGATAACTTGAAAAAATTGTCTGTCAATTAAATTAATCAATAGACGGTTTAGATCATTTTTACCTTCTATTGTGTGAAAGTGTTTGTTCTTAATCGTGTATCTCCCCTTTAAACAGACTGTAAATACAACGTCGTCACGTGTTATTTACTTCGTCTACCTTAGGTAAAAAATCAATCCTTTTCATTCATTACAATTTAACAAATCTCAGTAATTTCTACCGCAACACAATATCAATATTAACATTTCTTTTGGTACAGGAAAGAAACTACCCTGATTAGCCCAACAACGGTAAACAGGTTATTAGCGGAATACGAAAGACAACCACATAACTGTAAAGTTCCAAAGCTTTTGCCACCTTTTGCATGACGCGGCGGTACAGTTTACTACAGTGCTGCCAGCAGTAGAGCTACTGTTGCTGTAGGACTGTGGGCGGAAGGCGAGCGATACCATCAAGGAAGAGGATACTTCAATCATCGTAACACAGCCGCGCCACGACCGAGCTCGGTACCGTTCTCCCCACGTAAGGTAAAGAGGCCGAACTGCTCGTTCTACTTTTTTGTACGAATACAAGTTCACTTGCACCCAAAACTCAATAAAAAATATCGGTACCGTTCTCCCCACGTAAGGTAAAGAGGCCGAACTGCTCGTTCTACTTATTTTTGTACGAATACAAGTTCACTTGCACCCAAAACTCAATAAAAAATATCGGTACCGTTCTCCCCACGTAAGGTAAAGAGGCCGAACTGCTCGTTCTACTTATTTTTGTACGAATACAAGTTCACTTGCATCCAAAACTCAATAAAAATTATCTAATTCCAAGAGTGACACAGCAAAAGTATACTGTTTCCTGACTCTCCACATCCTTTTGACTGACGAACTCTTCCAGGTTTTGTTTACTACTTTAGTATTTTCCCACGTAAGAGACAGCTCCCTGCTATCACGCAACTTTTCTCGTTTCTACCTGCTTCTCCCATAAGGCCAATGGTAACTTTCAAAGTCCGTCCCTTCCCATGGGATTATCCGAAATCTTCGCTTTAAGGTTATTTTAAAGAATAAAAAATACCTATCAATTTCAGTGAGCAAAATTGCAATACAAAAAAAGATCACCCATATAATTTTGTAAATTTGAATATTTTGGAATTTGGCCAACAACTATTAATTTGATATAGAAATTTCGGTTATTGAAATCGCTAGGTATTCTTTGTTCTTTCAAAGCCCGTTCCCTCCTCATTGGATTATCCGAAATCGATCATTTATGGTTCATTTTAAAGAGCGAAACATACCAAACTATCATTGCATTATAAGTTAATTGTTGTTAGTTTTTATTCCTATGACCCTTAAACGCTTTTGGGGTTACAGACAATCTGTTGGTTCATACATGAACATAGCCGAGCCCTTGGCTTAACTGTAAGCATAGATTAAACATGCTGCCTTTGGGGAGTATGTTAATCTATGCTCTTAAGGCTTCGGGGTCACAACTATTAACAAACCCAGAGAGGACTTCTCCAAATGTTTTCGGGTTTCTTTACCTAATCTCTATTGTATAAAGGCAGATTTTAAACAGTTTACAAGGTCAACAATTTCAAAAAACGAAAATCCTAATTTAACTCTTTCACAAAAGTGTTTAAGCAGAAATTATCATTTTTTTAGAAACCTGATACTTATATAATTTTAATTCCATTAGTATTACGAAATCTTTCTAAATATCCCACTCCTTTATGGTCAGGTAAAAAATCTTATAATTCTGCAAACTGTTTTAAAATTATCTTGGGGGCTTCCATTTGAACACACTAAAAATCCCCTGAAATTCAAAAAGGTGAAATTTTTTACAAAACTTAAAAATGGGACAAATCCAAGATGGCGACAGGTTACCTACCTCCCATCGCTGAATCTCTAAAGAATGTTCAAATGGAAGCCCGAAGGAAATTTCAAGTCAGTTTCCAGAACTGTAAGATATTTTCTTTTTTCAGGCCACTGACCCAAAAAGATTGGGCTGGAAAAGATAAATAATGACACGAACTAACTTCTCAGCTGAGCCTGTAACCTCGGGGGAAAGAATAAACTGCAGAAGTTTAATGGCCATCAGATTGGTTATCAGCCGCAGGAAATTTCGAGTTCCCGAGCTCCCGAGTCGTTTATGGCGGCTTACACGACCGTTACCGCTTATCCTTCTAGACCTGACCTCTTTATTAAATTTACCCTGTTTCCTCACTTCTATACTACTAACTACACCCCATTCATTTCTTGAAATGGTGGTAACACTTTACACAGAAATGGAGATCAGTTTTAACTTATGTCAGCGAAAAATCAACATAGATATGTGCTTGAATTGGAATTTACGTGATGCAGTAATTACTCACCCAAGAATTTTTACTTTTACCACTTCAACAACAAATACTGACACATTGCTACTTAACAAATATCAACTATCCACCAATTTCAAAATTCCTCTACCCGATTTTAACCGAGTTACGTAGATTTAAAATTATTTTTTATCACAATGGATAGAGAGGCTAATTAAAAAAAACTAACTAGAAATAAAAAATACTTTTAAATTTTTTAGCAGGCCAGTTTGGTATCGAACGATAGTAATCACATAGATTCAAATCGTTTTGTAAACATAAATTGCTTCAATCAAACAAATAATATACTAAAACTAGCACAGGTTGATTCACTCACCAACGGACTACTACAGCATATGAACACTCACCTGTAACATTACAGCAGGTTGTCAATGCTAGAATACAACATGATGGAGATAAAGTATTGCGACAAGGTGCATCCACAATTCGTGTCTTGACTGAGAAGCGCGGGCGATGAGGAAATTCCAATACATCGGTCGTGAAACATGGCTCATGTTTGGCTTAGTTGTTGAGATGACAACTTGGCGCTGTCCAAGGGGGTTGGCTTGACATGACAAAGTAATTTTCCAATATAACGCCCATTTCACCATTAAAATTTCAAGTCTAATAAATGGAAAAGATCGAAAATACAAGGTGACTTTAAAATAAATCAGCAACTGGATATTTGTAATTTTAATATTATTACCGATTCTCTTATGTTTCATTATATAGGGCCTAAATAAATTTGAAAGACGTGAAAGCGGGTTCACTTGTGATATTCAGGAAAAGTCCGTTTGTCGAGGAAGGGGGTGCCGAATGTTTGGAGGAGTGCATTGTAACGCATCTCGCGCAGACCATGTTGACGGAGAAGCGAGTAGAAACCTAAACGAGTTCGCACGCAGCACGCTAACGTGAGGGAAGTGAATTTACACATAACAAACTTCAAAAACTCAAAATCAGTGTAAAGACATAAATTTATTCCAATTTTTATCGAAATCTTAAAAAAATAATTTGTTTGGTTGTTCTGATGCTCCTGGTTTTATTAACCTGCATGCTGGGAATACGATTTTGCGCATTAAAAGGTTAGGAAGAAGTCCAGTCAGGCTTGAAAGTAGGCGTGAGGTTGCTGGGGATGAAAAAGTCCACCATCAAATGAATAATAGGCTTATCTAATGTAAAACCCCCAAAGACTATACGTACTGTGTTTGGTCGATACACATTTACACATTTTCTTTAATAACTCAGTAGATGTGTATGCTAGAATGACGAGAGAGGGCTTACAAGTTTTGCCTCACTAACTCCCATCTTTTTACTCGTATTAATTTTACATCCGGGCTTGAAATCTGAAAGATTAATCCCCAAAAAGGGGTTTAGAGTTTTTCGATTGTTTTGCCCAACGAACTTGTCCAACTGATTATAGAAAGGAACGTCCCTACCAAATTTGAACTAAATCGGACAAAAAATGCGACCGCTAGAGTGCAAACACACACACATATATAAACACACACATATATATATATATATATATATATATATATATATATATATATATATATATATATATATACAGGGTCTCCGAAAAAGAATGACGGTATTTTGGACGGCCGTTGCTTGGGGACTGTTCAAGATAACTAAACGATTTAAATGTCAAATAGAAGAGAAAAGAACTAAGTTTTTTTTCATACCTTAATATGTTTCGATGTGAGCTCCATTTGTTGCTCAGCATACATCGAAGCGATATTCGATTTCTCGCCAAGTGTTGTGAAGCATCTCTGGTGTCACAGTTGCGATCGCTTCCGAAATTCGCCCACATAGATGTGGCAAATCACGAATGTTCTCAGCATAAACAATGTTCTTTACGTAACCCCACAGAAAAAAGTCCAAAGGGGTCAAATCAGGACTCCTGGGAGGCCAGGGAATAGGCGCACCCCTGCCTATCCAACTATTCGGAAACTTGTTAAGTGTGTCGCGCACGTAGGGCCTTTATTTTTCGCCGAAAAAACAATAAATGGCATCATTTATTTAGATATGCTAGAACAATTTTTGTTTCCTCAAATTGAAGAAATTGAAGAACAAGCCGGTGAACGAGTCATTTTGAAGCAGGACGGCGCACCGCCTCATTACCTTCGGGACACACTTAACAACAAGTTTCCAAATGGTTGGATAGGCAAGGGTGCGCCTATTCCCTGGCCTCCCAGGAGTCCTGATTTGACCCCTTTGGACTTTTTTCTGTGGGGTTACGTAAAGAACATTGTTTATGCTGAGAACATTCGTGATTTGCCACATCTATGTGGGCGAATTTCGGAAGCGATCGCAACTGTGACACCAGAGACGCTTCACAACACTTGGCGAGAAATCAAATATCGCTTCGATGTATGCAGAGCAACAAATGGAGCTCACATCAAAACATATTAAGGAATAAAAAAAAAACTTAGTTCTTAGTAGTGGAGAAACAGCAAAGAGACCCCAGAATCGGCGCTTTTTTCCCATGTTATTCTTATGGGGATCAGTTTTTGCACCGACGCCCGATCCTACCCTACACAAATTTTCTTTTTGGCCCCTGCCTTATTTTCCCCCATTTAAAATTTGCATTAATTTTAATACATCCTTTGCAGAAATCCACGAATTCAAAAATAACTCCACACTAAATAAACAACACATGTAAACAACTTAGAAGTTATTGTATAGTAGTGGTGAATTAGGGGGGAGGCATCACTTCCGGCGCTTTTTCCCCATGTTATTCTTATGGGGATCAGTTTTTGGACCGACACCCGATCCCGCCTATAGAGCTCCCGCCCGCTGGCCTATATTAAATATACCCCTGCCTTAAATATATTGTCCCCATCCCCATCCCTCCTCTATATTTTTAAAAATTAATTTTCAAATTCAGGCTAAAAAACTATCTTTGGTGTTTACTGTCCGATTTGTCTGCAATTTGGATATGTTATTGTCCTAGGCAAGTGTTTTAATAAATTTCACTTACATTTCCCAAATTCACTATTACGGTTGAATTAAAAAATATTTTTGAAAAATACTGCCAATTGCCAACTTCTTTATTTACTGTTCGATTTGTCTTCAATTTGGATGTGTTATTGTCCTAGGCAAGTGTTTTAATAAATTCCACGTACATATCCCAAATTCACTATTACAGTCAAATTAAAAAATATTTTTGAAAAATACTGCCAATTGCCACCTTCTTTATTAACTGTCTGATTTGTCTGCAATTTGGATATGTTATTGTCCTAGGCAAGTGTTTTAATAAATTTCACTTACATTTCCCAAATTCACTATAACGGTCAAATTAAAAATTATTTTTGAAAAATACTGCCAATTGCCAACTTCTTTATTAAATGTCCGATTTGTCTGCAATTTGGATGTGTTATTGTCCTAGGCAAGTGTTTTAATAAATTTCACTTACATATCCCAAATTCACTATTACGGTCAAATTAAAAAATATTTTTGAAAAATACTGCCAATTGCCAACTTCTTTATTTACTGTCTGATTTATTTAAAATTTGGATATGCTATTGACCTAGGCAAGTGTTTTAATCAATTTCACTTACATATCCCAAATTCACTATTACGGTCAAATTAAAAAATATTTTTGAAAAATACTGCCAATTGCCAACTTCTTTATTTACTGTCTGATTTATTTAAAATTTGGATATGCTATTGACCTAGGCAAGTGTTTTAATAAATTCCACTTACATATCCCAAATTCACTATTACGGTCAAATTAAAAAATATTTTTGAAAAATACTGCCAATTGCCAACTTCTTTATTTACTGTCCCATTTGTTTAAAACTTGGATATGTTATTGTCGTAGGCAATTGTTTTAATAAATTACACCTACATTTCCCAAATTCACTATTACAGTCAAATTAAAAAATATTTTTGAAAAATACTGCCAATTGCCAACTTCTTTATTTACTGTCCGATTTGTTTAAAATTTGGATATGTTATTGTTGTAGGCTAGTGTATATACACCATCCACATTTTACAAATATTGCGGTTAAATTTTTAAAAATTTGGATAAATACTGCCAATTGGCAACTTCTTTATGGTCTGATTTGTTTAAAATTTATATCATTATTCTAGGCTAGTGTATATGTACCATCCACATTTGACAAATTAACTATAATGGTCAAATTTAAAAAATATACTAACAATTTCAAACTTCTTTATTTATGGATATGTTATAGCTCTTATATAGGTAACAAGACCACACTACCACACGTTCCACTACCCATTTGTCTTTTTTGTTTGTTTATTTTGCTGTAATCCCAAAACTGACTGTTTATTGTCCGATTTGCCTACACTTTGGATATTGTCCTAAGCATTTATTGTCTGATTTATTTTTGGATATGTTATAGCCCCCAACTATATCTAAAATTACAATATTATTTCCACCTATAATACTGTTGTTTGTTTTGCTGCAACCTAAAAACTAACATTGGTATTTGTGTTTTTACAAAACTATATTTTGTAAATTACTACCAATAACTCCTTTATTTACTTTTCGACTTGTTATATCCCCCTATATCTAAATTTACCGTATATTTTGTCCCTTTAGTGCTGTTTTGTCGTAACCAAACTTTGGATGCAATATATTACTGGCCATTGCATAAGTAAATACCCCATTTCCAAATTCACTATTACGGTTGGATTAAAAAAAATAAATACAAGCTTATTATATACATCCAGCTGATAAGTAATATATATCCACATTTATGGTCAGAACAAATTTTGGATATGTTTTAAGCCAATGCGATAACAAAAAATAAATTTTTAAAACCCAAAACAACTAATCTTTCTTTGTGCTTGTTTGGAGTAGTCTTTATTTTATCCAACTTAATTTTGTAGTTAAAATCAAACTTCCCACATTCTAGCTCCCTTTCCAGCCAGGGAGACATAAAGGTTACGAATATTTTCAAACAATATATCTTTTTCTACCCCTATGTTGGACTTGTTTAATAGCGCACCATATTCCAAATCCTCCAGTCTACTACATTCTTTAAATTTAACATTGCCTTTAATATCTTGCATCTCTATGTCTTCTTGTCCATTGTTACGGAAACTTTCTATTTTTGGAATTGCCATAAAATGTTGCGGTTCCGTTAGTGTTAAAGCTTGCAAGTGGCTCGTTGGTAGGTAGATAAATAATGTCCAAATCACCACTGCACGGCAACACGCCTTCCCTATTCTTATTTATCTCTATAAATACAGTTTTACAGACACCTTTAACATAGTATACACCCCTCCATCCTTTTCTGCCAACACTCCCACAAACTTGTTTACTACAAACGCATACACATAATGCTCGCAGGAAGTAATCTTTTAATTTATCCTCTCTTTCCCTTATTTCTTTAGCCAACTGTACATTCCTCTGCAACAGTATTTTCCACATATTCCAATGTCTTCTAATTCCAGTTTCCTCTCTAAGAAAGGCTTGGAAAGTGGCTCTATTTCTTTAATAGTGTATGGGTACAGTTTATTGGTCCGGCTTCTTAAAACGTAGGGAGTAAGGTTAGGACTTTCCACTAAGAGGTATAGTGGAGAAAGGTGTATTTGATGTGCCCCCAGATTTGATGTAACACTTATGCTTTACACATACGGCATCCTCCTCTATTACCTCTACATAGTTGGTAAACAGTTAAAGCTAAATGCAGATAGAGCATACTTTATTAACTTTTCCCTTTGTGTACTATCTTTTGGCAGTTTTAGTTGTACTCCAGTTATCTTCCCCCAACATGCATCGTTAAACACTAAACAACAACTGTTTTGTAATTGATTGGCAACTTTCACCCACATGCAGAGGTACAGCATAGAATGGAGCATTTTGAAAGTACCGTTTGTTGTCTTCTATTAGACAAACCCTTTACCAAAACCTCCACAATAGATTGTTGCCTCTAACCTTGTTATTCCATTCTCTCTAGCTAGTTTAGACGAGAACGTTTCTTTTAGTCTCGCATCTGGACAGTTTACAAAGTTTATTATATGGTTTCCTATACTTTTAATTACTCCAGGACTTGTAATCTGGCATATAAATTTATTATATATTTTTACCCTGCTATTTACATTAAACCATGTTAAACAGTCTTTACTAACATTATCTACAATAACATTATGGGGGTCCATTCGCCCCCCTGGTAGCAAAAGTTTTCTGTAAGATATTGGCACATTTCCAGCCAAATCTGGTGTTATATCGAAATCCATAAGATAGTACATTTCTTTTTCCAGATCTTGCAGTATCTTTGGAAGATCTTCCAACAAATCCTTAATTTTAACATTTGCAAGCTCAATTTTATAGGGAATTGCTATAGGATCATCATACTTTTGTTTAATTTGGTCAATATCTTTCTTTATTATTTGTAACACACCCTCGCTTTGGGGGAATGGCAGTTTGGCCACAACACCATGTCGAGCTAAAGAGAACTTTTTAAATATTCCTCGTAAGTAGCTATTAAACGAGCCACATATTTCCTTCTTAACTTTTAAATTTATTCCGAACATCCCCATCACAATCCGCAACATTGGTTATCTAACATTATGTTATAGATGTTATTTAATTTTGGTTCACCCTCGCAATAGTTTATATTACCTATGTCTGTAAGAAGGTTATTATTACGTAGATTTTCTAATAAAAACCACATACCAAATCTTTCGTTAGTAGGTTTAATAAATGGCTAACAGAGTACATTTCTTTTATACAAAAAGTAGCGGAAACATGTAAACAGGACAGATATATAGGCATATATGTGTTGTAAATATATATTGTATATAAACATAGGCGAGCGGCAAGTGTAACATGTAAGTGGACACCCACATGCAAATATGGAATACCCACAAATTCGACTAAATAAGTTTATAGTCTCAATATAATTAACATATTAACATTAGTACCCAAATTGTCGAAATTCTATAATTCTATTCTTAGTCCTTGTATTAGGTTTTGTACTATTAAACCCAACACCCCATGCAGTAGAGTAATATATGTATTTAATATGCACATTCTACAAGACCTGTACATCTGTTGTATAAGCAGCAGAATAGACGTCTCATTGTGTTGTTGTAAAGTAAAACATAAATTGTGCTGGATACAACCGGCCAGATATTAGACAGGAAATGTGTTGGAAGTGTATTGCCAAAGACAAACACCACATAGTGCAGCATGTAATCAATCCATTACTATTTAGACAGCATTGGTACAACATCCGATATATTAGCCAAACCCACAATCAAACTTGGAAAACAAACAGTAAAAGATAAATATTATAGTAACAGAAATAGTAAGAGTATAAGGACATAGTAATATTTAAAGTTTATAAAACAACACAAACGCAGAGACACAATAAATAACACACTCCAACACATTTGGACACAGGCACAAATACTGGTTTACATCCATTTAACACAACTTTACACGTTCTGTCGACTGACACAAAAATAGTTTGTAAATTGTGTAAGAAATATATGTAATATAAACAAATTTAACACAATCATAACATTGTCCACAATGTTATGATTGTGTTAAATTTGTTTATATTACATATATTTCTTACACAATTTACAAACTATTTTTGTGTCAGTCGACAGAACGTGTAAAGTTGTGTTAAATGGATTTAAACCAGTATTTGTGCCTGTGTCCAAATGTGTTGGAGTGTGTTATTTATTGTGTCTCTGCGTTTGTGTTGTTTTATAAACTTTAAATATTACTATGTCCTTATACTCTTACTATTTCTGTTACTATAATATTTATCTTTTACTGTTTGTTTTCCAAGTTTGATTGTGGGTTTGGCTAATATATCGGATGTTGTACCAATGCTGTCTAAATAGTAATGGATTGATTACATGCTGCACTATGTGGTGTTTGTCTTTGGCAATACACTTCCAACACATTTCCTGTCTAATATCTGGCCGGTTGTATCCAGCACAATTTATGTTTTACTTTACAACAACACAATGAGACGTCTATTCTGCTGCTTATACAACAGATGTACAGGTCTTGTAGAATGTGCATATTAAATACATATATTACTCTACTGCATGGGGTGTTGGGTTTAATAGTACAAAACCTAATACAAGGACTAAGAATAGAATTATAGAATTTCGACAATTTGGGTACTAATGTTAATATGTTAATTATATTGAGACTATAAACTTATTTAGTCGAATTTGTGGGTATTCCATATTTGCATGTGGGTGTCCACTTACATGTTACACTTGCCGCTCGCCTATGTTTATATACAATATATATTTACAACACATATATGCCTATATATCTGTCCTGTTTACATGTTTCCGCTACTTTTTGTATAAAAGAAATGTACTCTGTTAGCCATTTATTAAACCTACTAACGAAAGATTTGGTATGTGGTTTTTATTAGAAAATCTACGTAATAATAACCTTCTTACAGACATAGGTAATATAAACTATTGCGAGGGTGAACCAAAATTAAATAACATCTATAACATAATGTTAGATAACCAATGTTGCGGATTGTGATGGGGATGTTCGGAATAAATTTAAAAGTTAAGAAGGAAATATGTGGCTCGTTTAATAGCTACTTACGAGGAATATTTAAAAAGTTCTCTTTAGCTCGACATGGTGTTGTGGCCAAACTGCCATTCCCCCAAAGCGAGGGTGTGTTACAAATAATAAAGAAAGATATTGACCAAATTAAACAAAAGTATGATGATCCTATAGCAATTCCCTATAAAATTGAGCTTGCAAATGTTAAAATTAAGGATTTGTTGGAAGATCTTCCAAAGATACTGCAAGATCTGGAAAAAGAAATGTACTATCTTATGGATTTCGATATAACACCAGATTTGGCTGGAAATGTGCCAATATCTTACAGAAAACTTTTGCTACCAGGGGGGCGAATGGACCCCCATAATGTTATTGTAGATAATGTTAGTAAAGACTGTTTAACATGGTTTAATGTAAATAGCAGGGTAAAAATATATAATAAATTTATATGCCAGATTACAAGTCCTGGAGTAATTAAAAGTATAGGAAACCATATAATAAACTTTGTAAACTGTCCAGATGCGAGACTAAAAGAAACGTTCTCGTCTAAACTAGCTAGAGAGAATGGAATAACAAGGTTAGAGGCAACAATCTATTGTGGAGGTTTTGGTAAAGGGTTTGTCTAATAGAAGACAACAAACGGTACTTTCAAAATGCTCCATTCTATGCTGTACCTCTGCATGTGGGTGAAAGTTGCCAATCAATTACAAAACAGTTGTTGTTTAGTGTTTAACGATGCATGTTGGGGGAAGATAACTGGAGTACAACTAAAACTGCCAAAAGATAGTACACAAAGGGAAAAGTTAATAAAGTATGCTCTATCTGCATTTAGCTTTAACTGTTTACCAACTATGTAGAGGTAATAGAGGAGGATGCCGTATGTGTAAAGCATAAGTGTTACATCAAATCTGGGGGCACATCAAATACACCTTTCTCCACTATACCTCTTAGTGGAAAGTCCTAACCTTACTCCCTACGTTTTAAGAAGCCGGACCAATAAACTGTACCCATACACTATTAAAGAAATAGAGCCACTTTCCAAGCCTTTCTTAGAGAGGAAACTGGAATTAGAAGACATTGGAATATGTGGAAAATACTGTTGCAGAGGAATGTACAGTTGGCTAAAGAAATAAGGGAAAGAGAGGATAAATTAAAAGATTACTTCCTGCGAGCATTATGTGTATGCGTTTGTAGTAAACAAGTTTGTGGGAGTGTTGGCAGAAAAGGATGGAGGGGTGTATACTATGTTAAAGGTGTCTGTAAAACTGTATTTATAGAGATAAATAAGAATAGGGAAGGCGTGTTGCCGTGCAGTGGTGATTTGGACATTATTTATCTACCTACCAACGAGCCACTTGCAAGCTTTAACACTAACGGAACCGCAACATTTTATGGCAATTCCAAAAATAGAAAGTTTCCGTAACAATGGACAAGAAGACATAGAGATGCAAGATATTAAAGGCAATGTTAAATTTAAAGAATGTAGTAGACTGGAGGATTTGGAATATGGTGCGCTATTAAACAAGTCCAACATAGGGGTAGAAAAAGATATATTGTTTGAAAATATTCGTAACCTTTATGTCTCCCTGGCTGGAAAGGGAGCTAGAATGTGGGAAGTTTGATTTTAACTACAAAATTAAGTTGGATAAAATAAAGACTACTCCAAACAAGCACAAAGAAAGATTAGTTGTTTTGGGTTTTAAAAATTTATTTTTTGCTGGCTTAAAACATATCCAAAATTTGTTCTGACCATAGTTGTGGATATATATTACTTATTATATTACAATGAGAGGTAGTTGAGAGGGTCACAACAATATTGGAAATGTGGCAAATATAACAGCTGGATGTATATAATAAGCGTGTGGCAAATATAATAAGCTTGCATTTATTTTTTTTTAATCCAACCGCAAAATATAGTTTTGTAAAAACACAAATACCAATGTTAGTTTTTAGGTTGCGGCAAAACAAACAACAGTATTATAGGTGGAAATAATATTGTAATTTTAGATATAATAGTTGGGGGCTATAACATATCCAAAAATAAATGCTTAGGACAATATCCAAAGTGTAGGCAATAAACAGTCAGTTTTGGGATTACAGCAAAATAAACAAACAAAAAGACAAATGGGTAATGGAACGTGTGGTAGTGTGGTCTTGTTACCTATATAAGAGCTATAACATATCCGAAAATAAATCAGACAGTAAATAAAGAAGTTTGAAATTGTATATTTTTCAAAATATTTTTTAAATTTGACCATTATAGTTAATTTGTCAAATGTGGATGGTACATATACACTAGCCTAGAATAATGACATAAATTTTAAACAAATCAGACCATAAATAAAGAAGTTGCCAATTGGCAGTATTTTTCCAAATTTTTAAAAATTTAACCGCAATATTTGTAAAATGTGGATGGTGCATATACATTAGCCCACAACAATAACATATCCAAATTTTAAACAAATCGGACAGTAAATAAAGAAGTTGGCAATTGGCGGTATTTTTCAAAAATATTTTTTAATTTGACTGTAATGGTGAATTTGGGAAATGTGGATGGTGCATATACACTAGCCTACAACAATAACATATCTAAATTTTAAACAAATCGGACATTTAATAAAGAAGTTGGCAATTGGCAGTATTTTTCAAAAATAATTTTTAATTTGACTGTAATAGTGAATTTTGGGATATGTAAGTGGAATTTATTAAAAGACTTGCCTAGGACAATAACATATCCAAATTGAAGACAAATCAGACAGTAAATAAAGAAGTTGGCAATTGGCAGTATTTTTCAAAAATATTTTTTAATTTGACCGTGATGGCGAATTTGGGATATGTAAGTGAAATTTATTAAAACACTTGCCTAGGACAATAACATATCCAAATTGCAGACAAATCGGACATTTAATAAAGAAGTTGGCAATTGGCAGTATTTTTCAAAAATAATTTTTAATTTGACTGTAATAGTGAATTTGGGATGTGTAGGTGGAATTTATTAAACCAGTTGCCTAGGACAATAACATATCCAAATTGAAGACAAATCAGACATTTAATAAAGAAGGTGGCAATTGGCAGTATTTTTCAAAAATATTATTTAATTTGACCGTAATATTTGTAAAATGTGGATGGTGCATATACACTAGCCTACGACAATAACATATCCAAATTGCAGACAAATCGGACAGTAAATAAAGAAGTTGGCAATTAGCTGTATTTTTCAAAAATATTTTTTAATTTGACCGTAATAGTGAATTTGGGATATGTAAGTGTAATTTATTAAAACACTTGCCTACGACAATAACATATCCAAGTTTTAAACAAATCGGACAGTTAATAAAGAAGGCGGCAATTGGCAGTATTTTTCAAAAATATTTTTTAATTTGACCGTAATAGTGAATTTGGGATATGTAAGTGTAATTTATTAAAACACTTGCCTACGACAATAACATATCCAAGTTTTAAACAAATCGGACAGTTAATAAAGAAGGCGGCAATTGGCAGTATTTTTCAAAAATATTTTTTAATTTGACCGTGATGGTGAATTTGGGATATGTAAGTGAAATTTATTAAAACACTTGCCTAGGACAATAACATATCCAAATTGCAGACAAATCGGACATTTAATAAAGAAGTTGGCAGTTGGCAGTATTTTTCAAAAATAATTTTTAATTTGACTGTAATAGTGAATTTGGGATATGTAGGTGGAATTTATTAAACCACTTGCCTAGGACAATAACATATCCAAATTGAAGACAAATCGGACAGTTAATAAAGAAGGTGACAATTGGCAGTATTTTTCAAAAAATATTTTTTAATTTGACCGTTATAGTGAATTTGGGAAATGTAAGTGAAATTTATTAAACCACTTGCCTAGGACAATAACATATCCAAATTGAAGACAAATCGGACAGTTAATAAAGAAGGTGGCAATTGGCACTATAGTATTTTTCAAAAATATTTTTTAATTCAACCGTAATAGTTAATTTGGGAAATGTAAGTGAAATTTATTAAAACACTTGCCTAGGACAATAACATATCCAAATTGCAGACAAATCGGACAGTAAACACCAAAGATAGTTTTTTAGCCTGAATTTGAAAATTAATTTTTAAAAATATAGAGGAGGGATGGGGACAATATATTTAAGGCAAGGGTATATTTAATATAGGCCAGCAGGCGGGAGCTCTATAGGCGGGATCGGGTGTCGGTCCAAAAACTGATCCCCATAAGAATAACATGGGGAAAAAGCGCCGGAAGTGATGCTAAACCGCTGTTTATCCACTACTATACAATAACTTCTAAGTTGTTTACATGTGTTGTTTATTTAGTGTGGAGTTATTTTTGAACTCGTGGATTTCTGCAAAGGATGTATTAAAATTAATGCAAATTTTAAATGGGGGAAAATAAGGCATGGGGGGCCAAAAAGAAAATTTGTGTAGGGTAGGATCGGGCGTCGGTGCAAAAACTGATCCCCATAAGAATAACATGGGAAAAAAGCGCCGAATAGTATGCCTCCCCCGTATTTCACCACTACTGTTCTTTTCTCTTCTATTTGACATTTAAATCGTTTAGTTATCTTGAATAGTCCCCAAGCAACGGCCGTTCGAAATCCCGTCATTCTTTTTCGGAAACCCTGTATATATATATATATATATATATATATAATATTTATGATTGATTAGGGCTGCTGATAATAATAATAATAATATTACCATTCTAAACAAAACACCCTGTTTTTGAGATCTTTAGTATTTTATTATTTTTGGACTGACATGTTTCGGTAATTATGCCATTTTCAAAACCTATATATATATATATATATATATATATATATATATATATATATATATATATATATATATATATCTATATACAATTTTGAACAACCCCCCAAAAAAACAACAAAAAACACGTGTTCAGGGGGTCACGTTAGGAAGTTCTATGGCAGTCCCGGGCTTAAGTTTACCGTGTGGGTCATGCTAATAGTTCACTATATAAAATTCCCTCGAAAATCGCGAACAAGTTTCAAGATGAAACATTTCGCCGTACACGGCCCTACATCAATGATACGGGAGAGGAGCAAGCCAATGTTTATACAAGGGATATGAAAGCAGTAGACATAATCCACAGGGGAGGGTGGGAGCCTGAGGCCGCCTGGAGAACGTTGCATAATGAAAACCTCGGCCCATCCCCATCGCCGACACCGACATGCTGTGTGACTGTGTTGCTGTGTGGCTGTGTGCGCCCGACCGCCAGATCGATACATAGGCAAACGACAAACAAGGTATCGCACCTCCTTCAGGTCAAAGTGAACTCGGGTCTTCATTTGTTTGTCTTAATTTCCACGAATTGTACACAGACACCCCGATCCCGTATGTGTTTTGTTAGTACAGCACAAAATGAACATATCCAGAGTTAGTGTAGGTCCATTTTTCATTTAGTGTTTTTTGTGCATAAATTAACCAAATTTTAATACTAGACATAGTAAATTTCATTAAAAAATAAGTTGTAATTTTTCTTTCTACTTTTTTAAAGTTCTACTCTCGAGGTGTAAGAAGGGAATCTTCGATAACAGCATGGGTCAAACAAAACGAAAAACAAGTAAAACAAAATGTCGCAAATCCGAACTCAAAGGGAACACCGAGTGCAAATATGACAGTAGGTCAAACTTTTCTTTTAATGGTATTTTAAAATCCTTAAAATGCGATTATATCCGTTACAATCGTTCTTTCGAGGTCCGGTTTGTGGCATTGTGGACGCTATATAAGGACTTTAAAACGACGACCTTTGCATTACCTTAAGACGTATAAGACTTTGTCTAATGAACTACCCTTAGTGTAGGTTGTCTATGCCTTA
Source organism: Allygus modestus (assembly GCA_963675035.1). Classification (NCBI taxonomy): domain Eukaryota; kingdom Metazoa; phylum Arthropoda; class Insecta; order Hemiptera; family Cicadellidae; genus Allygus; species Allygus modestus. The sequence continues at coordinate 108,495,378 of OY776115.1, read as the reverse complement.
AGGTAAGTATAATCATACATAATTTAAAAAGCCTTATGTAATATAACACCATTCCACAAACCGGATCTTTAAAGGGGCAAATGTAACGGATGTAATGGTATTTTTACATTTTGCAAAGTTTGGGCGGCAGCCATTTTTTACTCAAAGGTCCGATTGAGGTCGGGTTTGCGGTATTGTAGACTACAAAGGCTTCAGTCACATGCTTCTACCTGTTTCTCCCATAAGACCAATGTTATCTTTCAAAACCCATCCCTACTCAAAGGATTATCCGAATTGGTTAATTTATGGCTCATTTTATAAAGAAAAAAAAATACCTAGCAAATTCGGTGAGTAGAATTTTGATACCACAAATAGCCTAACATAAATCTCAAATATTGAATATTTTGGAATTGAACGATTATCATAATTTCAGATATAGTCCAGTCAATGAATGCTCAAAAGGGGGGTGTAGAGGACATGGAGGGGGGTGTTCGTGCGGGAATGTGTTGGATAGTTAGAAGATAAAAATACTAAAAGTCCCCGCCCCTAGCCTAGCTCCTTCAGTGGGGAGAGCGGGGGGTGGGGAAATACCCCCATTTTTAGTTTTTTACTTCTGCACTGAAAACCGTGCATCGTATGGAAAAACTGTTCTTATAAAAAATGTTCAACAAAATGGTTATATTCATCTTTTCTGTATATGTCTTAGTTTCCAAGATATTTTCAAATAAATATTAAATATCTTTTATCAATTGATTTTTTCTCGGGTTTTTAGTCAAATTATTTAATAGTGACCCACGAGAGTACGACACAAATACAGTATTTGGAAGAACTTATCAAAAAGAGCAAAAAACCTTCTGATAAACTTGTTTGTAATTCGCTTCGTTTTCCGTCTGTCTGTCTATATGTGATTTTAAATCAATGCAACATATATTAGGAACCACTTAAGTTACGGCCTTGAAATTTGGCATGTGTATTATACTAGTTTAGGGCATATTAGGTATATTGATTTCAAATAAATTAATAAATATATTAATATATAAATATTAAATTAATATTTATTAAATAATAATATATTAAATAATAAATTAATAAATATATTAATAATATAAATTATATTATGATATAAAATAAATTATAAATTTGTAATTGTAACACCTGTAATAGTTACTTTTATGACGTTTATCTATATATTAACTGCGCTTATATGTTTGTACAGCATGGACAAATGACTCAACGGATTAGCGTCCAACATCCGGTTTCCAGGAAATTAAATTCGCAATAACCAAATTTCACTGTACCAGATTAAAAGAATAATAAATTACTAATCGAACTGTGTCTGGCATAAAACATGTTCTCATTAATTACCTGCATAAAAACTAAGTATTACAATTACGTTTAAACACGGTAAGTTTAAAACACGGTACAAAAATACAGAATAATTAATACACTGAACGGTTTCCATTTATTTCGGGGAATACTGTTTAATCTATTGTTTCATACTTTTGACAGACACTGATAGTACATACACAACCGCGTGCAAGTGCAATCAAGTGCAATGTAGCCGCGGTCGGGATGCATCAGCCCCCACCCTGTCCCTGCCACTGTTCCGAGAATTGTTTACCCGCTTATCGAGTCGTGTTTTGGGCGACGCAATATAAGGTGTGGGTTGGGAAGTAAATGTTTTATGGCTTGGGTATTAACATGCAAAATACAGCTTTCTATTTGCTTGTATCCTCTCACGTAGGAATTGCATCCCCAACCCAAATAGGTACATCGGTGAAAATCCAGATCATCGTATAAACGCAGCGTAGCAGTAATGTGTTATCTGCCTTCATTATGAAAATAAATTAATGAAATTTGGTATGTGGCTTTACCTACATGAGTTATATTGATATTTGTATAAAACCCCATTTTTTATGTTCCTTGCTTCAGGAAACCTGCATACTCAGCTGCCATGTTATTCTTATGGAGAATAATTAAAATGTCATAAATCGTTTATTTATGAATGTATATTGATGAAACTTGGTATGTGGCTTTATGTGGTATTAAGATACATATAGATGCATTGGAAATTCGCTGAATACGCAGGTTTGCTGCTACGGGGGTATTTTGTATTTCCATTATGAGAGTTACCATTCAAGTAGGTTTTTTTAATTCCATAATGATAAACAGCTGTTTACAATATTTTAAGTTCTATATACAGTATCATCTGATAAAATCAAAAGAAATCTTTCTTCCATAAGATTAACGTTGAAACTTTTTAAGTCCAGTGGGGCACAGCCCTAATGTCCTAGGACTTCAGATAATGGCTTATAACCTTCCCAGGGTTAACCTGAGTTACTATGCCAAATTTCAAAGCAATCGGATGAACGGTATGGCAGCGCATAACATACGATCGGACAGACGAACAGACGTACAAACATTGATTTTTATATCTTAGATAAACATACGAGATACATTTATTTATTTCTTGATTCGCTTTTTATTACGTAAGTCTGCGATCATCATCCACCACACGAGATCGATTTTATTGATAATTTTCTCTTATACATCAACAAATCATAAAACAAATTTAAAACTCCAAGTAGAAACAAATCGAAGTCTTGGCCAATAAACAACAACTGGATTTGGCCAAGGTACAAGACAGCGCCGCCAATGAAAACAGGTGGGAGCTTACGTTCGCCTCGGTATTGCTGCGTTGCTGAACGCTCTCTTATGAGGTACTTTAACACGGTTTGTTGTTAACGCCGCGCCATTCGTTTACATAGTTTGTTAATCGTCCCGTATACTGCTTTGTTCTTTTGGTTTACGAAAATTACGCTAATTATTTTACACTCTTTTCGCCATGTATTACTAAAACTACCGTATTGCAATTACTAATAAGTGACTTGATATTTGAGAATAAGTTGCGATTGAAATATTGTTTCTCCCCAAACGAATATTTGACCCATAACAAACCAGAACTCTAAACAACAACCAATAATTTAATCATGTTAAACGTTTACTATTTCTTTGGACGGTTTCTTCAATGTTGTTTATAACGTTTCAAAAAATCTGAATTGGAGTTAAACGCACTGATTCTTTAGTTTGAATGCATTCTATCGTGGTACAAACATTTATGTTTACAACCATATAAAACTTCAGTACAAATGGAAATGGGTTTATATATTCCACCACTCAACGCCTAATTTGTTTCGATAAAGTTGTTATTTGCATTTAGATTAGCTTTTTTCTGAAGCAAAGTAGCAATAACGTTTCGCTCTGAGGTAAAACACCACTGAAATTGTGGGTATACGGTATTTAATGGCTTTACACTAAACTAAGGCGAGTAACCCAAACAAAAAAATCAAATATTATAAGCAAGGAGTTTTGATATTAACACGACGAGTACTATATTCTGTGCACCAACCTAACGCTGTGCATAGTAAGGAATATTTTTGGAGCTAAATGAGGACTACTACTACACGAACTTTCCATTATATCGGAGGTGATTATCATAAGCAAGAGGTTGACAAGGTTGGCGTTATTCCGACACGCAAGACGGTGTTATCAACTATTCATTGTAGAGTCGAGAACTTTTCATGCGGTTCAACAGTTTTCACGTTAGTGCTACTGGTGCTACCCATGTGCCGTACTGCCGTGTGCCCCCTTAGTTCCCAACTGTCAAAACGACCCAAGCGGGAAGGGTAAGGGTCGTTTACCTTTCGCGCACCCTCCCCCTCCCCACCCTTCGACTGCTAGAACCCCCGACGGAACAGCGTAACAACTTTCCTCTGTATTTCTTTTACATTACGCAACGTCGCGAGGGGGTTGTACGGCACACTCACCGCCCCTTTGACTACACGGGGAGTTGCAGTCGGTTGGTTTGTGCGGAACCGCTCTTAGTCCGCTTAATTAACCTCTGGATGGCTGCTATACGGGTTCGTGCGCTTGAACAAACCGTCGGCCCTCGCGCTGTCTCGTGGACACAACACTTCCACAATACAGTATAAGAATCGCCGACACATTCAATTGACATAGCCAATTACATACCTATCGCGTTAGTTGTGTTGGATGTAACGCATTGTTTAAAACTATACAACTTGCCAACTTGCATTAGCCAAATATTTTTTTGTTTTGCTTTTACATAGCTAACCTGAGCAAATCAAATATTATATTTGCAGTATGGTTGCGGTAGAGGAGCCTGCAAAAGCAAACATATAAACTAAAAAGTAAATACACCTTAATGAACTTGTTCGATAAGCTGTTGTTGTACATTGTACATTGTAGTCTCTGGACACTGTACGTCTGAACTGAACACGAAAGGGCCTTTAACATGTGCTAAACAATTTTTCCACCACTCGTAGGCATTGTTCAACATCATTTGTTTTAATATTGGTCAAATTCGTAATCACCCTTGAAAAATAGCAATGTAAAAATGTTATACTTAGTACAACATGTCTATATCTACCACTTTCCGATATTAGTGCCGGCCGGCACGATTGAAGGGGAGTGTGAAGGGCAACGACGTAGTGTGCGTGTGTGTGAGTGCGCTAGGTGAAGGTGGCGGGGGGAGGGGAGAACAACGGCCGCCCGCATGTTGCGCTACAACTGAACTCACAACTGGCTAATTAACAATAGTGCTGAACGCTCTGTAAAGGTGCAAAGGTCCGCTCATGCCGCGGGTTTAAGGTTATAATCTAGGGATAACATATTAGTTACATCCTCGCCTAACAATTAACTCGGTAGTCAAATTTTAAACCACTTGTTCGAACCACGAACTACTAGATGTTACCAGCAGGCTTCGCCCCGCAAATGATTTGTACAAAATATGACAGTTGTGTGTGCTCACAGGTCTAGCCTATACAGTGTATAATTCCAAACACTAAGCCTAAAACGGGGTTGCTCCTGTAATTAAAATTGTGAAAACTACTGTATTACGAGTATTCATAAAGCGAATATACACTGCAAGATTTGTCAATAACTGTTTATTGCTTCGTGGCACACATATTAGAAACAACACTTTCAAGAACAGAGTTGCTTTTACGATCAATGTTCATTGACGCTTCCGTAATATTCCCTTTGTTCTCAAGGTCGATGCGAGTACCACGAAAAGGTGTCAATCGGAGAACGCGGAGTCGGCTGGACAAAGCCGATGAGATCAGTCAGTGAGTCAGCGGCCGGGGGCTATGACCAGCGAGTGGCGAGTGGGGCGGGGGCGCATGCGCGGCGGTCGCACGCACACACGTGCAACACTGATAACGATAGCGTCAGGCGGCGTGGCGCCACCGGGGGCCATATCGCGCTGTAGTACAACCTGCTGGTTCATCCCCGGTGGTGTAAGTCCATAAGTAAACTTACAGACCGAATCATTGGGACAGTCACTCATTAGGGCATTGTTAGCAGATCGTTAAAGCTGGAATAAAGCAAGCAAGACTGATTTCTGTTGCGTAGTTAAATAAACTTATTTTAAATAATGTTATTGGATAGACCATTCGTAAATCTGGCATTAAAATGAGGCACTCGAATGACAGGTTCTACCTCTCCTCATATATTCCCTTTAAGACATTAGGGTACCTAACGAAATTGTAAACCCAATCCACTCCCCAAACTACGCGAATATCTAGGTAGGACCATGAAAGTACAGTAGTATTACCTATCCTACTACCTCCATGGGTAGGATCGAATTGGTGTTGCACCTACAAAATTAACACAAATTTACGATAATTACGCATTGTCCCATTGCATAGGCTTACATTATTTAGACAAACAGCGAATACAATTTTGTAAGGAAAAATAATTTGACAACTGGCTGCAAAACAACACAGTGAAATACATACTGTATGACAATATACAAACCCAAATCGGTAAAAGTATTGACCAACATTGCAGTCTTTAATAAACTTGTTATCAGTAATTGTGTAAAAATATTCAATAACACTGACACGTAAGAGATTTACAGTATTGTGATAGCGCTGGTATCAATTTGATATTACACCAGGCTAACAGATGTCAGCGGTACAACATTTCACAACGACCGCGACATCTACTTAGGCGAACACCGATCGATGGCTAAAACACTCCAACAGCGATCCCCGGTTGATTGTGATGTAGCGAGGAAGGGTTGGACGGCGACGTGTAAGGAATCCAATCTAGCCTACATCAGCCAATCGATAATTGGCGGCCCTCGCCTATATCGCGGCTCGCATCTCCATCACACCCTCACCCCCGTTCCGGCGGGGTGCGACGCGTTCTCGTGCGACTCGTCAAACCACTCACTACGCGCGATATAATTGTGCCGCAAACTTTGGATGAACCGAAGACCGGGCTCCCCTCAAGAAACATTTGGAGTTTGAAGCAAGTCCCTCCTCAACTTATCACCCGATGTTGATTTATAGATAATTTGTAAGATCAAAAAAGTACCTATCGATTTCAGAAATAAAAAAGCCAATATCACAAATAATAATTGTTCAATAAAATTCCAAAATATCCAATACAATTTTTGTTATGTGTGAACTATTTGGGAATGTATGAGTAGCTTCTGCACTATACCGTATATCTATTAGAAGGCCACCTTTGTTGACATTCAAAGCTGTCACAAATCACCCGTAGGCCTGGTCGATGTAAACTCCTGATTCTTACTGTTGCGCAACATTGATATCTGTTTCACGATTATGGCCAGAATTATGATGACTGATCGAATTATCATGTGTTTTTGTAGATAACACAATCTAAGGCATCAAACAACCTAGTTGGTTATCAGACAATTAACGGGACCGTTATTAGTGAATTTCCTTTGGAAAGTGAACTATTAGCAAGACCCGCACGGTGAAACTTAAGCCCGGGACCACCATAGAAGTTCCTAACCTGACCCCCTGAACACGTTTTGGGGGGAACGTTCAAAATATATATATATATATGTGTGTGTGTTTGCACTCTAGCGATCGCATTTTTTGTTCGATTTACTTCAAATTTGGTAGGGACGTTCCTTTCTGTAATCAGTTGGACAAGTTCATTGGGCAAAACAATCGGACAACTCCAAACCCCTTTTTTGGGGATTAATCTTTCAAATGTCGAGTTGTTGGGCCCAAAAAGGGTCAGAAAAGCCCCAGATGTAAAATTAATGCATGCGAAAAGATGGGAATTAGTGAGGCGAAAGTTTTAAGCCCTCTATCGTTATTATAGCATAAATATTTATCGAGTTATTAAAGAAAATGTGTTTCGACTTAACACACTACGCTGTCTTATGGGAGATTTACACTATAAAAGCCTGTTATTCCTTTGTTAGAGTACTTTTATCATCCCCAGCAACTCACGCCTACTTTCAAGCCTGTCTGGATCTTCTCCTAACATTATAATGCGCAAAGTTTATTCCCAGCTTTGCAGGTAAATGAAACCCAGGAGCATCAGAACAGCCAAAAATCAATGTTTTCATATTTCAATAAAAATTGGGACAAAATGTTTGTTTTTACACGGATTTTTATTTTTAAAAGTTGTTATGTGGAAATTCACTTCCCTCACGGCAGCGTGCTGCGTGCGAACGCGTTTATAATTTTATTCTTTGTTTACTGCATTTGTTCCAAATTTGCCCAAGGGAATATCCTAATCGCGTGGCGTACTCAGATTTTTTGCTTTTTGGAAATTTGATTGCTTCCAGTAGGTAGAAGGACCAAGCGGGCAACAACCTCCATGTTGCACATGAATGCGGATCAGATTTGATGTATCATGTCTAATTAAGACTTTTAACTTTAAGGAAAAAGATAGTAACAAGCACAATAATTATTTCCTACGTGTAATTTTAACAAGCGCTAGTTGACCAGTCCAATACTAGTTCAGTCGCTTGGGGTCAAGCCGGATAGAATATATGTATTACATATGTTACCCAAGTGCAAACGTTCACATTCAATTTTTAAAACAAATTGTATTTTACACATAACAACAATTTCGTAAATTTAACAAACCAATTACCTAGTACCACTTCGTTATTAGTAACTCGCCAATAATAGTGTTTAACAGTTCAGCGTTAAAATTCAGTTAGGCTAGATGAGTATTTTACCCATACGGTAGGTGTTTTTATCACAGTCTGCTGCGGTTTCTGGTTGGAACAATTAATAATGTCCGCCACAGGACGAGGAAATCGCTTACATTGTACTAGTGGTCGGCAATTTTAAAAATAATCAAGGCTTCTAGTCACATTTTGTTACATATTTTAGTCGCGGTTTTCTACATGTGTTTATTCTACTCTGAACAATATCAGGCTTTTTATCGCAATCGTCGAGAGATGGTTCGCGATAGCGACTAATAGGGAATATTGCAAAACTGATTGCGATCTCCCGGCGATACTGCGATGTGTTTGTCGTGCGTGGTCATGGGGACGGACGGGCGAGGCTGCGAAACTGAGGAATCTCAGTCGAGTGTGCGGTTGAAGGCTTGGGCTTGAGGGGGCTTGGGCTTCAGACGTCGCGTCGGTTCCAACCTGCTTCTCCCTTAGTCAATGTTAGTTACATTTCAAAGCCCGTCCTTCCTTTTTTAATACTATCCACAATCGTTGAATAATGATCCATTTTGAAGAACAAAAAATCCTATTGATTTCAGTGAGTAGAATTTGGATATTGAACAGTTTGCACAGCTCCGCACAATCAATTCAAACATAACTTGTTCTGCAGATACTACCTACCGCATGGACAGATTTCGCATGGTTCTAAACAATTCGTTTAACACAGACATATTGTAACTGGATCCTCTGGCATAGCATTTCCCTTTTCAATAAAACAGTTGATGTTGACGGATAAATATATTTCCCTTTATCAGAAAGTTCGTCTTATCAACAGAAACAACGTTGATCGGTCAGAGATCCTGTACCGCGGTTGCAGTTGAGCCTGCCCGATGCATCATCAGGTGTCCTTCGGGAGCGGCGAATCTATTTGTGGCGCATCTCCGGCTACAAATAGCGCGAAATGGACGCGCGCGCGACCGCACGCACACGCGACACCGAGGCGACGGTGGCCACCGTACACCAACACCACGGTTGTTCAGTGCTAGTGCCGCTAGCCGCTGGAAGTGTCTTATGATGATCATTCGGATATTCGGATACATATTAAGAGGGGCTCCAGACCTGCCTCTTCCTTAAGGCCAATGTTAACATTCAAAGCCCTTTCCTCCTCAACGGATTATCCGAAATCGTTGAAATATTGTTCATTTAAAGAGCATATATACCTAGCGATTCCAGCGAGCAGAAATTCGATATCACAAATAGATCACCAACTAAAAAACCGTAAATACTGAATAGTATGGCATTTTATTGATCAATTATTTCTTGTGTACAGTATTGACATTTTGCTCCCTGAAAACGCTGTGATTTGTTTGCTCTTTAAAATGAGCCACAAAACAACAATTTCGGGTAGCCCGTTGAGGAGGGACGGGCTTTGAAAGTCAACACTGGGCTTGCGGTATAGAGAATGGTAGAAACGTAAAGTGTCGTGACTGGGACCCCTTCTAAAACGGCTTCGCCATGCAGCAAGCTGAGGCGAGGCGAAGGGATGAAATACGTCGTTGAACAGGCCATCTTAAGTAGGGTACATATTAAAACAATCATGAGCACATCCTAAACATGACTTGCACGACCAATAGACACCCTGTACCACACAAGGCTGGTATTTCATGGTCTTTATTAGTTATAATCAGTTCATCCGGTTCTCTATTGTAATAAATGAATTAATGAGCACTGAGAATATAGAGGATGTTTAAATCAAGAACATTTAATATACGCTTGTACAATACTTAGTAGTGATTTTATTGAACCTTAAACGCTGGGTTTATCGTCTCCTCCCAAAACTACTTAATTTCCGTAACTTTAGTTTGTATAGTAATGGCAACCCGTTGAAGTATCCACGATGAGATTGATTGGCGTTTTGGACAGTTGCGATTCTCGAAGTTGATTACGCATGTTTACCAAGATGTTACTAATAAGCCATTGGTTAATATCATTTTCTCGTTAGTGAATCATCAATGTGGTCAACATTTTGCTTAACCTGCATAATCGCATACCGAGCAAAAACCATTGAGGCAACTTTTTCTTTGACGACACTCCTCGCCTAATTGCCTCCGCAAGAAAGGAGAGCGACGCGCAGACAGACAGACAGACCGCGTACAATACAAGGCGCGAGACACGTCCGCTTCCGTGGCCTAGACGGTCGGACGGGCTGCACTGGCTGCAGTGTCAATAGCCGCGGCGGGTGTGCTTGTGCTAGCTCTAGCTGCTCCCAAGACGTGGTCGGTCGGGCAAGACTCAGTGTCTCAGAGGTTGGGGGGAGGGGGAGGGGGATGACTCAGGTGCGAGGAGTTCCCCCCGCCAACGGAGGTGACCAGGCAAGTCGCTGCATGCTCGCGCTCCCGCACACCGTTGCAAATATTTTACCTTACCACCGAACGAGAACGAGTTCTTCCAAGCATACATGGTTTTATAAAGAGCAGAGGCAAAGCGGAACCCGAATTTAAATATTCCAAGTCCGAATAGCAATGGGCGTTAATTATAACCACTAGGTAAACAAATATAAACCAACAATTATTATGAAAAAATAAATTTCTTCAGTAGTTGGAATATAAATGATTCCTAGTAACAGAATCAGAAAACGGATTCCCTCTCATTCATTCCTTTTGGACATTCTCCCTTTTGGCTCTCCCTGTTCTAATTAATAAAATCCTTTATATTTACTAAATAATATGATAAGAAGTAGAATAAGCCTGCCATAAAATCGTCTAGTAAACATTTCTCGTCATACTGCTTCAAAAACAGCTGTTTTCAACACATGCGATGGGATGCTAAAGTTGTTATTTTTACTCCTAGGATTAAAACAAGTGATGACCTCGACCGAAAAGTATAATTTGTATGATGTTTTTCGTCCTTTCATCCTAGGACCAAAAACATCATTGGATGATACATTTAGGGTCGAGGTCATCAGCTGTTAATATGAATTATTCAACTTGTTAACCCTCCCAGTGGCATGAAAGATGAGATGACGTTTGTGTTTTTTTAAGCGTTTTTATAACGCTGCCTGGAGTGGCAGGGTCATATTGGTAATTTTGCATACTATTCTTTAGAAATTCATAAAAAAATGTTGATGTAAACATATCAATATGCATATGTGTTTTGTTAAAAAATACAGGATAATTTGAAAATGGTAAAATAGTGAAATTCAGAAAAGTGGTTTTCTAGATAAAATGAAAAAATTGAAAAAATTGGAAATTCCTTCTATACATTTTGAAAGTAAAACCTTACTGTAAGCAATCCAATTTGTTTAGGTAAAAATTATAAATGTACCATATGTTGCTTATCTAATTCCCTACGTGGAAATATATTCAAGTCCTAGAAAAATAAATTATATACATAATTACATTGAATAATTTGGAAAAAGTGCAAAACGACTAATTGTACGAGATCAGTTTGATATTTTAAAAAAATCCCTAAGAATATATAAGTACAACAAAATCTAATTTTATTCGAAGGTTATAAAATTGTATGGACAGTGATATAAGAATGAATAGTCTAAACAAATTTGTAAAAACATTATTATATATGAAATTGGAAAATTATTTTTTACATAACAACATTTTTGTTATTCAAAATGAGATAATGATTTATAACACCTAACTCACTCTAATGAGCTACAGTATGTAATATGCTTCCGTAGTTATTTCCCTACAATAAAATATATAGTTATGAATAAAAATATATAAAAATAAAATTGTTATCACGTTTTCCAACACATTGTTAATATTGTCACGGAATAAATATTATTATTATTATTTTGAGGCAAGTTGTATTTGTGAGAGCCTAAACCTAGGCCTAGTCCTGTGATTCAAACTGCAATTTATCACTTTTAGTAATATTTACGCATACATAATGCGATAAATACTACTATTCAGAGACACATTACACTTCACTACATATATCTAAGAAAAACACTGTAGATTTACAGCGAAAACACGGTTTTAGCGAATTTCCCCTATAGGGAAGAAGCTATTACCGTAGGTCTCATGGTAAGACTTAAGCCCGAGACCATGATAACTTTTCATTTTGAGGTCCCCAGATGCCAAAAACACCATTCGTTCAAATTATATGTGTGTCCGTAAGCACGATAACTCTCGTAAAAAAGGTCCGATCTTAATGAAATTTGGTACAAATGTGTAAAGTACCATTTATTTGAACGAGTTCGAAAACCAGATGAATCGCACCATCCGAAGGGGGGTTTTTGGGGGTTTTGTACCCCAAAAATGTGTTTTTTGGGGTTTTCACAGGCAATTTGAATTTAAATCAAATTTTAATTGATGCCATTGAATTCAGCTTAAAAAAACAAACAATTTGGTATTTTGATCATTGCTCTACGTCAATTGGTTACCGAGATATTGAAAGTGCTAAACACAGTACGTTGTCTAATGTTATTCTTATGGAGAAAAAGAAAAATTGTATATCTCGCTTATTTATGAACATAAACTGACAAAATTTGGTATATGGCTTCATCTGGTTGGGGTTTATCGTTGTTTGCACAAAATACAAAATTTTCACGTATGGTTCCCGTAGCAGCAAACCTAGGTAATCGGTCCCCATGTTTACATATAAATGTATATGAATTAATCTTGGTATGTGGCTTTACTTAGATGAGTTCTAATGATACTTGCATAAAAACCCATTATTTGTGTTCCTTGTTGCAGCAAACCTGCGTACTCATCCCCAATGTTATTCTTATGGAGAATAATTAATATTTTAAATATCGCTTGTTTGTGAATATATTTCTTATGAATCCTGTTAAGTGTTAATGTGTTATGTTATATATTCATTGGAAATTCGCTGAGTATGCAGGTTTGCTGCGACGGGGGTATTTAAATTCTTACAATGATAAACAAACCCACAAAACAGCTGTTGGCACCAAACATAAACGTCATGCAAGTTTGTTTCTATTGGTGAGACAGGCTGCCAATCTTATGGAAAATATTCAGCATTCTTTCCTCTTGAAATTCATATAAGAACAAACACATAATACGAATGTAAACTTCATATAACATGTGTTTTGCTAACCCTCGCTTTGCGAGGTTCTACCACGTCTTGAACACCTAAAATATTACCATTAACTAATTTCGCCACAAGTCGGTCCGATTACATCTCGATGTAAAACCGAACACCACCATAAAGAAAATTTATCCTTGTTTGAAGTGGTACCACTCATTTCTGGTTACGACCAAAATCGACCTCGCTATGATTTTTTGAAACTTGCTCATTTCAGCCATTTTGTAACACATACAAAGCGAGGCGGCGACTTTGCGCGATATTTTCATTCAATTATAACTTTCAATTACATCGATTTACTGTTGCTATAAGGTTCATTCATGCAATAAAATTAAAGTTTAGAATGTTATCTTTCGATTGGTATCAAAATTATCCGATTCCAAGGGCTTTTTCAATGCTATTTCTGCATTTGAAAAAAATACTTAAATCCTCGCATTGCGAGGGTCGCCACTTCAGATACGCGTTTGAAAACCTCGCATTGTGAGGATTGCCACTGGGAGGGTTAACAATGAAAACTTGTGTAACAGAGTTGTTTGTTTAGATGAGCAATTAAGATCTATATGGAAGTAAAACATTAATGGTAAAAAAGGAAACAAAATTTAGTTTTTGATACATTTTTATATTAATATGGTTTGGAGTAGGCTATGACAAAAAATATAGTTCATCAATAGGACCAAAAGAGCTTTTCGATCCTCGCTCATTTTCCAGCCTAAACCGTTAAAACTTGAGCTCGGATCGAAAAGCATCTTTTTTGGTCCTAGAGATGAAATATCCTGTTTTCAGAAAGGTTCACGAATCCCTTGATGGGGCACTACAGTCATTTTGCTCGAAACAGGGGTTTTGAGGGGTTAAATCTCCTCTTCTTACCCCAAAGCAACATATCTCGTACTATATCCCTACTGGCCGTTAAACGAACCTACACACCAAGTTTTAAATAAAATGTATCATGGAATAAGGGAGAAATTAAATTTTTTTTTTACCCATAACAATAACATTGGACAACGTACTGTGTTTACTGTAAATCAAAATTGTAGTTATGCTGCGCATCCACTAGTTGTAGGATAATTTAATATATCATATTGATTTGACACCGGATCACTGATAGAAATTTATCAAGAGGTTAAATTACCTTTAACTATCAAGTGATCCAACGTCACTTTTCACGTATACGAGGTACCTGCGTTGCATGTTATGTAAATTAGTGAGCATAGGCCTAACATATTTACTCATCGATACTTTGTTATTATATACATATTGTGTAATTTAATTAATTCAATGGTTTTTAATTTATTTATTTTGGTTAAGCCTATTAGTATAGACTAGTGGCTTGAAGGGGCCATAGCCTCTAACCTTACTCCAATGCTCTTCCTAATCTGATTTGAACACATGTCAGTTCGTAAACAAAGTAGACACTTAACCCATTGGCATAGACATACGAGCTGGTCTCGTACCTTACTTGTAATTTTATTAGCCTCTGAATTGGAGTATAAAATTGGTGTTTTTAAATGGATTAATGGCGTATTTTAATTAAAATATTGGTTTCTTTCAGTTTAGAGAGTCGCATTGGCACACACACAGTAGACATAAGTAAAAATTAGCAAAATCAGTGTTGACCATGTGCAAGTCTCAAAGAATTAACCGATCCCGTCAACTTCCAAGCAAGCCTACCACCATTTGTTTTACTTGGTCCCTCCCACCAACGTTGCCACAGACCGGTTAACTCATTGAGAGTTGCACAACTGGTAAGTTTTGGTCATGTGCAGGAATCAAACCCACAAACATCGTATCACCACCTGGCCAAGGTGTTTCCACGACGTAGCCAACTCAGCTAACATGATCAAAGGCCTGGCGGCGATATTAAGGTTTTTCAGTCAGTCCGCACCCCTAGCGGATAGAAGCGTAGACGCCCGCGGTCATTAGTTACATATTTTGCTACTAGAGTGCAGCACCAATCAATTCCCGTTATAGGCTACTGCAAATAGAATAAAATTACTACCTCAATGGGTTAATCACATGTTATAATATAAATAAATCAGACGTTTTTAATTCCCCATGCTTTTCTTATGGGGGATGTTTTACCTTATTTCTCGTTTGTTGGTAGTTTTATGGATATGCCGCTATTTTTCCCGAGTTCCTGGGATAAAGACCTTTAAGTAGAGCCGTCTCCCATCATCCTGTGATTTGTCAAACTCCCACAATTTTGACTTAAAAATTTTGCTAACAGAATTATATATAAAGATGAGTTTATCACACCTAGCATAAACCTTAGCTGCAAATGCAAAGTGATAAACAGACAAACTAGCGAGGTTATAGCCAACGACATGTGAACGTTTCGTCGAGTCGCTCTGTACTCAGAAGAGAGATGCGGTAAGTCATTTTACATTGTAAATAATCAGCTGGAACACATCTACACTCTTGTGATTGTCTACGCTCGCCTAGACTCGCCATAACGTCAAACGTGAATAGCATTAAAATAACAGTACAGTTAGGCTATTTTTGTCAATAATCTTTCATTTCAACAGGCTTTATGATCATTAATGTAGCTGGTTTTAAAATGTAAACAAAGCAGATAGTATATAACCACACCAGAAGTCATCACAGTTCACACAAAATCCTTAGTCGATGGTAAATAGCATCGTGTTGGATGGTAAATGTGGTGGAGGGTATTCACTAGCTTTTTGCACTACCCCCACTACATGCCAAGCATAACGACAGATGTATTTATTAGTATGTAAGTTAATAACATTTTTTGTAATGTGTATACACAAAAGTAATGTCATAATAAACAACAGAACAAGGAATTTTAGGTTACAATAAAATATATTGTCGAAGAACTTTTAAAGAATAATTCATATTAGCCTGTTTTTTTGTCAGAAACTTATCCCTCTTGATCTAGGTAAAAGATCTTTCTACCCTACATAGGCAACATAAATTTCCCTGCTCTCTGCTGTGGATATTCCATGACGGATGATGTTGACACTCCAACCCAAACTGTTACCTACCCTAATTTTACCACACAAATGTAAGAAATAAGCAAAATGCATTCATTCGGTTTAGTGGTTGCCTAACTAAACACTTAACATCAACCATAAACAATTTGATAGTAGCCCACTGATTTTGTCAGCAAGAGAAGATAGATAGTTATTTAGAATCAGAATGAAATGAAGTGAGACGAATAGCAAACATAAAAGCTATTTTAAAGACTTGTAGTACATGCTGAGCTGAAATGCTATTGTAAAAGCTGTTTTAGAGGTGTATAGAAATTTATTGTTTATATATACCACAACACCGGTGGAATTTTCAATACTTTGGTAAGGAAAGGTCCCAGGGGCACGGGAGTTGGCCCTCTAAAGGGTCGATTTGGCTGCCGTCCCATCCCATCCTTTCCTTTCCTGCTATATCCTATCTTTCCGGTAACCTGTGCAATATTCCCGCTTGTGGAAGATGTGACAAGCAGCTATGCTGGGGTTTCCTAATCCGCAGGAATGATGATGATGAAGGAAAGGTCCAAACCCTGGTCTTGTTACTACCTAACGTTTCAACCATATTTTGTTAGAAGTCATAATTTATTTGGGTGCAGTACGATAAGCCTCTATCAAAACAATTGAATATAAAGTATCGAAACACTTTGATTCATTGATACGGTATTACAGATGAGGACATCGAAAAAAAATTAAAACAACCAAATCTTGACAAAAACAGTACTTTCAGAAGTTAGGTTAGTTTATACAGTTTATGTCACCTAATTTAAGCTAACACATCCCCATAGAGCACAGTCAAGTAAAACACATTGTGATAGTGTAATAAAACCACTAATTGTCCTGTTCCTTGAATCCGAACTAGTTTGTACCCAACGAAAGGTTACTTCAGTTGTAAACAAACATAACAAAACATCTGGTATTAAAACAGATGATAACATATGGGAATAATGCAGATAACATACTTTTGACCAATACTTAGTTAAGACTTGCGCATAGCGCCTCTGTTCTGAAAATTCAGCCCTGTACTATTTAAGTGAAATCCTTTCTTAAAATTCTGAGACGTATTGGGAAATCTAAGTAAAAATACCTTTAATTTGACAACTCGACGTTAAAATCCGTCCAGCCGTAATCGTGTTATGACTGTGAAGAAAAAACCCTTAGCGTATTAATATATAGGATAACAATCGAATGGGAATATGGTTATTGGTGTATTCAGGAAAAAACCAACCTCCTGAATAAACCAACCAGGAGAACATCACGCATTGATGGACTGTGTGGTATCCATTGGTGTTAAGATTATGGGATATCGGGAGATGGTAACCTGATATTTTATATTAGATTGTTTTGGTGGACGCTTATCATACAGTACCCATTTATTTATTTATCTATTCCAACATCAGACTCATTTTAGACATTAAATACAGCGGTTGGTAAGTACCGTACTTAATGTTTTGATATAGAACAGAATTTACATGAAAACGGTGATTAAACGTAACAGGAGATAAATACACAACAATAATGCTCTAGCTAAAACAATGACAGCACCGCATATACCTAGATGTATAGCCTAGTTATACAACATAATGATAGAAATTGATAATTAAACATCAAAAAGTGATTGTGCACTGAAAACACAATAAAACCCAAGTTGATGAGTTTAAGTATATCCCCTATAAAGTTGTATGATGATCCAAGAAAAATTCCGGTGTGCGTTCTGAAAATGCACAGCTCCGAAAGGCAGTGCTCCGAAAGGCAGTACTCCGAAATAAATACGTAATTTCAAAGGCATAAGTCCAAAATGCATAACTCTGAAAAGCATTACTCCGAAAGCAGTTCCGAAATGCACTGTTGCGAAAATGTCTTCGAAGTAATGCTTTCGAAGCGGTGCATTTCGGAGTGCTGCTTTTTGGAGCTATGCATTTGCAGTAAATTTTCATTTGGAGTTAGGAGGATTTGAAATGGCGAAACTGGCCAACGAAAAGAGACTAACTTGCCCCAACCACGAATGTTGACACACAGGATCTTCATCATATCCATAAGGAGGCCTAAATTGGCTTATTGATGTAGGTACCAATAAATACCTAAATGCTTATTGACTATTAGCCTACACCATTACTGTGCTTACTTATGTGTGTGTGGTACTTATTTAAAAAAAAAAAAAAATAATCTTACATATTAATAGGTTGTTTAAAAACAATTCTGAACAGACTGTGAGAATTGACGTATCAAAATATTTGTCTTGATAATTATTTGTGCGCAAAGGTATTTATTTTATTCGGAACAGGGCTTTTCGGAGCAGTTCTTTTCGGAGCAATAAAATCGAGTGTGTGACATTTTTCCAAAAATGCTTGACTCTGAAAGGCAGTACTCCAAAAAATTATATAGTTAAATACACAACTAGGACTACCATGAGTTCGTACTATCGAGTTCGTCTGTACAGCGATGTGAGTTCAACAGGGCCAATGATATCAAACACATCGCACATCACGTCACTGACTGTTATCGATGCTTATAAACCGCGCAGTTGTTACTCATATCCTACGCCTAAGAGGAATATTGTCATAATATTTTTGGATTCAATGCAAATTGCAAGAGTAATTCATGCAAGTCCTGGCCTACTGCCTTTAAGTTTTTATCATTACAAATCTACCGTTCCTCCCTTCCAACTGTTAAGATTACTTGCCAGAGAAGATGCAACTGTCCACTTCACACATAGAACAATTTTAATGTTTGTTTTTCCCCAAGAAAACAATGTTTCCAACAAAAATAAGTGTCATTTAAGGTATGGTATTTGTAGGTAAGTTAAGAGAATAGGCCTAATTACCGGGAGTAGACAACAGAATAATATATTCCACATTTTTAACCAAATTACCCAGCTAGGCCTATGTGTCCTATTATAAGTTGTCTTTGCTTTTAATGACTTTTGGAAACCCTGTTTACAAATTACAACTTTTGTTTTTGTATTTTTTTTTTTTTTTTTGGGGGGGGGGGGCAGAATTTCAGTCTGACATAAGAGTGATAATAATCTGCCACTGCTCTTCTCTGATAAAACTTGGTCTGTATAACTTTAATCCTTTGAGCCCCAAGAGCCGATATATCGGCATTTTAATCTGGTAGCCTACCATAAAACATGGTTAGGCCTAGTTAGGGTACAATCAATCATATTATTAGAAGCATTGCATACAGACTGAGTCCGAAGTGTAGTGTAACCTGGTAGGCAGAATTAGAACTAGCCTAACACGACTAGTGCCGAACTTGATATGCACACGGCCTGATACAACTGCTAGCACATCAGATTGGCTGAACGGTCTAAAGCGCTATCACTAGTGATGTAAAATACCCGGGTATTTAAAACTCGGGGTAACTACCCTGGGTATTTACTCGGGTAAATAGCCAAAATTCATAAATATCCGGGTATTTTGGTTATTTATGATATTTTACGTAAAATCGCCAATGTCTACCTTACTACCCTTGTAATCAAAGTATAACATTTGAGGATATTTTATTGATTACCGTACATTTATTAATTATTTTACCAATAAATAAATAATAACATGGACATTTTTAGGTAAAAAGACCTGTCAAGCTTACAAACCTCATAACTACCAAACTATGAAGGAACTGGTTAAATACGAGACAATCTATACAAATTAAAAAATATTCAATTTTATAATTATTGGACAAATACAGAACAAAATCACAATGTAACTGAATTTAAATTCTTTCTTCTAAAATTTTGAATTTATTAAACAATCCAAAAGACCATAAAAGTAATAAATACCCAATCCTGAGTATTTAGCTCAAACTTGTTCAGGAGTTAAGCTTAAATGTGTATGGTGAAACCATGTTACACTCTTCAACACAGTTTGAATGATCATTTGATAATCTTTACAGCATGGGAATTTCAATGAACCTAGTAAAAAAAAAACCTAAAATGTTATATACAAATCATAAATATCCATGTTTTCTTTGTTTACCTACCCGCTGGTTATTTACCCCAACAAATATAGGTTTCACCCCAACTAGGAAATAACTTAATGCTTGACTCGAGAGTTTGAATTCTATCTTAGTCAGTGTTTTTTTTGCAACTCATGGAGAGTTTTACCTGTCCGTGGCAGAGCTGAAGGGGAGGACGGACCTTAAGCAACCAGTGGGGACAGCAAGCTACAATTCCTAGCTGACAGGATGAATGGACTAAGCAAACGGTATAATAATGAGTTCACATCTGATCAAATGTTGGGCTAATTTTAAACGTATCCTTAACTTAAATTTACTGTGTGCATAGGCCTATGTGTCTACCAGAAGTAACTTACTTTTTCTTATAACTCAGGCTTTCAGGCACCCACGTTATTTAAAAAATAACAAATCTGAACCACTACATTCATATGCTCAAGGTTCAAATGGTTAAGTGGTTATAGTCTGGGTTATTTAACCTATTGGATGGTCCGGCCAGAAGTAATTTACAGAAATAAGTCATCCGGGAGAGTTAAGTTTCCCACTGCAGAAATAAAACAACCTAGGCTACTTGTTTAGTTTCTAGTTACAAAGTAGCCAAAACAAACATCAGAAACTTATCAGTACCTAGAGTTGACAGATTTCATTTTGGACACTAAAGGCCCTGAATTGACAATAGGCCTATATAACTTATGCTATAACAACAAAGATAATTTGGATTGATCATATTGTGCTTTGTTTGTTAATACTGTAATGGTATTTAACTCTGTGAACTCATTATGAACTGCAAGCTGACCGGGTCAAGGCGGTTTTACAGTAGGCCTAACTTCTAGCGGGATTATAAAGGAAATAGGTTTTAAGAAAATAACAGTAATCTGTTTCTTTTTTCCCCCAGTCGGTAGGGCCTAACCTTTTAGGTCAAACCACTTATCATATTTTAAAGGCTAGGCCAAGGCTATCTGATCCTAGGCCTAAGTAGACTAGGCCTAAGACTAGTCACAAAACGAAGTTAAGGGTAAGCTTAACTTAATGATTTATTATTTTAAGGCCTGATGGGAAATAAAGATTTTAAATGAATGGCCTATGCCTGCAGTTATTAAGATTTAGCCTGGGCCTACCTGTCTGAGCTTACCAATTCAAACAAATAAGTACACATGAAAAATTGTAGTCTAAGCAAGAGTAAACCAACCTTACAATTTGAATGAATAAAATGTTTACTCACCTAATCTCAACTCTCCAAAATTTCCACATCCAATTTTCTTCCCTACTCTAAAATTTGGTCCAACCATAAGAACTCCTGCAGAGCTGGAGACACTGTGCCGACTGGAATGCATGGCGCTTCTTGTAGCTGCTAGACTAGGTCTCCTTTTAGCATTCGCTTCACCAGTTTCTTTTTCTTTGTTGTTTTCTCTAGTATCACGTTTCTGCATAATGCGAAAACTTAGTAATAAGACTGGTCAGCACTCCAAATGGCTGCTTATAGTAAAGGTAGGACCCGGGCCCAATCCACTCGATAATTTGGAAACCATATCACAACACTAATTTCAATAAACCTCACTATAACTACACACAACGTTTACCCTTACATAAACACTTCCACATAACACAAACTTCACACAAAAAAGCACTTCATCCTAATGTACAAGTGAATTTCATGAACGAAACAATAAACTAACACCAACCCTCCATCATTATGTTCTTGTTCTTAACTTACATCAATTCTTACCACCCCTCTCATATGGTCGCGGAAGAATACAGGAATACGAGACGTAAATGTTTAAGAAATTCGTAGGTCAGCTAGCAAACACATTAAAAATAAAAATACATGGTGAATCTAAATGTGTTTATAACAAGGGTAAAGAGTTAAATTAAACGAATTACACAGTAAATTTATTGGAACTACTTAGTTACGAAATTATCAAGCAGCTGAGCACACTTAGCTCACGCATGAGCAGTCATTACCCACATGATTCAGGTTGACCAACACGATTACAGTTATTACTGGAACAATAATACAATTTATATATACGATGATGAAATAAAATTTAATGAAATTCTTTATTGTTCCTAAACATGTTTAACATGCATGGACATTGTCAGTGTGTTTAAAATACATCAAGTATGACATATAGATGGATGAAAGCTTACAGTTTTATTACATACATAATGTTAATTATGACACTTATAAATAAGGTGACGTTTACCTTAGTTTTAAAAGGAGAGAGCACAAGTCGTAAGGACATTTTAACACATTATGTAATAATAAAAACACGTTTGTTAATTATAGTGTAATAGACCTATTGTGATTCAACCAAACCTTGCTAAAGTTTTTGAAAGTATTGTCCTGGAACATAAATATTTTAACCTCAAGAAATACATTGTACCTGAGCAGCATGGTTTCATAAATAGGAAATCAACCATCACTACTCTTCTGTGCTTCTGTTCTTCTGTGAATTTGTTATCTGTGCCTTCAGAAATTCCAGTCAAGTCGACTGCGTGTACTTGGACTTCTCTCAGACTTTCGACAGAGTTAACCTTCTGGTAGCAAAACTGGCTGCCTACGGTGTTGGCGGTTCCTTGCTCAGGTGGATGTAGAGCTACTTGAATGAGAGATACCTCATCGTTAAGTGTGAGGGAGGAGCGGATTTAGGAGCGGTGGGACCTCAGGCTCAAACAGTGGTGTGGGCCCTTGTTGCCATCCAGGTCCAAGTTGTTGTTTTTTTCTTGGATGAGGCTTTTGCATGTGATAGTTCTGTGTTCGGTGCGGGCTTATGCTAAATCTGACCTTGCCTGTAGACCTCCTTGTGTAAATACCATAACATCATATACTTTTATCATATGCTTTTTATCCATTTACCGTTGTAGCATTGATTATTGTAAAGTTGAAGAAACTTCCCTTTACCCTGTACTCTATGGTGACAGCTGATAGTTGACAGTTGTCACTGTTGTCATTTCGTCAGTTGTTGTCATTAAACTTTGCAATTTTCAACAACGGCTTGTGTCAGATAAACAAAACATTATGTGTTCCGCAAACCATAATATCTATAAATAAACAATGCAGTTTAAAAACTAAATATTTTCAACTAATTTAATTTTTGCCGTTAAGTGTTGTTTTTTAATGCTGTGATTAGTAAACAAATTCTACTTTGAACCAATACGTTTGATTTGTAAGGTTACAGTCCTGCCAGGTTTTTAAATTAACATGAGTCTCAGAGATCTAAAAGATGAAATATTCCTCATACTTCAAATTAAAGAAGGTAATATAAGTTAATTGCCAGTTAAATTTAGTTCTGAAAAATGTGAACAAATTTAATTATACATCTGGCCTAGTCCTGTAGAAATATTCTTCTTCTAAATCATAGTTGCAAGAATAGTAGACTAGGCCGCATATAATTTAATTTTATCTATTTAAGGTCTTTGGCTCCAGGGGAGATTGATAGTTGTAAGATTAACGCTTTGGGTGGGTTTATATCAAAACATGATCGTGTTGTATAAATTCGCTAGGCTAACTTATTATATCCATCCCCTGAGCCAATTTGTACGACAATTTGTACGACTAGCTTTTATCATTGTGGTCAAGAATAAAAGTTAACCTATTACCTTTTTAACCGGGAAGCAGATTGTGGTGGAAGGGGAAGTGATAGTTTAGTGTGATCAAATACTAAGATAGATCAAATACTATGTTGAACAAGGGAAACACTTTATATTTTATTTGGCTTTTTTTGAGCATTAGGAATGATTAATTATTGTAAAATGGTTATGCCGTGTATGAATAAATAAATAAATACATAAATAGCTGATACCCGTGCTTCACGCAGCTGATTAAAATTCCTGCTGAAACTACATCTGTTTAAGTAATTATCTCATCAATTAAATATATTGCCCATAACATTGGAACTTTAAGGTCAACGGGGTGGAGCCCTAAGGAATTGCCAAGATGGGAATAGGTCTATATTTAGCCCAGGTAAATTAAGTTATCCACCTTCATGCAGATTTTCAGCTCGATTGGTTCAGTAGTTTTTATGTTAAAACGGAACATACAAGTCGACAGACAGACAGACACCACCTTTCTTTTATAAATTTACAGGATTAATTTTTTTGAACAGATGTTTTTCATCGGCCTACGTTTATAAAGTATGTATATGTCGATTGTTTTCTTTTAATTATAGGTCCCTGAAAGGCTAGAGTTTTTCTACTTGTGCATCACTTTGATGTGTTAAAAGTCACTGGTAGAAATAATTATATAGTTTTGTTCTTCTTTTAGTCTGTGTTTTTTTTTTACTCTGGTAAGTTACTTTAATTTTATAACTCCAGCCACAGAACTATCAAGAAACTAAATACTTTTATTTTCAAAATATTCTAAATTCTCTCCTGATTTTTGTTGTAAACGGACATGGGAAAAATCACTTTTCACGTACCAGTACCTATTGTAGCGTCATGGGTAGGTTACTAAAGTTTTGTGAAATTTTACCCTGAACACAAAGATCAGTTTAACTCTAACTGGATCATAAGCGAGCTCTTGTTTAAAAAATGTAAAATCCAGTCAATCTGGGGGGCACTGGAGGGATTCCGTAGTAATCAGGTGAGGGGAATATTTACTAAACAATTTTTTACCTAAAGCGAGATTATTTTTATCCAGATGAGTAGTTTTTCCACAGATGACGAAAACCAGTCAATCTAGGGGGCCCAATGGGATTCCGAGGTAATTGGGTAGAGAATTTTTTGGACAGGGGGAAATTTGATTTAAATTGAATTGAATATAAAAAAATACTTTAAATAGGCTTCAATTTTCACGGAGTTTCAAGCTTGTGACTTTGTTGCATTATTTTATTTGATGATTTGTAGTAGGGCCTACTACTGTTTAACTTTTTGTATATGTTTAATAAAATATGTTTTGTTTGTGTTTTGCAGGTTACAGTTTCGGATTTGCAACCTCCCCTCTTGTAGTCACAGCAAACCTAGCCGGCAACATTCACGAGAGTTTTATTGTCGAGCCCAACCCTCAGCCTAAATTTGAAAATGAGTTTGTGTGGGTCATGGATAAAGCCAAAATGAAAAAGTAAGTTTTAAATTAAAAATTTTGACTTCAGAAAATTTTTGCAAAATTAAGGTGACTTTTGGGTCTATCCTTATTGATTGTGAGGATATATTTGGGTTTTCCAATAAATTAGCGAAACTCATTCCTCCTTTTATAAATGGGCCCTTCCCGTGAATATTAATCTCAGCTTCTTGAATTTTGGACACATGTGAAACTCCAGGTCTCAATTTGGGTTTCCGCCAGGATACAATGGTATAGTAAATAAATAAATAAATAAGAATTTGATTGTCGTTGAGCTTCACATAGGCCTTCACAAAGGCCATAGTGTAGGGTTTTGGGTTATAGTTAAGGCATTATACAATTCTGTTACAGTAGAAACCCAATTATCCGAACCCCAATTTATCCGAATCTCCAATTATCCGTATCGATTTTGAGTGGAATAATAGAAATACGTGGGAGCGCGTGTAGCGATAATGTGCCGTTCCGTTACTATGGCAACGTGAGCGCTAAAATAAAAGCCCGCGCTGTTACCTTCCGGCGCGATATTTTTGCAGGGAACAATGAGTCATACTCCCTTCCCACTCTGCTCATCATCAGTCGCTACTATTCTTTCACCGTTCTTTAATGTATGGTGATGTTTTTTGCTTAATTCCTGAGGTATACCTGATTACCTGAATTTCTGAATTTCCGAATCGGCCCGATCCCGAAATAATTTGGATAGTCGGAGTTCTACTGTATTATAATTGTAATGACTTGAGGCTCATGAGTTTGTTGGAATCACTTTGTTGGACCTCAGCAAAACTTTTGCCAGTATCTCTCATAGCATTTTGTTAGCCTAACTACATTTAAATGCTGTTTAGGTACAGTAAAACCCAGCTTAACCGAAATAATGGGCACTAGACTGTTCCAGATAACCCATTTTTCGGATAATCAACTATTGATATTTCAAGGGTAATTTTACTAAAACACACATACATCTTGGAGTTTGTCCAACATGCGTTTAATAAAATATAAAATAGTTTTAGATGTATATTGAAAAAGGCTATTTCTTGAAGTAAGTTAAACAACTTTTCTTTAGTACGATATGCGAATGCGGAAAATGCAGTATGGGTCAACCCGTCCAGCACCGGCGAGAGTAGCTAGCTAGTCTCTAGCTACTTCTAGCTATTCTCGCCGGTCCTGACCCGTCAACCTCCCACCTCCTCGAGGGCGGATCAGGTATGTGGCAAAATCAACAAAACAACCCTTAAGTTCAGTGAATGCCGCAGTGGGTGGTCTATCGGCGCACTATGAGCCATACGCTGGACTTACGCTCTCTATATTGCTTATCCATTTCATGTTGACCATTCCGATTAACCAGGGTTTCGGTTTAGCGAGGTCCGGCTAAGCGGAGTTTTATTTTACTCAATAATGATTACTTCACTTTTTCCCAACATATTTGAATGACAGATTCATATGTCATCTGTATGGTTGGTGTACTAATCAATGTTAATCTTTTCAGGATAGGAATTTTGTAATTTTGTTGGAATAAGTTAAGAATAAGTTAATTTGTTAAGATTAAGTCAAGTGTTTTATGGGGGGCCAAATAGTTTTACGGGATGTAATAAAAGACGTCTTACAACACTTAAGATATATTTACACTTATACTGATTCACATACAGACGGTAAACATATATAAAAGATGGTACTAGGCTATAGATTTCGACCAGTCACACCAGTCATCATCAGGCCAATGAGAGAACATAACAAACCATTATGCATCACCTATGCAAACACCTGCAGTGTGCTTAGTGGTCAACTATAAGCCCTGTGGCTTTATGTAGTATTAAGACATTTATATCTCCATTGGAAATTCGCTGAGTATGCAGGTTTGCTGCGACGGGGATATTTTGGGTACTTTGGTATTATACGGATGCCACTATTTTTGGAGGTTAAATTTTTACCGGATACAAAGGATAACTACATAATTCGAAAAAAACGTACTTTTATTGACTTACTGTAAAAACTTTACGTCATTCTGATGAGCGGTCTTTGTGTTGTGTCTCCCAAAAGGCAGCGATGTCCGCTAGGATCGTGTTGAATGCGTCGCCGCGCTAGCAGCCAGACCCGATTGCTACAGGTACTCCGCCAAATATACAACGCGCTGCGGCAGTTATGTTAGGATGGGTTATCATAAAAATAAGTACGGATTCCTCTTCATTTCGAGGTAAATCCCACACCAAAAGAACGTCACTCATTATGAAAACAAATGTAACGTAGTGCACGGCAATAAATCACTCATGACACTGACCCAGATACAGGCGGTGACAGGTGATGCGCGCGCTCCGGTCAACGACCTGACCTTGGCCTATTTGGAGGGGGTTTGGCGGCCGGAAGTATGACTCATCAGGTATCATTCGATTCGTAACAAAACAAGGAAAGTCCTACAATCATTTTTATGATAACCCATCTTAACATAACTGCCGCAGCGCGCTGCATAAGGGTGGCATCCGTATAATACCAAAGTACCATATTTTGTTATATTTAGTTTATTGGCTTGGTTCAACGCGAGTGAACTAATATGATTCAATAGTGAGGCAATATGATTCTTAAAGCGTCTCTGTCTCATATATTTCTTACTCAACAATATTCAGAACACACACACACTGGCACACTGATACTGTTTCTTATAAAACATTAAATCCAAATATCTCAAGTTGAAATGCCAGCTTTTTTCTTTGCATTTTTCTGTAGTCAACTTAGGTCTATACACCTGATGAGCCCAGCTGACTTCAGTTAGCAGAACGATGAGCAATTTCAACTCTACCAGGGCCGTCTGTTATAGGCCTGACGTTAGTGTATGGAATGTACAAATACAAAGCCACTAATCAACAAAATTTAATTTGTTTCAGTATTTGGGCGGAGAAAGTACCAGTGAGAATAGAATGCTTCTCGGTGAACCAATCGCAGCGAAGTCGCATCGGCTACATTATCCTCAATGTGAAGGAAGCTCAGATAGCACAGGACGAGGCTAAGGTTGGCAGCAGTTTAAGTTTGTAAATAGGATAGATCATGAATATATATATTATACTCAGATAAATCGACAAATATGGGACCTTACTAAATATTACAGATTACCGAGGGTACCGTTACAACATGCTAAATAGCTTACTTGTTGATGGTATAAACTCAGCTAAACACAAGAAAAGTGTTTTTCTGAGTTTAAGAAAACAAGTAGATTCAAACACTCACGTTTAATAATCCGTTTAATGAAAGAAATACATTAAAAATAAAATAAAATAAAGTATTAGAAATACAAATATAGTACTGTGCTGTACCTTAGAGAATGTAAACCATTATTTGAGATGGAAATTTGTCTCTGCACCCACCCTGCTAAGCCCATAGCGCACACCCTCTCTCGCACTAACAGAATTTACACTGGCATGGCCTTGTCGGTTTAGCAAATGTCAGATTATCAAGGTTATACTGTATTTGGTATACATAATGTTTTCAAATAGCATGAACATAAGAGAATTATGTCTTCTTTGATACAAATATTTTATTTTTTGTTTTAAGAACTGGTTTGTTTCAAAGCCTATATTCCCCAAAAGCAATGTGTGCAGTGACAAGTATATACCGGTACATAAACAATTCAATGTTGAGTGGGTACATTTCTAAAACAATGTACCGGTGTTTTTTTTTTTTTTTTTTTTAATAAACAAACCAACAGATTAGGTGCATTCACACCAATGATATTCTGCAAGAGGTTGACGAGGCTAGATGTTCCGGAGAAGGTCCAATTCAATTCAAACTTTCTTTACTCATTGTATTGTGATGAGGTAAAAAGACTGGACCGTGTTATCAGACTTAAACTGATTGTAGAAAGATAAGGAACGTCCGTCCTGCCGAGGAGTGGGGGGACGCGTGCGAATCCCTGCTCACTCTCGCTGCGGACTTATTGGGGTTAACCGGTCACGGAGGGTGTCTAAGGCAAATTGGAGCATTAGAAATTCAGGAGGACTGGGTCGTGGGGAAAAATCCGTGTAAGCGAATCCGTACATTATCGTCGTGATAACATAATTAGTGTGTAGCTTCACGGAATTATTTGTTTAATGTGAGATTAAAATAATCGAACCTGACTTGTTCAAAACGTGTCGCGACCACGACGAATCCAGTCCGCCGAGTCTAAACCAAGTTCTCGCGCTTTGAATTCAATTCTTTGGCTTTTGGATTTCGTTCTAAAAAGTAAAATCGGGGCACCCTCGACCGATATGTAGGTAAAATCCGTCGATAAACGGTGTAATTTGCGAGAGTTAGGTGTTTTATGTTTGTTGTAACCTGTTGTGTATCGTGTCTTGGTTAGTGTTTGAATTGTATATCTTATATTTAATATGTTTGTACTGTATCGTGCCATCCCAATCAATTGCAAGTCGACAATGTACCTGATGTAAAATATATATTTAATTGATTAGTTTCATAATCAGAACTTTGCTATTGCTTCTGGTGAGTGATGCCACGTGGCAATAAAAATAGAATATTAAGTAACTAATTGTCTGATACAGTAAATCTGTGCATTTTTGTACAGTGGTTTATAAATTTAAATAAAATTGTACATCTATTAGATTTTAGTATTACAAAATGTCTTTATGTCGGAACATGAAATGATGAACTAAGTTCGTACGGCTGTCAGTATATTTTTAGAAGGATTTGTTGTCATACGCTCATAATCTGGGCATAGTATTTGGAGAATTTAATTAGAATTTTGTGTAGCGCAGTCTTGATTCCATTAAATACAGCAATCGTAAATAGACATATTTTGGGCTCTGCGATAGGAAATCAGCTAAAGTTTAATAACAATATAATACCCCCGTAGCAGCAAACCTGCGTACTCAGCGAATTTCCAATGCATATATATATATCTTAATACCACATATAGCCATATACCAAGTTTCATCAATATACATTCATAAATAAACGATTTATGACATTTTAATTATTCTCCATAAGAATAACATGGCAGCTGAGTATGCAGGTTTGCTGAAGCAAGGAAGACAAAAAAAAGGGTTTTATACAAATATCAATATAACTCAGGTAGGTAAAGCCACATACTAAATTTCATTAATTTATTTTCATAATGAAGGCAGATAGCACGTTACTTATTCTCCATAAGAATAACATGGGCTGAGTACGCAGGTTTGCTGCTACGGGAGCCTTGGGTAAAAAATTGTTTTTTTGAGCAAATATCAATGGTCCACAACCAGATGAAGCCGTATACCAAGTTTCGTCAGTATATGTTCATAAATAAGCGAGATATAAAATTTTTATTTTCCTCCATAAGAATAACATTAAGACAACGTACTGTGTTTAGCACTTTCAATATCTCGGTAACCAATTGACGTAGAGAAATGATCAAAATACCAAATTGTGTGTTTTTTTAAGCTGAATCCAATGGGAAAAAATAAAATTTGACTATTTACAAAATTATATGTAAAAAATTCGAAAAACCCATTTTTGGGGTACAAAACCCCCCCAAAATACCCCTTTGGATAGAGCGATCTGGCTGGTTTTCGAACTTAAAGTCATAAATGTTGCTTTACACGTTTATACCAAATTTCATCAAAATCGGATAATTTTTACGAGAGTTATCGTGCTCACGGACACATATATATATATATATATATATATATATATATACAGTTTCGAACGAATGGTGTTTTTGGGGTCTGGGGACCTCAAAACGAAAAGTTATCATGGTCCCGGGCCTAGGTCTTACCATGCCGACTACGGTAATAGCTTCTTCCCTATAGGGGAAATTCGCTAAAATAAACTGCCTTGGTGGTGATAAATATAAGTGAATAATTTCAGTTATGTTGCAATTCATATAGGCTCATAAAAGATGAGAATGTTTGGTCGAGCCAGGTGTTAACGTCTGTCCCCAATTAAATAAATTGAAATAAATATACTGATCCCAATTTGATACATAGGACAGAGTGCTAATTAACTCACAACAATTGGTACATAGCCTCTGAGGATTAGCATAGTGGGTTTTTGCACAACATAGTTGTGGCCAGAGCTAAGTACAGCGCCGACCATGAGCCTCAACTAATACTATTTTGATTAGGGCAAATTACCACTAAGGTTAAGGAACTTTTTCTGATTTTTAGCGAATTTCCCCTATAGGGAAGAAGTTATTACCGTAGTCGGCATGGTAAGACCTAGGCCCGGGACCATGATAACTTTTCGTTTTGAGGTCCCCAGACCCCAAAAACACCATTCGTTCGAAACTGTATATATATATATATATATATATATATATATATGTGTCCGTGAGCACGATAACTCTCGTAAAAATTATCCGATTTTGATGAAATTTGGTATAAACGTGTAAAGCAACATTTATGACTTTAAGTTCGAAAACCAGCCAGATCGCTCTATCCGAAGGGGTATTTTGGGGGGGTTTTGTACCCCAAAAATGGGTTTTTCGAATTTTTTACATATAATTTTGGAAATAGTCAAATTTTATTTTTTCCCATTTGATTCAGCTTAAAAAAACGAACAATTTGGTATTTTGATCATTTCTCTACGTCAATTGGTTACCGAGATATTGAAAGTGCTAAACACAGTACGTTGTCTAATGTTATTCTTATGGAGGAAAATAAAAATTTTATATCTCGCTTATTTATGAACGTATACTGACGAAACTTGGTATACGGCTTCATCTAGTTGTGGACCATTGATATTTGCTAAAAAAAAACAATTTTTTACCCAAGGCTCCCGTAGCAGCAAACCTGCATACTCAGCCCCATGTTATTCTTATGGAGAATAAGTAACGTGTTATCTGCCTTCATTATGAAAATAAATTAATTAAATTTGGTATGTGGCTTTACCTACATGAGTTATATTGATATTTGTATAAAACCCAATTTGTTGTCTTCCTTGCTTCAGCAAACCTGCATACTCAGCTGCCATGTTATTCTGATGGAGAATAATTAAAATGTCATAAATCGTTTATTTATGAATGTATACTGATGAAACTTGGTATGTGCCTTTATGTGGTATTAAGATACATATATATGCATTGGAAATTCGCTGAGTACGCAGGTTTGCTGCTACGGGGGTATTATTTATCGCAGTAGAGCCGGTCAGTTGTTAACAATTAAATAAACAAGAGAGGGTCAAGACTGAAAAATAAAATAAAGTCGAAAGGATATTAAATTGTAATATCGGATAGTGGGAATTTTATTAAACAAATGTTAAAAGGACTCATTCACTAGTTTATAGGTATAGCAATGTAAAGGTTGTAGGGCAAATATACAAACTTTGTTAATCAAACGTAGTGTTGTCAATTGAACTCCTGTGTACAGGTAAAAACCCCGAATTTAGAATAATTATTTTTTAATATCCAGTGTCACTGATACATGATCCACTCTGGAGCCTCTGGGTAATTAATCTGATCATTTATTGATTGTGTTTTCATAACCAAAGAGCAATTCCACTGCGCTTAGAAACTCTTGCTGAAACAAAGTTATATTAGTAAGGGGAAACTATATTTATTTATGTGATATAATTATAAGGTTTATAGAACGGAGAAACATTTTTCTCACATAAATAAAAATGACAGCAGACTAAGATATCAATAAGTATGGTGACGCTGGATAGGATGGCACGCATACGGTTGTTTAGTATATAAGATAATTTATTATTCTGTTATGTGAGTATTTATTTCAGACAGTATTTCAATGATTGTATCGGTGTACATTTCAATGTTTGTTTCTTACGTGTTTTGCTTAGTATATAAATTATTTATGCGTATGTTAGCTTCGGTGTGACCAGTAAGTTTAAGATGTATAATAGAAATTATCTTACGACTGCGAATGACAGACGTGAACGCCACTTGAGGCGAAATAGTGTTGCATGTTCTGCAATAATAGAAGGTTCAGAACAATCGGCAGCGGGTCAAGCTCCTTTGTTGTCGCATACCCCTCCCCTCCTCTCACCACCAAACCCCTATCCAGATATGTTATCGATGAATCAGCTGTGCGAGCAAAATATTCCGGCGGCGCATTCCACTCGAGTAATGCATCAGAACGCTGTTTCACAACAATTTGCGAATAATGACGGTGGTAGTGAGATGTCAATGGTCGACGAAGATCGGCATGGTACTCAGGTCGTTACCTTTAATCCCGTTGCGGGAACCTTTGATATCACACAACACGGAAATGTAGGGCAATCATATTTAGATTTTTGGAGCGTTAGGGCCAATTCGACGCAGACAGAATATAGGGAAATGCCATCAATGCGTAATCAAACTGCTCAAAATCCGTCACAAACAAATCCCTTTTTGCCGGGCTATAACCTTGAGGTTCGAAATGAAAATGCGGGTTCTAATCCACACGCTTTTGGGGGACATAGCGGCCAGAATTATGTATCATGTCCGAATTATGGACAGGTTCAAAGTTGTGGTCAAACTCAGACAATGGGTCAGAATTGCGGCGAGTTACAGTTAGCTCCTGTTTGTAATCAAGGGTTGTTTGAGTCAAGTGATTTGACAAAAACTGATAGAACGGTATTGATGGAATTGATAAAAATTGTAAGTGTAGCTGATGGGTCAGATGAAATACAACTGTTACAATTGTTGAAAGAATTAAAACCTCTTTTTGACATTGCGCCTGCGAGTAGTCACCAGATAGTGAAATTGTTGATTCCAAAAACCAAGGGGCAACTTTTTAAGATATGGGTTGAGGCAACAACTTCTAGGGTATCGTGGGATGATTTGCATAGGGCGATTCTTGGCTACTTCCTTCCTATGGGTAGACTACGTGAGTTGGAGGCACTAGAGTTGGATAGGCCGCAGCGACCGGGTGAAAATTTCATTGAGTATGTGGACAACATTGTTGCCGTAGCGTTCGCACTGCGTACTACTAGATCTGAGGAGGAGGTTATCGAGTCGGTATTGTGTAAATGTGATCCGAGCACTAAGGCGCATTTTGCTTTCAATAAAAGGCCGAGAAATATATTCGAGTTGAAGATGTTCGCAAATAAGGTTTCGGGGTCCATTAAAATCGAACGACGGTATTTTGGCACTCCTGCTAGCGTAACTGATAGAAATGTAAGGATGGCGAGTGGTCCAGCATTTTCGCGGCAAAATCCGCAAAACTTTCAGCGACCGAGAGTAAATTGTACCGATAGAGGGGCACCAAAAGAGAGGGTGGTTAGGTGTTACAATGTCACGGGGAAGGACATATAGCTCGGAATTGTCGATCGGTAAACTGATTACAGATCCTATAGGCAGGCACTGGGATCTGTGTAATAAGTTTCAGCCTGCAAAGGTTAATGCCGTAGATTTGACTGGTAAATTGCCACTCGTAAAAGTGAAAACTGGTAGTCATGTCTGTACAGCTCTTTTAGACAGTGGCGCAACAAAAAGCGTAGTCAGCAAGAATTACTTTAATAAAATAAAGGGCGATAAATGTGTCAAAAGGGTGACAAAAATAAGTAATTACTTAGAGGGTGCTGGGAGGTCGAAATTAACTGTGAGACATGAAGTAAAAATGCACATAAAAATTGACGATTTTTCTTGGGATTACATATTTTGGATTGTAAATGATATCCCGTGCGACATGATTTTGGCTTACGATTTTTTCCATTTTTCAAAATTAAAACTTGACACGAATAAAGGGATATTGAAATTTAATTTCTCAGGGGAAAAGCAGAGAATTATGTTGTTGTTAGACGAGGACAATTTAAAGCCAGATAGACTTAAATTTTAAGAAGTAGAAATGTCAGAGGAAGGGAAGGCTAAATTTTATAACTTGTTGAAAGAATACGGGGATGTAGTTACAAATAAGATCGGCAAGGCTAAAGTAGCTCCTTATCAGTTAAGGGTCAGTAAAGATATCAAGCCATTTAGAATGCGGCCATTCCAAATGACTCCGGACAAAGTAAGGGCAATGAGGGAATTAATAAACGAGTTATTAGATAATGGGGTCATAGAAAAAAGCCAAAGTGAATTTAGTAGTAATTGCTTTTTAGTTCCCAAAAGAGAGAAGGGTAAATATCGTTTGGTAAATAATTATAAGACATTGAATCAATATATTGAAATGGATAGTTTTCCAAGTCCCACAGTAGATTCAACTTTTCAGTATTTACAAGGTGCAAAATTTTTCACGTCTATAGATTTGGTTCATAGTTTTTTCCAATTAGAACTCAGTAAAAATTCAAGGGAATACACTGCGTTTAATACAAGTTTTGGTAGCTATCAATGGGTACGTATACCACAAGGATTAAAAATAGGAAGCCAAGCCTTGAACAGGGTGGTAGACACGGTGTTAGGCGACATAAAGTTCAAGTGTGTAATTAATTTTTGTGACGACGTATTAGTGTACAGCGCCGACGAGGAATCGCATTATCGTGACGTCAAGGCTGTGTTGCAAAAATTGAGGGCGTATAATCTCACCGTAAATCCTGAAAAAATTCGCCTGGCAAAAAAAGGTGTACAATTTTTGGGACATTATGTAACTGACGGGAAATTGTATATAGATCCTTCACGAATCGAACCGATAAAAAATTATCCTGTTCCCAAGACAATCAAGCAAGTGCAACGCTTAGTGGGGTTGGCTAGTTTTTATAACAAATTTATCCCAAACTTCTCAGAAATTTGTTATCCTCTCAATAAACTGAAGAGAAAAGGCGTAAAATTCAAGTGGACAAAGACGGAACAGGCGAGTTTCGACAAACTAATCGAAGCATTAACCTCTCCTCCTGTCTTACACTTGCCTGATTTCAGCAAAAAGTTTATCTTAAATTGTGACGCATCTGACCATAGTGTCGGCTGTGTGCTGCAGCAAGAGTGGAATGGTGGTACTGTAGTAATAGCTTATACCAGCAGAGCACTTCAGAATAATGAAAAAGCTTATTCAATATATAAACGTGAGTTGCTAGCCTGCCTCTGGGGTTGTGAAAAATATCGCGAGTTCCTACTGGATAAACCTTTCATTTTGCGGACAGATAATCAAGCAATTACGTATTTGTGGAAATCGGATAAATCAACCGGTCAATTAGCTAGGTGGAAATTACGATTGTCGGAGTTTCCGTGCGAAATTGAACACGCGCGCGCTAGTCAGAATATACCGGCCGACGCGCTGTCAAGACTTTTCGAATCGGTCATTGAAGCAAGAAGTCAAAATGAATCTAAGCCCGTGGAAGCGATAAATTTCCTGCAGAATTTTCCGGAAGTATTTGAAGACATAGGACAGAAACAGAGGGGCGATAATAATTTGAGGGAAATCATTGCAAAATTACAAAAGGGAGTAGGTGTAAAAAATTACGTATTGAGGAATGGGGTTTTGAAATATCAAAAAAACAAAAATTGCGCGCCGAAAATTTGTATTCCCGACTCATTGAAGCAAGTGGTTCTCAAGTTTAATCATGATATATCAATATCGGCTCACTGGGGTATTAAGAAAACGACAGCGAAAATAGCGAAAGATTTTGCCTGGAAAAATATGTTTGAGGACATAAAAAATTACGTTAGGTCATGCGAGCTTTGTCAGTTACACAAAACATCACAAAACACAAAGATAGGTTTAATGAGATCGACTTTGCCGGAGCGTAGTATGCAAAGGTTACACATTGATTTGTTCGGCCCCCTAGTAAGGTCAAAAAATGGGAATCAGTACATGTTGGTCTGTGTAGATAGTTTCAGTAAATTCACGTGGTTTGTGCCATTAAAAAAAGCAACATCCGACACTGTAAAAAGGGCGTTGATCGAGCGAGTTTTTGTGCAGAACGGAGTAGCAGAGATTATCATCAGTGATAACGGTTCACAGTTCACTTCCGGCAATTTTCGTTCATTTTTGTTTGCCTTAGGGATAAAACATATCACCACTAGTGTCGCCCGACCGCAGGGAAACCAATCAGAAAGAGAAAATCGGAACTTAAAATACGCTTTGAAGGTTTTCCATAGTCGAACGCAGCAAAGGTGGGATGAAAATTTAGATTATTTAATGATAGGCATAAATTCGGCCCACCATGAAAGTATAGGCATGACTCCGGCCATGGCGTTAATGGGCCGTGAGTTAAATAATCCACTGCAATTGGCTTGGAATCTAGTCGAGGAAGCAGATCCACCAAAAAGTACCGAAGATAGGGTGAAGGAGATTGTAAAAAATCTCAATTCCGCGCAACAGAAAATGAAGGCATATTACGACAAAACAAGGCGTCCGTCACCATTTAAAGTAGGAGATCTTGTATTGTACAAGGTATACATCCCCAGTGACAAAGCTAAGGGGGTTAGCAACAAATTGTCGCAGGGATGGAAGGGACCGTGGACCATAGTTGAAGATTTAAATGGGGTAAATGTTAAAATTAGACTAAAAGAAAATGAAAAATAAGTGAAAGTGGTCCATGTCGCTCAATTAAAATGTTATTGTACAAGGGAATGAGAGTGACTCTGCTGGTATTCGCAATCAAATAGCATGTAAGACAATAATGTATTTTCAATTAGTTTATTTTCAAATCTTGTGTTAGGTGAGGAGTGACCTGGAAAAGCTACCATGAGAGTCACACTGCTGGGTGATAGTCAGGTGCGAAGGCTGCACCAGGTGTGGGAGGGTGTGAATAGTGAAATAACTTCAGATTCCTTAGCTGTGGGTGGCCTAACCACTGAACGTTTAAAAACAATCGTGGCAAGACACAGCGCAGTCTTCAATAACATTTGTTTTGTGCTCATAGGAATTAATGACATTTTGCGGGAAACTCATGAAGATCAAATTAAATCCAATATAAAGTCAATTGTGAAATATCTTACAAAAAAGAACTTTACTGTTTTCATCTCAACTTTGCCACCAACCTTACATAAATCAAATCAAATTCAAGAATCAATCCGTTCCTTAAACATATTTATTCAGTCATTTAATACCTCAGTGAACGTCGAAGTAATATACTTAAATAGACAGTTTAAACCTTATAGTATTAAACACGAACAGTTGTATGTGTACAAACAAAAACCAGGAAAACCCGACCTCATTCACTTGTCGGACCGAGGGCTGCGTAATCTGATGTGCCTTATCTGCAGTGCCATTGACAGCCGGCGCCATCGACCTTTGGTTACCCCGACACCCCACCCCCAGCCGACCGAGCACCACGGCCTACTCGCTCCACACACATGCACAGCCAGCACATCTGACACCCCGACTCCTGACTGGGATGCTGACTGAGAGGGCTACTAGTAATGGTACGCTGAGCAACGTCTGCAAGATGGAGCCATACTGGAATAATTGTGCGCGATTTTCCCTGCCAGAGCTATTAGTTCAATCAGTTAGCAAGCAAAGATCTCACTCTTAGCTGTAAGAAATCCTCTCAAGCTGTAGCACACAGCCAAAATAGGTCACACCCTAGCAAATAAGATGTAGATTTCAATAATGTATGTGTATAAAATAAATAAAATGTGAATATCGAAGAAGGAATGGACTTCTAACACAAGCTGAGTTATAAATATATGTAAAAAATTTCCTATGTAAGTGTTTTGCTGTATTTGTTTAATTATATGTTTATGTTCTATTAATGTCTTATTACAGTCCGTAAATTGACCCCGAGATGGGAAGTTAGGCGAATTCGTTCCGAAATCGATTTTAGTTGGCCTGAAGCTTACGGTGTCAATTTTCTTGGCAAGGGGATGTGTGATGAGGTAAAAAGACTGGACCGTGTTATCAGACTTAAACTGATTGTAGAAAGATAAGGAACGTCCGTCCTGCCGAGGAGTGGGGGGACGCGTGCGAATCCCTGCTCACTCTCGCTGCGGACTTATTGGGGTTAACCGGTCACGGAGTTCTAAGGCAAATTGGAGCATTAGAAATTCAGGAGGACTGGGTCGTGGGGAAAAATCCGTGTAAGCGAATCCGTACATTATCGTCGTGATAACATAATTAGTGTGTAGCTTCACGGAATTATTTGTTTAATGTGAGATTAAAATAATCGAACCTGACTTGTTCAAAACGTGTCGCGACCATGACGAATCCAGTCCGCCGAGTCTAAACCAAGTTCTCGCGCTTTGAATTCAATTCTTTGGCTTTTGAATTTCGTTCTAAAAAGTAAAATCGGGGCACCCTCGACCGATATGTAGGTAAAATCCGTCGATAAACGATGTAATTTGCGAGAGTTAGGTGTTTTATGTTTGTTGTAACCTGTTGTGTATCGTGTCTTGGTAAGTGTTTGAATTGTATATCTTATATTTAATATGTTTGTACTGTATCGTACCATCCCAATCAATTGCAAGTCGACAATGTACCTGATGTAAAATATATATTTAATTGATTAGTTTCATAATCAGAACTTTGCTATTGCTTCTGGTGAGTGATGCCACGTGGCAATAAAAATAGAATATTAAGTAACTAATTGTCTGATACAGTAAATCTGTGCATTTTTGTACAGTGGTTTATAAATTTAAATAAAATTGTACATCTATTAGATTTTAGTATTACAAAATGTCTTTATGTCGGAACATGAAATGATGAACTAAGTTCGTACGGCTGTCAGTATATTTTTAGAAGGATTTGTTGTCATACGCTCATAATCTGGGCGAATTTAATTAGAATTTTGTGTAGCGCAGTCTTGATCCCATTAAATACAGCAATCGTAAATAGACATATTTTGGGCTCTGCGATAGGAAATCAGCTAAAGTTTAATAACAAAATAAACTGCCTTGGTGGTGATAAATGTAAGTGAATAATTTCAATTATGTTGCAATTCATATAGGCTCATAAAAGATGAGAATGTTTGGTCGAGCCAGGTGTTAACGTCTGTTAACCAATTAAATAAATTGAAATAAATATACTGATCCCAATTTGATACATAGGACAGAGTGCTAATTAACTCACAACAATTGGTACATAGCCTCTGAGGATTAGCATAGTGGGTTTTTGCACAACATAGTTGTGGCCAGAGCTAAGTACAGCGCGACCATGAGCCTCAACTAATACTATTTTGATTAGGGCAAATTACAACTAAGGTTAAGGAACTTTTTCTGATTTTTATTTATCGCAGTAGAGCCGGTCAGTTGTTAACAATTAAATAAACAAGAGAGGGTCAAGACTGAAAAATAAAATAAAATCGAAAGGATATTAAATTGTAATATCGGATAGTGGGGATTTTATTAAACAAATGTTAAAAGGACTCATTCACTAGTTTATAGGTATAGCAATGTAAAGGTTGTAGGGCAAATATACAAACTTTGTTAATCAAACGTAGTGTTGTCAATTGAACTCCTGTGTACAGGTAAAAACCCCGAATTTAGAATAATTATTGTTTAATATCCAGTGTCACTGATACATGATCCACTCTGGAGCCTCTGGGTAATTAATCTGATCATTTATTGATTGTGTTTTCATAACCAAAGAGCAATTCCACTGCGCTTAGAAACTCTTGCTGAAACAAAGTTATATTAGTAAGGGGAAACTATATTTATTTATGTGATATAATTATAAGGTTTATAGAACGGAGAAACATTTTTTCTCACAGTATATAACAATTCACGTAGGCCTAAATGGTGCCATAGCTAAATGAGACTTATTTCTATATTCATAATTCAAACAAAATATACAATTCCAAGGCTATTGATTCTAATTACAAAATCAAATTCATCAAAAGATTGATTTCATGACACAAATGATTTTGATGTGTTATTCCTGAACGATTGGAATTTGTGGTAGTTCAACCAACATTTTACAACACAATGGTTCAGGACGAGGGTTAACGATGTATATTCAGTTTGCTTCACCACCGGACAGTGACTTAGTGTACGGGTTGCCACCAGATCACGGAGAAGCAGATGAGACTGCTGGGGCTGTCCCGGGACGCTGCCCTGCTCAAGCCAGAGCTCGTCCTCTCGTTCTACATCACAGACGTCCCGATACAGCGGCCCCAGTTGGTTGTAAGAGCTCTTCACTAATATACTAGCTATTAGTTACAATAGGACAAGCAGTTATACCTTGGAGAGTTCGGGCATCCTAGTGATAGAACATGAGGATGCCTTTACTTTCCCAACTAAGCCTGCTTGTCCTCCTATCCATATTTTCCTGCTATACTGGCTATTTATATTCTCTGTAAACCATTTTGATATGGTGTTATTAGTTTTACGAGATTAGAAAGGCTTTGTTATATCACACAAGAATTGAAGAATCAAATGTGTCATGCATACAAAAATTTAAGGATCAAAATTTGTTGATTGTTAGTTTGTCTGTCAATACAAAACCCATATTTAAAAATATAATTTCTTCAAGTCGAGTAAACATATGAAATTGGTCGTAGCTTTTTATATAGGCTACATTAACAAATTATTTTTTGACGTTCCTGTATTTTTAATACAGAAAAGTCTGGTTGACCCTTTCTAAAATGGTGTACTGTTTAAGATAGCTCAAATCTGGATAATCTTTAATCTATTAAAACAGTATTTGATATCCTCAGATTGTTGACGGAAAATACTGTATTGGTAACAATTGATTTAGTTGGGCAACGTTCAATGTGTTCTGAATACTCAACACAGTGTAATATTGATCAGTTTTATACCTTTCCAGGTATTGCATGGGACTAATTTAATCTGATATAAAAAAGACAATCAGATAGATGCTGTAGATGAGGGACTTACTTGATTGAATGAGTAACATATAATTAAACAATAAATGTCTGTTTTAGTTTTTGTTTCATTGCACTATAGGGGTAGGCCTACATGTTGGATCTTGAAATGTATATTATTTCAACACCAGCGGCATGTTATGAGAACACAAAAACGCTGTTAGGGAAGTGGTCAACACTTATTGCCCCTCACACTATTGTGGACACCCCGGGATTTGAACCCGTGACCCCTTGAAACAAAGTCCTAGACACTAACCTTTAGGCTAGCGAATCCCCAACGTGGGTTTTGCTGGTACTTTAATAATAAGACAAATTTATTGACCGTTATAAAAGTTGTATGTGTTTGCCATTGTACAATATGAGATCCCGGATTTGCTGAACTGTACACCCCCTCTAGTAGGGTCTTTGTGTTTTTTTATCTTAGGCAGAACACCTAGGTACGTAGAACTTATCTTAGGTAGTGGTTAGTTTGTAAGACGCACACTAATTAAGAACAGTCAAAGTTACAACCAAGTGTGACGTGTTTAGCCGCAGTTCTCGCCCAGGCTGGAGGGACCGAGGGTGGAGGTGACCTCGGAACCAGTGAAGGTCAGCCTGGGGTCGGGTAGGGACCATTTCACCCTCAGCATCAGTGTTGCCAACACCCACAATCTGGAACATGTGAGTAGTTTGCAGTCAGACCATTATGTATTTCAACTCGTTAGCCTTGCGTATTGCTTTGTTATGGCCTTAGTATTCAATAAGGAAAGTTGTTAATGACAAAAGGAAATAATTATTACTAGGAACTGGAACTAGTTTGTTCCAACATTCCAGGAGTGAAAACAATCCCAAACGTTTCAACTTGAACAAGAATTCAGTTCAGATTGGAACTTCTTTTCAAAACCAGATGGCTACAGCAGTAGTTACCGGTGTAGTGATATATTCAAAACCAGCGGATCGTTCCCAAAACAGCTGCAGCGCCCTAGGTCTTAAGTCTTTGGTCTCACAGTTAAAATTATGTACAGCTGGAACTCGTAATGCAATCATTCCATGGCCTCTGTGGACCTAGCTGCAGCTGTTTTGCGTCAGTAATTGTTTGGCACATATCTAACCCACTAGGTTATTTCCAAGGTCTTTGTATCCCCCACATTTTCAGTTCCTACCTCTATTGTTTTGCAGTTGTGTGACAATGTCACACCTGTCCTTAAGTGCAAATTGTTGATTTACATAAAACTAACTTTTCCTTTAACGCATTCCCTGTGTTAATTATGTGTATTCACGATAATTGCATTTGTTTCCTTGTTAGGCAACACGCCGGAAAACCGGCGAGCTGCACTAAATGTGTAAATGAATCCTTACCTCTGGAAATGGGAATTATGGAGGTTTAAAAATTTTGGTAATAACTTTTATAATTCAAATTTTTGGATAGTTAGAATTATTTACTGGTCCCTTGGGATTTAAATTGACTAAATTTCCCTATATTTTATTTATTGTTTATATTAATTCCTCTTATTTTGTTATGGCAAAACTAAACCACTTATTCCACTTCCCGCAGCTGCTACCGTCGCAGTCAGAGCTAGATCTCAGCGAGGTGAGATATTGCTACAGCCTACTAAGCCGGGACCTGGTATCAGCCAGTGGAGTCCGGCTGTCACTCGTGAGCAACCTGTCGTGTCTCAAGACCTACATGTTGCGCAACCCCACAGTCACTGTCACTGTGACCACTGGCAACATCACTCTCGGACACACCACCATCAGCTTGGAGGTAAGTGTCACTCGTGAGCAACCTGTCGTGTCTCAAGACCTACATGTTGCGCAACCCCACAGTCACTGTCACTGTGACCACTGGCAACATCACTCTCGGACACACCACCATCAGCTTGGAGGTAAGTGTCACTCGTGAGCAATCTGTGGTGTCTCAAGACCTACATGTTGCGCAACCCCAAAGTCACAGTCACTGTGACCACTGGCAACATCACTCTCGGACACACCACCATCAGCTTGGAGGTAAGTGTCACTCGTGAGCAACCTGTCGTGTCACAAGACCTACATGTTGCGCAACCCCACAGTCACTGTCACTGTGACCACTGGCAACATCACTCTCGGACACACCACCATCAG
This sequence comes from Allygus modestus, assembly GCA_963675035.1. Taxonomy (NCBI): domain Eukaryota; kingdom Metazoa; phylum Arthropoda; class Insecta; order Hemiptera; family Cicadellidae; genus Allygus; species Allygus modestus. The sequence continues at coordinate 108,451,676 of OY776115.1, read as the reverse complement.
CTTGGAGGTAAGTGTCACTCGTGAGCAACCTGTCGTGTCTCAAGACCTACATGATGCACAACCCCACATTCACATTCACTGTGACCACTGGCAATATGACTCTCGGACACACCATCATCAGCTTGGAGGTAAGTGTCACTCGTGAGCAACCTGTCGTGTCTCAAGACCTACATGTTGCGCAACCCCACATTCACAGTCACTGTGACCACTGGCAACATCACTCTCGGACACACCACCATCAGCTTGGAGGTAAGTGTCACTCGTGAGCAACCTGACGTGTCTCAAGACCTACATGATGCGCAACCCCACATTCACAGTCACTGTGACCACTGGCAACAAGACTCTCGGACACACCATCATCAGCTTGGAGGTAAGTGTCACTCGTGAGCAACCTGTCGTGTCTCAAGACCTACATGTTGCGCAACCCCACATTCACAGTCACTGTGACCACTGGCAACATCACTCTCGGACACACCACCATCAGCTTGGAGGTAAGTGTCACTCGTGAGCAACCTGTCGTGTCTCAAGACCTACATGTTGCGCAACCCCACAGTCACTGTCACTGTGACCACTGGCAACATCACTCTCGGACACACCACCATCAGCTTGGAGGTAAGTGTCACTCGTGAGCAACCTGTCGTGTCTCAAGACCTACATGTTGCGCAACCCCACAGTCACTGTCACTGTGACCACTGGCAACATCACTCTCGGACACACCACCATCAGCTTGGAGGTAAGTGTCACTCGTGAGCAACCTGTCGTGTCTCAAGACCTACATGTTGCGCAACCACAGTCACTGTCACTGTGACCACTGGCAACATCACTCTCGGACACACCACCATCAGCTTGGAGGTAAGTGTCACTCGTGAGCAACCTGTCGTGTCTCAAGACCTACATGTTGCGCAACCCCACAGTCACTGTCACTGTGACCACTGGCAACATCACTCTCGGACACACCACCATCAGCTTGGAGGTAAGTGTCACTCGTGAGCAACCTGTCGTGTCTCAAGACCTACATGTTGCGCAACCCCACAGTCACTGTCACTGTGACCACTGGCAACATCACTCTCGGACACACCACCATCAGCTTGGAGGTAAGTGTCACTCGTGAGCAACCTGTCGTGTCTCAAGACCTACATGTTGCGCAACCCCACAGTCACTGTCATTGTGACCACTGGCAACATCACTCTCGGACACACCACCATCAGCTTGGAGGTAAGTGTCACTCGTGAGCAACCTGTTGTGTCTCAAGACCTACATGTTGCGCAACCCCACAGTCACTGTCACTGTGACCACTGGCAACATCACTCTCGGACACACCACCATCAGCTTGGAGGTAAGTGTCACTCGTGAGCAATCTGTGGTGTCTCAAGACCTACATGTTGCACAACCCCACAGTCACTGTCACTGTGACCACTGGCAACATCACTCTCGGACACACCACCATCAGCTTGGAGGTAAGTGTCACTCGTGAGCAACCTGTCGTGTCTCAAGACCTACATGTTGCGCAACCCCACAGTCACTGTCACTGTGACCACTGGCAACATCACTCTCGGACACACCACCATCAGCTTGGAGGTAAGTGTCACTCGTGAGCAACCTGTCGTGTCTCAAGACCTACATGTTGCGCAACCCCACAGTCACTGTCACTGTGACCACTGGCAACATCACTCTCGGACACACCACCATCAGCTTGGAGGTAAGTGTCACTCGTGAGCAACCTGTCGTGTCTCAAGACCTACATGTTGCGCAACCCCACAGTCACTGTCACTGTGACCACTGGCAACATCACTCTCGGACACACCACCATCAGCTTGGAGGTAAGTGTCACTCGTGAGCAACCTGTCGTGTCTCAAGACCTACATGTTGCGCAACCCCACATTCACTGTCACTGTGACCACTGGCAACATCACTCTCGGACACACCACCATCAGCTTGGAGGTAAGTGTCACTCGTGAGCAACCTGTCGTGTCTCAAGACCTACATGTTGCGCAACCCCACAGTCACTGTCACTGTGACCACTGGCAACATCACTCTCGGACACACCACCATCAGCTTGGAGGTAAGTGTCACTCGTGAGCAACCTGTCGTGTCTCAAGACCTACATGTTGCGCAACCCCACAGTCACTGTCACTGTGACCACTGGCAACATCACTCTCGGACACACCACCATCAGCTTGGAGGTAAGTGTCACTCGTGAGCAACCTGTCGTGTCTCAAGACCTACATGTTGCGCAACCCCACAGTCACTGTCACTGTGACCACTGGCAACATCACTCTCGGACACACCACCATCAGCTTGGAGGTAAGTGTCACTAGTGAGCAGTGTTTAGTGTTTCAAGACCTACATGTTGCGCAACCCCACAGTCACTGTCACTGTGACCACTGGCAACATCACTCTCGGACACACCACCATCAGCTTGGAGGTAAGTGTCACTCGTGAGCAACCTGTCGTGTCTCAAGACCTACATGTTGCGCAACCCCACAGTCACTGTCACTGTGACCACTGGCAACATCACTCTCGGACACACCACCATCAGCTTGGAGGTAAGTGTCACTAGTGAGCAGTGTTTAGTGTTTCAAGACCTACATGTTGCGCAACCCCACAGTCACTGTCACTGTGACCACTGGCAACATCACTCTCGGACACACCACCATCAGCTTGGAGGTAAGTGTCACTCGTGAGCAACCTGTCGTGTCTCAAGACCTACATGTTGCGCAGCCCCACAGTCACTGTCACTGTGACCACTGGCAACATCACTCTCGGACACACCACCATCAGCTTGGAGGTAAGTGTCACTCGTGAGCAACCTGTCGTGTCTCAAGACCTACATGTTGCGCAGCCCCACAGTCACTGTCACTGTGACCACTGGCAACATCACTCTCGGACACACCACCATCAGCTTGGAGGTAAGTGTCACTCGTGAGCAACCTGTCGTGTCTCAAGACCTACATGTTGCGCAACCCCACAGTCACTGTCACTGTGACCACTGGCAACATCACTCTCGGACACACCACCATCAGCTTGGAGGTAAGTGTCACTCGTGAGCAACCTGTCGTGTCTCAAGACCTACATGTTGCGCAGCCCCACAGTCACTGTCACTGTGACCACTGGCAACATCACTCTCGGACACACCACCATCAGCTTGGAGGTAAGTGTCACTCGTGAGCAACCTGTCGTGTCTCAAGACCTACATGTTGCGCAACCCCACAGTCACTGTCACTGTGACCACTGGCAACATCACTCTCGGACACACCACCATCAGCTTGGAGGTAAGTGTCACTCGTGAGCAACCTGTCGTGTCTCAAGACCTACATGTTGCGCAACCCCACAGTCACTGTCACTGTGACCACTGGCAACATCACTCTCGGACACACCACCATCAGCTTGGAGGTAAGTGTCACTCGTGAGCAACCTGTCGTGTCTCAAGACCTACATGTTGCGCAACCCCACAGTCACTGTCACTGTGACCACTGGCAACATCACTCTCGGACACACCACCATCAGCTTGGAGGTAAGTGTCACTCGTGAGCAACCTGTCGTGTCTCAAGACCTACATGTTGCGCAACCCCACAGTCACTGTCACTGTGACCACTGGCAACATCACTCTCGGACACACCACCATCAGCTTGGAGGTAAGTGTCACTCGTGAGCAGTGTTTAGTGTTTCAAGTCTTTATGTCATTATCTTATTTACTTACCATATAAACCCACTTCCAATACATTATTTTTCAGGTTATCATATGGAATTATTATTGTTTTCCCTTTTCATCCCTACTTTCTTTGTTTATCAATTGGCTAGATATGTCAGGAGGTCATTGAGAACACATCACTAAAATTGTGAGAAAAATATCAAAATATTAGATGTGAACATAGTTATTTGTAGTTTGAAAATAAATGTACTCATTTTTATGTTAATAGTAGGTAGATAACACAACGGATTCATATATAACTAGTTGTGACTATATTTTACAAAATGTTATCGGCACTCTAGGGTTAAAACTAAAATAAGCTTTGAAGGTTTATGTAACATTTATGTAAATGTCCCTAGAGTCTCGGGTTGTGGGAAGACGGTGCTGGCAGGAGGCCGAAGTCTGCACCCAGGGTTGCCAACTGTCGCTGTATTTTGTCCCCCGCCCTCCCTGAGGCTACGATCGAGGCTTGGATCGAGTTCTCATTGTCTCTCGTCCTGGAGGGCGCTGTAGTGAAGAAGAAGCAGTCTGCTCCTGCCCTCAGTACCGTGGGTGCTGGAGGTATATTATTGTCTTATAGAGTGTTTGTTAAATTTCTTATGGATTCGCTTTTGTTGAATTACTCATCTAAAAACTATAAACTTAAACATGTTCTATTATATGGGGACTTTTGTGGACATATCCATTGTGGGCTAGGTTATCATCGAACAAGTATAATATAAACTTAGAAAGGATATATCAAGTCAAGGATTCACGAGCAGCTATGTGAAGAAGTGTATTAATGGTCTTACTAAAGGTCTTATTAAAGGTATTAGCCAGTAGGTTGGCAAATACAGCACTATTATCTATACAATTTTAATTTGGGATTAAAATGTAGATTTATTTTCCCTACTTTTTCATATTCATCCCACCACTACTTACAGCTGAGTAACACTAATGTTAAATCAGCTGTCACTTTATTGCATTTAAATTTGTTTCCTGATTCTACCCAAGATGTATAAAAGAGGAGTGTGTTCATGATCAGCTGGTTGATGCATATGGGCTCGCAATAATAGTAAACAATGTCTTTAACACAAAACTGACAGTTCAGCAACTAAATAAGTAAGATTTGCAGCCATGTCATTGGCTGCACTAGCGGAGGGAGCCCATCTGCGGCACACCAGCTGATCGATCATGCACACACCTCTCTTTTATACATCTTGGATATTACCAACCACGAATGCATGTTGAATAAAACAAAACTGCCTGCTCACTGAAACAGACTGGGGAGGTCTGAGCAAAATAGATAGTTTTGGAGGATCATATTTTGATCATCAACCGCACATGGATACTGGGCAGTTGTGTAAGTAGGTAATTATTGGGGAGGATTTTCATGCTGCATTGTATATTGCCTCCTTCTCTGATGCAATTGTTGTGATTATTATAACCAAAGACTAGAACACATTAAACAGTAATCACTTTATCTCTGTTTAAGACGCTGACTCGCTGACACAACTGGTGCATATTTTAGGACAGATATGAACGAATGATGTGTGTAGAATGGGTGAGATGCGTTGTGTAGCCTTGATACTGATTAGACAGACTGATTCTGTAGCCAAGATAAAATAATCTCCGTATTTAAGACTAGAATTGCCCATTTGCAGATTTCACTTTGAAAGACCTGTTTTGAGAGTTAGTCGATCTTGTTGCTGTAAGATGGTGCCACCGGTACATTGAAAGATAAATAAGTGAGAACAACCTACTAAATAATTAATAATTTAAATGGTTAGTAAATAAGTAACCCAGAGGAAAATATTTTCTTTTAAAATATATCTTTTATGTGAAACACATTTTTTATTATATGTTTGCTTGAAACTATTGTTCTCTGTGGCTTGTTTACAAAATTATCTTCCAGTGAGACTTCACTTTTTCTCCCCAGATGAGAGTAATAGATGTATTAAGCTCCTTGGTTTGGATTGACACCATTCATTGTACATATTTAATTTATTGACTAAATAGATTTTGAATTTTAATTTGATCTGATGGTTTAATGTTGGATCAAGTGACCGTTCTTCTTTTGACTGTAAATTATATATTTTGACTTATATATGCTCAGTTTTTATAAATTTATATAAAAACATGCGCACAAATTTGCGCTTGTGTTTTAAGTAGTGACATAATTTCCCAGGAGATGCGGACAGCACTTGCATCACCCTGCCTCTGAAGGCACCGGTGACTCCCCGACTGGCAGCCAAGTCTCTGTCCTCCCTCCCCGACGCCGGGGGGGTGCAGGAGGGCAAGAGTGGGGGGGAGACCTACCGCACTCAACAGCCCTCCACCAGTCACAAAGTGGAAGTGACCATAACCTCCCTTCACCTGCAACTGCCTCATCCGGACACTCAGTTGTGGCTCAGGTAAGTACTGACAAATCTCAATATCTATATTACTAAAAAACTTCTTTATTTATGTTCACAATGATTTTCAACATTTGAAATTATTATTTTGTACCAATTAATATCTCTCACTCTCTAGATGCGCCTTTTGTGGGTTTGAAAAACATCCACCTTCAGGACTCTGCCCTGGTGCTTTGTGTTGGCTCAGGCTTTTAAAAAATGGTCTTGTTGAAGAGTAGTAATAAACAAAATTAAAAATGTTATAGCTGTTGATACATTCACAAAACAAGAACAGATGTTTTGTCAAGCATAAAGTAATATAATTTCACAGGTTGTCACAGCCGTCTGCCGTTGTGTCGCCCTCCGAGCCTGTGCCTCTGCCGCAGCCGTGGGCCCCACTGCAGTACCAGCTGAGTGTGACGCTGCCCAGCCACCTGGTCCACAGCACCCTGGCGTCACAGCCGCCTAATCTGCACCTGGGCACGGGAGACACCATCCTAGCCACCGCCTCTCTCCCCTCCACCCTGACTGACTGTAATGTGAGTCACCGGTCTCAGCCTGTTAACATATACCCTAATGGTTCTACAATTTTGGAAACTACTCAAGACTTTGGTCTTTAAAATAATGAACTGGAAATCCAATGAAATGAATCCTAATATTTTAAATATTTAAATTGTAGAGGTGTAATAAATAGATGAAGAACATTACAGTGGCCTTACAAATAAGATAGTCGAGAAACGAAGATTCTGGACAAACTCCAGTCCACCACCTTTGAGGTTTCAAAAGGTTTATTCTCCAACACCAACCCTTCCTGAGTGTCAGATTTATATATACGTCAAACTACAGTTTACATAGGGAGCTCCGTTTGACAATGTAAATGCCACTCAATTTGGAACAAAGCGTTCTTTGTAAATAACAAGGACTAACGCTGCATAACCTGAAGGTGGTAGTGTCCCTAGTGTCCAATAAAATTAAGTATTTTATAGAAAAAACATCTAAGGTACATAAAGGTATTGACAAGCGTAATCGTAATTTAGTTTTAGGAAGGTCGTTTCTGTGTTATTTTCATTAATTTCAAGCCATTACTCTTATTATTCGGTTTATTTTAGTGATGAACTTTCATAAAACTAATAAAACATAGGCCTAAATCTAAAAAGTAACTAGGCTAAAACAGTTTATTTTGATCGATGTAAAAATATTTATGCGTTTATCAAGTAAAAGTAACAAGAACAAATATTTAAAATTCAATTTTTTAACCCGAACCAAAAAATAATTGTGTATAATGGAGTAGGGCTTTGCTTCTTGTTCGCTGCTCAGAAAGGGTTAAATTCATCTTTTATTTGCTTCAGCAAACCCTCGATTTTTATCTGCTGACATATTTAATGCAATCGGTGAGATGAAAGCAAATTTCGTTTAATGTTATAAGAAGAATTCTTAGTTTTTATTTTTAAGTACAAAAATCCTGGGATATTTCAAACTTATTCTAGTGTTGTTTAGACCCAGACTGAGCTGAGGGGAGGAGATGGACAAAGAGTGGGGCAAGTGGGCGTGTCCTGGGGCACCAATCAGAGCCCACCACTGGAACTGACCAGCCAATCAGCACCCACGCTCATAGACACGTCACTGTCACCCCCAACCTGCTCTCAGACTAAATCTGGTCAGTGTTTAGTTGAAATATATTCCACGTGCAGTTGATTCGATTGTCAGGAATTCTCAGTTGTAAACGTATTTAATATATTATAACCCTCAGTAAAAGCATTGTGTTTGTCACTGCTTGGTAGCTCTAAAGGTCTTTGTTTTTATTTTTAGTTGGAGTTGAAGTTTTGTCTCCAAGGTCTCGAGAGTTGAAGATGTTGAGTTTTGTCGAAGAGCTAGAAGACTGGGCTGAGAAACAGCGATTGATTGTGATGGAAGGGGTAATTAACATATTATATTCAAAATAATTCTTATATAACTTTTGCCAAAGAAAATACATATATATATTTTTGTTGTTTGCCTACTGCTATCATTGATATTTGTTGGTGCTTTAGATCATTAAAATATTCCCACTAATTGTTTTACCACTCCCATTGTGCTCTAATTGGTAATTTTGTCTTGGTCGGGACTTCTTTCACGCTCTATCTGTTTAGAACGGAGTATTAACTAATTAAACTTTACTTTTTTCAAAATTATACATTAATATTGTTTGTTTATGATAAGTGAAAATACAATTGTATTTCTCTGTTTAAATATTGAAAAGATACTTGGTTTAAAATCTCTCCTTTTGCTCAGATAGGGACAAAATTGATCGTTTTGAATATTCTTGTACATCAGTATTATGTTTACCAGCTGAAGGAGGAGGAGGCGGCCAAACTAGCCTCGCTGCAGGCTCAGTGGGAGTCAAGAGGTGGGGGGGCAGGTTAGCGAGGGGAGGCAGCTGCTACAGGCCCTACACCACATGCGGGACCATCTCAAGCATCAGTGTTATGTTTACCAGCTGAAGGAGGAGGAGGCGGCCAGACTAGCCTCGCTGCAGGCTCAGTGGGAGTCAAGAGGTTGGGGGGCAGGTGAGCGAGGAGAGGCAGCTGCTACAGGCCCTACACCACATGTGGGACCATCTCAAGCATCAGTGTTATGTTTACCAGCTGAAGGAGGAGGAGGCGGCCAAACTAGCCTCGCTGCAGGCTCAGTGGGAGTCAGAGGTGGGGGGGCAGGTGAGCGAGGGGAGGCAGCTGCTACAGGCCCTACACCACATGCGGGACCATCTCAAGCATCAGTGTTATGTTTACCAGCTGAAGGAGGAGGAGGCGGCCAAACTAGCCTCGCTGCAGGCTCAGTAGGAGTCAAGAGGTGGGGGGGCAGGTGAGCGAGGATAGGCAGCTGCTACAGGCCCTACACCACATGCGGGACCATCTCAAGCATCAGTGTTATGTTTACCAGCTGAAGGAGGAGGAGGCGGCCAAACTAGCCTCGCTGCAGGCTCAGTGGGAGTCAAGAGGTGGGGGGGCAGGTGAGCGAGGAGAGGCAGCTGCTACAGGCACTACACCACATGCGGGACCATCTCAAGCATCAGTGTTATGTTTACCAGCTGAAGGAGGAGGAGGCGGCCAGAATAGCCTCACTGCATGCCCAGTGGGAGTCAGAGGTGGGGGAGCAGGTGAGCGAGGAGAGGCAGCTGCTACAGGCCCTACACCACATGCGGGACCATCTCAAGCATCAGTGTTATGTTTACCAGCTGAAGGAGGAGGAGGCGGCCAAACTAGCCTCGCTGCATGCCCAGTGGGAGTCAGAGGTGGGGGGGCAGGTGAGCGAGGGGAGGCAGCTGCTACAGGCCCTACACCACATGCGGGACCATCTCAAGCATCAGTGTTATGTTTACCAGCTGAAGGAGGCGGAGGCGGCCAGACTAGCCTCACTGCATGCCCAGTGGGAGTCAGAGGTGGGGGGGCAGGTGAGCGAGGGGAGGCAGCTGCTACAGGCCCTACACCACATGCGGGACCATCTCAAGCATCAGTGTTATGTTTACCAGCTGAAGGAGGAGGAGGCGGCCAGACTAGCCTCACTACATGCCCAGTGGGAGTCAGAGGTGGGGGGGCAGGTGAGCGAGGGGAGGCAGCTGCTACAGGCCCTACACCACATGCGGGACCATCTGAAGCTGCAAGAGGATCAGCTCAGGGATAACCACCACAAGGTATTTTACTTTTGGGTTGGATTTTTCTAACTTCTATTGTCATTGGAACCATTACCCCTAGCGAGCCAAAGGGGCTATACACGCATTACATAACACACTTAAGGGGGGGAGGGGATGTGGCGTAGCGTTATGTGGGGGAGTGGAGGTGTTGGATCAACGTTACATAACTCACTCATATTAACCCTAAGAGCTCTTGTATCTATTGATACTGTTATAAATGTTTCCAAATTAAAAAATAATCAAATTGATATCAAAGTCAAGGTTACAGTTAGTTATATAAAAAATACTTCCGTCATACTATTTAATAACAGTTAAACTAAAAATAAATGCATAACGTGTTTGGAGTAAGTTCTGTAAAGCTTTTACACCTAAGTTTTGTGTTGTTTTATAATGGAAAATCGACTTGATACAGAAAAAACAACCACATCTTTAGTTTTTACTTTCTCCCCCTTATACATAGTATATGGAGAAAGTATTGTTTACGTCAACATTTTGAGTTGTTAGTGGAAATATTCGTTTTGGTGCTTCCTGAACCCAAAAAAGTGATTTTTACGTGATGTCTGTGTGTCTGTCTGTCTGTATGGATGTGTACAGAGCTAGAGCCCTAACCAATGGTCCGATTTTTATGAAATTTGATATCCACGGTATCTCCAGGCGTTTATTTCATTTTTTGGAATTTTTTATTTGTAAGGGTAATTATTCCCCAAAAAAGCCAAAACACATGAAAATTTAAGATTTCTCACAAACGGTTCCAACGATTTTGATTAAACTTTAGTCGTTTGTAGAACTTTGGTTTTCCAACAAAATAACACCACCCGCATTTCTGTAAAAATTTGGGTTCAGAAATTACAAGACTTAAAATATCAAAAATTCAGTCTTTTGGATTTTTCATCAAAGAAAAACATAAATATAACAAATATTGCTATTCACCATTAAAAATAGCTCAAAAACTAAATAATTTAGTATTTTAAATTACTATTCTACAATTACTGGTTGCGGAGAAAATTTAAATTTTCATTTTTCGGTAAACGCAGTACGTTGTCCAATGTTATTCTTATGGGGAATACAAAAATTAGTATTTCTCTCTTGTTTATTGATTAATTTCGTTCAAACATGATATGCGTGACAAGTTAGCATTGACCAACAGAGGAAATTCAAAATATGTTGCATTTCCCCTCTTAAAACCACGTGTGTAGTGATGGATTCTGTAGTGCCTCCTAAACAGGGATTTGGGTGGATATTTTTGAAAACAACTTGTTTACAAGATTTTCTGTACATTCGACCGTGCTTTTTATTCTATATTTAGTAAATAAAAAGTTATTTATTTATTAAAGTTGGGCTAAAAGGGAGAAAGTTTTAGTTATAAAGTAAATTTGTTACGTTTTAGCTGAGATAGTTTATTTTGATGTTTATATAATTAGTAACAATGTTGTTGGTTGTATACGTTTTGCTTTGAAATAAGCTATTACAAAATGGTGTTAAAAGAAAGTCTTTTAGAGTTTATTGATTCATTGAAATCCATATTCCAAATTGTAATAAATCAATGTTGAAAAGTTTTAACCTGTTTTAAAGCCTACTACGATTGAGTTACGTAACATATTGGAGGGTGGGGGGGTATGGTCAAGCGTTATCATATGTTACATGGGGGAGGGGGTGTATGAAATGATGAAAAAATGGGTTACGTAATATGTGTATGGCCCCAAAGATACAGTATGAGTCTGCATGGGGAGTGGACTGAACAGTGAAATACGCACCCCCGGCATCCAGAACTCTCTGTTTACCAAACGTGATTGAGTTTCATAATGCTGAGAGTTTGTGCATTAATGTGTTTATCGACTAATTCGTTAGATTGTTCGAGTATGTGTACAATTGTGGTTTTCAGTTGAATATGACAGATTGTGTGCAGATGAGTGGTTGGTATTTTGCTTTCAGTTTCGTTCACGCTGTTCAGCTCTAAGTTTTGTTTGAGATATGGGTGATAAATTACGTTCTTCCAAACTTGCCAAAATGCTTGTAAGTGGAAGTGACGTAAAGGATAGTGATAATTATGACTTATTTTGGGAGAAAATGATTTGGTTCGTGTTTGTCCCCAAAAACCTGTGAATAATCAATTGCACGAGGCTTCAAACACGTTCTTTGATTTGCAACACGTGGATGAATCTCCATACTGACAGTAGAGTCACAAGTGTCATATGTTTTATTTATTATTATTGTCATATGATTTATGTTATTGTTTTGATGTTTAGTTTTGATTCAGTCAACAAATTTGTATCTGGAGAATACATAACTGTTTGAACTGAAACCCAATGTAGTTTTTATTTATGTTAACAATATACTGACATGGTGCCGAAACCCAAACACAAGAAAAATAAAAGTAATAAAGAAGATGAGTCTGTTCATATCTACAATTCAGAAGACAGAGATAACAATGTTAAGCCACCAAAGAGTCTTGTTGTCTCAAGTACCCAGATGGCACCTTCTTGGAGGAAATGGAAGCAACAGTGGAACTGGTATTATACTGCTTCTGGCCTTGAAGGTAAATCAAATACAGTACAAGTGGCATCGTTTATGTCGGGTTTAGGCCCTGATGTTTTAGATATATATAACAGTTTTGAGTTTAAGGATGATGAAAATGTTGAGTTGGATGAAGTTGTTAAAAGTTTTGATGAATTTTTTGTTGGTAAAACTAACGAGGTATTTGAAAGATTTTTGTTTAACAAAATCACACAAGAAATGCATCAATCTTTTGAGGATTTTTGTACAAAATTAGTAAACCAAGCTAATTCTTACAATTTCGAACAGTTAAAAAACAGTTTGATTAGAGATAGAATAGTAATTGGTGTATCAGATGTTAGTTTAAGAGAAAAACTACTTTCTGCTGAGAAGCTCACTCTAGACACTGCAATTAAAGTGTGTAGAGCGCACGAACAAGCCAAAAAACAGTTGGTTGAAATATCCTCTGATAACTCTAGGTCGATAAACGTTGTTAGTCGGGACAGTCCTTCATCTACTTCTCAGAACTCAGTTTTTGACTGTACAAGATGTGGTTCTCGCCATGCTCGGGGTAAATGTCCTGCTTTCAAGAAAACATGTAACAAATGCTTAGCCAAAGGACACTTTGCTAAAATGTGTAAATCTTACAAGACCATTCCGAGTAATCATAAAAAAACTGATGTTTTGGAGATTGTTGAGCAAGACATTAACAACTATCCACTGCACGTAGATAGCATCTCTAATTCAGTTAAGACCCAAGATTGTACAGAACTATTAACTTTACCAAATGATAACACTGTACACTTTAAATTAGACACAGGAGCTCAGTGTAATGTTATTTCACATGATCTGGTGTTGGCTTGTGGGCTAAACATTGTGCCTTCAGCAACAAAATGTCTTGTTTAATTTAATGACCAAAAAACACCAGTTTTAGGTGAAGCCGTTTGTACAGTGGTTACAAAAAAGTCTCTTAAAGACACTGTGTTATTCGTAATAGTGCCAAATGGGCATCAGTCTATCTTGGGAAGAGCAGCGTGTGAAAAACTAGGGTTTGTCAAGCGTATCGCTGCTATAGCTAATCAACACATATGTGGCTTATTTGATGGAATAGGATGTCTCAAATCATTTGAATACGACATTGATCTCATTGAAAATCCTGTTTTCAAAATACATCCAGCTAGACGAATCCCTCATCCAATATGCGAATCAGTTAAAGCAGAACTAGACCAAATGGTGAAAGACCAAATAATTACTCCTGTAATGGAGCTAACCCCATGTGTATCACCTATGGTTGTAGTTCAACAAAAAGATAAAATACGTATTTGTATTGACCCGTCTGATTTGAACAAAAGTGTCAAACGCAGACACTATCCATTGGCTACATTAGAGGACATCTCGGCTAGATTGAATGGTTCAACGTTATTCACAATCTTGGACTGTAAAAAAGGATTCTGGCAGGTTAAAGTCACAGAAAGAACGTCTAAAATATTAACTTTTTCAACACCATGGGGGCGTTATTCTTGCCTACGCATGCCCTTTGGCTTGGTATCTGCTCCAGAAGTTTTCCAACATATAATGTCAGACTTACTCAAGGGTATGAAGAATGTAGAGTGTTCAATGGATGATATACTTATCCACAGTAACAATGAAAAAGACCTTCAAAAGATCACATGTTATGACCAGACTGAGTGAGTCAGGCCTCACACTTAACAAAGATAAGTGTATTTTTGCTAAATGGTCTGTGAAGTTTCTTGGACACATAGTTTCTGATCGAGGATTGCAAGTTGATCCTGACAAAGTAGCAGCCATATCAAGAATGAAGGAACCCACATGTTTGGCAGAACTCCAGAGGTTTTTGGGTTGTATAACCTATTTATCTAAATTTATACCAGAATGTTTCAGTTGATACACAACCACTTAGATCTCTAACAGAGAAAGATGCTGCCTGGGTTTGGGATACACAACATCGGGAATCATTTAACAAGTTAAAGCAAAAGTTACAAAAAACTCCAGTGCTCCGTTATTATGATCCCAATTCTCCTGTAACTCTTTCGGTTGATTCAAGCAGTTATGCGGTCGGTGCTGTCATGTTGCAATCTGGGCAACCTGTAGCTTATAACTCTAAAGCACTAACTCCATCACAGCAAAACTACAGTCAGCTAGAGAAGGAGACATTTGCAATTCTAGCTGCTTGCAAAAAGTTTCATGAGTATAGTTGGGGATGCAAGGATTTGATTATTGAATCAGACCATAAGCCTCTTGAAGCCATCTTTAAGAAACCTTTGTCACAAGCACCTCCCAGAATTCAACGAATGTGTCTGGAAATTTTGCCATACAGGCCCAAAGTGGTGTATAAACGGGGTTGCGAGCTTCATTTGGCTGACACTCTGAGTAGAGATTGTTATAATACCAATCAGGATGATGAACCTCACAGTTTTGACATTCAGTTAATTATTCCAATGACTGCTGATACTGTGTCTAGAATTAGAACTGCTATTGAAAAATGCAATGAGCTTTCGAAACTAAAAGAAACAATTCTAAATGGATGGCCTCATGATCAAGCTGCTGTTCGAAAGGAATTAGTGAAGTATTTTACCTTCAGAGAAGACTTAAGTTGTTATGATGGACTCTTATTTAAAGGTAACCGTTTAATAATTCCTAATGAAATGAAAGTGGAAATAATGCAGAATATTCACCGTCCTCACAAAGGTATTCAAAGTTCTCTTGACATAGCACGAGATTACGTATACTGGGTGAACATGGAAAAAGATATAGAAGAATACACATCAAGATGCAATGTGTGCAACAAATATCAGCGAGATAAACCTCAAGATGTTATTCTACTAGAAGAAGTACCGAAGAGGCCATGGCAGTACATCGGAGCTGATGTTTTTGAATATGGAGGAAATGATTTTTTAGTAGTGGCAGATAGTTACTCCGGCTATTTTGAATGTGATCAACTAAGAAACAAAAGCAGTGTCACTGTTGTAACGCAACTGAAGAAATACTTTGCAGCTCATGGTATTCCAGATGAACTGAGAACTGATGGAGGGCCTTGTTTTGCCTCCACTGACTTTAGCCATTTTGCATCTGAATGGAAATTCCACCACAGAATATCATCCCCTCACTTTCCTAGATCGAATGGTTTGGCGGAAAGATATGTCCAAGAAGGAAAGAATCTAATAATTAAGTGTCAAGAGGAACAATCTGACATTTATCTTGCGCTTCTCCACCACCGCAATACACCAAGAGGTAATCTTGGATCGCCAGTTCAATGGCTAATGAGTAGGAGAACCAAGACTCTAATTCCATCAACCCACCAACAGCTCATCCCAACTGTCATAAAAAATGTGTCAAACCATCCAGAAAAGAATAAAAGAAGGGAGAAGTTTTTTGTGACAGAAGGAAAAAAGAGCCCGAGGAATTCAGAGTTGGAGAAAACGTATTCTTCAGGTTAAAACCAAAATATTGGTTACCAGCAAGAGTAGTAAAATTAGGTCCAGAACCACGTTCTTACATAATTCGAACATGTTATGGACGAGAATGTAGAAGAAACGCTTGGTTCCTGAGGAAAGATAAATCATTCCTTGTATCAAATTCAAAGACAGAAAATGATTACACTCCTCCTACAAACACTTCATTTGTATTAAGACGCAGTCAGAGAACCAAGATTGCGCCAAATCGCCTTGATTTGTGAAGGAGGGATGACAGTAGAGTCACAAGTGTCATGTTTTATTTATTATTATTGTCATACGATTTATGTTATTGTTTTGTTGTTTAGTTTTGATTCAGTCGACAAATTTGTATCTGGAGAATACATAACTGTTTGAACTGAAACCCAATGTAGTTTTTATTTATGTTAACTGACACATACCAGTTTGACCCTGGTATTTCACCATCACTAGATGTTATTTTACATAGTTGTTAAATGTATGTGTACAAAATGTAGCTTTGTGAAAATACAAAAAAAAAAGGCTGCATGCCATTGTTATTTTTTGCACCCACAATGGGTTATGGGCCATTAAAGTACTCTTAAACGTTTGTTGGTGTAGTTCACCTCTTTGGAGGCTATAATCACTGTAGTGGTAAGACCTCTGGAGTGCTGGTCTATGTGCATCAGAGCGCAGCTTGGTAAAAGCAGTAATGGACTGTGGTAGCACAGTGCTGGTAGGAACTGTTTTTAGCTCAACCTCAAATACATCTAGAACATAACTCATTTGCTAAGTCCGGGGTAAGCACATGTTCACAAATGGCTCTATCCGACTTACCAGGTAAACTGTTATATTTGATCTAATTGTTATATTGAAATAGCAACGTCTGGCAGGAATTGCTATATGATTTAATATTGAGGATTCTCCATCGATGAAGCAACTGTAATTGCAGGCTTACAGCGTCATCTATAACGCTGTTGTCTTTATTGTCGTTTTTCAAGAATCAAGAATCAAGAATTTTATTTGCCATTAAATAAAACATCTTTACAATAGGCATCGTCAGAGTACATTTAAAATCAATAAACCTAACAATAGCAAAAGAGCATAAACAAACTTATATAATACAATAAAAAAAGATATATTACAAGCATTCCTTACTCTAGTTAAAGTCATTCATATTAAATTTTAAATACTATTCAAGTGTATAAAATCCTTGTTTATTAAGCCAATTGCTTACCATTGTTGAAAATTTCCTTGGCGGGAGGGACCTAACTGTAGTGGGAAGCCTATTAAAAATCAAAATTTGTTGATACTTGTAACTTTGATAATACTTATTTAATCTTATATTCGGTTTAATTAAATTTCCTTTGTCTCTTGTGTTGTAACCATGTATTGAGGATTGTTCATAAAAGTCATCAATATTATTTCTAACATAAATGAGATTTGAGAGAATAAAACTACATGCCAATGTCATAATCTTAAATTCTGGAAAAACTAATCTACAAGATTCAGTTGATGCAATACCTGCTATTATTCTTAATGCTTTTTTCTGCCATGTAAATGCTTTTCTTGCTGATGCTGAATTTCCCCATAAACGAATACCATATGTCAAATGAGAATGAAAAAGACCGAAATAAACCATGATAAGGACTTCAAGGCTGACACATGTTTTTAGTTTTCTTAAAAGACAAGTTACTCTAGATAATTTTTTACAAACATTGTTTACATGTTCATCCCAACACAATTTACTATCTACAATTATTCCTAATAGTTTGACAGGTTTGAACATTTCCTCATCTATATCTAAATGGTTTTTCAAAGAGAAAATTATGTGCTCAGTTTTATTACAATTCTTTGCCTGATCAACTTCGTCACTGAGTTTAATCTTAACTCTATGAATATCCCTATCAGAATGAACCAACGTGGTATCATCCGCATACAGTACAGAAAATGAAGACATGTTGCAGCTGAAGTCGTTAATAAATACAATGAAAAGAAAAGGGCCAAAAACTGAACCCTGAGGCACTCCTGCAAATACATCTGCAAAATCAGAATTTAATCCATTTACACAAACCATTTGTTTTCTACTTTTTAGATAACTTTCTATTAATCTAAGTTCTTTGCCTTTTATTCCATAAAATTCTAACTTATTACATAAAACTACATGGGAAACGGTATCAAAAGCTTTACTTAGATCTATGAGGCTTGAACCCACTACTTGTTTATTTTCAAACCCGTTTTAAATATAATCCACAATTGACTCAATAGCAAGTGCACTTGAATGGCCAGGTCTAAAACCAAATTGATGACTGTAAAGCAAATTATTTCTTATAAAATAGTCATAAAGTTGTAATACTATACAAGATTCAATAACTTTACTTAAGATCGGAACAATTGTGATCGGACGATAATTCTCAGGATTTTTAATATCCCCTTTTTTAAATATGGGTGTGACCTTTGAAAACTTTAAACAATCAGGAAAAATACCTTGGATAAAAATTAAATTAATTATACAGGTTAATGGTGATAAAATTGCATCTATAATATTTTTAATTACATAGTTTGATATACCAAAAATGTCTTCACTGCGAGAAGTGCTCATTTTGTTAACCACATTTTTTACTTCTAATTCGGTAATGGGTTTCCACTCAAAATTATTACTTGGTAGTGGTAACTGAGAGTAAAAGTTGTCTAAATACTTCTTATATGCTTCACCGTTAACATTTGAATTATCACCACTGACTACATCTAAAGATACGTTCACAAAAAAATCATTTAATTCATTTGGACTAATAGGTACTGTTGACTCATTAACATTCACCATTTTACATTCTTTTTTAGCAATTGACCAAGCAGCTTTAGACTGATTTTTTGATTTAGCAATAAATTTGTCATTAGCTTCAATTTTTGCCTTTGTAATAGCTTGATTGTATTGTTTTTTAAAACGTTTGTAACATTCCTTATCCTCTAAGTTTTGAGTATTCTTCCACTTATCATATAGACTTAAAAGTTGACAACGCATTTGTTCTAACTCTACAGTAAACCAATTGATTAGATTACCTTTTTTTTGCTTCTTAATAACAGATACTTTTGGACAGCAGTAATCAAAATATGTAGTTAAAATATTTAAAAATATGTCCATAACATAATTTACATTACAATTATTATAGATCAAACTATTCCACTCAATAATACTCAAACATTGTTTGGTGTCATTCAACCTAGCTTCATTGATAAGTCGTTTTATATAAGGCTTATTAGGTTCCTTAGACTTTACTAAGTGATTTTGCAGGTCAGTAAGTGATTCACTGGCAAAGACAAATTTAACCCAGACTCCTGCATGATATGATATTATATTTTGTTTCAACAATGATACTTGAAAATATTTAGCAGAGATATTGGTTGCAATATTATCTAAACATGCGTTACCCCTGGTGGGAAAAAAGTTTGAACAATACAAATCAAAAGATCTTAAGACATTTAAATACTCAAGAGTGTGAGGATCTAGCGACTTGAGGATGTCTACATTTAAGTCACCTGCCAGCAGTAAATATTTAGGTCTAAGTCTCTCACAAGTTATGTGTTTTAACAAACTTTCAAGACTACTTAAAAAATCTTTAAACTTAGAATCTGGCGTACGATAGATACAAAGAATTATGACATTAGGGAACCTTAACCTAATAGCAGTTGCCTCACAAACAGATTCCTGGCAGAAAGAAGAAATGTCAATACAATCATAAGGTATGTTCTCTTTGATCATAATAGAAGAGCCACCATACGGACGATCTCTGCAAAAGAAGTCCGCCAAGACGAAACCCTCAGGAACATACAGCGCAATTTCCTCTTCACAAAGCCAGTGTTCATTTAAACATATGACATCAGTAGATTCTTCCAATAAAATAGCCTCCAGTTGGTGCAGTTTGTGTTTTAATGATTGAACATTAAAGGTACATACATTTAAAGTAGGTCGAGATATTAATTGGCTGGCAGATAAATAAGAATCAGTCCGATCTACAAAATAAGACGGGTTGTTCACTGTACCACGTTTGCTTATAAAAAACTTTGCTGAGCCTCAGTATTATTACACTGATTAGATGTTGTTACACTGGTATCTAAGTTTTGCACACTGTTAGTTATATGTGATAGAGATTGAGTATCTGCAATGGAATCGTCTGTAAAGCCCTTAAAATCACATGTTGATTCCAGAGTAGAGTTCCATCCAGGTGAACACCGAGTGTTACTTAGTTCGAGTGGAAGTTGTCCAGATTGTAGGTCATGATTTTGCTGGTTACGCTTAATAAAGCGATCTCGTCTTATGGAGTCAGCAACGGCCGAGCATAACTTTCTCCTCCCCTTTATTCGCAAGTGTAATCCATGTCTTGTGTGATCACTCCTGACAAAGACACATTTCTTCACGGGCACCAACCTTACAGTAGAGTTAGACAGGTCATCCATTTTTTTAAACCAAGTTTTATTTATTTCCTTAATAACTGTGTTCAAATTTGGATTATCAAACCTAAGGAAAATTCCAGGAAGCAATATGTTGGTGTGATTAACTGTTTCCTCTACTATTCTGAATACTGAGTCATTCAATTGTTTAACATCTTGACCCGGATGTTTAATGTCATTTGTACCTGCAATGATTACTGTGTAGTCCTTGTCCGTGAAATCAGAAGTGAGTTGATTTAGATTTTCAGTTACCTGCTGGAAATTTGCAGTCGGTTTAAAAATTGATGTTATCTCATAACCATCACCTAACTCCTGCTGCAGAAGCTTTTTATAAAGATAGAGGTTAGGATTAGTTTTAAAATAGCGTTCAGATGTGATATTGTTAAACACTGACGTCCATTACACTTAACACACAAAATGGACAATAAACACAACTTGAATGGCGTTTACTGTACAATAATCAAAAATCATCATGAGGCCAAAGTTAAAAATCAAATTTTTTCAGCTTAAGGTTTACAAAGAAGAGCTGGAAAGAGTGCACAGAAGTAAGCTTCAAGAATTCAAGGATCTCTCTCGTAGGATGCAGGACGAATTTAACCACAAGGTATCAATTATGAGATAGGTTTAAGTTGTATTAGTTACATGCAATAAATATCTGTATTCAGGGTGTTTCTGAACTTTTGGGTCCCACTTTGTAAATGTTTTCCTTGGGCATTTAAATTTTCTCTGGAGTGGCTAGATTTGTGTCTGTCATGATGTTTGTATATTTGTATAGTTCTTTTATAACCCAATTTTGTGTATATTTGTGTCTTCAAGTGCATACAAATTTGTTTCTTTAACTACACCAGTTTGAGACAGTGGTAATTTATATTCTTTAATGTAAGATTTTAAGAAAATTGTAATAGTAAAGTATTAAAATTTAAAGACAAATTGAATAAGGCATTGCTGCAATTGACAAAAGAACTGCATGATTTAGTGGCATTATCCTAACAACAATAACAATAATAAATCATTGTTTGGTATTGTTATTGTTGCAAGACAATATAATTGACTTATCAGCTTTGGAGCTATTCAGTATGAATAAAAATAATAAATAATTTGATAATAGTATAATTTGTTAATGCCAACTTAATAACTCAGTGATTTGTTGTTTAAAGTTTAATCCAAACTTCTAATATACCCCTGTTTAGTTTTGCTGTCTTGTTTTCAATATAAACCAGTTGCTCCATTACTTACTTAAACAAAATTTAAATTACTTTTTATTACAAACAAACACAGGAAGAAAAGTTTAAATTTTTGGTGTGTAAGAATAAAATGAAGCCAAAGTATATGTATGCAATTAGTTAACATTGTTTGTATTATATCAGGACATTAGATGAGTTAAAATTGTATCTTGTTGTAATTAGATTACTAATGATAAAACAGTGTATTAAAATCATGTGCTTGCACAAAGTGAAGGAAAGATGACGGTTCCGAGACAGATGTGAACTCTCAATAACATAATAAATTTATTCATTTTTGCATAATAACTTTCGGAATCGTCAGACTTGTTGGGTAACAAGGGTTTCCCACATTCTAAATTGTTGTGGAACAGGGAGGGCCGGAACAGAAAATTCTCATTAACTGTTCCGGAGTGGAACTGTTCCACCCTCGTATTAGCTCAGACTATTCCGTTCTGTCGCACACATCTCTCATTGCATTAATATTTGCTCTTTGTGCAGCTGTGATAAGTATTATTGGTACAGCTTCTATAAAACTTAACTCTCACCATTGATTGTTTAGGATTTTATAGAAAAAGCATTCCATTTATGGAAAATGTCTTTGACATTTCAGAGGAGGAAAGATGTAGTACACAGCTTACTCACCTTATGAAAGAAAGATGAGTTGAATAGAACACTAAAAACACACAACTGTCAGTAATATTTCGGCTAGCTCTGTAGCCTTTTTTCAAACTTATGAAGAGAGTGTCTTATTGATTGTTTAGCATATTTTCAAAAATTCAGCATTGGCAATACAAAATAGTTATGAATCAAACCTTCCCTAATCTCCTGAAGATGTTGTTCCAATCGTGTGACTGATCCTACAGTTGGCGTTGATCGCATCAGACAAAGTAGCTCTGGAACGAGAGGTTGAGCAACTGAGGGAGGAGAATCTGGAGATGAAGCAGAAGTCCAACGCAGACAAGAGAGCAATCGACAGCTTGGCTCACGAAATGGTGAGTTGGCAACCTACAGCTCTTTGGAGGGGTGAAGTGGTCCGGGTCTCCTGCTTCTTAAATGACAAACAAGCTCAAGACTAGTTTATAAGTAACCTTCTGACAAATATGTTGATTTAAATAGGACGGTGTAGTTTTATGATGTAGCAGATAAAATGATATTGATAGCTGGACTAAAAACTGAAGTTGGGACAGTATCAGCAGTAGCAGTTCTGGCAGGGAGCTGCTGTGTTGCATTCACGGAAGGCGATCACATCAGTATCTGAGGGCTATATAAAGACTTGACACATACAAATGTGAAACCAGCGTTCCAAGCAGAAACATTGAACAAAATTACTAGCTATATACACAAATTATAATATGGCACCCTCTTTGGCTGTCTTGTAAAATTTGTTTATTTAGTAGTTGTTGACATGTAGATCACAAAAGGGCTTTGCGATTTGGCGGCCTCTTATGGCCACTACAAACACAACTCCCATTTCCATCTGCTGTTTGGCACCTGATTCGTATAAACATATATGTCCGATATCACAATAAATCTCTTAAAAGAGGTACAATCTTGATGACATTTTGTTGGATATTTAATGTAGCATTTATATGATTGAGTTTGAAAACCAGACAGCATCTGAAGGGGATGTGGGGGTTGAAACCCGGTAAGTGGCTCGATGTGGTAGTGAGGTTCTCATCACAAATGCATTGGAAATTTTCTGCAGGTTTACTGCAACATACTGCATATTTTAATTTGTTTCCAGACCGTGATGAAAGAGAAGCTGAACATGGAGGCAGAGTCAAAACGGTTTTTCAAGGAGCACTGCCGCAAGGCGGAGCAGGAGATCCACCGCCTCAACTGTCTGAGGCAGCAGGAGCTGGAGGCGAGACTACTCAGTGACAAGAAGTCTCTGGAGCACTTGGCGTGAGTCTCACACACGGCTACGATCCTTAATGTTGCATTGTCATGTAGTTAGAAAAGTTTTGGTAGCAGCCTACATGAAGTCCGACATAAGAGTAGCAGTGAGAAATGATGAAACCAACATATCTTTGACAGATCAAATATTTTCTTAATCTTTATGAATGAACAAAATTAATATTTTTTTGTTTAATTCCTTTGCAGCACACCGTTCTTAATGAAATTACTGAAAATATGTTTGCCAAGCATTAAACAGCAATCCTATAGAAGGTACTACTTAATATAGAACAATAAATCAAAAGTACAGTACACGCCCTCTTAACCTCATGGGACTGAACCTTGGATCTGATGAGCAAAAGGGTGGTTATACGAATAACGAATAGTGCTATTGTTATATTAAGCTCTATAAATGATAAAACTTATACGGCAGTTAAAAAAGGTACCAAGATGCAATACATGATTAACTGCAGACCAAGGAAACATATGATCAAATTGTTGTAACCTGAACGATTTTTATGGTGCGGTATTGGGTTGTGGCTACAGTGGCGGATGTAAGTCATCTCGTGGAAAGAAGGCGGTTAATCCGATGGGCGGTTGAAGCGAAGTCGCTTAAGGTCTACTGTTCATGTTTAACATCAAAACACATGACCGACGCACATCAATTTTGTTTTGTTTATGGAAATCATAATTAAGATACAGTTATCAACTGTGAATATCTATGTAACCCGCTCTCATAAATAGAAATTTATTTGAATTTATATTTGGTTTCCCTAACATTTTTGTCTATAAAATATTTAAGAACGATCGTTCTGAAAGAGTACAAACCTTCCTAATCTCCCGAAGATGTTGTTCCAATAGTGTGACTGATCCTACAGTTTAACATCAAACATCAGTTTGAGTTATATTGAGTTAAATAGGGGATGGTCTCACAAACTGGTGTTCTGTTCCACGCAATTTCAGTTGTTACTAGCTGTTCTCGCAGACTTCGCCCCGCAAATAATCTTAATATATAAAAACTGACAGTTGTGTGTGCTGCATTCTGTGGTTATCCCGTGGAACTACTACGAATCGAGATCAGCTGTTTGTATTTTCATCTGCTCAAACTTAGTGTGTTATTCTTAGTGTCCATAAGAATAACACAGGATTGGAACTTTGACTCCCCGTGGGGCAGAGCCCTTTGGGAATTTCTTAAAACCCTTAGTGAGCACTAAGACCCAAGAGGAAAGTATGTTCCATATTTCGTTGCAATCCGTTCTGTGGTTTTTGAGATTTCGCGATGAGTGAGACAGCCAGTAGTACCTATTTGGATTTTATATATTAAATAAGACCTTTCTTCCATATTAAAAAAATATATAATTTAATAATAATACTATAACACTAAGGTTACTTTTTAAATTTTCAAACGTTTACAAATATAGTTAAATTATCTGTATGAATAATAAAAGCTTCAGAGACCAGGACATTAGGTTATAGTAAATCTGAACCCTCTGAAACGGTTACAATGTAAGCAACGAAGCCTTCGAGCTGGCAGCTGATGATTGAAGTCAACAGATGTCAATAAGAGAGCAGGTGGGCGACTGACTAATGCATGTTGAACAGAACTGCAACTTGATGCTTTTATTGTTAGAACTGTACACTTAAATAAACCTACAAAGTTATATCGGGCTGACCTCAAGGTATGAACTTGAACAAAAAAGTAAATGTTAATTAAAAAATGTATAAGTTTATAAAACTACCCCTAGCGTGCGTTTTGCACTTGGGGAATGATGAAATGTAAATTTCCGTTATTTTGGAAATGAATTGAATTGGAAAAAACATCTTAAAATATTGTCAGAAATAAATTAGAAAATTCCTGGGGTTTTCAAAACAAAGCTAAATATTTCAATGCAGGTAAACATTTTTAGGTTAATTTGAAGTAGGCCTAGGTAAATGGCAAACTTATTTAATTTAAAGTGAATCATGAGGATTTGTTTTCCTCCCTCTATACACAACACAACAAATCGCCTAAATTGTAAAATTAAATTGATTTTTTTTCGAAAAGTAAAATAATTAACAGAATCAATCTTAAAAATGGATTCTACCCTGTAAGAAAACTGCAATGTTAAAAATGCTGAAACATTTAAAAACTGCATTTCCATAAATAATGTGACAGATAATTTCAGTTCTGTTTCCTTAGTTAGTGGTTTTGTCTTCAAAGTAAAAAAATATTGTCAGATCATTCACTCTTGCCTTCGATGAAATCCACCGTTAATTCAGAGAATTGATGTGGAAATTATTGCTTGTCATTTACAGTCTGTAGTCATAAGATCCAGCTGTCCCAGAAGGGGTCTATAAACAAATTATTCTTGATATCAAAGGCATTTATACTTAGCGGTAATTTTGATATATTTAAGATTCATCGACTAACTTGATTATCATCGATACTGCAAAAGAGTTTGGTTAGGATCAGTATTAATTTTAGACTTTGTTTATAATGTTGTTTAAGGTATGTCACCAAAGAAAATATTTGTATTTTTTGTGTTATGGTGACTTGTTTATTTACTCACAACAAATAATAAGCGAGAAGTCAATTTCATCAGATAATGATACTTTTATTGGAAAAAAACTGCAAAACAAAAATTGTAGCTCGTTTAAATAAACCTGATTGCAACTCTGTTTGCAGGTTCCAGCAGATCATAGTGGAGAAGAATGACTTGCGGCAGGACCAGGAGTTGCTCAGCGAGATAAGGCAGCAGCTGTTGCGGGCCCCGGCTGTCAACTCAGGTGAGGGAGGGTGTGGCAGCACTGCCGCGATTTAGAAATTCGTTGTATTATAAATAATCAATGTGTGATTGGTCTTGATAAACAATTTAGAAATGAATTAAATCATTATTAATTAAATTACGACAGTCAAAATCATTATTGGAATTCCTGTTTTTTTTTTTTCTTTTATACTTTCTTGTGTTTTTCTTGATTTATTCCCGTGCCATGAATTAGTATTTAGATCCTCAAAGATAGAACGGGGCAGCGTTGATAACTGATACCAAGTTGAGTAGAAAACAAGGTGGCTCCATACAGAGTGCCAAGTTCCTCTGGTGCAATGCCTGTTCCAGCTGTGCAAAAACAAACTATGAATGTCAATCAGCTAGCCTAGGCGATATGATGTCATGAAGCTTCCCCTACAATGGAGCCGCTGCACTGGTTCTGGACCGACTCCACACCCCCCCTTTTAATATGATTAGAATACATAACTAATGTATTTTCAATTAATACTTTTTTCAGATTCGAACGGAGGAACACTTTACAGCGAAAGGACCACTGACGACAGACACATTCGACGAGCCACATAGCAAAGAAGGATCCTGGCTGAATGGTCGTGAAGTTTTATCCCGATTTGCAACAGACCCTTTACCAGAAGCTTTGAAACTAAGTCAAACACTTTCACAATTCTCTGTGTAATACAGACTCTCTTGTACGCTGCAGTGAGAGCGGATTTCCAATGTTAATAATTTGATCAAATTTTTTTGTTGGTTTCAGTTCCTTTTGTAGAACATGTGATTGCATTTAAGACTTATTGTGAAATAAATTGTAGTATTATTTTTCAACTCTAAATAATTGCTTATGTGTTATGTATATTATGTAAATAAAGCATACCTGACAATTATTCTCTTTGTTGGGTTCTCTATTTCCTACAGTTTATCCAAGTCTGCGAGCCAAATTATGGGTTTTAATCCAAATTATGAGTTTTAATCTTTCACTAAGTTATGACGTTGTCGTTACTGAACCTAAAATCTGCAAATCAGCCAATTTTTGCCAAGTGTTTGACTAAGGAGCAACAAATATACCATTACCAGTGCTACAAATCTATTGTGTGTATACTCCTTACAATCATTTCCATAATCTTTTTTTGAGGGAGTAAGATTTTAAAACTAAAAAAATTGAAAGTTATTTGTTTAAAACTAGACTTAGATAGTCCACGTAGGTCCCTAAATAAATATCCATGTCAATAATTTAAAGTGGATAAATTTCTGAAAATCAATTTATAACATCATATTGGTTTAGATGTAAATTGAGTGGTTCTTAGTGCCACGACTTTAGTGAACCATGGCAAGCAAATTTGCCCTGCATTAAAGTGTGTACAGGGTATGGGAGTGTATACAGGGTATGGGAGTGTATACAGTGTATGGGAGTGTATACAGTGTGAGAGTGTATACAGGGTATGGGAGTGTATACAGTGTATGAGAGTGTATACGGTGTATGAGAGTGTATACAGGGTATGGGAGTGTATGGGAGTGTATACAATGTATGGGAGTGTTTTCAGTGTATGGGAGTGTATACAATGTATGGGAGTGTATACAGGGTATGGGAGTGTATACAGGGTATGGGAGTGTATACAGGGTATGGGAGTGTATACAGTGTATGGGAGTGTATACAGTGTATAGGAGTGTATACAGGGTATGGGAGTGTATACAGTGTATGGGAGTGTATACAATGTATGGGAGTGTTTTCAGTGTATGGGAATGTATACAGTGTATGGGAGTGTATACAGTGTATGGGAGTGTATACAGTGTATGGGAGTGTATACAGTGTATGGGAGTGTATACAGTGTATGGGAGTCTGGAGCAGATTGCAGGCTACTTGACCTAAAAGGATGAAACAAAATTATTCCCCACTAAAATTCTAAAGAATAACATAAATACCCCCGTCGCAGGAAACCTGCGTACTCAGCAAATTTCTGTTGAATATATATGTCTTAATAACACATTAAGCCACTTACCAGGATTCATACGATATGTTCACAAATAAGTGATATTTAAAATATTAATTATTCTCCATAAGGATAACATTGGGGTTGAGTACGCAGGTTTATTGCAACAAGGAACCCAAAATAATAGGTTTTTATGCAAATATCAAAAGAACTCATGTAAGTGAAGTCACATACCAAGTTCCATCCATATACATTCACATAAATAAGCGATATATAAAATTTTAATTATTCTCCATAAGAATAACATGGGGACCGAGTACCTAGGTTTGCTGCTATGGAAATTTTTTTTGTGCAAACAACAACAAACCTCAACCAGATGAAGCCATATACCAAGTTTCGTTGGTTTATGTTCATAAATAAACGAGATGTAAAATTTTTCTTATTCTCCATAAGAATAGCATTAGACAACGTACTGTGTTTAGCACTTTCAATATCTCAGTAACCCAATTAACGTAGAGCAATGATCTAAATACCAAATTTTTTGTTTTTTTTAAGCTGAATTCATTAAAATAAATTAAAACTTGATTTAAATACAAATTGCATGTGAAAATCCCCAAAAAACTATTTTTGGGGTAGAAAACCCCCCTTTGGATGCTGCGATTCATCTGGTTTTCGAACTAGTTCAAATAAATGGTACTTTACACATTTGCACCAAATTTTATTAAGATAGGACCTTATTTACGAGAATTATCTTACTTACGGACACATATATAAAATTAGTACTAGTAATCCAATATTTGAAAAGCTAAGGAAAATGAGGATAGATAGATACAAATCTTGTTCATCAAAGTGAAACATCTGCTAAATAATTTCCTTATGTGTCTGTTTTTGTAATATTTTTAATATTGTAAAACTAGGTTAGGTATTTTTTGACCATGATGATGGACTTAGGTCCCGAAACATGATGCCAGAAAAAAAAGATATTCCTTAAGTGAACTTAGTTTCAATAATGTTTAATTTGATTATTATTAATATATATAATATATATATATATATATATATATATATATATATATATATATATATATATATTTGAACGAATGGTGTTTTTGGCATCTGGGGACCTCAAAACAAAAAGTTATCATGGTCTCGGGCTTAAGTCTTACCATGAGACCTAAGGTAACAGCTTCTTCCCTATAGGGGAAATTCGCTAAAATGCATAAACTTTTTTTAAATGCAGTGTGTTCCAAAAACTGAGGGTCACTATTAAGATCTCTGAAATTTAAAATGTAAACATATATCATCTTCAACTTAGTTTTAAATCCCTACAACAAACAAAAATTTTGGTGAAAACAGAACTCACTGATCCACCTTAAAATGGCGGCCATTTTTGTGAAAAAATGGATTTTTATTAGAAACCCTGTATATATTTTTCAGATTAAAATTTCTTACTCGTAATAAACGTATACATGGCGATATATAAGTAGTTGGGTAATAAACCAAAACGGACATAAACGAATGTTATATTTAACATTTACAATATAACCGGCACCATCAAAATTCAAAATAGAATACAAATTTCAACATAATCGGTTACGAGGAATGTGATTCAATCAAAATATGAAAAATGGTAACAAACGCGAGATGGGATGAATGGGAAATGGATAATACTAAGCTATCGGCCAATTTAGTTTCATATCTAACGACACATAACACTGTTGTGCTGAACACAGCTGCACAATACTGTCGGGAATGTTCACTTGGCAACAGCAGCTCGGAAGTTCTTGTGGAGTTCCGGCTTGATGTCATACACCAGCTCCAAGATCTGCTGGATCACCTGAGCGACAAATCGACACTTTGTTGAAAAAAGTTTATAATTGTACTGCAACTCACCCAACCCTGCTCCTTTAAGTTCAATGTTAACTTTGGGGGGGGGGGGAATGCCCCCCTCTTAAACTCCCAAATCATGCCTATACTAAAATCGATATATAATTTTGCTCTTTAAAAAAAGCTATAAATCCAAAATTTCAGAATCCATTGAGAAGGGACAAAATTTGAAAGTTAAATTTGGTCTTATGGGAGAAGGACATTTTGTAGTCGGAGTCCCCTCTTAAAAAATATATCCAGACTAAAATCAAGAGTAAAATATTTTTACTGGTGCAAAAAATGTAAAAAAATACCTATATTCAGTTCAGTATTGCTTCACTTTTTCAATCACTGGAAACATTTTTCCCAATGGTTCTGTAAATTAAGTTGTTTTAGGTTACAAACTATAATATACTTGTTTATTAATACATTTTTATGATTTCAAAAATGCATGGATCTTGTTCTTGTCAGTTCCTTTTGTAGAACATGTGATTGCATTTAAGACTTATCGTGTAATAAATTGTAGTATTATTTTTCAACTCTAAATAATTGCTTATACGCACAGGAAAGGATTTTACATTGATTTTAGAGACTGACAATAAAAAAACAATTAAAAATCATGTTACGAACTACAAAAACTCACAGCTTCCTTGTGGAGAGAGACGGCTTTGTTCATCTCGTCAATCTTAATCTTAGTATCAGCCTCAATCCTGGCAGCCACATCCTCTCGGGAGCCCATGTGCTGTAAACAACAATGGGCACGCTCAACACACAACACCAGTAGATACAAAGGTAAAGTATACTGCACACTGTCTCAGATAACTGGGCAGTTACATTATGTAATTTAAAATATTTCTGTAATCACAGTTTTATAAATTATAGTTTTTTAAATACAGATTTTACGATTTGGGGCCTGAGTGTTTAGCAATAACCATGTTTAAAGTATCGCTTGTGTGGAACAAGTGTTGTAATTAATAATAATAATATAATAGAACAAATATATTTAAAAAGTGATAAAAATAAATTACTTACTTTAACCCCTTAACCGCCACGACCGAGATATATCGTGCAATAATTCTGTACAAGCGACCGCCACGCCCGAGATATCTCGTGCAGTACTCATGTTGTGAGCAACCGCCATGCCCGAGTTATCTCGTTTTGACGTTATCAGCTGTTTTGTTTACTTGTTATTAGCAGTATACACGTTATTTATGCTATATTTAGCTGCACAGCTGTCTTGGAATAGTGTCGACCCAGTTGGTGCTGTATTCTGGTGGATTTTTCCGAAACTACTTGCCCTGCACGTGCTCCATCTTATCAAAAGTGTCAGTAGTTTGACGTTGTGTTTGGGTTATGTTATTTGTTCGTGTTTGTAATACGAGTCCGTAGTTTTACGTTGTGCCCCTGTTATAATATTTGTTTATGTTTATTATGCACTGTTGCCTATTTACCTTGATAGTGGTGTGTTGACTATATTTTATAATGGCTGACGATGAGTTGTTACACTTACTGGAACTGCCCAGTTCACAGTTAGGCCCTAGGGATGAAGATTTATCCGATGACGGCGAATATGTTGTTGATTATTCTGATAATGACAATGAGAGTCGGGGGTCAGACATAGATGAGCCTGGGGTCCCTGAAGTTCCTGAGGTCCCTGAGGTCCCTGAGACTGGTCCCTCTAGATCTAAACGAGCTAGAAAAAACAAAGAACCTAAACCGAAAACCTTCAAACCAAAGAAAAAAAAGAAAAGTAAAAGTACAAACAAAAAATCAAAGAAACCGAAATATCCTCATGTATGGAATGACACTAATTTTGTTCCAGTAAATCATGATTATGATGACACAACTAGTGGAGTAGTTGGTAGAGACTTGTATCCTGATCCTTGTCGTGAAATAGATTGTTTCGATAAAATGTTCCCTTCTGAGACCTTAGAATTTATTGTTGCACAAACGAATAGGCATTATGAATTTTTTGTTTCATCCCAGGCCCCAACACCTAAATCAAGGCTTCAAAAATGGCAACCTTTGACTGTAAGGGAGTTGAAAGTTTTTTTTGCTGTCTCGTTGCTAATGGTACACAATAAAAAAATTGTATTGGAAAATTATTGGTCTACCGATAAACTGCAGCAAAATTACATTCCAAACATCATGTCAAGAAACAGATATTGCACAATATTGCGTCTGTTACATTTTAGTGACAACTCTCAGCCAAATCAGTATGGTAAATTCACCAAAGTAAAGGAACTTGTCGACATGTTTAGAAAGACGTTTTCTCAGAACTTCATCCCATTTCGCAATGTATGTATTGACGAGAGTCTGCTATTATTCAAGGGCAGATTAGCCTTCAAACAATTTATTCCATCCAAAAGAAGTAGGTTTGGGATAAAGACCTATGTTTTATGTGATTGTGAAACAGGGTACGTGCTAGATCTGATTGTTTACACTGGGAAAGAAAGCGAGATATTCGAAACAGAAAACCTAGGTTTATCGGGTGCGATTATCACGACACTGCTCGCCCCTTACTTGAACAAAGGCCATTGTTTGTATGTTGACAATTGGTATAGTAGCCCTGATCTGTTTATGTTTTTGCATTTGAACGAGACCAATGCTTGTGGCACTGTCAGATGGGAGAGATTAGGTATGCCTGAATTCAAGAAGGAGTTACAAGTTGGCGAACGGGAGGTTGTCAATGACGGAACTAGTATGGTTGTGCGATGGATTGATAAAAGGGAAGTTATGATGATCACAACCGAACATGAGGATAAAATAGTAGATACCGGAAAAGTGAATTACATGACAAAAGAAAAGATTATGAAACCAAAGTGTATACAAGAATATAACCACAACATGGGCGCCGTGGACCGAACAGATATGATGCTTAGCAATGTTTCATGTATAAGGCGTACCCAAAAGTGGTACAAGAAACTGTTTTTACATTTCCTGGATCTGGCAATACTTAATTCCCATGCAGTGTACCTAACTGTAAGTGGCAAGAAACCGACACTGTCAGATTTCCATTTAGAACTAATTCGTCAACTTTTAGAGGAAAACATGGCAACTCAGAGCCACAGTCAGAAAACAGGTGGTCGTCCTTCCCCCGGTGAACCACCACTGAGATTGACACAGCGTCATTTTCCTGCATGTATACCGTCAACAGACAAAAAGGAGTACCCCACACGTCAGTGCCATGTTTGCCGTCACACAACGCGACGTGAACAGGCCAGGCGAGAGTCCCGTTATATGTGTGAGGACTGCGGAGTATCTTTGTGTGTGGTGCCGTGCTTCAGGGAGTATCATACTCTGAAGCACTTCTAGAACGGGAAAAGTAACTTTTGTACATAGTGTATATAATTTTTCAACTTTTACATCGTTGAAACATCCATCTACAACACGAGAAACCTGAATAAAACAAGTAAGTGAATTCCTTTAGTGTATTTTTTATTAATGAATAATTAATTATTAATATTTAATTAATATTTTTAAAATGAATTAATTATTTATGTATATATGTATATTATAACACTGATGTTTATAACAAGTGATCATAGATTTCCGCTTAAAAATACGGTTTGAATTAAGTTTTCCCCAAACATAAAAAAACAGCTAAAATTTGCAAGGATTTGCAAAAATACCCGGCGCTGAACCGACGGCGAACGTAATTATCAGCATGCAAAAGGACCGCGCGCGCGCCAACTTTGGCGGCGGTTAAGGGGTTAATAAATTTTGGTCAAAGGGGGCATTCTGCAAGACACTGATTTACAGGCAAAGGTTTAAATAAATATTTTAAGCTACCGGTATCTAGCAATAATTATAGCCTTTGCAGTCTATAATTTATCATAGCCTTTGTGGAACTATCAGAATGGTTACGCAAACAAAACAGGTTTGTTTATGGCCATCTACCTGAGTCTGTTCCTGTGTGCCCAGACCTCATACTATCTTTGGATAGAGCATGAAAAAACGTATAATTTCCAGGTGATATGTATAATGGCGCAGCTGCAGCCTAGATGTTTAGAATGGAGAATAAATTAACTTAAGGAAGGAAGATTATAAAGTAAATTTATGATTTTAAAATGATACTTCAGATTATAAGTGTGTAAGCCCAAATCATGACCGTCATTTATTAAATTGTGTAAAACTTAATTTTACGATCGCCCTCAAATTGACTGACTCCATACATTTCTTGTTAACAGGGTAGAGTGAAATCCGAGTAATTTTTCTCTCGGTTGTCAAAATATTATTTTTTAGGCCTACCTATACTTTTTGTTTAGCTATTCCAATCAGATTAAATGTTCCTGTAATATGGTTTAAGCAACATTTATCCATGACACTTCATATCTCTTCATTTCATAATTACCTTTGCTTCAAATTCTTTGAACTGTTTTTCCCGCTCTTGTCTGTACTTTTCAATTTCATCTTGAGCTTCTTCTTTGGCTTGTTTAAGCCTGCGAGCTTTCCCTGGAAAAATCATAAGACATTGAAGAAAAACTGTTATGGATCTCGTAAAAAAAACAGTCCTGTTGCCACACTCCACCCTTGAACCAAACAGGCGTGATATTTTGGCATCTTTGTTTTGTCT
The DNA here is from genome assembly GCA_963675035.1 of Allygus modestus. Classification (NCBI taxonomy): domain Eukaryota; kingdom Metazoa; phylum Arthropoda; class Insecta; order Hemiptera; family Cicadellidae; genus Allygus; species Allygus modestus. The sequence continues at coordinate 108,417,319 of OY776115.1, read as the reverse complement.
TGTGTGAGTGATTTTTTTTAAATTTCAAGAACATTATATTTAATGTTATGATAGTTCAGTAGACTTTCTTAAATCTGGATTAATGTGGCGGACGGTTGGTCTGGATTTAGGAAAATCCGGATTTTCAGGAGGTGGGAATGAGGCATACGAAAACAAACAAGGCAAAGTGACACCCTCGCTAACAAAGCGAGTGCAGTGCTGAGACTCTCCTACCCCCCACTCCCCCCGCAACTTCCACTGCCTCGTAAATCATAAACGACATTAATTTTAATGAAAAACAGAGCACCAGTCACAATACAAACTAAATGACATTTGTGTCGATGCAAACTAACTGTATGAAAACTTAAGGCAATAAAACGTAAAGTTATGTTTTTTTAAGTTTGTAGCAAAGATTTAAACAAATTCAAGATCATCGGTCCAGACTACTTGGAGGACGGACTAGGCCGATCTGGATCCCTGTTGTCTTTTGTACCTTTGGTATGATTCAAACCCATGGCCATATGACTGACTACATATTAATAGATAGATGCCTACTCTATTTATACTGGAATATAGGTAGCTACAGTTTGTCAAATTTGATAATGTTTAGTTGTGAGTCTGAAGAATAAGGTCCCATACTTCATTCCCCTAGATTTAGGTTTAGGTATAGACAACATTATTGGGCAAGTAATGAGTATAACTAGCATACAATAAACTTATGCCAACCTTGCAATGTTGGAAAAAAGGCTTTGGTTTTTGGAAATAATGATCATATTTACTGAAAACTCGTATTTTACTAAAAATATTTTCATTTAACCTAACAGTGACTGGAAAAAAGGCTTTGGTAAATAATAATGATCATATTTACTGAAAACTCGTATTTTAATAAATATATTTTCATTTAACCTAACAGTGACATCTTTTTGCAAATTGATTGGCTATTGAACTATGAAAATACAGTGATAGTTAAAATATGGGTTATAGGCCTACATGTTTATAATACAGTCAGGATAAATTAAGGTTGATAGAGCTGTGAATCTGGTACCAACAGTACAATATGGGTCCACTAACTTTTCTCCACAACCATCGATAACGGTAGCCTATATCGAAATTCAATTATTAGGCCTAACTCTTTGAATGACAATGACCGATCAATCGGCTTTTATATCTGCCCTCTAAAAACCCTGTTAATTTAAAGTATAAACAATTATTGTACCATAGCAAGCTCTGTCTGCAGTCTGCGCCTGACATGAGGAGTGACCGGTGGATACGAAGGAGCTAACTTATACCAAGTGTAAGTCACAATACCACACGGTTCCGATACAGCTAGCATGCTACAACTGCTAGCATGTCAGGGGTCGAATGGATGAATTATTTATGAGTTAGACATCTGAACAGTTGTTTTGCTACTGTTTGCTTAATCCTTACTCCGAGTGTCCACCAGAAGCACCTTTTTTTACTATTTTTAACTGAAAAAATAATTAATACCCTATTTTTTTAAAATCAAAAACCAACACAGATTCAACTACAGTACCCTATTCAACCACCCGGGGCCGTACTTAGCTTTCACGGGCCCGTGAGCAGGCCTGGTAGTGTGGGCCTTTGTTGCCGTCCGAATCCAAGTTGGCGACCTTTTTTTAGACAACAGTGTCATAAATAAGACCCCGGGCCCCCCCTGACAGACCCGGGCTCTAGGGCAGTTGTCCCCCCCTGCCCCCCCCCCCCGAGTACGGCCCTGCAACCACCAGATTCACCACAAGCTTGGCATTCAAAGGGTTACATTAATTATTATAGGCCTATTGTTTGTTGTTTGGTATGAACGTTTTGAATAAGTAGCTAAATAAATATGATAACATTTACGTTTGTAAACAAAATTTAACTGGACAAACAAAACAAACATTGTTGTTTCATTGTCTCTGCTGCTGTAGAACGGTGTGGGCGCGGACGCGAACACGGCGGAGACATACCGGGTTTCGTGCGGTGTCAGAGCACGCAGGCCACGGCGAAATGCGCATCGGGAATATCTAATCATCAAGAACTCAAGGCTAAAAAAAGGTAAACAAATATCATAGTTTGTCCTCAGGTGCCTTCGCGACAAAATGTCTCTGAACCAAGTCCCAAGTGAGCAGTGAAATGATATTGCGCCAAGGAGCTCAGGTGAGTCCATGAAGTTGTTAATCAACTTCTACAGAAAAATAATATCCTAAAGATCTCTTCTTGGTTAACAAAGATTGAAGGCCGAGAGTGTGAGCCAGCAGCAATAATTCTGAATTGGGCACCTAACTAGGATACAACTCTATCCATCTTCCTAATTGGCATTTACATTAGGAAATACCACTATTAGAGAAGGTCAAGCAACTTGTGCTGAGCATTAAGAAATTAAGGCCCTCAATTCCAAAGAAAAGTTGATGGTAACCTAGATTTCACCTCTGAATTGTGCTAGACCTTCCACAATATTTTTAAAATGGTACTCAAGACATTTGAAAGTTGTAGCATTTTTAAATTTTAAGTGACAAACTGCTATAGTTTGGAGTTGCGTTCATGGATGTTCATAAAAATATATAGGCCTACTTTAGCATTGGTCAAATAAGAAGTTTCATAGTGAAGTGTCTGAAGTGTAACTTATATGACCCTTCTAGGACCTCAAGCTTGCTACTAGAAGGCCTTTTATAAATTATGCACTCTGGTTGGTTTTAATTTGTAGAAACTTGCTACAGCTTGTCTATATCCCTAAAATAAGAATTAGGGACAAAACCAGTGTGGGACTCGCCCGTCGAAAAAGGGCTAGCCCTAGGACTAATTTAGTTTGACCAAGCCTAGCCAATTTTTTATAAATTATATTGTAACTTACTCTTTTTTGCCTCGGCAACTTTCTCTGCTGCTCTTTTCTCGGCAGCTAATAGTTGCTGAATTCCCTGGGTTTGACTAGCCATTTTAAAACAATTTAACTAGGCCTACTTGTCACTCCAAACTTTCAGTTTCCCTAAAGCAGAAGGGAACCTGAATCATATGACTCGAGTCATATGACTTCTGATCTGAAGTTGTTGGAAGTCGACGTTCTTGTGTTTGATGAAATGAGTACTATATAAAATAAAGTGGACAAATATAGTAAGGTCTTCACTATAACGGCGCTAAAGTGCCTAGAGTGCCACTAACCTAAATGAGAGAAATTTGTCTTTGCCCTTCACCTGTGAGAAAAAAATTAGAGAATTCTGAGACTAAAATCTGAATTTAACTAGTATAGGTGTCCCCAAGCTTTATAAAAGAGAGTTGTGTGCATGATCAGCTGATTTGACGTAGATGGGCTCGCAATAAAAGTAAACAAACAATGTCTAACTTTTGGATCATATGATAGAATATAAAACTGACATTTCAGTAGACTAAATATGTAAGGTTTGCAGCCATGCCATTGGCTGCGCTAGTGTGCTAGCTGAGCGAGCCCAACTACATCACATGAGCTGACCATGCACCTCTCTTAAAAGGCGGTCCCACACTTCTCGCTAACACGCCTGGACATTCGGCCGAGCATTCTCCCGAATATTCAGACCTTTTCGCGAGAAGTGTGGGACCGCCTTTACATACATCTTGGGCGTTCCCCTCTCTCTGATAAAAATCAGGATATAACTAGTTCCACCCTGAGATTAAAGTGAGAATGAAAGTCTGTGGGCTTCTCGGGAAAAAATTCCGTATTTTGACATGGTTCTTAATTAGGGGTCAAAAGCGATAATGAACCATAACGTACAGTCCTTAATGCAACTGTTATATTAATGAATGAGTGATTTGTGCCTTTATTTATGTTTACCTATTCATGCGGATTCCAAAACTTAATTTGATTTAGGTTTTAAATTATAACTGTAATGAACTAATCAACATATATGAGAATCGCGTGTATATCCAGTTTATAAGGAGGTGTACCGTACGACGTGCGATTGTGACACAAAAGGTAGTAGCTGTGTGCGAGTGTAACAGAGTCGTCATCATCCAGTTAGTCTATATGTGCCCATGTGTACAGCGATGCACTTGCTTGTTCTGATGAGTAGGTACTATGTTTGTTAATTTATTTTACCTTGTTAAATACATCCGTTCATTTGTTATCCCTTTTGTATTTATTCCCTTGCTGACCACACCAATACTCCTAAACAGGGCCGGATTTAGGAGCTGAAGGCCCCTAGGCGAAACCAGTGGTGCGGGCCCTTACCGACCAGGTCGGCGACCATTATTATTGTTGTTATTGCTTTTTTCCATGTGGTGCTGGCCCCTAGACGCGCGCCTATTTATCCTATGCTTAAATCCGACCCTGCTTCACTCGAAGTCACAAACTATAAGTGCATCAGCCCTTACATTTGGGTCCAGGCCCACGTCTTTATTTTGACAAAAGTAATAAAATAGAACTCTTTATTAACGCATCAGGCGTGAGCCCGCACCCGCAACATTGCTTGAGGTTTGGTAGTTACCCGGAGGAGTTGAAAATCTAACGTGGGCCCGCATAAAGATGTTTGCAATGGAAGTCGTTGTACTCGTTCATCAGATGAAGCGGGAGAGGGCTTTTTCGCCCGCACAAACCCCAGTTTTTCTCATTCGTGATGTCTCACAAACAACTGGCAAATGGCAACGTTTTACCAAGGTTTTGCCCAAATTCCCAGAGTTACTTTTACTTCTAAAAAAAATAATTTCCGAAGTCCCACTTTGAGTCACTTTGAATCGTGTGTCGTAGTACCATGTGAAAACAAAACGATGCGTCTTTGATAGTTTGCAATGCCAATATCATGTAAATAATGAGTAAAAATACACTAATAAAAAATACAACAGGAAAAATAGTTTTATTGATTTTATATTTTTAGTGAATTTCCTATGGAAAGTTAAATATGTTTAGTTTTAGAAAAATGTTTGTAATGACGTATGCTAATGCAATTTATTTTGTTTTGTGGCAATAAATATATTTTATTTGATTTTTGATTTGAACTATTAGCATGACCTGCACGGTGAAACTTAAGCCCGGGACTGCCATAGAAGTTCCTAACGTGACCCCCTGAACACGTTTTGGGGTGTTATATATATGTTTGCACTCTAGCGGTCGCATTTTCTGTCCGATTTACTTCAAATTTGGTAGGGACATCCTTTTTTTAATCAGTAGGACAAGTTCGTTGGGCAAAACAATCGGAAAGCTCTAACCCCCTTTTTTGGATTTTAAATTTGAGTTTTTGTGCCCAAAAAGGGTCAGATAATCTCTAAATGTAAGATTAATGGACAATAGGTTATAGAACGTAAAAAGGCGAAAATTTTAAGCCCTCCCTCATCATTCTAGCACTAATATTTACCGAGTTATTAAAGAAAATGAAAATTGAGTAAACACAGTAAGTTGTCTTGTGAGGATTTTACATTGGAAAAGGTTTGTTTTTCATATCTTGATGTAGTTTTATCACTCCTAATACTCCCATACCGATTTTTGATCCTGATGGTAAATCCTCCTAAGCTTACAATGCACAACATTGCCATCCCAATACTGCATTTACATATGGAACCAGGTACATCAGAACAGCCAAAAAACTGAATATTTTCCATTTTGCTAAAAATGTCACAAATTTTTGTCTAAACCCTGCTCTTAAATATGTAAATTTTCCTGTTGGCATTGTGATAACTCTCAGTAAATGTAGCGAAGAATTAAGGTAAACGTTTATAATATATATCAAGTGGTTATTCGTTAGGTAAGCAAATATTTCCATTAAACTTATCCAAATATATATATATATATACTAGTAGCCTGTCGCGGCTTCGCTCGCGATCACAACATAATATTATACTGACATTCCCGTATAAATATTGTGTTACCGTTCCAAAGCCAACATGGCCTGCTCATTAACTGTGTTTACTCTATCCAGCTGATTGCTTAAAACTTAATAGTTATTTCCCAATGTTAAGCTTATGGGAAAATACCCCCGTAGCAGCAAACCTGCATACTCAGCGAATTTCCAATGCATATTAGTTTATCTTAATACTACATAAAGCCACATACCAAGTTTCATCAATATACATTCATAAATAAACGATTTATGACATTTTAATTATTCTCCACAAGAATAACAAGGCGGCTGAGTATGCAGGTTTGCTGAAATAAGGAACACCAAAAATGGGCTTTTATACAAATATCAATATAACTCAACTAGGTAAAGCCACATACCAAGTTCTATTAATTTATGTTCATAATTAAAGGAGATAACACGTTAATTATTCTCTATATGAATAACATGGGGCTGAGTATGCAGGTTTGCTGCTACAGGAACTATCGGGGAAAAAATGGGTTTTTGTGCAAATATCAATAGACCACAATGAAATGAAGCAATATACCAAGTTTCATCAGGATAAGTTGATAAATAAGCGAGATATACCATTTTTCTTATCCTCCATAAGAATAACATTGGACAACGTACTGTGTTTAGCACTTTCAATATCTCAGTAACCAATTGACGTAAAGCAATGATTAAAACATCAAATTGTGCGTCTTTTTAAGCTGATTCCAATGGAAAAAATAAAATTTTACTTTTTCAAAAATTGTATGTAAAAAACTCAAAAAACCCATTTTTGGGGTACAAAACCCCCCCCAAAATACCCCTTCGGATAGGTCGATCCGTCTGGTTTTCGAACTTAAAGTCATAAATGCTGCTTTACACGTTTGTACCAAATTTCATCAAAATCGGACCTTTTTTACGAGAGTTATCGCACCCACGGACACACACATATATATATATATATATATATATATATATACAGTTTCGAACGAATGGTGTTTTTGGGGTCTGGGGACCTCAAAACGAAAAGTTATCATGGTCCCGGGCCTAGGTCTTACCATGCCGACTACGGTAATAGCTTCTTCCCTATAGGGGAAATTCGCTAAAACTCAACTTCAAGGGGCCCCAGGGCCTCACTCACAAATTATTTCTCTATAAAAAAAGTTTCCTGCACAACTTCACGTTAGGCTCTTTCCAATGACACCAAAAACATGAAAATCGGTTTAGTAGTTTAGGAGGAGTGACTGTCACAAAAAACCTGCTCGCCTATTAAATAAGTAAGATATAGATTAAATTAACACTATTCACACTGCTCTGCAACATCATGTGATACTAGAAAAATTGTCAGTGTCTAAGTTTGTTAGTAATGCCTAATCAAATTGAACAATTCAAGCAGTTTGCACTTCTCCCCTCAGAGAATGTGTATTTAAATTTTAGGGACACTCTTTTCAGTTAAACATATATTTTTAAGTAATTTAGAAATTTCTGAGGTAAGACTCGAAACATACCCATGCATCTTGAAGTAGTGAGTTTTAAACAAAACATGGTTTCAAACAAAATACTTGCAACTTAAAGTAGGTAAAATAAAATTTAAAAATCTCTCTGTTTAACAGTGGAACTTTATTCAAATTGTTTATATATTTTTGCTTTAAAATACTAACCACCCAAACCAGATATATCAGACTGAGCACCGAGCGCTCTCAAGGCGGTTTTTTGAAGAAAGATCGGTCCGATTGTTTTGGACGGGCAAAAATCTGATAGTGTGTGTGTGTGTGGCCGTCTTAAGTCGGGCAAACATTGCCCCGACGTGACATCACCCGATGCCAATGATTCCTTTGATCTCTGCCAGAAAACCAAATCCAAATCATTTTCGTCGGGGTAGAATTCGTCAAGCAGATATAAGTAAAAAGTTGTGGATAAATTAAATTGGATCTACAAATTGATTTGCGTGAATCAAATAAAAAACAACTCGGTTGCAGTTCACGACAAAATTATAGTAACCTAACTCCGCAGAGCGCTGTATGGTGGATATTCATTGTGCAACATAATTACAAATAAATGGATTACTATAAATAAATTAAAGTAAAATTAAAAAGGAATTTCAGATCTAAAAAAGTAAACAATAAAGTAAGATTTAACCCTGACAAAATTAAAGTAAAATTCAAAGAAAATTTCAGATCTCGAAAAGTAAACATCAAGTAAGATTTGAACCCGGGACCGCACGATCTTGGATCTGACATCATATTCAGTGGGCTACCGTAACTTGACGATTTTCCTGAAAGTTACAATTCATCAAGCAGTGAGCAACGATTATAAATTCAATCGATAAAACAAACAAACAATTAATAATTGGTTGATGAAATTGTTCGATATCGTAACAAATGATATTAGCGATATTGGACCATCAGCGTAGGCGAAAAAGTGCTCACCGTAGTTTTATAATACAAGCCAGCTGACTTTCTTAGAAAGAAAACATATCAGGCCTCTATAAACATGTGTTTTGGGGAAGTCCACTCTGTTTTACTAAATTGTTAGCTTGCACAAAACCGGCAACATTGTCTAATCCCCCACCAGTCTAATTTGACGCTCCAGATTTTAGTTGGTTTTTACATTCATAGAGTAATTTACTTGTATTTTTTATATGGATTGTTTTAGGTTTTCCTATTAAAGGAAGCTTACTTGTCTAGTAATGTATTGTACAATGGTTTTTGTCTTTATTGCTGTTTTTGGAAGACAAGTTGTTGGTTATTTTATGTTTATAATACACTTAGTTTATTAGATTAGTTTATTCTTGTGACGATTAACGTTAGAAATAGTTAGTTATAGCTGCCATCTAAAATTATAATGACTTTTTATGTTTATTAAAGCCGCCAAACAGGCTAAGCCTTGGAGGAATTAAATATTTCTCTGTTATTCGCAGAAAAAGGGTCAGCTTGGTATCTTTCAGAAAAACGTGACAATTATTGTTATGTATGTCTTTTGTAAATAATTTATGTATGCATATGATAATTTGTGATGTGTGTAATTTGTGTTTAATCTGTCATATATCTAGTGTTTTGCTCAGTAAGCAAATTAGTGCCCAAACAAAAACAACTTAATTATTCTTGATCACACCCTTCCTTTCTTTATTTATATATCTATCATGGATTTAAAAACATACTTATAAAAAATTATTCTTTATGTTGTATTGGTTATGACATAGCATAAAAGTAATAGTTATAGTATGTTATGAAAAACGAAGGAAAATAATAATCAACTTTTCAAGACATAAACCTTCTTTATTTACAGCACAAAATAACCAAAATCTTGGGACTCCCGACTTAGTTACGTGATGACATTTACTAAAACTAGATAATAGGTAATTACCAACTATTTTACACTGATAAAGTAATAATATTATTTAAAACAAAATGTCAAGATGTCACACAAAATAATTGAGTAATAAGTAAGGATAATGATAACTTTTAGGTTGGATTTGATTAATCAACCGAGGAAATAGTGACTTCACTTTTAACTTACAAGAAAACTATTTAACCGATAAAAGTAAATAAAGTCTACATTATGATATACCCTTTGATACCAGAACACAATGGATAACATATTAACTCAATTAATTAAAATACCATAAAATAACTGGTCAACAATTTCTACCATTTTCCTATAAAGTAAAAATGTATGTATATAGTAAAAAGGTTCTTAATTTTGACAACATATAACACTTATCTTACTAAATATTAACATTATGCAAGTATGAAGGACAGATTATCATGCAAAACATATTAAAAAAAAGTTATACCTCGTTATTTCTAATACGCTGAGTAAATGAAATTGATTTTACTGTGCAAGTCCTGCAGCGAGAATGGAGGATTAACCTTTCCCAAGCAGCAAACAAGTTAATGCTTGGGTTGAAAAAAAGATTTTACATTTTAAATTACTTATATTATTGTTTAGTAGTTAAAGTAAATATTTTAATTCCTATAAAGCAAGTTTTTTATTTTTTTATATCGATTTGTTTGAATGTAGTGAAAGTTTACTGCTAAAATAAATTGAATAATAGAGTAGTGGCTTAAAATTAAAGTAAACAAACTATTTTCAAACAATTAAATTGTGTTTAAAATTTTTAACATATATGTTCATCATGCGCTAGCAGGCACCAAATTGAGTAGTATATCTCAGCCAAACTGTTGGTATGGGAAATACAGTCTGACACTATATACACAGAAGGGTTAAACATGTTGTGAGTATTATACTTCTCAATAGTAATGATCAACATATTTTCTCTGGTTTTCCCACATTATAACAGTCAACACCACCTTACACCACTTGCATACACATTATAATCATAAATTACACTTCCAAATCGAGATACTAATTGTGCGATGATGTTGGGATGGGAGAATGTTACCGCTTGCTTTATTTGTTACAGACTGTTTCTTTCAGTTCTAAAATAAATATGCTCTTCAAAACTGGATGCTCATTTTACAAATAAATTAATTAGAGTTTATTAATTCATCAAATTTAGCGAGGAATAAATATAATCCATAAAACATTTACTTTAAAAATAAACGTGTTAATTGCTTACTTGCACAAGTAATACCACTTTTGACTTAATTGATAACTAATTATTTACAGGAAAATACAACTAAAAAACTAAAAGATATTTTTTATGCCCACTTTCCACGCTTGCCACCTCGACCTCCTTGATACGGAACATCCCTGGAAAGTAAAAATAACTTTTATCTACCACTTGTCTACCAAATATTTACACTTTAAATTAATTTTCTTATTTTTAGTATATTTATAAAGATCTTTTTGGGGGGTCTGTGATCTATTCCACCTCACTCCATTCTACATAAAACCAAGAAATTTGATGACATGTCCTTGAGAAATAGGTCAATTTACAAAAGTTTATAAAACTATCAAGTGTTTCATCATTTATAATAATAAAAACAACTTTAAACAAAATTAAAATGGAAAGGGCCTTTCTTATTGATAGGAGTTATTGATATGAATCCCTTCAGGCATTTTTAAGATGTTTCTGTAAAGGCATTAAAGAATTTTGCAAGTTCTCCTGGATTCTAGATGTAGAACATACCCTGAGTTAGTAAAAATTAGGGATGTGCGAGTACTCAAAACTTTGAGTTTTCGGCCGAGTATTTTAATACTCGAACTCGACTCGAAGTTTTGAAAAATACTCGAAAGTTCGAGCAATTATTTCCCGCCGATTTCCGGACGATCGCTAACTATTGCAACCGGCCAGAACGCGCAGTAACGGCAGCAAAAAGCGATCGCATCACGTGAAAGCGGCCGAAAATGAAGATCGCTAACGTTTGCGACCGGCCAAAACGCGTAGTAATGGCCGCTAAAGGCGATCGCATCACGTGAAATCGCCCGAAAATGACGATCGCATTACGTGAAATCGGCCGAAAATGACAATTGCTAATGATTGAGACCGGCCAAAACGCGTAGTAACGGTCTCAAAAGGCAATCGCATGACGTAAAATCGGCCGAAAATGGCGATCGGACCGTGTAATTTCGGTCGTAAATGACAACGAAAAACATAATATCGGCTTAAGTGGCGACCGGGCCACTTAATATCGGCCGTAACTAACGATTTCGTCATCTAATACTGACTATGGGAGATGTATGTACCAGGTGATATTGGCCAAATGACAACCGGACCATGTTTTATCGGCCTGAAACGTGTGTCAAACCGCGTTTTGTTTGTCAATACGTAATCCAGTTTGATTGTACTGGCTAAAACTTAGTATTGCTACTTATGTATTAGTTAGAAACCATGTTTAGATTATCTTATCAAAACTAGGTTGGTATTCAAATCCCGTTAATCTATTTTAAACTACCAACTGATTTCATCTTTTGTTCATCTTTCTAGTGTCATTCAACATTTACATGATATGAATTTGTTACCAAATCCGGAAAAAACAAAAACTATTAATTTCTCACTTTCAAGGCAAAGCTCAGCTAACACAAATATTTTCATGAATGGAATTTTATTAAGTGAAGTTAAAACAGTAAAGTTTCTTGGACTGAATATTGATGATAGATTTAATTGGGATTGCCATGTTAATTCTGTTTGTAAAAAGGTATCTTCAGGCCTGTATGTGTTGAGGCAAATGTATAAATTTAGCAGTTTCAAAACTTTAAAAGTAATTTACCATGCACTGATTGAATCGCATATTTCTTTTGGGTTATGCCTATATGGGAGTGCATCAGTTAATAATTTGAATAGTATATTGATATTACAGAAAAAAGCACTTCGTATCATGTTAAAATTAAAACCAAAAGAATCTGTTAAAGAACACTTTAAAGAAACAGGAATTATGACTGTGCACAGTTTATATATTTTTCAATTAATTCTTCATGTTAAATCAAAATTAGGAACAATGCCAACATTGAATTCTTTTCATAACTATTCAACCAGGAAAGGTAATCAGCTGGCTTACAATAGGCATAATTTGTCAATGTACAAGAAAATACCCTCTTATAATGGAGTTCAATTTTTTAACAAATTACCCTCAGGTATTAAAAATATTGCTGGCTTTAATTTATTTAAAAAACATCTGAAAACATTTCTTATCAATAGACCACTGTATAAGACAGAAGAATTTTTTACTTATCTTTAGAGCATTGATCAAATGGAATGAGTTTGTAAGTTAGTTTTGAGGTAAAAATTATGTTTTGGTTAGTTGGGTAGTTGTTTATAGGTACTGTATTACTGTATATTGTTGACGCCATTCTGTACTATTATGTGCATTTTTGGAATAAAGTTATTTTGATTGATTGATTGATTGATGGCAATTACTCGCTCGAAAATACTCGAAACTAATAATTGGCACTACTCGACTCGATTAAAAAAATAACTACTCGCACACCCCTAGTAAAAATAATTTTTTCTGCTATACTACAAAACTTCGGACTAGCGAAATTCTAACAGGCAGCTTAGTTAGAAGTTAAATTACCTTTTGTACCCTCCTTGCATGAACGGGTTTGAGACTCCCGGTGCTGCACCTTGGAATGACTGGTCAAATCCTTTACTTTGTGGATTTGTACTTTGATAGGGGTTAGAATTAAAAGGGCGAGAGGGACCCTGAAATCTCGGATTGGGATTTTGACCTGGGCTCTGAAACTGTGGGTACGAGTTCTGTTGTGGCTGAACACTCGTGGGACCCTGGCGCCACCCAGAGCCGAGCTGGCTGGGCTGGTTCATGCCTTGGTTTGACTGATTAGGTTCTTGCCAAGTATTGGAATCTCCATGGGGTACTTCATCCATATCAACATCTGATCTAAGCTTTCCATCGGGCCCAATCAGAGGTAGGATAGTCTTAATCATGTTAGTACTGTAGCAGTTGCCAGTGGTCAACAGGTCAATCCTGAAAACACAAAATTAAATTAATAAATTTTACAATATAAAAAAACTACGACATATCTAAAAAAGGAGTGTTTTTTGAGTGAGTTGCAAATAAAAACTAAAAGTAAACTTCATGTTTTGGGGCCTTTAGTTTTCCCGATTAGCCTACATTAAAAAAATGACATGTATTTCGCATTGTTGAGCTCTCTGTTTCAGTAAATTGATGTTGTGTATGATTTACGAGCCGCAGGCCTGAGGGGGGCAAGAGGGGCAAATGCCCAGGGGCCCAGTCTATTTGGGGGCCCTGGGCAGGTGGTTGATTTTTTTTTAAACTACAATATACTCGTGGTTATCAGCAAGGCCCGAAGAACAAGAAACAAACTGATATCCCAATGCTGATATATAATTAAAAATATGGAATCTTATATATTGGAAGGGGTAAAGGGGGCCCTTACTCTCATTTGCCCAGGGGACCGAAATTTCTCTGAGTGAGCCTGCGGGGCAGTGGAAGTTGTCACGCGGGGCAGGAGAGTCTTAGTTCCTGCACCTGCTTTGTTAGTGCAGACGTCACTTTGCCTCGTTTGTGTCTTGTATGACTCATGCCCACCTATGGGAAATCCGATTTCAAAATCCACACCGGCCGTCCGTCACATTAGTCCGGATTTCAGAGAGTCTTCTGTACAAGCCTAAAAAAATGAAGTCTATTGATTGCTAGGCTTACTTGGGCCCCTGAGGAGGGAAGAGCCGGTAGCGCACAGTGTCGCCCATCTCCGTCAGCAGGTAGCGCTGGAGTGCCTGCGGGGAGAAGTAGCGGCTGACACACAGGAACTTCCCCAACACCTTCACCTTCTTGGTGCCATGGAACCACCGATACTGCAGGCCGTTGTCAGCCGCATGTCTGCATAACCAACATGAGTCAGTAGGGTTGTACCAACGACTATAGATGCTGAAGTAGACTTCTCATTGCCATTGTAAATGCTGTCCCTATTTTTGTGTGTGCCATGATTCAAAGAGGACGTAGTTACACTAATCACCAACAAAGTATACCTCTCCAACTATACTTATCCTCTCAGGGCAACAGTTGGTGTGTCAGGAAGCAAATAGAAGTTGATTATCACTTGCTTTCTGGGGTGAAGATTTTTTACAAGTTAACTTATATAACTAAAATAAATAGTTGACAGCAGCACACACTGTTGGTGACTTGATCGAACTACGTCCACTTCAAATTTTGGCTAACACTAAAAGAGGGACAGCTGGGCCATATGGATGGAATGTCTCATTCAATATACATGGTCAACGATTGTACTCAATAAAAGAACAGTTAACATTTTTCCGCCAAACGGTTCTGGTTTTGTAACGTACAAGAAAACCTTGTGGTACTTTAAACCCCATCTACAGGCTCTTCACAAAAAATATGTTTAGGTTTTTAGGAAAAAACACATGGCTTCAAAATTTCAGTAGATGAAAATGGATAGGTCACAGCTAACTCACCTTATAGAAGGACTGATGAGTGAAAGGACACATAATGTACACACAATACTGTAAAAGGTAATATTTCGGCCAAAGCAATGTGTACATTACATGTTCTTTCAGTCATCAGTTCCTCTATAAGGTGAGTTAACTGTATCCTAACCTTTTCCCTCTACAAAGCATTATCTAACCATCACTGATTTTGAAGTTAAAATGTTCAACACAAACATGACTACATAAAATATGTCATTAAATTTAAAATGCACTAGCCCAATGGCAGTGAGACTCTAGCTAAGAAATACACAAGCCCTGAACCCAACTAGCCTTAACAGCTGCGATGGTTAAATGGCTCATCTGAATTATATTTTAGTTTGCTGTTTGAAGGTGACAAAGATAGGAGCTTAGTTTTGCTTATATCAATCACCTATATAGTGGGC
This sequence comes from Allygus modestus, assembly GCA_963675035.1. Taxonomy (NCBI): domain Eukaryota; kingdom Metazoa; phylum Arthropoda; class Insecta; order Hemiptera; family Cicadellidae; genus Allygus; species Allygus modestus. The sequence continues at coordinate 108,402,278 of OY776115.1, read as the reverse complement.
ACCTGGCTAGTCTAACGGAGAGCGTCTTGGATTTTGCTGCAAGATGTCAAGGGTTCATTCCCACATGACTCTTAAGAGGTTTGGACTCTAACAACGAAACACAAAATGCAACTGGTGTAATCAAGGAAATAATCAAGAAAACATGAGGCAGTAGTAACTGCTAGGTTTTCATACTTTGTATTTTGCTGTGTGCAGATACAGATAATTTTTTTAATTATTTGATATTTTAAATTACTTCGTGGTTTTTTTAGCTTACTTTACTTTTAGTATTTTTCTATAGTTTTTTCATTCAGTGTGTAGTATCTTTGTATTTAACAGACTAGATGTTTTCTTGACCAACCTACTGAACAGAGCTACTATAAAGATGTTTGGAAGTTAGGATTCAGATTACTATGGACGATTAATGGTTTTAACACTAAAAAAAGCTTGATTACAAAAAAAAACAGGCATTTAAAAACCAGTAAAATCTGTGGATAAAATATTCAATAGAATGAAAAGTAATACTACAATTGATCTCTGTTGATTACAAATAGTCTAATACTACATACAAAAAAGGCCTTGTGATCTAAGGTGATGGGACATGAATTGGAACCATGAGTTAAAATCCCAGACTGAGGAATATCTTTTGTCATTAATATTACATTAATAACTTTCTATTTACGTTAGAATGTATTATGTTCTCTTTGCCCTTCCACATTAAACAACTTTACTATAGTATAAGGTTTATATGTTATATTTAATATGTTAGTATTATGCCTAAATTATTTACTACTTTTTCAATGTTTGTAGGTCCTAGGATTTTACACTTTTTGAAAAATACTTGCACTTATTTCCGAGTAGAGCTTCTGGATTGCTTAGGTACACTTAGATAATTTATAACAAGTTCATAACAGCTGCTTGTTTTCAAGGTAAGACCTCCTTGATAAAATGTGTAAGCTATTGTGTTACAGTTTACATGAAAACCTTTTTAATTTAAATTTATTGTTAACAACTAATTATAAACGTAAAACATAATTAAATTATGGTGAATAAACTTTCACATTTATATTTATAGGCATTTATTAAAATAGCCAGGTAATCTACACAATAATCTATAATAATCCGCAAACTGATTTTGCAATATTTGTTTTACTATATCGATGCGCCTGATGCTTAGGATGTCTCGTCAAATTGTTACGCCTTGATTGCAAGGTGCCTGTAGCAAGCTCGCTCTTATTGGTCGAGCTTTTTTGGCGTAGCTGGAGGCTACCGGCCGTGTCATGCGCCATACCGGTTGTATAAATTACCCTCAGAGAATGATTTTAAAATTTATTCACATCAACCAAAATATTATTCATTCGAGGTTAGAACTGTATTTGTTATTGATTTAGTTGTTAGTACTGACCTGGCGATGGTTTGGAGTTCTCCAAGAGTGTATTCCATTCCAGTAGTTGGACCAAATATCAGCTCACAATGTGATTCCTGATCTTGGAAAACGTCATCCATGAAGCTGATAACTGCATTGACATGGGTTGCGTCCACTCTGAGAAAATTAACACGGTTATAAATTGTTATCAATATTTATTTTATTTGACTCACTCGATTAATAGAAATGTCCTAGCTGGAGACAAACATATTTTGCTTTTGCATATCTATTGTTTTTGTAAATACAAAAACTGAAGTTGAAAAAACTTAAAATAACACCTTGTAAATTTATATTGGTGCTACCTAAACCCTTAATATTAGTTTAAAGTAATGTACAAATAAGATTTGATAACTATTTTATTTAATATTTACCAAATTGGTGTACATATATAAGAAGCCTTATCTTGCCACATTGACTATATATACTGAAGGAGACATCCCATCTATGGGTGTAACTCGATTGGTAAAACAGTTAAGTCAAAGCTTAAGGGGGTACAGTCAGTTTCAGAACTAACGACAACTCGATTGGTAACAGCTAGGCGAGCTACGTCTGCTGTCATCGGTTCATCCCACCCCTATTGTGTGTAGAGTATTGTGGAAATTTCTTGACAGGGACAACCAACAATGTTATAGTTGCATTATGCTTTTAACAAGTGTCCACTTTTGTCCATTGGCTCGTTATATAGTCAATTCATAATTTAATTTTGTGCCCCTATTTATAGTGTGATTATTGAAAGAAAGAGACTGGTGGAGCGGCCACGCGGCGACCGAGTTTATGTACAAACTTTATATTTTATAACCTCTTAGAAACGTAAAACACATGGAAATTTCCAATAAAAAAATAGTCAGATAAACACTTTTTTAAATTCCCAAAATATGTAAACAAGGGTGAAGATTAGGTTTGAAACCAGAATTTGGCATCCTGGTACTATATACAAGTACGGAAGAATTCTTGGCTATATAAGGTTTACTTCCATTGGCGAGTTTTGTTATGTTTCACAAATAAAAGCATTACACTGTAGGTTCCCTCGGCTTGTCATGGAGCCGCGATACAGTTCCATTAGTTTTTGGGGTGGTTCTAGACAAGACTGTACTTAAGCCTAATTTCGACCCTTTCGCACAGGTGAACACTGACCGCTTTACCAATCCAGCTGTCCCCCCATCTATATGGCCCAGCTGTCCCTCTTTTAGTGTTAGCCAAAATTTGAAGTGGTGGACGTAGTTTGATTAAGTCGCAGATAGAGTGTGCTGCTGTAAACTATTTATTTTAGTTATTTAAGTTAACTTGTAAAAAATCTCCACCCCAGAAAGCAAGTGATAACCAACTTATATTAGCTTCCTGACTCACCAACTGTTGTACTATCCCCTCCTGACAGGATAAGTAGAGGTATACTTTGTTGATTAGTTTAACTGTGTCCTCTTTGAATCCTGGCACAAAAAAAATAGGGACAGCTTTTGCAATGGCAATGAGAAGTCTACTTCAGTATCTATAGCCAATGCCTGCGATCTTTGATCGGGAGAAATCTATGATTTCTGAGGAAATTTATTTGAGCCAGAAAATCATTAGCAATGCAGTTTTTTTTTATCTCGAGCAAGGTTAAGCACTAAGCGATATGAGCTGTAACGACTAGGGAGACTATGGAGACCGTAATATCAATCGTACATGATGACTGAATTGTGTAAGCTAAAGATGACGACAAGATATACCATGACCATCAGGTCCATCGGATGACCATCGGCTTTTATTGGCAGATGACAATGGAAACACCCTGTTTAATTGGTTGAAAATCGAAACACGTTTGACTGATTCTGTCCAAGAATTTGCAATACCACTTGAAATGTAAGTATAAACCAAAAAATTGACCATGACATTCTATTTTTTATGGTTTATAAATCCCACTACCTACATCATTAAAAAACAACTGTTAACATTTGAACTGATATCGAACTTTTTGTATATACTTGAACTCAAAAATGATTAGGAACACTCACCCAAGCAAGTTTGAACCACAAAAGGCAATAGAACCACAAAAGGTTATGTGTGTAAAATATTTTAAAGCAAGTAGTTTTTACTTCTCACTTACATGATTCAAAACTAAGTATGACATTACAACAGCTGTATAACATTTTATTGACGACAATAATACAAATATATTCAACTTTATTGATATTTTAGCCTTGTCTCAATTTTTACATTGTTACTCCCATTCTGAAAATCAAATTCTGTGTAAAAACTTTAGGGAAATTTCCACTTATGACCTAATATCTGAGGAAATTACAGGGCTCTGAACATTTTCTGCACCCCCGAGAAAAAAGTGAGGAGTTAATTTGGACTGAAAGAAAATTAAAGTGGAAAGAAGTGTTAAAGTTAACGTTGATTAAAAATAGGAGTTGGAGAAAGTGTCAGTTTTATTCCTAAAAAAAACAATGGTTTAGGTTACTTTTTGGTTGTTTTTAGTACGATGTAGAATACATTTAAATATAACCAATGTACATTAATATTTACAACGTCTTATCTTTGATTATTAAGTAACTTCCGACTTTCAACTGCATTTATAAAAAGGTACAACTCACCCTCGTGCAAACCCTTGGGCTCTCAGCTGCTTCACAGTCGCCGTAACAGATTTGATTATTACATCTCTTTTTACCATTCTGAAATAAAAACCAATGGCAATTAGTGTGGGAAAATTTCTGTAAAGAGTAAAGGTTAACACAATCACTTCGACTGGCCTCAATAAACCTGTTGACTTATGCCTTGGTAACCGACATCATGCGGCTCGACATCAGATTCGCTTTCCACTAGGTCTTTAACTAAACCCTAGGCTGGTAACAATTCCCATAATCCCCTCCTCGTGAGTGCTGCAACACACTACTGAGGACTGTGCCCTGACGCTCTCAAAAACAGAACAAAACAATTCATTATTTATTGAAATCTTTCTCTGTGTTAATTGTTTTGAGTTTAAACTTAAGTGTATAGTTTTTACAATTTTCAAATACAATTACATTAGAACCTTGCTAATATTACCTGCTAATTAGATAAACTGTCAGTAGTTTTACTAACTTGTTAAAATAGCTTGCATTTACTTTTCTTGTGTACATATATAGCCTACTTTTGACTAGCCTACCAGTGAAAATCATAAAAACCTACGACATGAACTCTCAGAATCATTAACAAATAATTGTGAGTGTGCGATTACAATACAATTGAACCCTTTTAGTGCTGTGAGTCGCTCATAGTGACAAAACACGTAGGCTACATCGCTAGTGTCGAGCACTTCTCCCAGCAAAAGGGCTGCCGAGAGAGGGAGGGGCGGAGGGAAAAATTGCCTAGACGGGCCAGCGAGGGCTTGTGATAGGCCGACAAAAAATATTGATTGATATATAATTCTTTAAGCGAAATTTTCAAGTCAAAATTGTTGTCAAATCTCAGGAAGATGGGAGACGGCTTAAATTAAAGGTCTTCATCCCAGGGACTCGGGAAAAATAGCAGTAATTCTAGAAAGTTATCAGCAAACGAGAAATAACGTAAAACATCCCCCATAAGAAAAGCATGGGGATTTAAAAACATCTGATTTGTTTACATTAAAACGTGTGTTAATGTCTCTACTTTGTTTTTGACAAGAGTAAAAATCTCAGTTGAGGAAGAATATTGGAGAAAGGCAAGGGGCTATTGCCCCTTCAAGCCTCTAGTATTGATAGATTTACATTACCTACATCTGGCGTTAAATTGTCATATTACAAATCTTTAACCACAATGAAATAAGATTTTATACAGATAAACAATTTTAAAGGGTCTATGTTCACGGATAATTAATGTCAACAAAAGAAATATATTTAATATTTTAATTTTTGTAAATTTATTGCTTTCTAACACAATCAAATGGGATGTTGTAATAACGACACATTATTTATTCCTGAATAGGCTAAATGATGAAATGTTGACACTGATTAAATGTTGAAATAAGATTTAGTATATGGTTTTTGTTTGTCTATAGGGGTGCTTTATCTTTAGTAGGTATATCACCAAAATCATAAACCTGAATATGTTATTGTTGGATTCTTTTAGTTCAAAGTTACAAGAAATGCATGAATTAACCCCCTGCAGGCGGTAAAAAATGTGGCGGCGCAGTCCCTTTTGGCCAGAATTATTTACCGAGGCAGGCATTACGTGTGTAGTCTTAAAATATTGCGAGCAGCCCTTTTTCGCAGATATTTTTTGGTATTTAAACAAAGCTAAATTTGTTTACATAAATTTAGCAACTATTAAAATAAATACAAATAAACAAATTTATGAATAATATAGTAACCTAAACACTTAACATAATTTAATGCCCATATCTCAAACTAAACTCATGACCGAATAGCGTGATCAAAACTAAGCACTTATCCGCACACTATCTGTTAGATTTAATTGAAAACATTTATAAGGTAGAACAATCCTGGTACAATCTAGCTGGTTTGTCGATAAACACATCCACGCACAACCTGGCAGAAATATTAACAAACATAACCAAGTTGTGAAAACACAGAACTTAGGATACATATTTTGGTATTCATTCCACTCACTGTCTGGGCCCAGATGTTGGGGCTTTCGCCTACCATGGGTTAATCGTTTTGTTAACTTTTCAATTTTATAATTTAAAAAGGAAAATTGTAGTCATTACAGAACTTGATTGATTTATAACATTGTGGTGATGTTTTTTTCAAACATGTACACATTTGGATAGAAAAATCAGTAGAATCTCTCATTAAAAACATGTCTGGCTTTTCCAACTATATACTAGTGTTTGCTTACAGCACTAAAAGGGTTCAAACCAAAAATATGATACAAGTTTACATGATAAACTTGCCCCTGTAGAAGGTATCATAAGGCAATTGTCAAATTATCAATTTGTAAATTGGTCTTTATTTGCATTACCGTAAAATAAGTATATATTTGCACCGTTATGCTCTAAAATCAACCTTGACAAAAATACCTTAATGCAATCTCCTCTGAGATTATAATGAATAAAGAAAACACATATAATTACTTGTAGTATCCTGGTTTTTCTGGGTGCTTCAACATAAATCGGGGATACCTCCCGTTGTTGTAGTACCCGTACTTTGTCTGGAATCAAAAGTAGGAGCAATTAGGTACTCAGCCAATGAAAATTGTAAAAGCAATTAATTCATATTTCATCAAGGATCATGTATCAATGTGTCAGTTTAACCCATACACTACGCAGGACTTACTGTCCAGGTTTTTAACTTGGCTAGCTTAAAAATAAAGCAGTTCTACTTTTAAAATAAAATTGTTGTCTCTTCTCAAATAACTTTTTTAAAGCTATTAACTCTTAACTCAATTTAATAGACAATAACTATACAATTCCTGGTATTTTCCTTATTGATGGGCAATATCCCCATTGGATTTTAAAAACAGATTACTTTGATAAAGAAAGCCAAGTTAGCTTTGTCTCTAATTAATTTGTAACATTACACATTGGAAGGAGGAAGTAGTAGACAACTGAATATTAAGGTGACACGTTGCTGCATTGTGTTATCGGGAAAGCAGTGAAATGTTTAACATGTTGCCGCAAACATCGATATTTTCATCTCTATATTACCATTAACGAAGGACTATTGGTTTGTCTATAGATGTAAATTATGAAATAAAGGCACGTGGTCATGTCAAGGTCAAGGGCATTATTAGAAACAGGTCAGGGTCAGTAAAGAAATGTCAGCGAAGTTAAAAAGTACATTTATGTAGGAACCATGTGACTCCCCCTTTATTTGTAAGTAGTTTAGACGTAGTAGTATTTATGACAAACCCAAAAATTACAAGATACTTTTTTGAATCGAGACAACTGACATTTAGCAAAATATCATATTCAATAGGTTGCTTCCCAGTTTTTAAATAACTGGGATTTGCAGCATTTACTGACAATATTAAAATAGATATTTTATTTGAAGTTCATAAGTAGACCCAAGTGATTTTATAGTACCTACAACAAGAGTTAGAGAATGTATACACAGCGGGAAAACTGTACAAAAAATCAATTATTCTGCACTCCACGAGCACCAAACATTTGTACCTTCATCACTCTAGAAAATCTGTATACCAGTTATGTAATCAGTCCCAAAAATCCTTTTCTAGATCTGCCACTGCTTACAGTTAACAAAAATAACTTATTGCAGGTTAACTTATTATAGACTGACAGCACAAAATCATTTACTTTGTGGTTAAAATCATAACAAAGTATGAATCAAGCGGAATTAAAACAATAACTAAAGAACTCAGTACTGACTTATTGAAAAGCCTTAGGGGCTTACTAAATTATATTTTATTTTAATTTGCCATGGGAATTCCAAATACTGAAACTTGCTAACGTCTGAATAAAGAAACACTAAGTGATTCATCAAAATGATCCCTGACTTTAGGTACGAATTTGTAAAGTTTTCCCAGGTTTTTGGCCTTGTAATAGAAGTTCCTTGACTTTCACAGACCTCCCCCGATCTCCAATGTTTGCGGGAGCTCTGAGTTGACTCTTATCAGGGCGACTGGGCTATTTGATTACAGAACTATCGAGTAAGATTACGAGTTTGAAATTAATTCTTGATGATGCTGATTTTCCTACATAAGAAATGATTGCTTGCATTTGCCATCACTGGTTAGCGTCGAGTAACTTGTCTCGAGTCCAGGTCCACAATAACGTCTTAAACAGCAACAAGGTTATTAAACTGATAATCCTATAATTTATACAAGAAATATGGTGCCTGTCTGTCTGTTGACTTGTATGTTCCGTAACGTAAAAACTACTGAACCGATCGAGCCAAAATTTGCCTATAGGTAATTTATCGGGGCTACATAAAGGCATATTCCCATCTTGGCGATCCCTTAGGGCTCCGAGTTACGATGTTATTCTTATGGGCAATATGCTTAATGGATCAGATAATTACTTAAACAGATGTAGTTGAAGCAAGAATTTTAATCAGCTGTGCGAAGCAAGGGTATCTATCAGCTAGTAAAACATACAGTTAGAATTACCTGTATTGTATAGCACGTTTTTGCGAGAGCATTTATCAAATCTATGCCCGCCACCTGGCGAGCTTCCTCCCTCGACCGCCCCTCCGCTCGGGACAACAACAGCCCTTGCCATCTCAGCTCACAAACCCTGCAAAAATCACCAGTTGGATGAGAATCCAAATGTGCAAATATTACATGTACAATGTTCAATATTTGGTGCGATTGATTATAAAACCCTTGAGCGTGCCTTATACAAACATCGATATATAAATTGTCATTCATATACAGGGCGACTACAAACGATACATCGTTGAGTTTTGACACCCCTACAGATGTTCAATGTGCTACCCACTGCCAAAACAGGTTTCTAAACTATGTTGCAGCTCAGCTCACACTCTGGCTAGCACAGGTTGGTTGGTCGTTGCCACTGCGATGCAAGTTTACGGAGCTCTTGTAGTGTTTGAGGCATTGTACACAGTAAGGTCTGGGGAAGGGGTTGGCAATTCAAAGACAACAGTTTTTCCTTTATGGTAGCCATTTTTTTAAGTAAACATAACCAACTAAATTAAAATAATGATTATAAAACTTAAATGTTTGAAAACCACATGTTTTTCTAAGTAGAGTTAGATAAACAAAAGTAAATGATAAAACCTGATGAAGCATTTATAATCGCTCTGTACTATGGAGAAAGTAGACTAAAGTAACATTTAAAGATACTGAATTTCTAAAAATAATTATTTACTAAGAAGAAGAGAGGGTTTTGGAGTGGATAGTTTTGTCATAATAACATCAACAAATTTGTTTTTGTAAGTGTCCAATTTGGTTTCATGCATTTTAAAACTCACGCCTTAAAATAAATATGATTATTGCAGTAGTCAAATTAACACTTAATACTAAAATTGATCAGCTATGCAATAATAAACATAAACTTTCTTATAACATAAACAATCTGCTATAAATTGTTAAATTGAGAGAAATTTCAAGTGCCTGCTTTCTTAGATATGTGCTCTTAAGTGGGAAGCTTTAGGAAATAAAAAGTCTAGATTCCTAATGTGATCAGACGATATTTCTTTACAGAAGATAACAAAAAACTGGATAACAAATTATAATTGGTAAAACGTTAAAAGTGCCAACAAATTACCGTCTTATCACACGTGTCGTCGAGATTCAGTTTTAGGAACTGTGAGAGATCATGTGAAGAAGTATTTGTTGCACTCTGAAAATATACTGCTAAAACAAATAAAATAGAGTAAATCACAAAATTCTGAAGTAAAATACTTTATTTGATTGACGAATACAGTTTTATTGCCACGCGCTTTTGTTTTTGAAACTACAAATGAGTCACTCTTACAGGCTAAGTCTTATCACAATACACTTTGTATGCCATGCTTAGCTTAGGTAATAACGTAAAGAGCACTTACTGTATAAGTTCTGAGGAAGGCTTGTACTCGCTCTTTTCCTCAATATCTAATCTTTCAAAGCCTTCAGAAGATGTGAAAGACTCTTGTAACACTTCGATCGGGTCCTTCTCAAGTTCACTGTTTTCTTTTACACCAAAATAAATAACAAATCCTTTTAAAATTTTACCCAATACGTCATATGTGGGTGAACAATATTTATACTTTTGGACAGTTTTAGCTGTCGGAATAACAATTCCATCAGATTTAAATACTAACTCATCATCACTATTATCATTGCACTTTTTATTATGCCCCTCATCATCACTGATCACAATGACCTCCTTCACATTATGTTGTATGGGGATTTTCTTACTTAAATTACCTCCATGTGCTATGTTTGTTGAAACTTGTTGATTAGGCCCACTAATACCAGGCCAGGGTTTAACTTGACTATTTTGATTTTCAAGAGGATATTGAGACTGACGGCCATCTCGGTTCAGTTTTTCAGAATGCTGAACATTAGAAGTATTATAAATCTGTTTCGGGGTCGCATGAAATGGCTGATTTCCTGTTTGGCTGATACTGTTAGATGGAAAATGTTCATTTTGGGAAGGCTGGCTAGGAAACAAACTAGGATTAAAATTATTAAACGTGTTTTGTTGAAACTGGTTTGGATACAGGCTCTGTTTTGATTCCCCAGGATTTGTATGAAACTCTGCACCCTGACTCTTCCAGTTAACAGGTTGCTGGTCAGATACTTTGTCAACTCGCTGAGAGAACATGGGATTCCCAAAAATGGTTTCAATAAATCCCTTTGGAGGCTGTAAAATATGAGCGTTCTGATTTGACAGTAAAGTATTTTGTTGGAATGACACTGGTGGAATGATCGGCAAAGCACTAGGCAATTGTTGAAAAGGATACATCGGCCTAATTGCTCGATTAGGAAAAAAGGGGGTAGCGTTGGGTCTTACATTACTTCCAGAAAACATAGGGTTTCTATTCTGTGGGCTTTGATTTGGTAAGTACTGATTACCTGGCTTCACAGAAGGTGGCATTTCTCTGTAATTGTTATCATAGCTTTGATTGAGTAGCGGTCTACTTGAGATTTGTTGTGCCATAGGTGACGTGTTCAATTCAGAAGTTTTATTACAATGTAATTGTGGAATTGGAGTTTTCTGAGGAAAAGGAAAATTTGTATCCATATTGGACCAGTTACTTTTACCTTGAATTTTACTAGATTGCTCATATCTTCCTTGGAAAAGTTTTTCATTGTAGGCATCACAAGTTTGATTCAGAAAAGTCTTTTCATAAGCATTAAATAACTCCTCTTTTTTGTTGTTCTCACTGAAAGATTTATCAGGTTTCTTGTTAAGCAAAGTATCATATTGAAATTTAAAGTCGTAATATGAAGATTTCTGCGGAATATCTTCTGGTTTTTCTTTGGAAATACTGGATCTAGAAAATGTATTAAATTTATTTAGATCCGCTGATTCATTTAAAGATCTCATTAACCTCACATCTGTTTGAACAGGAATACATTGTGAGTCAGTTCTCTGCAATTGGCTATCATATGCATTTTTTAAATCATGAACCTTTTCTTGAAGATGACCTTTTTCACTAGATGATCTAGACCTGTCATCATTTTCTAGCTCTGCCAGGAATTTTTGCATACTGTCTGTACTACTAGGGCGTTCAGTATTGATTTTAATACTTTTATCACTACATTTTTCCTTTCTAAAACTTTCAGCTTGTGAAACTGGGGACAATCCTCGGTCATCTTTATTCCCCTGAGAAAATTCTTTTTTTTCAAAGCTCCCCGTTTGGGAAATGGGAGATAAGTCCATTCTACTGTCTGCACGTGCCACGTCTGAAAACTCTCTCTTTTCAAAACTACCAGATTGAGACACTGGTGATAGTTCTAGACATTTCTCTAGTCTTTTTGTTTTAGACAACTCTTTTTTATCAAAACTACTGTATTTTCCTGCAGAGATTTCTGTTCTACTTGTGGATCTTTCATTTACATCCAAGCTACCTCCTTGAGAAATAGGTGACATGTTACGTTGTTTCTCATTATGATTATCATTCTCTTTATGATCTTTACTGATGGACCTATTCTCTGAGAATGGCCCATCCCCTGACCCTAAAAAATTACCCTTTCTTTTGAAGCTTCTGCCTTGTGAAGAAGAAGACCTTTCAAAAGATCTTTCTCGAGTGTCAAAAGCATTGGGTCTACGTAAAGATCCATCTTCTCTACCTCCTAATTTTCTATTTTCGAATAAACCCCTTTCTTGTTCCCCTAAAAAAGGTCTTTCTTGTTCCTCTAAAAAAGGCCCTTCTCGTTCCTCTAAAAAAGGCCCTTCTCGTTCCTCTAAAAAAGGCCCTTCTCGGTCCTCTAAAAAAGGCCTTTCTCTGTGCCCTAAAAAATTAGGCCTATCTCTGAAGGCTCTGGAAGGAGAGTTATTGGATAATGCAGACTTCCTGTCAAAGGTAACTTCAGGTGACAAGTTACGTGGTAATGAATGTCTTCTTCTATTATATTCAGATGATCTAGATCTTGGTCTAGAATCAGAGATATCTTCATGCATTTGCCTAAAACCTTCCCTCCAAAAAGGTGATCTTTGTCTTTCAGGAGAAAACTCATCTTTTTTCTGATAGTTCTTTCGTCTTCTAATAGGAGAATTTGATCGCTCCAATGATCTTCCGCGTTCAATAGTAATATTTTCCAATCCTTTAAATGTCCTTGATTGGTCCAAAGGTGATAATGATCGTTCAAAAGATCTTTTATTCCTCCTATAATCGAAACTGCTAGAACGGGAAATCGAACGTGACTTTGTGTTATTTTCAAATGATCTTTTACAGTCATCTAACAACCGCTCAATTGATGATTCTGACCTTTTTTCATGAATCTTTTTTTCATTTTCTAGCATATATTGTAAACGCTCTTTTTCAAAAGCTATTTGACGTTCTAATGACCTTCTAGAATCTCCAGTAACGGATCTTTCACGTTCATTGCCTCGGAAAAACCTTTCTCTACTTCTATATTCTCTTGGAGGGGAAAGAGATCTTTCAGAAGAATGTTTATTGAAGTCTATAGATCTTTTTCTTTCTTCTCTTTGATCTCTTTTTTCAGGTGAAACAGATCGATGGTGTCCAACAAATCTTTCTCTTCTGTCAATGCTATGTGATCGCCTGTACCCAGTAAGATTCTCTCTCCTTTCAATGCTAAGTGACCTTCTATGTTCAATAGAATCTCGCCTTCTTTCAAAGCTTCCATGTCTTTCTAAGGGTGACCTAAGTCTTTCAAAAGAATGCTCACGTTCATCTGAAAAATGTCTTCTATCCAAACTAGAAGATCTCCTTAAGCGTGATCTTGAACGTGGTCTAGATCTCTCAGGAGATCTTCCAGGACTTTGATCAAATTCCTCATTATCAAATCTTCTATGTATAGTCAAAGGTGACCTCAATCTGCGTTCAAAAGGCATATGGTCTTCTTCACTGTTAAAATACTCATCTCCTTCTTCGCCTTCATACCATTCATCTTCTACAAACTCATCTTCTTCAGGCAAATAGCCAGGTGATCCATGTCTTTCATAAGGCCTTTCACGCTCAAACTCTCTTGGAGACTCAAACCTCCCTCTGCCACTTCTAAAATGACCTTGTCTTCCTCTAAAATATCTTCCTCTTGACCTAGGAGGCCTCAAACCACGGTCTGAATAATGTTTTTTAAATGGTCTACCTCTACCACGGTCTATATAGTCTTCCTCCCTTTCCATTAGTCTTCCCCTTCCTCTAATTGGCACATGCTCTCGAATTCTCTCCAAGTGTGAAGAGTCTCTATCTTCATGGTATTTTCTTTTAAAAGGTCGACCTCTTTCTCTGAAAGTGGGTCTTTCATGTCCACGAAAGTTTCCAGTTCTCCTAAATTTAGTAGGGTATCTCCCTCTGAAACTCATTTCTCTGCAAGGAAGTGAAGTCTGCAACAGAGGGGTTTCTTTCAATACAATTCACTTAAGGCAGTATTACTCCAACACCTAAAAGCTTAAAAATCAACAATGAATTGCATTAACCTTTAAAACAAGCACTGGGTGAAAAGTTACATTATATTTGATTGACGTTGATAAACGGTTTAAACCAAAAAATATTGGCAGTCATTTGTCTCCAAATTCTTAGAGAAATAGGTTAAGTGTTATCACTGTTTATGAGTTTATTGACCTTTTAGCATTAAACCTATATCTATATTTGCCAAATCACTCACTAATCATTGTAGCCTATCTCAAAAACCTACGAAGCTGAAATATTCTATGTTGGTTCTTCTTATGCTGTAGATGTGAAAAAAGCGGGGTATCAAAAAATCTTTTAGGGCATGCCTAACTGGACTATCATAGCAATCTTAGGGGCATTAGTATTTACTGAACCTTTTGAGCTAGAATTTGGTACAAACCTAGCTATCAAATTCAGCCCATTCCTATTTCTTTACTTTAAAAATTGAATTATTATCTGGCTCAAAATCTGGAGTGCATGTTATCTAGATTAGTTGACCAAGGTACAAAAAAACACTTTATAAGCACTATAAAGTTGCCAAAATGTAGTTTTGTATCAATAGAACACCTGCAAATCTTACTGATAATCTCGGTACTATCATGACCTTGTTTAGGAGACCTTTCATAGATATGCAGGAGTGCCGTAAGTTAAAGTTCTATTTCAATTTATCCTTAAGCAAATTGTAAAATTAAACTGTAGAATTCATCAGGAGTTTGTCTTTTTATACAATACTCATTTACATTTAAATTCCAGACAGCCACAATCATCATCCTGTGTTATTCCTTTTCAATTGTACAGAGATTTTGGGGTTGTTCTTTTATTTATATTAGATGTATTAGGCGCTAATGCCTGTGCAACAGTTTGAACACTCTGTTGAGCGTATTGCATGTTGTTGAATCTAAGAGGTCACTGGTCATCGGTACTAGTTAGTTTACATGCTTATTATTACTTGTACCGGTCTAACCCGTCCCAAGCGGTGAATGCGGGGCGAAGCCCTACTCAGTCTGGTTAATTTTTTTCTGGTTATATTTTTTTGGTTATATTTTTTTGGTTATATTTTAAAATATTTATTTGTTTACACTTTTATCTGATGGTTAAAGTAAATTAATTTCACTTTCATGATAAAAATAATCTTTTTACAAGTTTTATCGACAAAATTAGCACGTTGTATATATTATCAATCATTCACTTTGAACGTAATTTTGAAAAATAACACGGCACAAGTAAACATTGTTCAAAACATCAATATGTAGTTTGTACTTCACACAACAGCATGTAAACCACCGACTGAACGTAAACTAACTGTCTGCGCAGAGACAATAACAAAGAATTGCATCAGCCAGATAGTCTTCTTCATCTTTTGCAAAAACAGTGTTGCTAACTCACCTAATGGAAATGTACCAGTAAAATAACCTAACAAACAGGCTAATGGTTTAAAGTAACTGTAAATAACACTGACAAAACGTTACAACACCTAAATTACATTTACTAGTTTGGCATATATATTCGTTACAAGCTTGTAAGATTCAAACTGAATTGCATATATATATATATATATATATATATATATATATATATATATATATATATATATATAGATGTATATAACGCTTGGGAAAGGTTAAAAAGATAGAAAGAAAGTGAGGGGTTCAGAAAGAGCAGCCACAAAAAAAATGGAAATTACGGATTTTAGAAAAATCTAAAATATGTAGGCAGGTTATATCAACAAAGTTATAGCTGCAAAACATCTCCCATTCTGCAAACAAAAACGATCGAGATAAATGGATTGAATTCTTATAAACATAAGATTCAAACACCAAAGTTGCACAGTCTATTTTTGGGCAGAGGACTACAATCTACAAGTGTTGATAATTGAGCTAGTGATGCGTGATTGAATGAGTCATGTATCGTTTTGTATCACAAGGGTACGATACTCTACAATATTTCAATTGACTTTTTAGAAAGCAATATGTATCATCCTATTCAAGATCTCAAATTGTATTGGCAATTAGAATAGTATATTTTGTCACAAGTCCGGAAAGTGGCCGTTACCAGTGCACGATCGAGTTTCAAGTGCAAGGCGAAGCCGAGTACTTGAATTCGATCGAGCACCGGTATAGCACTTTCGGCCGAGTAATGAACAGTACTTTTCATCATACCACCTTTTATTTTCAATATTGATTCAGGAATATTAATACTTGAATCAGCCATTATTGAGTACGTTTACACTTTTACAACTAACAACATCAGTGGTTTGTTATTGTTTCATTTGTTTACGTTGCTAGGAACAGTCAGCTGTTTAAAAATCATATAATGGAATACTGTAAGTAGAGTAGCAGCACTCATGGTGAGAAATTTTGGAACCTTCTTTCCCGGCCTAGGCCTTTTAGCAGTTATCCCCGGGCTGTTTACCCGGCCTATCGGGAATCAATTGGTTTCAATCACAGCTGATAGTACTGAAAACAATAGTTTATTGCGAGGGTATGATGAAAACAATATTTTTTGTGGCACCCAAATAATTTATTTTATTTCAAAAGCATAAAATTGTTTTATGTTTTGTTAGTGCTTTTTCGGAAACACAGTCATTTAGGCTACATAAGTTGTGAAATTTGAATGACCTGCTACGGCAAAAACAATGAATTACTACTATTACGTTACTGCAATAAACAAGCCCGATACGACACTGTGCATCCCTCTGATAGGTTAGGTGATCATGCATCTTGAGTTTCCAATCAGTGACATGAATCAATGTCTTTAGCAAACTGTAGCGCTATCACTAGCTTGCTAATGATTGAATTGCAGCATTTTTTCTTTAGGTATTGTTCGGTTATTGGTCAGGTTATTTGCTCGGTTTGTTTAGAACAAATTTACCCTAAAAGTTAAATGCTTGATATCACCCATGTCCGGCATTGCCTGTTAATATAAACCTGATACAAGTGAAAATATTAGGAAATTCTTTATTAGACCTAGTCGGTAGCAAAAAACTTAAAATACCTCTTGCCACAGCAAACCAGCAAATTTGCAATACAAATACAATATATACACTACACAAGCACATAAACCAGCTTACCTTGTTTCATCAGAATTAATTAGTGAGATAAAACATTTTATTTATCATTCATAAGAGTGACATTGAACAGATTACGCAGGTTTAATGTAGTGAGGACGTCTTACAATGGGAATTTAATGCAAATGAAAAAAGACCACAACCACTTGATACCAAAATATTTCCATAAATAAGGGAGAAGTTTGAAATTTTATTTATTCCCCATAATAATAATATGAGATAACACAATCAGGTAAGCCCAAAACGGCCAAAACCATGATAAATTTTCATTCTGATGCCCCCAGATGCCAAAAACACCATTCGATCAAATTTATTATAAGTAAATTTACATTCAATTATTGGGGCTACTAGCATTCCAGCAGTTAATTGCCAGCGAATATTGGAATTATCCACTTTATTGAACATTTGCAATGGTTCTTTTACCCATGAAAGTGATATTTCCAACAAAAATTAGTTGCTTAAAACATTTGTAGGTAAATATAAAGTCAAGAGTAGCCGGGAGTGGAGAATTGGTCAAGTCGGGAAGTATCGCAGCGACGACTCCAAGCAGCCCTACTACAGGTTTTGTGGGGGGGTTCAAGGAATTCACACCCCCTACCGCCACCATTACTGTACCAATAGACCATGCCTTCTGACCAACGTTGCTCCCTCCCCATCAGTGATGCCAACAGACATAAACAACAGAATTTTCGTATACTCCTACAATACGACAATTTCAAACCACGAATCTTGCCGTTCTTTGTATGCTTTGAACATAATTTGATACCGGTAATTAATTATGACCTTGAATGAGAACATTTAAATTCTTTTCATGAAATTGTGAACTGTAAAGCATTTTACATAAAAGTTGTCCCTTTGTATTATTTTCTCCTGTTAACCGGATATGCAAATAACATGTTGGCATATACTATATGAAAAGTAAACAATTACAGTTTTATATAAGACTAAAAACTTCATAGCGCTGTGCTGTCGGTTGGGTTAGGTTACCTACTATAATTTCCGTACACAACACGATGGTTTCCAAGTCCCATAATTTTACGCTGGATGCTGGAAGTTGGCAAAACTGCTGTTGTTATGTACGGAGTGGGAACGAGGGCATGGCTCACTGGTGTAGTACTTGGGCTGCGGGGTGGGGGGCTGCGATAATTCCCCGCCAAACATTTATACTGCGCGTAGATGTCGCTGTGACAACTGTTCATTTTTCCATCGTCTCGAGTAGCCTATACTTAACTAGCTATTGCAAATAGAAAATGATCCAATAAATCTGATTTTTACCTACAGTAATTTGTTATACTTTATTAAAAATAAAGGTCAATACATCTATAGATATTTCCCTACTTCAGGCAATAAAAGGGTTATTAAGTACAACATTCATGGCTAATTCCAAGTTTTATTTATTAGAGGACCTAAACCAAAGATGATTGAAAAAGTGTTTTAGTCAGAAATCAGAATCTTTATTGAAAACATAAAAAAATGTATAAGCTATCGTCAGGTACAACCAGAAAATAGATTAACAGTATTATATTTTAATACATACAGTAAAATTACTTCTGGCGATTGCCCGCGAACTCTACCGATCGCGTCCAGACCCTGCTGAACGCGCCCGAAAGGCTTTTAAAGTGTTCAACCAATTTTGTTTAGAACCCTTAGACCGATACCAGATTATTGAAAGTGCCGGTCCATCATGTGCCCGATTAGCGGGCTTTTACTGTACAAGGTTATTCTATAAAAAGGGTTGGTCAAATATTCAGATATATTTACAAGCCTATATTAAAACCGGGGAATGAAAGTTAATATAAAAACTCAACAGTACATAAAGAATTCTGAAACAATAAAAAAGTCCAGTCTCATTAAAAATTATTTTAACAATATTAAAAATCTTAACATCTTAGTTTTATCGGTCGGATGAGGACCCTGAAGGCCCTATTATAATGTGCTTCCTAGACTAACCTGATATAAGCAGGAGCCTAGTTAGGCTATAGTATAAATATGAGAGTTGTCTAATGTAATGGGATAAATAACACTCCTAACTTACAAGCCTGTAACCTGTTAACAGCATACCACCTACTTTAATAACGCAAACTGCTCTGATTAGTATTGAAGACGAGTAACTTATATCTATGTAGAATGTACAAAAGACGAGTCTTTCTAAATAGTATAAATTAATATTAAGACAAAATTGTAAGACGTTTGTAATAAAAAATACCCCCGTCGCAGCAAACCTGCATACTCAGCGAATTTCCAATGAATATATAACATAACACATTAAACTACTTCACAGGATTCATAAGAAATGTATTCACAAACAAGCGATATTTAAAATATTAATTATTCTCTATAAGGATAACATTGGGGATGAGTACGTAGGTTTGCTGCAACAAGGAACACAAAATAATGGGTTTTTATGCAATATATCAATAGAACTCATCTTAGTGAAGCCACATACCAAGTTTCATCCATATACATTCATAAATAAGCCATATATAACATTTTAAGTATTTTCCATAAGAATAACATGGGGACCAAGTACCTAGGTTTGCTGCTACAGGAACCATAGGCGAAAAATTGTTTTTTGTGCAAACAACAATAAACTACAACCAAATCAAGCCATATACCAAATTTCGCCAGTTTATGTTCATAAATAAGCGAGATATAAAATTTTTCTTTTTCTCCATAAGAATAACATTAGACAACGTACTGTGTTTAGCACTTTCAATATCTCGGTAACCAATTAACGTAGAGCAATGATCAAAATACCAAATTGTTTATTTTTTAAGCTGAATTCAATATGGTATAAATTAAAATTTAATTTAAATTAAAATTACATGTGAAAACCCCAAAAAACACATTTTTGGGGTACAAAACCCCCAAAAAAACCCCCTTCGGATGGTGCGATTCATCTGGTTTTCGAACTCGTTCAAATAAATGGTACTTTACACATTTGTACCAAATTTCATTAAGATCGGACCTTTTTTACGAGAGTTATCGTGCTTACGGACATATATATATATATATATATATATATATATATATATATATATATGTATATGTATATATATATATATAAATATATATATGTATATAAATTTGAACGAATGGTGTTTTTGGCATCTGGGGACCTCAAAATGAAAAGTTATCATGGTCTCGGGCTTAAGTCTTACCATGAGACCTACGGTAATAGCTTCTTCCCTATAGGGGAAATTCGCTAAAAGATGATTTATAATGCTAACAGTGCAAGAATCAAGTTCCATTCTAGCTGGAATGAAACAAATAGCAAACTGTATGTAGCGAGGTAAGGTTAACAGGGAGAATTTTCTATAGACTATAACTTATAAGTTCCAATGTAAAAAAAACTTGGTTAATTTGAACTGCATTTTGGCTAGGTCTAATTCAAACTTTATTAAATAGGCTAGTTAAAAAAGCGGGCCAAAATACAGTTATTAGTCCACATCCTTATCCCAAAGTGTGTCGCTCAGATGGAACTGAAACTAGGTTGTTCCAACATGATCGATAATTCAGTTCTGCTTGGAACTTCATTTCAAACCAGCTAGCAGCAACTGTAGTTAAACGTAGCAGTTCCGCGGGCTCTGTGGAACAAGCTGCATCTGTTTCGCGTACCTAACTAACAAATTGGCACATTTCATACTACGTTCAAGGTCACTGTACCCTAGCCCTAGCCCCTCCGTGCACTTCCATTCCAAACTTATTAAATTGCCAGTTGTATATATGTGTTGGGGTTTAATTTACATAAAACTAACTTTTTCTTTAATGAAACCTCTCCTCTAACAACTGGAACTATGAAAATTTAAGATTTTGTCATCATACATTTGTAGCCTAATTCAAATTTTTGGATGATTCCCAGTTTTTAACTGGTTCCTTGTTTTAAATTATCTAAGTTCCACTGCATAGGCCCCAACAAACTAAATTTAGATTAAGACCTATTATACCATTTTTGTATTGCTTCTATTAGAAGTTGTTTATTTGTATAAACAAAGTTATTTAAATTAATGTAGCTGGAGATACAAGCTGGAGATGTAGCTGTGTTTTAACCCTCCAACTGCCAAGCGCCGGAAATCCGGCGCCTGACCCGCCGGCTCTAGTGCCGAGCGCCGGGAATCCGGCACTATTACAGCGTTACGTAATCTGCTCTTAGTAGCTTAGATTGCATTGAAAATCATTTTATAATTATATCATTTTAAAGAGGAGATTCTACTCTTTCTCTATGTTCTGGTTTCAGACGCTATTACTCTATGCGTTGTTGCATAACGTTAATCGCGAAACACAGCTGCTGTCGGCTGCCGTCAGTTTATGCGTGTTTACAAACATCTTTGTTTCTCGTATTTTGGCTACATTTTCGCGTGTTATAACCGTGTTTATAAGTTAGTAAATAACTCAAAATGGATAGTAGTGATATACGTGGTGCCCTTGATGATGAACTGAGTGATCCTGACGATCCAAACGCTGTACCTGACGTAAATTACGACGAGGGAAGTGATCTGGACTTGGATTTGCCCGACTTTCCTGACGATTCCGACTCTGAATCGCTTTTAGATTTTTCCTCGGGAAGTCAGTCTGGGGACAATTATTCTCCACACTCTAGTGAGTTAGAAACGTCTGATCATGAATGTGAAGAGAACAACATAGGACTGCAACCAGAACGAGAAGGTACGCCACCTCCAAGACCTAGGCCTAGGCCTAGGCCTGTAGCTCCTACTCTAGACCCTTGGGTGAGGGTTTATCCTCCAGAACAACCCAAGAATGTTGATGCACTATTTATGGTAAGGGACACTGGTTTCAAAAATGCACCTCCAAGGAACAGTAGTCCAATAGTATATCTAAATTTATTTCTAACTGCCTCTTTTTGGAATATTCTTGCTAGAGAGACCAATGCCCATGCTACAAGGGTTATTGGAGAACAGAACCTGACCCCAAACTCTCGCTACCATAAGTGGACAGCTGTCACTGTAAATGAACTAAAGAAATGGTTTGGAATCCTGTTCAACATGGCCCTAACAGTTCGAAAAAACATCCAGAATTATTGGGACACTAGGCCACAACAGCACATCCCTTTTTACTCACAGACCATGCCCAAAAACAGATTTTTGCTTATAAGTACATTCCTACACATGACCTCTGCACGAAACCTTCCAAGGGACGATCCAAATTATGACGCATGGGTAAAGATTAGATGGATGTTAGACCATATTAACACAAATTTCAAGAAGTATTTCACACCTGGTCAGGATGTATGTATAGACGAGAGTCTCATCGGTATGAAACATCGATGTGCATTTATTCAGTACTTGCCAAACAAAAAACATAAGCAGTACGGAATAAAAAAGTTTCAATCTTGTGACAGCAAAACAAGCTACGTTTTACACGTAGAGCTTTATAGTGGCACTGACTACCTTGCTGCACAACCGAGACTAGATGACGGTGAAGAAGTTGGAGCGAATCTGTTTACACATAGAGTTGTGATGCATGTGATGGAGAGGAGTGGTTGTCTGGACAAAGGACATCATTTATATACAGACAACTTCTACACAAAGATTCCCTTAGCAGAAGAGCTTCTTCAAAGAAATACATTTATAACTGGAACTATAAACAAACGATCTAAACATCTATCAAAAACTGTGAAGCAGGCAAAGCTTGGCGAGCGGGAGAGCATATATTTTAGAAAGGGCGAAGTTTTGTTGGTAGGGTTCAGACAAAAAGTAACCAGGAAACCAGTTTTAGTTGTAACAACAGGCTACCACGCAGAAGACCAAATAGTTAGAAGTAAGAAAGGACTTGTCGGAAGAAAACCACTCCTCATTCATCAATATAATCAGTCCATGGGAGGAATCGACGTTAGTGATAAGTCGGTTTATCACTTGTCCTGCAACCGACAAACTTCCAAATATTGGAAAAAGATATTTTTCAATTTTGTCGACCTTTGCATGTTCAATGCCTGGACATTGTACTGCCTGAACACTGATAGGCCAAAAAGTAGGAGAGAATTTCACATCTCTATCATTGACTCCCTTGTTACTCAAGATATGCGTGCTGCACAAGCTGCACCTGGACCTGCGGGGGATGGTGCCCACCGACTTGAACACTTGCCTAGGAAGAACAATAAAAAGTGTGTTGTTTGCAATATCCCAGGCAAAGGAAAAGGCAGATCTGATTATTGGTGTCCTGGCTGCAATGCTGGTGTGCACAAACAGTGTTTCCACCAACTTGAGCACTACTGGAGGGCTCAGAGGGGTGCCAAGAGGCAGCTGGTCCAACTTGACTCCGATTCAGACTAAATCGGAGAATGAGTTTCTGTAAATAGTAGGACTAAATATATGTATTTTCATGGATTGTGAACTTTTATTTTTTGTGTATTTATTACTGTGTATTGCTAGCATTTTGAACTCGATAGAATCGTGATAAGAATTGGGTAACAAAAACTAGGTAAATAATGTGTGAACAAGTGCGGTCTTGGATAAACATTTATTATTTCTTGAGGAAATCACATGGACAACAAATATAGGCTATGTGAGTATTTGTTTTTATTTCCTAGAAGGTAGTCTTATATATTATGCATGGTAAAAAATATATATTACATGCATGCATGGTTTTACATCATTTTGGAAACTTGTATGCGTTTGAAGGCTATTTGTCGTGTTGGCTGTTTTCGCATATCGTACAATTTTATGAACTGAGTGCTTATATTTTATTTTTAGTCCAAATAACTTTATGTATTCTTGTTCCTTATAATATTTTGGACAAAATGGCTATTTCAGATTGCTGATTATAAGTAATTAGAAAATTTTGAGGGGGTGCTGACTTTATAAAATAAACTTTTTTTTTATTTTTTTATTTTTTATTTTGACCACAGAATTTTTATAATACTATGTAACTAGCTGATACTGGTTATTTTCATGTAGCTGGCTTTATAAGGAGTAAAATGATATGCAATATGTCATACTTTACAACATTTCTATAGTAACAATAATGTTTTTAGTAAAAACTTGCAAAAAGACCAAAAATGGCCCGGCACTCCACAGTAACATACATGGCAGCCGGAGGGTTAAGGTAGGCTACTGCAAACAGCTTTTAATTGTGCTATAACAACTGCCTTCTTCATTTAAGTTATAGAAATATACGAGAATTTTATGGCAACAGGGCAGGATACAATCTGTTACGAAGATGCAATGGAACGGTGGAACACATTTCTGGATTTCCCCTTTCAATTAAGGGGAATTCCTATCTCTAGGCCAATAGGTGGTAGCCTACATTAATTGTTTAAGTTAATGTTTAGGCCTGTTATTGATGAAAGTAGTTTTAAAAAAATGTACACTTAAAGTGAGTAAGCCTACATTAAATTATGCATACCAAAAAGCTCACCCAAGCCTAAGCCTAGGCTGCGGAAAAATCAGATGATGCCTTTTAGTGCTTCCAGAGTGTAGACCACCTAGAATAATATAATCAAAAAATGTCACCAACTAAGAACCTTTTATTGACTGCAATTTAACATTTAACAGAATCATTTACACAGTCGGTCCATATCTGAATGAGTAGGGAAGACCTATTCACGACCAATGAAGTGCAACTCCAATCAAGCCGGTTTAACATATAAAATGTGTCTGTACCTCACTTCACTTCTCAAAGCGAATGAGTTAAGTAAACCTTAACTTCAGAAACAGAAAACTATCAACATAAACAAACAGTATCGTTGAAAGAGTATTCTTGAAGATGAATACAAAGAATGGCCATGAGCGTCCAGCGTCTCAAACAGGGTTGCCAGAAATCGGGTAATTTCCCGGTTTTCGGGTATTTTGATGGCCGTGCGGGGATTTTTCGGGGATTGAGAAAAACCGGGTAAAACCGGGGATTTTGGACTCGAGTTGCGGGGATTTACTCGAAATACCGGGTATTTAAGATTTTCGTGTGACAGTTGATATAAATGACAGTGGTCAAGCAATTTCACACAAACTGGATCATAATACAAATATAGTCAACAGTATCTTTGACATAAATGTTGTGTTGCATTTGTTGTTGTCAAAGGATATGTATCATTTTAGTAAATTACTTATTCATTGATAAATCAATAACTGTACTTATTATTGAAATTATTATTTATTTATTTATTCATACACGGTATAACCATTTTACAATAATTAATCATTCCTAATGCTCAAAATAAGCCAAATAAGTATAAAGTGTTTCCCTTGTTCAACATAGTATACAAATAATAATAATAAATACAAATATAACTTGGTATAACAATAAACAAAATAGTAGCAACTAATGTACAATACAAATATATACTTATATAAACGACAACAACTAATACAACCAAAATAAAAGAACTCTCATCTCACAGGAACAAAAACCATAGAACACAACTCAGAGCAAGGCAACAACCCGGCGCCTGACAATCCAATCACTGGAGGCAAAAAAGTCCACATGCGGTGAAACAACGTTGCCAAGATGCTGGATGCGAGCTAAAGTTGACTGCTGGGCGTAGTTGGTACTATATTGCCTCCGTGCAAACAGGTCTTTGGATCTTGTAGAAGATTATGAATGCACTTAAGTTAGATTATGATAATATTGACCTTAGGCGTTCGCCTATGTAGCATAATATGCTTAAATCAGGCCCTGCATTGAGGTATAGGGTCGTATTGCACGTGAATAGTCGAGAAAATGGCGGCCCTCTTTCATACTTCATATGTCTTAGGAAATTAACATGTGTTGCATACGCTCTATATTACGATCGTTGTTTATAGAGAATTAAAAGGCTCTTCTAATGGGATCATTGCTGGACGAGGGAGAGGTTAGGGAATTTAGTCTATAGTTAGGAGATAGGAGGACATCTCTGATGACCCCAACGAGGTTAATGGTTAATACATCTAGAAGTCTCGTTTCGTGTAAAATAGTGTAGCCTTCATGGTCAACCGCCATTTTGCCCCTCTACAAATTCTGCTCCCATGTAAACCAATCAAATCCCCTTATCACAAGTTACAAATGTATTATTAGCTGACTAACATTTAACTTGTAAATAGACTATTTGATTGCTACCGAGGTGGGTAGCTGCGACCCGCTAGTGTGAAGGGTTCCATAAGGCTAAATGAAATGTCAATGGGTAAACTGAGTGGCCGACGGGTAGCTGCAACGCATTGCCTGCGAACTAGTGGGAAAGGCGGCCTTATAGTGTACCTGAAGAAAATTACAGTACTGTCAACATGAAGGGTTCACCTTTATGCCCATACAAAACCTCTAGATATATTAAACTCGTTGAATCTATATAACTATTTTGATCCGGTTAACATTTGTTCAGGTACAGCCGGTTTGTATTTTCAAACATACTTAGTGAAAATAACCCGATAAAATAATCAATCAATGATTAAATGCCCCCGTCACAGCAAACCTGCACACTCAGCAAATTTCCAATGGAGATATAACTGTCTTAATACTACATAAAGCCACTTACAAAGTTTCATAAAAATATATTCACAAATAAGCAATATATAGGTACAATTTTAATTATTCTCCATAAGAATAACATTGGGGCTGAGTACGTAGGTTTGCTGCATCAAGGAAAACAAAAAATGTGTTTTAGCGAATTTCCCCTATAGGGAAGAAGCTATTACCGTAGGTCTCATGGTAAGACTTAAGCCCGAGACCATGATAACTTTTCATTTTGAGGTCCCCAGATGCCAAAAACACCATTCGTTCAAATTGTTATATATGTATATATATATATATATATTTATATATATATTTATATATATATATATATATATGTGTCCGTAAGCACGATAACTCTCGTAAAAAAGGTCTGATCTTAATGAAATTTGGTACAAATGTGTAAAGTACCATTTATTTGAACGAGTTCGAAAACCAGATGAATCGCACCATCCGAAGGGGGGTTTTTGGGGGGTTTTGTACCCCAAAAATGTGTTTTTTGGGGTTTTCACATGTAATTTTAATTTAAATCAAATTTTAATTTATACCATTGAATTCAGCTTAAAAAAACAAACAATTTGGTATTTTGATCATTGCTCTACGTCAATTGGTTACCGAGATATTGAAAGTGCTAAACACAGTACGTTGTCTAATGTTATTCTTATGGAGAAAAAGAAAAATTGTATATCTCGCTTATTTATGAACATAAACTGACAAAATTTGGTATATGGCTTCATATGGTTGTGGTTTATTGTTGTTTGTACAAAAAAACTATTTTTCGCCTATGGTTCCTGTAGCAGCAAACCTAGGTATTCGGTCCCCATGTTATTCTTATGGAAAATACTTAAAATGTTATATATGGCTTATTTATGAATGTATATGGATGAAACTTGGTATGTGACTTCACATACATGAGATCTATTGGTATTTGCATAAAAACCCATTATTTTGTGTGCCTTGTTGCAGCAAACCTGCGTACTCATCCCCAATGTTATTCTTATGGAGATTAATTAATATTTTAAATATCGCTTGTCTGTGAATACATTTCTTACGAATCCTGTGAAGTGTTTTAATGTGTTATGAAATATGTTCAATCGAAATTCGCTGAGTATGCAGGTTTGCTGCGACGGGGGTATTATTCATTTATGTTCATAATTAGGGGAGACATATAGAATTTAATTATTATCCATAAGAATAACATGGGGCTGAATACACTAGTTTGCTGCTACGGGAGCCTTTAAATTTTTTTTTTTAACAAATATCAATGGACCACAACCAGATGAAGCCGTATACCAAATTTCGTCAGTATACGTTCATAAATAAGCGAGATATACATTTTTTATTTTCCTCCATAAGAATAACATTAGACAACGTACTGTGATTAGTACTTTCAATATCTCGGTAACCAATTGACGTAGAGGAATGATCAAAATACCAAATTGTGTGTTTTTTAAGCTAAATCAAATGGTAAAAACTAAAGTTTGACTATTTTCAAAAGTATATGTAACAAATTCAAAAAACCTATTTTTGGGGTACAAAACCCCCCAAAATACCCCTTCGGATAGATCGATCTGGCTGGTTTTCGAACTTAAAGTCATAAATGTTGGTTTACACGTTTAAACCAAATTTCAACAAAATCCGATAATTTTTACGAGAGTTATCGTGTTCACGGACAAACACACATATATATATATATACAGTTTCGAACAAATGGTGTTTTTGGGGTCTGGGGAACTCAAAACGAAAAGTTATCATGGTCCCGGGCCTAGGTCTTACCATGCCGACTACGGTAATAGCTTCTTCCCTATAGGGGAAATTCGCTAACACGAATAATTAAATGCCAGATTTAATTGCAACAACATAGTTTAATCATACCACAAACTAACTACAGTATGATCGTACGACTGGTCTTAATCCTCGTTCGGTTTGTCATCCTCTGGCCAGTGTACCAACTTTTGAACTTGTAGGAAATCCAGTGCGTTTTATGGTTGAAGAGAGTCGTCCAAATAAGGGGCCGTGCATAAATTACGCCATGCTATATATAGCACTTTTTTACCCCTCCACCTCCCCTTTTCACGCTCAGTCACACTTCTCATACGTCCCCCCTCCCACTATCACGTCACACTAATTAATTATTAAGTATTTGATTGTTGGTACGGTATTTTATCACTCTGTAACTAAAGGCTTAACTCCATTAATCGTGACGCGTTAAGCAGCCCTTAACCTCCCCCCTCGCAAATGTCACGGTCTGTCACTATGTGCTGAACCCCCTCCCACCCGGGGAGGCGTGACGTAATATATACACGGCCCTTAACACCAATTGGCTTTGGTTAAAACTAAGCGCAGGGCTGGAATTAATCGTAGGCTACTTAGGCGCACACTTAGGGGCCCGCGCCTCACAGAATTCTTTTCAGAAGTCTGATACAAGCAAGAAAAAAAGATCACCAACTTGGACCTGGACACAACAAGGGCTCGCACCATTGGTTGAGCCTTGGGGCCCACGGCTCCTAAATCCAGCCTTGACTAAGCGCTATGATTACTAAAACTGGTATCATTTCGGGTACACTAGTTAATTTCCGGGTAATCATCTGGCAATTTCCAAGCAATTACCCGGTTTTCGGGTATTTGAAGCTAGTGCGGGGATTTTGTGGGGATTACTACAGGATGACCGGGTAAAAGCGGGGATTTTATAGGTAGTTTGCGGGTAAAATAGTAAACCTAGTCTGGCAACACTGGTCTCAAAACTGGAAGCGTGAGCACTTTTTCGTAGTGTTGCCAATGTAATTCAGGAAAATTCAAATTACCACCAGCTCCTGAAAGAATTACCACCCTTCTTCAACTACCAATCATATATAATTAACATACTATATGTTATATCTAGAGTCACTACTCCGTGGTGAAAAATCGTGCCGGTATGTTGGCCACATGTGTTTTTGACATGTTGGTGGTATAGTTATTGGCAGAGTACAATACTGTACTCGTCCGACGTGAGCCGCTACTGTTCACGCCCGTTCCAAATAATGCACCGTACGTTACTTTTCCTGTGATTTTTAAAACTGATTTAGAGCCAGAAAACCTCCTAACCTAACCTAACGTAACGTAACGTAACCTAACATGATTATTAATTTTCAGGCTATCGACAATGTTGACAAAGAAGTTATTAAAGATTTCACAAGTTGCAATGGGATTCTTAATTATTTCGCCATCTACTTTCAAAACTACATTTTTTACTATGGTGGGGCCTGTTTGTCTAAACTTATCTATTATTTTCCAAGTTTGTTTGGGCCTTTTACTAGCATTAGACAAGGTATTTTCAATCCATTGAGCTTTAGCCATCTTGATGGCATTAATGTAATTTAATCTACAGTTATTGTAAGTTACTTTGTCTACAGGTAATTTTGAATTCTTAAATTTTCTAAAGAGCTCAAACATTTCAGATTTTTAAGCAGAAACCTCAGAGGTGACCCACTTTTGTTGCGAGGAGAGTTTTACTTTTTTCTATTTATCGGGCAAGCTACATTAAATAAAATAGAGCACATTCATTTTACGATTGATTTGGGTATCTACTCTTGCCTTGACATATATGATAAATCATGTGAAAATAAACAAATAAAAGTTTATTAATTTTAAAATTATGATTAGCTATTTGTTTGATTCAGTTTGACGACTGGTTCGAATTCAGCGAGTAGTTCTTTGCCACACCAAAACTTGGCAAAGAACGTCTCGCAATTTGGTTCGTCAGTGTTGTCTCCAGTATTACTAAAGAACTCCTTGGAAAAAGATAGTGGGAGAATTTTGAAAGAATTATGGGGTAATTCACTCTTATTGGACAAATTAGAGCTTGGTGTGGGGTAATTCAAGGCCATCCTAAATGTGGCCTTGGGTAATAGGAGAATTTACGAATTTAGAAGAGTACTGGCAACACTGCTAGTCGGACTAGTCACTTTAGTCAGTCGTGAAGTTGAAGTTGTGAAAAGGAAAAGTAGAAGAGTGAAGAGTACAAGAGTAGTGGTAGTGAAAATGAAGATGGCCGATGGAACAAGAATTCTTAGGAGAAATCGACCAGGAACTAAAGCAAAGGTTGATAAATATATTTATTATTATTAGTTTTGTATAACGCCACAGTAAAACATAACATCTTTGTAATTTCTAGATTCTATCTTTAGCCTAGATGATTCCCCTAACCTCTTCGTTGTAGCTCCATCTTTGGTTTGATTTTGGTGAAAACTTCATGTTTCATTTAAAATAATTTTCATGAGACATAAGTTTAATGGTTTTTATGTATCGTATTTTTGAGTACATTTAGGCTACCTTATCTCCTTCACTGCAGTGTTAATACTCACACAACAAAACCTGTTTGTTTATCTTATCACCTTTCTTGATTGACTCTTATTGAAGTAAGTTCTTATATCATATAGTGCATGCCTATCCTATAACTTAGTGTCCAAATATAGGGCCTATCCTACTTTAGCCTCACCAGTCTATTTAGGGTCTACTAAAATTAACATGGACTTATGGGCTCTGAGCCCAATGTCTTATATTCCATCTAAGTTACTTAGTTCTGAAGTTAGTTTTCGATAAGAGTTTGAAATGGGAATGTTATGCTTTGCTATTTGGTTTTGTACAGTAAGCTTTGCCTTCGTAATATCTGATAATGGTAATTGTTACTTTTCTCTCGTATTTAATTTTCCTTGGAATTTTAATTTCCAGTGAAACTAGGAGGAATGCCCTATCCCCTAACCCCTTTTCAATCTAGGGGACACGGTGGGAATTCGGGGTTTTGGGTGGGGAAAAAGATCTTAATTTGGGAAATTTATTTTTCTGATGTTGGCAGCCGTGATTAGTTGTACGACAATTTGCCTCTGCTGTAGTGGCGCTACTGGCGTCTGACAGTTGAATGACATTTCCAGAAGTTGCGCAACCCATTGATAATGTCACTCTCTGGATTGTTGTAGTAATGTTTACTTTCCAGAGACGTCGCTTGCATATGTTGCGTCATTTCATGAGTCATTGTTGTCTTCGTTCCTGACCAATCAGATGTCTCCGACAGTCATTGTTTGTTCTTCTGTCATCCAGAAACATCTGTTATGCGTCTAAAATTTATCCTTGACTCATTCTTTTTTCTCCCTTAATCTAGAATTACGTTACACGCATCTTTGAAATCCGCCACCCGTCAGTTCTCTCGCGCGCGCTGCTCCGTTCGCATCGACAGAGTGGTTGAAGTGTTGAAATTGTTCATTATCAGTTCTTTTGTTGTGCATAATTTTTTTTTGGGGTAATCAGCGCCGCTCTTGGTCGAGCCTTCGGCGCGACGTACTGTCGCCTAACGGCGACAGGTTTTTTCTGGAGTGTAAACTCTAGCCGAGCGATCAGGAACGCTGCGACCTCCAGTCTTGATGGTCAGGTACTTTTTGGTGTGCATAAATTAGGTGATGAGACATTTTATGTGTCACATCTCATAATCGGTCTTAGTTGCTAGTAACATATACATAACTTCCATTTGGGGGCTCACTTTGAGAAACATGTAACTATCAATAACTCGCTAACTCCAAGTGAGCACCTGAATTGGAGACCAGTATATGTTACTACAAACCAAGTGCACAGTAATTTTTTTTGCAGAATTCAAATACGAGAGAAAGGTAACAATTACGCTGATAATTTCTGGATTACCTAATTAGAATGAAATATCAAGTGTACTGTTAACCCTTTTAGTTAATACCAATTGTATTTCTTTAAAATGATTGTTGTTATATAATGAGCCTGTGACCCTGTGTAGTTATTATTAGTTATAATTTAAATCCATAGGCCTGCTTACAAATTATTTAAAAGCCTGTAACGAAGAAAATCGTTAATTTCACTGCTGCGCCACGATTTTTTCCTCATACTTTTTTTAGTCACCGTGAGGTCAGTGGATTTTTTTTTGAAGCCTTGAAATTTTAGAGCTGTAGGCCTATTTTTTCTAAGCTGTGAAATTAAACTACTTCAGGGTTTCCACGAAAACTTTATAATAATCAAATCACGGTTTTTTTCATGGGATTTCATTCAGAACTGTAAAAGCAGACAAAACAGAATAAAACTTAAGTAAATACACAATTAACACACAACAGAACATTAATCAAGTGGTTAAATTATCTTTAAATCAAAGATAATCGTTGGGTCAAGTGATCCAACGTCACTCTTGTGGGCAACCGGTTTCGACGCAGCTAGGGCCCATTTTCAAGCCAGGCATAAAATTTCACTCAAGAAGAGGTCGTCAAAAAGTCTTTAAACACAGACGAACGGACGAACATAACAAAACAAAAAAATTTTATGGCCATACGAAAAACGTTTCACGGCACGGGGTGCAGGTCTAGACTGTTCTATGTGGGTGATTGTATGTGTTTGACTTTTTGGCGACCTCTTTGTGAGTGAAATTTTACGCCTGGCTTAAAAGTGGCCCCCTAGCTGGGTCGAAACCGGTCGCCCACTATGAACAACAGAAAAAACGCACATACGAGACACAAGTGTGCACGGCGGGTGCTCAGGCGAGACAGTCTCCCTGACCCTCTAAGTTTTGCCTGAGCACCCGCCGGAAATCTCCCCATGAATGTAAGTGTACATTTTAATTCAACCTTCCTTCAAATTAAAATTAAGGTCAATGCTTTGTTACCTGACCCTGTTTTTAGATAGAAAAATGTTAAATAGGAAAGTATTGTTTAACAGGATTTCAGCCGGTGGCCTGATGAACCATTTGAGGAGATGGACTCAACATTGGCTGTGCAGCAATACATTCAACAACAGATCAGACGAGAGCCTAACAATATCGAACTGATACTCACACCTCCCGACACTCAGGATGAGGGAGTTTGGAAGTACGAGCATTTGAGGTAGGTCAAGATTCGTAATCTTAATAAAATCAATTTATTTTGACCGTTTTTCATGAATGGTTTTCAAAACAACTGGAGTGAAACAGTATTGTGTAGCGTGTTTAGTAACAGTATCAAGCAACAACAGCTCCAATGATACCCACCACCGTCAAAAGAATTATTCAAGCAGAAAACTATATAATGTTTTCTACTAAAATTAAGGTCATTTAATATACAATCGAGCT
The DNA here is from genome assembly GCA_963675035.1 of Allygus modestus. Taxonomy (NCBI): domain Eukaryota; kingdom Metazoa; phylum Arthropoda; class Insecta; order Hemiptera; family Cicadellidae; genus Allygus; species Allygus modestus. Next base: position 108,368,838 of record OY776115.1, on the reverse strand, counting down.
GGTCTTTTTCCTCTACTTTAAGCAACATAGTCCCCCCCAGCTTCTAAACTTCATCAAGGAGTTAGGGTTGGTGGAGGAGCTCTAGGAAGGAACTGAGAGCTCAGAAGCGGGGGCACAAAAGATCTTGTTAGTCGCAGTGCATTCTTCCTCCCACGTTATCAGGATCAGCAACATAGTCACGGAAGGCACCCTATGAATAAGACATCTTTACAAAGGTTGGTCATTTCATCATTTATTTAATAAACTGAAATGTGCTGCATGTAAGTCGTCAGATAACCAGTCTCATGTTTTATTTAAAGTCTCATCTTTATTTAAATACATATTAACCATCATAAGGTTCATGCGTTTTGAGGAGTTTCATGACTCAGTTAACAAATTCTACTGTTCCCTGCTATGGATTCCTAAAGTAGGGTATGAATCACCTTTAAATCTCCCTTCAGCATTTATTGCCATTTGGATGTAATTTTGGATAAAAGTTACTGACAAGAACACATTTTTAAAATTTTATTTCAGGTATAAAGTTGTAAATATGCCAGTAGTATTGCAGCCATTGAAAGTGGGGTTTGTCTTCTTTAATCTTGTGTTAATTTGGGCTCATTCTGCAAAATACAAATTTGTGTATGACTGTCGTACATGTCCAGAAGTGCAAGTTGTTAATTTACATACATCAGTCTTTTTCTTTAATGAAACATTCCCTCTAAAAATGGGAGTTAAGAAAGTTTTAAACCTATTTTGACAAACTTCGGTAAATATAATTTTTGGGTAAATATAATTTTTGACTAATTACCATTTTTCCACTGGTCCCTTGGGGTTTGAATTATTCTAGTTCCACTGTATTATAGTCTGCGTTGAGTAACTATTCAGACCCTTCACACACCATCTGCCTCAAGGATTAAGCTTTATTATGTTAAAAGGCGGTAAAAACAAATAACACCAGGGTACCGGTATTGTCATATTAAGCAATTATGAAATAAAACGGCATTTAAAAAATAGGTACCAAAATAAGTACTTACTTGACTAACTAAGGAAACATATGATCGACTTGTTGTGACCTGAACTTTTTTTATGTATCAGTATCGGTACCATGTTATTCGTGTGGAGGAGAGTTTTATTTGATTTATGTCACATGAACATAAATCACATGAACATGGCTCACAGAAATCCGGATCGCATTTATCCGGACTGAAGATCTTGATTTTGTTGTTGCAATTAATGAAAAACTCAACTCAGCAGCTTAGCGGCTTCACTTTTCACACGATTATCCCACATTACACAAATGCATTTTCCGGCGCTCTGTGTTTGCGTGCCGTTATCAGTGTTTGTGCACCGCTCCGTTCAGGTCTTCTGTCGATGACTTATCACTGACGATATAAATCAGTAGACCGGTGATAGTTTTTACACTAGTATACTTTATTTATGATTTGCCGTGTTATATGAAATCTTTACAAATGTACATACATTTCAGTGTTTTCAGTTTAAACACGTTTTCAAGTAATAAATGTGATCCTCTGATAATCCAACTTTTTTTGTGTTCCGACCACGCTCTCGGTCCCGTTGGTGACGGATTAACGCGCTTCTACTGTATAACTTTATACTTTATAACTTTCTTCTGGAAGCTCACTCTTGTATAAGCATATACATATAATCGCATATTGTCATAATTGTTCACTATGAAGGCGGAATTAATGATTCAAGCCTACCTCCGAGAAATCCGGATTTTAAAAAAAATTTTTGTCCACCATAATTGTACGCTTTTCTGAGAGCTACTGTACAACAAAAACGGTTAAATACCGGCTACTTGTCCCGTTATTGTTGTAGATCTTTATTATACTAGACGCGTTTCGACAATATTTCCATTATCTTCTGGTTCACCCAAAAACTTGAATCTTTTTAACTCATAGTGGCATGAAATTTTAAAATGAAACAGGAGCATTTAAACTTTGAAGCGACTATCACAGCCTACAATAGAGTTTTGTTACACAATCACAAGGCTTATTAGCAGGTGACGTTTTTGTTCATTTGTAAAGTCGATTAAAGATTGTTAGAATTATTTGTCAGTCGTTTGACTCCGACGATCGGATTGCAGGCAGTTCTGCATGGAGCTGAACGGACTGGCGGTGCGACTGCAGGGCGAGTGCCAGCCGGACTCGTGCACGCAGATGACGGCCACGGAGCAGTGGATCTTCCTGTGCGCCGCGCACAAGACGCCCAAGGAGTGTCCGGCCATCGACTACACCCGACACACGCTGGACGGCGCCGCCTGCCTGCTCAACAGCAACAAGTACTTCCCCAGCAGGTCCTCAGCCGTAGTAGTCACCAGTTGTCGCTTCAGACGATATCCGTACACATTTTAAATCGCTAGGTCTTTTTACTGAGACGATATCCATACAAGTTTATTTAAAATTGCTAACTCTTTTTACTGAGACTATATCCGTATATGTTATTTAAAATTGCTAGGTATTTTTCTGATAGGGCTCTTTTTCAGAGCCAACATATGTAAATCCTGATTTCATATATTTACTGTTGTACTTTCAAACTTTTTTACTAGAATTAATTACAATTGTTACTCACACTGTTAAAGCTAGCACTATGCTGTTGACAGCAGGGAACTTCATTTAGGCCTACACTTGCACAGTGTTGCCAGACTGACTTTGCAATATTGCTTGCCAGCCCCCTAAAAAATGCCCTCTTGTAGTCGGCAAGGCAGTTGTAATCCCCACAAAATTCCCGCCCGAAATACCTGAAACTGGGTAATCACCCAGTTTCTGACAACACTGTAGCGTGAACAAGGGTGATGGGTGGAGGGGCGGAGGGTTGTTGGTGCCAGACGCCAGTCGTGCCTGTACACAGGTATAGTGGGAAGATCACCATACTAAACAAGGGTGATGGGTGGAGGGGCGGAGGGTTGTTGGTGCCAGACGCCAGTCGTGCCTGTACACAGGTATAGTGGGAAGATTACCATACTAAACAAGGGTGATGGGTGGAGGAGTGGAGGGTTGTTGGTGCCAGACGCCAGTCGTGCCTGTACACAGGTATAGTGGGAAGATTACCATACTAAACAAGGGTGATGGGTGGAGGGGCGGAGGGTTGTTGGTGCCAGACGCCAGTCGTGCCTGTACACAGGTATAGTGGGAAGATCACCATACTAAACAAGGGTGATGGGTGGAGGGGCGGAGGGTTGTTGGTGCCAGACGCCAGTCGTGCCTGTACACAGGTATAGTGGGAAGATCACCATACTAAACAAGGGTGATGGGTGGAGGGGCGGAGGGTTGTTGGTGCCAGACGCCAGTCGTGCCTGTACACAGGTATAGTGGGAATATCACCATACTAAACAAGGGTGATGGGTGGAGGGGCGGAGGGTTGTTGGTGCCAGATGCCAGTCGTGCCTGTACTCAGGTATAGTGGGAAGATTACCATACTAAACAAGGGGGAGGGGCGGAGGGTTGTTGGTGCCAGACGCCAGTCGTGCCTGTACACAGGTATAGTGGGAAGATTACCATACTAAACAAGGGTGATGGGTGGAGGGGCGGAGGGTTGTTGGTACCAGACGCCAGTCGTGCCTGTACACAGGTATAGTGGGAAGATTACCATACTAAACAAGGGTGATGGGTGGAGGGGCGGAGGGTTGTTGGTGCCAGACGCCAGTCGTGCCTGTACACAGGTATAGTGGGAAGATTACCATACTAAACAAGGGTGATGGGTGGAGGGGCGGAGGGTTGTTGGTGCTCTATCTTTGGTAGTTTTCTAGTAATTAACCAACAATTCCATTTCCCCATATAAAACCCATGTTAAACGTGCATCCATTAATCTGTAGTACTGCACGTTTAACATGGGTTTTATATGGGGAAATGGAGTTTTTGATTGACTACTAGAAAACTACCAAAGATAGACGGTAGGTTTAAATTGAAAAGTTGTTTGTTTTTGCAAGACCTTCAAAATGATACGCCATTTCACATATGTTCTTATTTGAAATTTTTTATTTACAAGGCTACCAACATTTCAAAAAATTAAAATTATTGATAAAATATTCAGTTTTTAAAATTTTGACATGTCGTGTATCAAATTAAAGCTGAATTCACGAGAAATAAGAATTTTTAAACATAACGAAAATTAGTTTAGTAGTTTACAAGATACAGGGTATTCTGTAAATATCAATATTTTCCATAGAAATGGCCGCCATTTTGAAACGGATAAAGATAAAGGAGTTCTGTTTTCACGAAATGGTTTGTCTAGTTTAGAGCTTTAAAATGATGCATAACATGTCATATGTTTACATTTGAAAACTCTGAGATTCGAACCCATGACCCCCAGTTTCTTGAACATCCTGTATTTTAAAAATGGTAAAAATATTTTTACGTTATTCCTTTGGTATGAATTAGTGGGGAAAAGTTTTGTTTCATCTCTGTATGTCAAGCCGTTCGTTTGTAATCTGTTTGAGACAGCTTAGAAGACTCACCCTGTATAGTTAAGTTTAAAATACCAGCTAGCCACTTGCAATAGTCACACAAATCACGCGGAGCCCTTGCAAATCACTCGCGGACCCCTGGGGGTCCGCGGACCACCTTTTGGGAACCACTGGTCTACACTAGCGACCAGGTCTGGTCGGCACAGGGACTTCAACAATGATTTGACGCTAGATACCCCTCCTGATATCTATTGGCAATAAAATATATTACTGCCACAGGACACATTCCTGGTCAGCTAGATGGTGTTGAATTAAGTTTAAAGCTTTTAGTGTTTAATGCTTTTAAAGCTGGTTAAAAAACCTGTCGCATGCTAAAATTGTCAATCCCTTTAGAACGTATTAAAAGTTACCACATTACTCAATAATACTGTTCAGACAGACAGACAGTTTAGGCAGACCTAACAAACTACTACAGATTGTTGTTTTGCTAGCTGGGCTCATCAAAATTCAGTTTTTTGCTAACTTTTCTTCTCCCTCCCCCTATATGACCCTCATGCATCTTATCTCTGTGTGAATAACTTAGCCTACCTGTCATTCCTTGTGAGACTTTACAAGCAGAAATATTTTAAACACTGCTTTCATTATTGACTCGCCAGCAATTGTATCACATTGGTTCCCACTTCAAATTCGTAATTTAAATATATAATGGAAATCATTCGGACCCAAAAACATCCCGAACTTTAGTAAATTCTGCCCGATAAACATGATTTTTTTGCCAACAGTTTTTTGTAATTTCAGGCTCCAATAAATGAGAGAGAGAGTCAACTTTACATGTTGTTCCATTTGGATAAGCAGTAATTTTTACCAAGCAAGTCTTTCTAAAAAAAGTTTTGCTGACTCCATCACGCCAATATTTTCCCCACCCCTATTATTCAGGTGCAGCTAATACAATATAACTGAAATACAAAGTAAGAAAAAGATAGACAATGGAGTAATCCCCTAGAATTATAGGTGGCAGCCAACATATTAATTACCTGAAGAAATCTCAAGAATTATATATTTTAAAGATTTAAAATTTACTCCCACTTTCTTGTATGACAGATAGTTCAACTCAAGAACCTCCAGTTTTACAAAAATTAGATTTTGTTATAATTAGTTGTTATCGTGTTTCGCAAGATTTGTAAAATTTAAACTTATTTGTTATGTACGATTGTGACAGGGTTAGTATCAAGGAGTCGTCAGTGGCCAAGTTGGGTTCCGTGTGTCGTCGAGTCTACAGGATTTTCTCTCACGCTTACTTCCATCATCGGTCCATTTTTGATGATTTTGAGGTTGGTATTATCAATACAACTAGACTTGTTTACAATATTATCTGGTAAAGTTATCCTATTTCACGATTGTTTTTGTTTCTAGAAATATTTTAATGAATTTGAGGTCGGTATTGTCATAATTTATCTTTATTTAAATATTATGTGGTAATTTCAAAATCGATTATATTTATTTTATTTGTATATAATAATGGGGATACTACATTATTTGCTAAAAAGAAATCAAAAGCTTTTAACCCTTTTACTGCTGACCCTTTTTTTATGACGTCACAAAAAATGCCAGCCCACTATTAAGATTTACTTGCCAAGACTGCCACGCTCAATTAGAGCAAATTTCACGCTCACATTAAAAAATTTGTAACTTTTTTATTTTTCATCAGAAATTTATAATTAAGGTCTTGTTTTATTTGTATTGAGTTGTTTGTTTAAAATAAAATATATATTTTGGTGTAATAGTTTTTTGTTTTCAAAAAAATAAAAAATATACAAATAAAAATATATATTTTTTGGGTAAACACACACCCAAATTGTCATGCCATTACCTTGATAAATGCATGAATTCTGACTTTTTTTCAAAATTGAACATAGTTGCATATACAATTGTCACTATCAGTTTTTTCATTAAAACATGTACATTTGGCTTCTAAATTGCAAAATGTTGTAATGCACATAAAATAACTCTAAAAACAGACTAAAATAATGAAACTAACAATGACAAAAATATTTACAATGGAGAAAATTTCACAAAAAACCCTTTCAACACCTGTGCTCACCGAAACAGGTAGGGTGAACACCTATTTACGTTGGTATTTTCACTTACTGGCGATCTACTCCAGTATTGGAAATATTTATTTTTCCCAGTTATTTTGTATAAATTAACTTGAATTGGTTTAACCAATTCAAACCACCTGGATTCAAATTGTGTTCGGTCATGGGAACTAGACCGTTGTTCTTCAACCAACCAGTTCCTATTATATCTATCTTATCTCTGGCATTTCAGTCCAATGTGCTAAGTGGTTCACTTCTGTTACTTTTATCCCATCAAAAGTCACTTTTTCTAGATATAATTTTAAGTTTTGACTTGTTTCAGAATGAAACGTTCCTGTGTCGAAGGTTCACGTTGTTTGTGACTAAGTACAACTTGATGTCCAAGGACAATCTGATCGTACCGATACTCGAGGGGGAGGGAGGGGTGAGCGGGGAATCGGAGGCCTAAACCTCCACAGTGTCAGTGTGTCGTCTTTAGTTCTGTTAGTGCCAACTTTATAATTTTAATTTTTATCTTCTGTATTAATATTTGTACAGTTTTTTTTTATATGATAAACATATTGTAGATATTATTTTTGACTGTCTGGTATTTATAAGACTTCTCACTGCCAGTTTTTATGTTTGCGGTTTTCCTCTTTAAAAATTGCCACTCAGTTAACAATAGTATGACTCGTTCCTTGCTCTGTAACTCGTAGATTGACAAATTGTAGTAGGCTGAGTGTTGTACGCTGGAATATATTTATCTAGCTGAACCTGTTTTCGAAGGAAAATTAGGGTGTGGTGAATTGTTTTGTCTAATTAAAATTTCACTTTGAAGAGATTCACTTATTAGGGTTTTTATGAATTATTCTAAATTCATGTTGAAGACCGGCGTTGAAGTCATGAATTATTCATCTCACTCAAGCTTTTTATCCTACTATAATAATGATAGCATTTTCAAGTTTCTTTTTTAAATAGGCCTAATTGTTTTAAAAAAGTTGTTGGTCAAATTGTAGGGAATGAATGCTATAGGCCTACCGGTCACACTGTGATTCTAAGCCTAATCCATAAAAATTCCATGGTGTTTTTTTAATTAAATTCAATAATACTAAAGTAAGGCATCAAAATATTCCCTTTAAGCACCAAGCTGGCGACTGGAGTGGTTCAACCTGTATTATACTGTAGGTCTTTTAAAAGTCTCTACACTTAAAACTGGAAAAAGTGCTTCTGGTGGACATGCACACAATAAGGATAGGTAAAACGTAGCAAGACACTTGATCAGATGTGAAACTCACAAAAATTCACCCATCCCCTCAGCTTTGACCTGTGCCGTCCACCGTTTGCTTAAGGTCCACCCTCCCCTTCAACTCTACCACAGACAGGTGAACTCTCCATGAGTTGCACCCAAAAACCACCGACTGAGACGGGATCCGTACCCTTGATCCAAGCACTACCCCTTGGCTGGGGAGATGGCACTTTATGGCCGCTCACCCATTCTGACAGGCTAGCTGTTGCATCGGTCTCTGTCGTATTAGGCATGCATCTAGTTCAAGTTCTATTGTGGTCTACCAGGTTACACCTCATATCAGACGCAGACTGCAGACAGAGTTCTCGAGGGTTTAAAGTTCCTTGATTAACACCGTTTTTAGGAGGCAGACTCAAAAGCCGATGTATCGGCCCTTGGTGCTCAAAGGGTTACCAAGATAACCCCTTCTATGATGCGGTTTATTTGTCTATAGGTGAAAAAACTGCTATTTGATTTAACACTGATTTCAATATAAAAAAATCATGTGAAATGAAAAAAAAAACTTGAGTAAAATTTAAGTTGAAATAAAATTCAAGGGAGTGTAAAATGAAATCCATTGAAATTGATAGATAACATTAATTTAAAACACAATTTGTTGAGGTATTTTGTTTTTGATTGCACAAATAACGACAGTCGGATGTGTATGAGGTGGCAATGCTGGAACCGCGGATTATTAGGTCTTGCTGAAATAAAAGCTCTTAGATTCAATCATTGAACAAATTAATTACACTAAATTTAGTTACCTTTCTTAATAATTAAAGTCACTATTCTTTAGCATCAACTTTATTTTAAGTTCTTCAAGGGGGGGGGGGGTTGAGTGTTACTGCCACTGCTTTTGCTGGATATGTGACTGTTTTACTCTCTGGGACCCATTATACATCATGATGTTTGCTTGACGGATCTTATGGTACTTGCCGTTACATGAAACAGTTTTGCAGATATAAACGTAAATACAAGTTAATTTTTCTCTATCTTTAGTTTTTTCGCCAGTAAGTCAATATCTTTTAGGTGTTAATGGATCTGGAGAGTTTATTTTCGTATGACAACATCTAGGCCGTGCACAGTTGGTAAAATGCAACTTGATATTAAATTCATTGCTCAGTGACTGTACATTCGAAGGGAAGTTTATACTGAGGTAATCTTAAAATCAGCAACTCTAAAGAAATATCAACTGTCTGAACAGAACAAAAAGGGAGAACAAAATTTGTCTTACCTTATTTTTAATTTCAGGGTGTCTAAGTCATCCTTTTGACTTTAAGCTCCCTTTTTTAGATTCTTAAAAAGCGCTCCAAGTTTTTTGTGGTACTTTAAATTTCCTGCTACAAATTTCCAATTTTGACTCTAGTACGCTGTGTTAACTTCATGCAAAAACTTGTAAACAGTGTGGGAATGCTGCCTAACTCTCACATTGACGTAATGATGATGTGCTCTAAGGGTTCCCGCCCCTCTCCCCCCTCCTTAGACTTCTCACCTGTTTACCTGAATACCATACTCCGAGATTGCTGACCATGCCTTTCATAATTTTATATATTTCCAGTTTGTACCCAAATCTAAAATAATAATTGAAAATTTAGATAACTGGGCTTGGAGGATTTGGATAGTTGGAATCCTAATGTTTCGGAAAATTATTTATCATGTGTTTTTTTTGAAATTTTACAAATTAACAATTTTTTTTGTTTAGATACTTTTTACAGTCAAGTTAGTTGTAATGAAATGATTTGTAATAATGGTATTTTTGTTTTAATGTAAGAAATAGATCACATTACAAATTATAATTTATGTTTTTGCTGAAGCATATAAAACAAATGCATTTTATTTCCAGTTTATTTATACCATGTAAACCAAAAGTACATTAGTACTTGTATGTAAAGTATGTATAATCAATCAGAACATTTTAAGTTTTAATCTTGTGCTTTAATAATTTATTTTATTAATAATCTAATTGTATAACTTATTATAAATCTGTAACCTATACATTTTGAATATGTTAACCTTAAAGACGTATATTTATCTTTGATTTAGTATTGATTGTTTTTGCTGTGTATATAGTTGTATTACAGTAGTATAGATATTATTTAAATTCGTGATATGTAAATGTATATTCGTTTCAATGAGATGTCTTTGTATATAGTTGGTGTCATTTTCCTATTTATTGATACATTCTGTCAATATATGAAAGTATATTTTCGCTTTGTACATTAGGACAATACATATGACATTTCAAATGTGGAAATATGTTATTTATGATACCACTTCCTCCAGGGTAGATAATTGTAGTCAGATTCAAAGTCAATAGTTTATTTTCATATACCAGAACAATTACATAAACCAGCTAAAAATACTTCTGAAAAAAAAACGCGGATTGTAAAACTAAAAAATACAAAATTAAAAACTAATAAACTACTTTAACTCAGTAGTTATGGACTAAAAAAGCATTGACACTATGGTAAACTTGATTTATTACAAGTTTGGAAGTTCTTTTTGCTTCTCATTGGCTAAAGCAAATTTATTAAATGTTACTGTTTCACTACAGCCCTTAATTATGCAATATTATGTGTGGTTTGGTTATGCCAAGGAGGTCTATTGGCAATACTGGAGACAACACTAATTAAGGATTTTCTTTGAATAAGCGAGCCGGTGATTTTATCAGGTTGGTACACTGAGGCAAATTTCTCGTTTATTGGATTAATCAATTGTCCTTATTGGTTGTTTAATTCTTATAAGTACATCTACTCATGCAAATCACTGGAATAAAAGTACTAATAAAAGTTGGGACAAATTAATTTTTTGTTTGATTTATGTATTTTTTGTCTTGTCGTCATTTATGATAAACTATGAACAAATTATAAAATTAAAGTTTATTAATTTTCTTTCAAGCCATGAATAGCTATTTCTTTGCTTCACTTTGTTAACTCTCTCAATTTCACCAACTAGTTCTTGGCCTCATCTATAGGCGTAATTCGGGGGTGGCAAGGGGGGGCAGTTGCCCTCCCAATAATTTTGAGGAAATTTTGTCGTAGACCTAGATGAAAAGTTGCAATAATCGTGACCACGACCATGTTTGCCCCACCAATCAAAATACTAACAAATTATGCTCATGGACTCACCAAAACTTGGTGGAGAATGGCTCGCAATTTCGTTCATTGGTTTGTTCCAGTGTTATCTATAGACCTCCTTGGGTTATGCCATGGGGTGTCTTATCAGTTATTGGACCTTACAGTATACAAGTTTTGATGAGTCAAAAGTTGGCAGCTGTTATCATAGCAACAATGCACACACTGCAGGAGCAGCCTTTCATCAGTGCTAAGAGTTCAAACTTTTGCACTAGGTTTCGCCACTAACTTGTGAGCACCTGAGTGAACGTTTTATAGTAAGAACTTCTTACGTCCAAGTAGACCTTTAGTGGAAGGAACCTCGTATTTAACCCTAGGACTGACCAATGTTAGTTTCTGTAGTGTCCAGCCCATTTATGCCAATTTGCAGACATTTTTAAAAATTCACAGCAAATCAACAGTTGAGTAAACCTATCAAACCTTATAATTCGTTTTGTTTGTAAAAGAAAGGAGAATCTGAAATTAGTAAAATGGTTGAAATTCAGAAAGGTAATTTTTGAGGTAAAGCTAAAAATAAAAAAATTCAAATTTCAAAAGCAAGTTTATGTCATATGTATATGGATTTTTTTACAAAGAAATCAGGATATACAAAGTGTTGAGAATTTATCCCCTACGTGTAAATGTAAACATCTTTTAGATATAATTTTTTTTTAATAGTTTTGGCACTTTTAGCGAAAAAAGTGCAAACGGCCCAAAATTACCTAAAGAAACATTGCACTTTCAGAACACAAGATTACACATTTTATGTATCGTTTAGTAACATTTATGCATAGAAATATGCATAAATAGAACTATTATAACAAACACTTCACTAAACTATAACTATCCGATAATAAATTTTCTTATCTTTTTCTTTTACATTTTAATTTACACTAACACAAAAATAACAAATATATACAAAAAATCAAATACAATACACTAACACAACATTTATTATATACACAAACAAATGGAAAACTGACAATACATTACCTGTTCTGCATCGTTGCCTCCAAGATGACGGCAAAATCGGGAAACTTCTCTCACACGTCAACTCACTACCGGACTGCGCACTCGACCAGCGGTGGCTAGCGGTAGTGGAGGGGGGAGAACTGTTACCCCCACCTACCGCCAGGGGCACGTGACGACACAGCTGTGGCTACCCACCCGTCTGTGTCGACGGGAACATGACACGGAAGCCAAAAATTTCACGATTCCTCCTAGAATGCTACAAGGGCACCCGTACGATATCCTCATAGAGATTACCGCATGCCTCCAAGGTGAGCATTGGGAACTAGTCATGCAATCAGGGGCCGTGTTTCCTCCAAGGGCTTAGGGCATTTAGATGTAAGTAGGGTTCACTTAAACAATATTTTGGTTACAATTGGTGACGTACCACAAAACTCAAGGCTGCCAACCTGAATAGTTAAATATTCCTCTTCAATATTATTTATAATACAGCTTGTAACTCGAAACTGACAATTGATTTTATATCGATTTTCGTTACTGTCATCATCTTACAGTATGGCAGCGCAAGCACACGTAAAGTCAGCTGAAATTGCATAATTCCTGGAAACTTTCCACATTATGTTGCCTAGCGACGGACAACACCATTCTCTACCATAACTCCTGCCCTTTACAGTGCTACCAACCGCTTCCAAAAATGTCCTCGTTATGATTTTTTCCACAAAGTGTTTTGCCATTTCCTTCAGCCACTTGGATGAGATTGCTTCGCGCCCAAAATTTTGTTGAAATTGTTAATCATTTACATTGAACTACTGCTGTTGCAAGGTTGAACAATGTAATAAAATGAAAGTTTAGAATGTTAACTTTCGATTGATACTAATATCACCCGATTTTACTCTTGTTTTCAATGATTATTTTGCAATAAAAAAAAATGTTGAAACTTACTGTAAGATTCTTACAGTAGGCAGCACGGGCTACATGGTCTACTGTAATAAACTTACAGTAGGGCAGTCCTAGGGTTAAATTATACTTTATTTATACCAGAATGATGGTATAAATTTACTTATATTATTGTAATGAAAAGTCTAAAGATTATCCACCAAACTAATTAATTTAATTGAGTATATTTCTTAGTACAACAAGCAATTGGTCAATACAAACAAATGAAAACCGTTTTTGTTGTGACGCCTAAAATGTACTTATCATTGTTTGTTTACTATTTTTCCTAGTAACCAAAATAACAAATATATTTAACCCATTGGCGTAGACATACAAGCTGGTCTCGTTCCTTACTTGTCATTTTTTAAACCTATGAATTGGAATATAAAATTGATGTTTTTAAATGGATTAATGGCGTATTTTAATTAAAATATTGTTTTCTTTCAGTTTAGAGAGTCACATTGGCACACACACACACACACACAGTAGACATAAGTAAAAAGTATCAAAACCAGTGTTAAGATATAAGAGCTTCACCAGTGGCCTCCTCACAAAATCAGCTTTTGTTTTAGTAAACTGATTTATAAATAAGTATTAGAATAATTTGTTTAAACTATATTATTTTTATTTTAGTAAAATTAGGTAAACAACAAATGCTATCACCAAAAAACAAATGCTATCACCAAAATCATATTTCTGTTCATCTCTGTGCAAAAGCACCAGTGAGATGAATCAGTAACTGCCACAAATTTCAGGAATCATTATGAGCGACAACTTGACTATCAACACAGACATTTTGCACTGAACGATGGTAGGCAAAAAGAACACTGTTCGCTGTAAACACTAGTTTAATACAAAATACATTCATATAAAAATTTAACCAATACATTAACAAGGTATCATCTAAGAACAAACTCAGGGTCGTGAGATGTCAAGTTGGAAGCGAGCCAACTGCGGAGTGCTGCAGAGTCGAACCCGAACATGTCCCGCAGCAGCCTGCTGCGTATTTGCTGCGGAGCCTGGAGCTTGTGAGAGTCTGCCACCAGGAGTAGCACCAGGGAACATATGATCAGTAACAGGATCGGGAGGGAATGCGAGTTGATAAAACTTGCGGCTCGGAAAAGCAACAATGCTTTCTTCTGGAAAATACAGTTTTGTATATAATTTTTAAGTATTTCTCACATTATGGTGTGTAAATACAATATTATACAGGGTGTTTCAGAATCTCCCTGTATAGTTTCATCTCTTATCTACTAAAGCGCCTTCACCCGGCTGCCATCTTCAGATGAGTGCATACAAACGTAGTAAGATAACTGATGAAAAATATAATTCTTCAATTCAATTCAAAATGTTTTATTTCCAAATATTTTTATCTGTATAAAAATTGTCTGTATTTTTACCAGAACCTTATTGAACATATTTTAACTATTTATAAATGATACTACTTAGTGGATTTCATTACACTTTTGATAGTTTTTTTAATAGTAATATCAGTCCAGGTTTTTCGGGAGCATGAATACAACTATGAACAAATTTGATTACTGATTTAATTGGTCCATATCGATAGTGAAAAGTATGTCGTCACTTTCCCAGGCGGTCAATAAAGTAGAGCAGAAGGTCCATTTAACTTCATATAATTAGAAGAGACATTTAATAAGAAAAGAGAACCTGATGTTCTTGTGTCCTGAATACAAGCTTGGCTGGTTGATGAGTGATTTTGTTTTTGTTTTGTATTAACGCAAATGTTAGTAAGCAAGCAACGTTCAACAACACTGACCAGCAACCAAGACTGAACTTGCACCGGGATTGTGTCGTACACCTTCCTTTAGTGAAATAGTCCGTAAATGTTGTGTATGTAATGTTCATGTCCATTATATGTGTCTAGTTTTTCAAATGCACTTTTTCATAATGACCTTCTAAATTAAGAGATATTTGCATCCTTAGATAGCCTTAAGATGACTTTTATCAGTGAGTCAAAACTAGTTGCTAGTGCAACAAGATTGGATTGCTTATTGCGGGTGTTTAAACCACATAAACATCAGGTTTTGCCAATTTTCAAACTCCCCCTGTAAGCATTATTAGCTACAGTCATATTTCGGTACCCCTTCCTACCATATGAAAAATATTTAGAAAAAACGCAACATTATTTTAAACTTTAATGTTTCTATGTCCCTATAGGATGAAAACTATCAGTAGCAACTAATTACCACTGAAAATTCATTGGAGAATCAAAATTGTATATAGTACCGTACCAAAAAGTTGATAGAGGAATGTATGGCTTTGTTTATTTACGTTATATTTTAACGGACATATATTTAAAAATATATTTTAATATGTATTTACATCACACATTAAAGTTACAGTACTTATGAGTACATTATGATTCGCCCCGCTTAATTGACAGACCAGAGACCGCATTCCGAGAGTACTTAAACAATGATGTCATTTTCAAGTCAACCCGTTCCCTAAATAACACCTCAATGTCATTTTAAACCAGACCCTCATTCCTTATTTTCAGATGACAGAATTTGTGAAATGTTTCTTACAGCTTCACAGTACAATGTGAAAAGGTTTCATAGCATTCAGTAAAGCTGTTTTCAGAAAATCTGGCAAATAGACACACAGAAATTTTGTAAACACCGGTCTCGACTTCTCTGATGTATGGGAGCGTCAATATAACTAAAAAGATGGTAAGACAGCTAGCAATGGTGAACTATTTACAGACAAAAGTCTACTTTACATAGATTATTTATAAAGCATCATTTGGGTTATTTATCCTACAATTAAAATACTTTGGCCAATGCACCAACTGTTAAGGCTATTTTGCCCCTATTAAAATAAGTCATCGAAGTTGTCATCATCCATCAAATCCAATAAAACATTTTACCATGTAATTATACCAAAGCTTACAATTATTACATGACTGTGTGGTTCGGAACATACAGATGGATGTTCACACTGAAGTTTGTCATTGATAGAGTAAAAATGCAATCTATGGTTGTAGTTACAGAAATTTGGATACACCCATTAATTTATCTCCACGTATATAAATAAGTTTAAGAATGTATACATTTCTCATGTTGTTTGTTGTTAGTTATATAATAATTAAAGTTAAGTTATTACAAACTTAAGTAAACTACAATTTATGATAATTTTATGATAGTTTGATTTTCACACCAATAAGGTAGGAACAAATTAAAATCTTTGGTTTACATTTTACTAAATAAGTATGTTTATTAGACAATCTTTTTAAAATTGCATTATGTTTTAAAGTATTTTCATTCAATTCTTGACTTCTCATTAAAATTATTGCAATTTAAGACTTTCCTTGCTATTAATAAAGATAAGATAAAAAGGCTTTTTGAGAAATAAATTAATGATTCAGTTTGCTGGATCATGAAACTTAATGAGGTAATGTAGTGTGACTCACGTAGTTGGCTGACATAATGACAAGTTTATCCAAACACTGGTGACCACATGCTTTAGTCTTCCCCGAGTTCTACAGAGCATGGAGACAGCCACTGATTAATGTCAACTAGTCTATCTAAGCTGTTTTATTAGGCCAGATATGTGGGTGGCTTTCTGGTAATTGATCAGATCCGAAACCTTTTTAATTCGTTCAATGAAACTTAAAAGGAAAAAATATAAAATTTATATATTTAGGATACAAATATGTAAAATGCCAATTTTTTGGACTATACATTTTAGAGATAAAACCAGCCTTACAGATCTCTAATACTTTATCTAGTAAAGCAAAGACACTAGCTTTAAGACCCATAGAGAAAATAGGAAAATTACTGCAAAATAACATGCTTTCATACCATGTACAATGTTCAGGTTATTTCATTCTTACGAATTAAATTATCAAAATTCAAATTCATTACCAACACAAAACGCTACATAAATGCACATGAGCAGTAGCTGGTGTCTGGTGAAAAAAATACAATAACAAAAAAATAAATAAAAATGGTGTGTCACGTGTGATGAGAACAATTTATTATTCTGTGCCATAATTAAATGCCCTGCTCAGAGTCCAGATCTCCGTATCACTAAGAAACCCTACAATCCAGTAATACACATTATTTAACAGCATTTCTTTTATTCTAATTTTGAAACCATTTAAATTAAGTTTCTAAAATATGGTTATAAAGTTTTAAGACCATTTACAAAGAACTTTTTTCTAATACTGTTGTGTTATATGGACCGGGTAATTGAGTAGATATTTGTTCCTAATACGGTACTGAACTTATGATGAGACAAATATTTTGAGAAATGATTAATATTGAAGTAAATGTAAGTTAAAGTTTCAAAAATGTAAAAAAGGGTGGGTTAAAATGTTCAAATATTATTTGAAAAAAAGGCTTGAATGATGCTCTAAATGGTGAGTGTGATATGATTTTGACAAATATTTTTTATTGAGAAATATTTTCCTACTAAGTGATATGAAGTACTACCCCATAAAACCATCCCATATCTTAAGATTGACTCAACATAAGCAAAATAAACAGTTTTACAAGTCTGTAGTGATGTACATTTTTTAAGTACCTACAGATATAGCATAAGTCAAAGATCTTAAATATTTTGAGATGAAATCAATGTGGGGTTTCCATTTAATTTTACTGCCAATAATAACACCTAGAAAATTATGTTGGTCGATATTATTATGCTCATTCAAGTTAAAATGTAAAAAAAAACTAATTTTTGATTCATTTAAAACCAGGCCATTGCTCAAGAACCAAGCTTTCAGCTTACTTAGTGTGGCAGAAAGGAGGATACAGATTTAGCTGTAACTAAAGCAGTGGCATCATCAGCAAAAAGCACCAAATCTAAATTAATTTGTTGTGGAAAGTCATTAATATATATTTAAAAAAGTAAAGGGTCTAATATTGATCCTTGTGGAACACCGCTTGGTTCTTATTCATTTCCAATCTTGTTACACATCAGCAGTGCTTGAGTCTGTGTGGGATAAAATACTAACTGTTAAATTAAATATAAATAGGATGACCAATAAATTCTACATTATTTACACTACTCCATCTCTAATTTACACAATGCAAACAATACTTATCAATCAACTTCATTTTAATGCTCTTTAGGAAAAATAAGTTGGGAATAATAATATGAAAAAGTCATGTTTTTAGTATTAAAGAAATCAGATATGAGTGGCAGTTATAACTCACCTTTTGGGAAGTAATCATGTTGTTCCTTGCTTACTCGTGTGCCACATAAGTAAACATAAACTGACACCAAGACCTTCAACTGACACAGATGATTCGTATCTGAAGCTTGAATACCAGCTTATAATTGTGAACTTGGTACCAGCTGATAACAAACAATCAACTGTTTGTTAAAGTCTCCCTGTCACTGAACCAGTCACTAATCACTAACCTAACATAAACCGAAACTGAGTGTGAATCTGTGTGGGATACTGTGCTTTCTCACAAAGTATATATTGGGCTAGTAATAATTACATTTGTATTTGTGGTGTAAAACATAAGCCCTCTTTAAAAGTGAGAGCCTTTTAATAAATTAATTTGTTATTATTGTTGTAGTAAAATATCTCTAAAATATGTTAACAAAGACATTATTGCTCATAATATACTAGTACCATAAAAGAGTTACACCATGAAAGTACTCATTATCGTGAGTTATTAATTATTAAGTACATTAAATATATTTGCATTTGTAAAGAACAAAATAAACGTCACCCTGGTGAAGAAATACAATAGTAAATAAGAATAATTAAATTGTCTAGTCTCTTTAAATAGTTAAGATTTATAATAATGCTTTTATCTACATTATTAACTAGCAGTTTCCCGGCGCGCGTTGCTGCGCCCAAATTAAGTTGTTTACTAATTACAGCTGTTAATTTTGTAAACACTAAATTTCTAAAACCTGACACTGCACCCTTGTATGCCCTCTGGGTCGGAGCCCTTTGGACAGATTTGCACCAAACTTCACACAAACCATCCTTGAATAATGCTTAATAATGCCTGAAAGTTTCATTTCAATCTGTCGAACGGTTTCGGAGTCCATAGGCTACGTACATATATATACTTCCTCTTTTATATATTTAGACTAGCAGTTACCCGGCGCGCGTTGCTGTGCCCAAAACTTTGAATTTTTCTAATTACAGCTGTTAATTTTTTAAACACTAAATTTCTAAAACCTGACACTGCACCCTTGTATGCCCTCTGGGTCGGAGCCCTTAGGACAGATTTGCACCAAACTTCACACAAACCATCCTTGAATAATGCTTAATAATTCCTGAAAGTTTCATAACAATCTGTCGAGCGGTTTCAGAGTCCATAGGCTACATACATATATACATACATACTTCCTCTTTTATAGATATAGATAGGCAAGCATGATTTTTGTCGTACGTTTTTCTTAGCTCGTGCGCATCGTAGGATAAATCTAAGCACACCGTTAGAAATGTATTTCTGTAGATGTGCACAATACTATCGTAATTTACATTAGTTTCTGAGAAATGGAGAAAATTTAATTTGAAATCAATAACATTGGCCTTATGGGTTGCCACGTTGGTTACGGAATAACAACTTAAAATAAATATGTGGCACAACAGCAAGAACAGATGATTCATAAATAAAACATTTTACTGACTACTGGAATAGTAACACCATTCTCTAATCAGTCTATTGGCTTATATGGCAACAAACAGTTCTCCTTGTTTAATTTATTAAAAATGTTTGTTAAATAATATTGCTGTGTTAATGTATCATTATTTGTCGTCCTCTTATGAGATTATAGAAGTATTTCACAAGTTAGTAATAATAAATAGACTAAATTTAGACGCAGGGAATAGTTTAATGCATCTTACGACAATCTATCAACACTCATTATTTGTTATAAATCATTGCACAATTTACAAGTAATTGTAAAATATATTTTTTCTTTGAATGCAAAGTTTAATTTGTAAACTTGTATATTAAATAAATTTCTATTTCCCCTAAAAAGTTTTACAAGACACAACGTCGTACCCGGACAATGTCTGAGACAGGAAAAGCAGAGTTATACCATTATAGTCAATGGTTATACATTCAATTTTTAAGTTGTTAATTCTTAAGATTCTAAAAAGTTCTTTGAAGGGCATAAATGTTAACTATGCAAATCGTCTTTGGTAAAACAAAATTACAGTTTTAATGACGAAAGTATAACAAAATTGTACATAATAACAAACAAATGACAAATGAACGAAACGTTTATTCCAACAAAGTTAGAGCTTGTACAATTTCACTTATATAGTCCAATTTAAAAATATAAACTACTGTAAACAAATAATATAAAATTTACAATAAGCTGTCGTAATAGAAATATATATAAAAAATGGTCATGGGAATCAGCAGACATAGGCAACAAAGGCTTGTGCGTCGGCTGCGAAATAATAATTTCACCTTCTAATTGTTTTAAATTAGTAATTATTAAATTTGGAATAATTTTGTTTTAAAACGTGTTAAAAAAAATTAACGGGAGAAAAAAGAAAGATATAGAAATGTTTTAAAAATAAATTTGGAGTAATTATTAATTTTTACTGAGCTTCTGATTTAATGGTGACAGTGCGCGATTAAAGAAAGTTTCATATTAGCTGGACGAGCTCGGTAGGGAAAAAGCCGGTGACAGTAATCAGTGGTCAGGTCAAGGGTGGGTCTGGATATACTTCAAGAACTAAGACGACGTCACATCTTGATTACTAATTTGTAAACGTCACATTTTCAATTTTCTTTCCTGTTGTCAGGATATAAATTTGTGCCTTGTTAATCTTGTTTTGAAACTCAAATTTTATTACACCTTAAAATTTACAAATGAATCTTTGCGTTTAAAGAAAATTAAATACAAAAAATATCTTACATTAAACATTTAGGGTGTTAACATGCACATTGTACAATGATTTTTAACAAATGAATGACAGAATGTCGTAATGCATTCAAACTATTCTCTGCGTCTAAATTTAGTCTCTTTTGTATTACCAACTTATGAAAACCTTCATAATCTCATAATAGGACGGTAAACAATGTTACATTAACATGACAATATTATTTAACAAACATTTTTATTAAATTAAAACCAGAAGAACAGTTTGTTGCCATTGAAGGCAATAGGGTAAAATAGCGCTTGAGCTTGCGAGCCACTTGGAGCGCTAGTGTCGCTCGCGCGGACATCTCAACACACGAGTAAGCTGCGAGACTGTGTATAGTAGACTGTTTTTCAGTCATAAATAAAAATATTAATGACTACTGGAATGGTAACACCCTTCTCTTATCCATTTTAACTCCACATTAAAATAAATTAAACCTGTTTGTGAGAGGCTGAGGATGAGGGATCGGGAGAGCATGAGGTGGAGAGGTTTCAGGCATAAATAACACAACTAATGATTACTGGAATGATATCACCCTTCCCTTATCCATTTGAACTCCTCATTAAATAAATTAAACGTGTTTTTGAAAGAGGAGGATGAGGGATGGAAAGAGGATTAAGGTTGGGGAGAGGATGAGGGATGTGGAGAGGTTTGAGGGATAAATAAAAAGGCTACTGAATACTGGAATAGTAACGCTCTTCTGCTATCCGTTTTAACTCCACTTAGGTATTACCATGCCCTTTGCTAATAGCTTTTTCCCTATAAATTTATTAAAAATAATAGGTTTTATTTTTTTTTTTTTGTGGTAATATAACTTATTCAACTTGATCATGCCTTATTACGTTAGCTGCCATGGCTATTTTCAATATGTTTTGCTCTGTCGCCATTCACATACTCATGTAATGTCATTTATACTTATTTAGGGTAGTTGTAATGTTATCTGTCCAAATAAGTATAAAAAATGAGGGAAAATGTCTCTCTCAGATCAGGGAGTAACATTTTTTAGCAAAATTTTGCTGAAAAAATCGTTGTCACCCCGATTTGAATGACACCGAAATTTGACTTTCGGGTATATTTAATTTTCTTTGGTCGGCAGTAGCGGCATTTTCGCGTGTGCAGACGACATCACCTGATCACAACAACGCAGTCCTTTGTTTACTTGTTGTTGTGGCATACTGTTTTGCTATTTTTAGCCTAGTTTTTGTAGAGTTTTTATTTCCTTATTCATTTTTCCCCTTCAGGGCTCTGCCCCACTGGCTTCTTATATCACTTCCCGATGCCCAATTTGGACGTGTGATGGTTCTTTCACTTTATTTTACAAAGATCTAAATAACTCGAAAAAACAGTTAAAAAGGACATTTTTTTTATTTATTTTTCTGCAATTACAGTGCGTTAGGTATGTAAAGAAGACGGAGGGAGCGCTATTGCGCATGTGTGTCCAGGGAGCAGCCGACCTTCCCACCTCATTCCCGTGAAAGCAGATTGCTATCTAATGTTTCGAAAACATTAGGCATTAGTAGTACTTTTAACCATGAACTAAATTAACGGTATTAACTTTTTTTAGTGGTTTTACCTGTGGCATGCCAGTTTAATATGGATGTGCAGCCTGACTGTTCTACAACTAACTGTAAAACCTTCTAAACCTGGCCGAAGTTACGCAACTAGAGTAGCGTGTCGGCAGAATGAACCCCTCCATCGCCTGCTGCCGCTTCGCCCCTCCTCTTGCGCAAGCCGCTTCTTCACATGCCTAGGTTGGTGATTAATACAACTTCTTATAAGCAAAGTATGTGATGTATTAGTAAAAATAGTAATAGTCGTATGGCTTTTAGTGGAGGGAGGCCGCCAATTAAGCGGTAGTTCTACTCGCCTTAAGACTCCTCACTTCATTGGTTTTTGTTCCTGTGTATGTGGACCAACGGCTTAATGTTACTTCCAAACCACAGGAGCAGCCGGTCGAGCTTTTTATCACGAGCCGGAGTTGAATCCGGGCCTGCTAAAGCTCGGCTAGTGAGCTACGGCCGCTGCCTACTGTTTTAATTGTAGGATGTAATTAATAAATGTCTTAACTATACCATGTTGTAGGGGACCAACAATTTGAGGGTATGTTTTTGTGTTTTATTCCCAGACCTCAAGGCTCTGTCCCACTGGCATTGAAGGTTGTCATGGTATTCTTGTGGAGAACAGATGTTTTCTAAATGGCTCGAAAACGGCTCCTGGATCATTCCAATTAGTTGGGAACCACAAACTATTTTAGAATTTTTTTCCTCATCCCAGCGTGACTGACCCCACATCTGCAACCTCTGCAAAACCTGCAAGTCCTCTCTGAAACTTAACTCCTTATCACAGAATGTGATATACGACAGGGACGAAATACATTTATGAAGGGGGTTTAGAAAGTGTACAAGTGTACCAAAAATTGAGAATGTATTGTACACATCAAAATAAGCAAAAGAATTCATATGACGATATGTCCTAAATCCTACAATTTTCCGTCTACCTGTCTGTATGACGTTTTTATGTAATTAATAATAATTTATTAACATCTTAAATTTATTAACTTCAAACTTGGTACACAAGACATATTTCGGTATAGAGTATCAAGTTTCTACTTTGTACCATTTCAAAATGGCGGCCAATTTAGTTTATCAAAGTCAAATATCTTTATATTATAATATTTAACAAAAAACTATAAGAACCAAAATAAAGCTACGGTATGAAGATTTGATCTATGGGATAATAAGATAACTGAGAAATTGTGATTTTATCAAATAAAACATGTTTTTTTGTTATTTTTAGGCCTAATCATCACAATTATATTCAAATCACAGTTTCTCAGTTATTTATCATCCCACAGTTAAAATATTCATAAAATTAATTTTAAGACAAGATCCAATTTTTATTCTTAGTTTTTTTCTTCAAATTATTATGGATATTTAGCTTAGAAATAGCCGCCATTTTGAAATGGTACAAACTATGTCACTTTGAAACTTGGTATTCTGTACTGAAATAAGTCTTATTAGACGTCATACTAAGTTTGAAATTGATACCTTAAGATATAAGTTTATGATTAATTATGTACAAAACACATACAGAAATTAAGAAGAAAAACTACTGGTTTTAGAACATATCTTTATGTGAACTTTTTTGTTTATTTTTATGGGTACAATTACTTCCTAAATTTCTGGAACACTTTTCCTGGACACCCCGTATAAATTTGAATGAATTGTGTTTGATACCTCGTGGCTTAATAGCTTCTCCCCAGTAGGGGAAATTCACTAAAAAGGAGATTTAACAAAGGCAAAACCAATAAAATAAATGTTTGTTTTAAAGTTTATTTACAAAATATGCTAGAAAAGAAAACACAAGTTTAAAGTTATGTATTACGGATAATGAATCTTAGCAAGACAAATCTCTTCAAAGGTTTTTGGCAAACTCACAATTCATAAATGTACTATAAATTAAATGTACATTAAAAAGTTTTGACGGTTAAAATTGCTTTGTTTGTCACTGAATCTGATGTTTTTAAGGTCAAATAATTTTCAAAACTGAAAATACGGTAGCTGCTCTAGTAAGGATAACATTTCATTGTGTAAAAGTAAATATTTACTTCACCATTTTCAATAAAAACAGAAACTGAAGTTCCAAGACGAATTGGTAACTTTGAAAGGTGTTTAATCTTCCAGATTACACCTGTGAATTTTCACCACTTTGCACAGCTGTTCGGTGTTATAACTGTGTTCGTAAAACAACTTTAGCAGCAATAGTTTTAGTATTGCAGAGGGCAACTCCAAGTCCTTATTGAAGACAATATAGCAAAGTCCACTCACTACCATCCCAAATTCGCCATCTGACTGAATTTGACCTTAAATAGTGACCAAAATAACTTATAATAAGTTTTAACCTTATAATAAATTGATACTATACAAACAAATTAAACGTTCTTAAAAAAGGACAGACTCTAATCAAGCTCAAATGAAATATACTACATAACCTTCAAAATGAAAATCAGTGCAACACATCCTTGCAAAATTTACCATAAATTACTCTTACAATAAGAAAAACTATATATATTATGACAATAATAATCAAAGGCTTGTAAGAGTTCTCGTGTCCCACGACACGACCATATAACACAGAATGTTCATGTCACAACACTTGGAATGCTCAACATTCGGCCACCACACTCGCGCACTCGCACCGTGTGTGTCTGCCGCCCGTCTGCTCCTGGTACACTTCGATCACATCGTCGTTCTCCATCTCCAACTGAAACACAAAATTGTTGAATCGTCAGCATATCAGTCAAGACATCAAACTCTGAACATGGCAGCAGCCCTGTTGTGGGTTCGAATTGACATCCCCCGGCAAGTAAATTTTAACACAACTGTACACAACTTCTACATAGTTCACATTTTTGATTAATGATTTCCCTGACCAAAAAGGTCTTATCTCTGACTTGTTCTAACCAAAAAAAGGAATTTTTCCTCAACTCTCAATTTGGAATGCACACTTTTTTTACAATAGGCATTAATTAACAAAGGAAATTATTGTTTTATTAGCTTCAACCCCTCCGACATCTGTCCAACAATCTCCTGTTTATTTTATAATTTTAATGGTTTACAATTTATTGTCCAATTATAATATTAAAATTATATTATATTATACAGATTTTCATTCAGTGTCTTTTCTTATTTCTTGTTTCCGAATTTGCTTATTCCGCGATAAAGGTGCGGCGCGCCATAACAATCTAGAAAACCAATTAAAGAAGTTTCATCTCAGTGGTAAAGCCCCGTTTTTAAAATAATGTAATCACTATTATTTAATCATTAAAAAATCTGTATTGGTTTTCAAAACTAATGACTATTTCATATAATGCCACAACAAATCAGATCAGTTCCCTGATCCCATAGTTGGGAGGCGGTGGACACCATCAAATCTAGATGCATATGATCATTTCATGCCGGGAGACCTCGTGACCAGTTGCCTGATGAGCTATGCAAAACATGACGAATCAATATGATGAAATAACATTATCATGTTCATAAAACCTCTGCTCTTTAGAGGATTAGTTTACCTATATTTTCAGAATATAAATGAATAAGAGTCAAAACGCTTATAATAGTTTTCTCACAATACCTTACTTCAGATTTTGTTCTGCAGGCATTTCATTAGACACCTTTTATTTAATAATGCTGCCTTCTGCTATTTTTCAATAAAACTACAGGTTTCTGAATCCCTTGGATCAACACCTTTAACACATTAGCTGCGGGGTACGCCCCCGGTAGCATGTTCCCGCCACGCGGCAATTGTTCCGATCGGCGCGGTCACATTTAAAATTCCCAGCTTACGAATGACGAAAACACAGTACGGCGCGGTACTGCGTTACAACACAGTACAACACAGTAGGATGTAGTTCTACAAAACGCCACCAGGTAGCAGCAGAATCCAGATAGCAGTCATCCAGGGTTGCCATCTAGAGGGACTAAGTGGGACGAACAAGAATGCGGGGAAGTCCCGTGACGGCTGGGATTTTGGGGAAATTTACTAGCAACCTACACCAAAATAAAGCTCGCATTCCGAGTTACACGCTGGCAAAAATCACCTGCAAGTGCTGGGCTCACACTGATTGTTTTAGTTTTAAGAGAATTAGCGGCCGGTTCCGACCGCTCAGCGTCCGCGCTTAGCCCGGGCCGGTCGAAATCAATCTCGCTGCAGCGTACATGTTAATTTGAACTATCTACCATCTTATCCGTTCAATTTATTCAACGTCCAGAACTTCTCTTAACAAATTTCTCTTACAGAATTAGTAATATACATAACCAGGGTTTGTTTACCTGCTTTGGCGTCTCATCGTCATTTATTCTTCTACCATCAAAAAGGAATCTCAAAGATGTAACTGGAACACCCTGTAAAAGTAAAAAGATTTCATTTACACCTAGTTAGCTACAAGTTGAATACAAGTTTGGCAGAGTGATACCACTGCCGAATACAAAAGTGCCCTTAACTTTAGTTACCAAAATATTACCAAAGCAAGTACAGACTCAAAAATATGTTATTAACGTTTAAATTTTGCCTCTTCATTTACAATTGTACAGTGATCTGATACACCTAACTCTATATGGATTGTATGCATTATAATATTATCCTGGATCCCCAAAACAAAAAATTGTCTGAACCTATTTGTAATGGCTTGAATAAAGAAAAGAACCATTCTCAGATCTTTCAAGTAATAATTTGATTTGGCTAACTTCTTGACACATTAATAATAAAAAAAACCTCCTCACACCTGAACATATCTATACTTACCACTCTTTCACTGTAGGATTTTTTAAGTTTGCCCATTTGCGTAGTCATTTTAACACGAAAGTGAATTTCATTTGAGTCCTGGAACAAAAAATGTACACATGAGCGAGTACCTAAAGATCATAGCAACTGTTAACTTGATGAAAAAATTGAAACAACTTGACTGGAGAACTAGGTCTCGCTTTACTGGCACCTAGCCTAAGAAGAAGTTGAAGGGAAGCAAATAATCATTTCTCTCTAAATTATTTCTTCTCACATAACCATTTTTAGCAAAACTTTAGCCAACAATGATGAATAAAAAATATCCAGAATACGTTCCTCAATGATTTATTTACAAATTTGTATGTTTTCCTTAACTATCTATTATGTAAATTGTACTAAAAACAACATTTCCTCAAAGGTAAACAAATCGTAATAGCTAGTCCAGCCCCCTGAATCAAGAGCTGTTCATTGACAATGTGGAGCTTAACTACAATATGTGGTTCATAGTCTGGCAATCTGCCCACACAGGATTGCTCAAAGACCCGTTTCAATCTTGTCTTCTTAAATTTAAATTGTATCTAACCAACGATTCAAAATCTGTTTCCAAGGTGGCCACTGAAACCAAATCTTAAAATTCCCAGATTTCCCCTTTAGGTCTTAAAACAACTAAAATTCTGGTCTAATATTTGTACAAATAGCTGATAACCACATAGGCGTGGTGAGTAGAGGCAGTGATAGGCCTAATGATTGTATTTTTAAGGGTGCTAGGCTAAATAAAAATATATTTTTATTGAGTAGGCCTAACATAATGTGTGTGATATTTAAAACAAGATTTTGTCAGTAAATCGTTATTCATGCAACTTTCATATTTTCTATAAGACAGTTGGAAAATAACCTTCTCTATCCGAAATAAATCGGGAAACAATATATACTATAATTGGTACAGAAGAAACCCGTTAAAACTGTTCAACTGAAGTAGGCTAATAACCAAAATACTATTATCATAGAAAAATAAACCAGGTATAGAAGTGTCACGAAGTAGGGAATAAGCGTACACGGGTATCATGGAAATGCAGGCGCTGTCGTGTCGTTCAAGTCTGAGTTAGCGGTGCCTTGTTGCCAAGTCGGGCAGTGCGGGATTCCCAAATTCCCGCAGGGAGCAAGCTCGGTTGCTTCCGCCACGGCCACGACATCGGTAAGGCTGATCTGATAAACGTGTGGCTGTGGCTGTGTGCAGTAGCAGTGGCGATCACTTTCCCGTCGTATGCACAGGAAGTGGAGGATATGAAAAAATCTCGTTTCGAACTGATCTGATATTTACTACTTTTCTGGAATGTTATTATTACAGAAGGATAAAACATGAACTGCATTAGACAAATTAAACCTTTTAAATTCCGTAAATTGCAATGATGATTAACAATAAAATACCCCCGTTGCAGCAAACCTGCATACTCAGAGAATTTCAAATGGTACTTCACTACGTCATGAACCACTTACCAACTTTCATCAAAGCATAATATTCATAAGTAAGTGAAAAATGGCATTTTATTTATTCTCCATGAGAAAAACATTAGGACTGAGTATGCAGCTTTGCTGCATCAAGAACAATAAAAATCTGTTTTTTTACAAATAAAATAGATCACCGTAACATAAAACAACATTTAGATTTTTACCAATTTATGTTCATAAATAAGCAAGATATCACATGTTTCTTATTCTACATGAGAATAACATTATAGCGACTAAGTACACAGGTTTGCAGACATGGGGACCACAAAACTGGTTTTTAAATGCAAATATCAGTAAACCCTAAACAAATAAAGCCACATAACAAGTTTCATCAATATATGTTCATTAATAAGCAAGATATAACATTTTACTTTCTCCATAAGATTAACATTGGACAACGTACTGTGTTTAGGACTTTCAATATCTTGGTAACCAATTGACGTAGAGTGATGATAAAAATACCAAATTGTTTGTTTTTGTAAGCTGAATTCAATGGTGCAAACTAAAATGAAGAATTAGATGTAAAAAGTTAAAACATCAAACATTTTGGGGTACAAAACCCGCTTTAAAATAGAGCGACCTGTCTTGTTTTCCAACTCATGAAAATAGACGCTGCCTTACACGTTTATACAAAATGTCGTCAAGATGGACCATTTTTACGATAGTTATCATGCCTCCGGACACACACACACACATACATGGTGTTTTTGGCATCTAGGAGCCTCAAAACAAATGTTATCATGGTCCCGGGCTAGGTCTTACCATGCCGACTACGATAATAGCTTCTTCCCTATGGGAGAAATTCGCTAAAACTATTAAAATTATTAAAAAACTATGCATCTTTCATCTAAATAATAGGTACCGTAATTGCTTTATCAAATAATGACTATGGAATGAAAAGATGGTTAATTATGCTTTAAAACCAAGGTCATTAAACATTAACAAATCCATCCTACCCTATGTATAAAAAATCGTATTTCATATATACATTAAGCAGTCTTTATAAACAGGTTAATTTATACCTAACTTCAACCTGTTTATATTAAAATAACCAATTT
Source organism: Allygus modestus (assembly GCA_963675035.1). Lineage (NCBI taxonomy): Eukaryota > Metazoa > Arthropoda > Insecta > Hemiptera > Cicadellidae > Allygus > Allygus modestus. The sequence goes on along the minus strand of OY776115.1, from coordinate 108,339,330 downwards.
CGGAAGGTTTCAGCATAAATAGCAAATTTTTAGCACATTTTTATATTACAGTTCATTACATTGAGTCCATCAACATGGGCAGTAAGGGCTCCATCAACATGGGCAGTAAGGGCAGCATCTCCGTAGCAGTACTATTTATTTTCTATCCTAAAAAAATCTCTATTTTCACCGGGAAATTGTCTGAACCTTTATAGTTACCTAATTAAATCTTTAACATAATTTAAACATTTTAGTAACACATTAGCTAAATATATTGCAGAACTTGATTACCATCTGATGTTTAATTGTGATTCTACGTCCAAAACCGTTGTAGAGATATTCAAATTGCAAAACACAGTACGTTGTCCAATGTTATCCTTATGGAGAATAATTCAAAATTGATATCTCGATTATTTATGAATGTATATTGATGAAACTTGGCTTGTGGCTTCACCTAGTACTGGTATGTTGATATTTGCATAAACAATTTTTTCCTGTCCCCGTTGCAGCAAACCTGGATACTCAGCCCTAATGTTATTCTTATGGGGAATAAGTTTTATAAAGTTATAAAACCCTTATTTATGAACATAAATTAATACAACTTGGTATGTAGCTTCACCTGGTTAAGTTATATTGATAATTGCACAAAAGCTTATTGTTTATCTTTCTTGATGCAGCAAACCTGCGTACTCAGCCTTTAATGTTATTATTTAGGAGAATACATAAAATGCAGAGTGTTTCCAAATTAATGTTGCTAACTTTAGGATATTGTTTCCTATGTCAAAAGGAACGTAAATAATCATATAACCGGGGGTCTATTTCTTTTAGTTTACTATCTCTCTGTCTGTATGTGATTTTCACTAGACAATTTATATTTTAAAAACGGCCTGACCAAATTTAACTAAATGTTGGTTAAATACTCTTCTTGGTAGGTTCTTTTATAGAAAAAATATTTTGTCATAAAATATTTCCGTTTAAAAATGGCGGTCATTGAAAACTTTTAACCTCAAATATCTGAAAAACTAGAAATTGAAAAAATCTTTCTAGAATGTAAAAAGTTAGAAAATGTAATTGCAAATCCAAATCCTTATCTGCTTTAACATTGAAAATCGGGTTAAAATTAACTGAACCATGACTGTAAAACGAAACACAAGGCTAAATTTTTCTATCATAACTAATCAAAATTATAGCTAATTTTAAATATGTGTTCGTTCCGTTTTTCAGTCATAGTTTAGTTAATTTTATTCCGATTTTCAATGGCCGCCTTTTTAAAACGGAAAGATTTTATGACAAAATATTTTTTTCTAAAAAAGAATCTACCAAGAAGAGTATTTAACCAAAATTTAGTTAAATTTGGTCAAGCCGTTTTAAAAATATAAATTTTCTAGCGAAAATCACATACAGACAGACAGACGGTAAACGAAAAGAAATAGACCCCCGGTTATATGATGAATTACGTTCCTTTTGACCTAAGGAACAATATCCCAAAGTTAGCAACATTAATTTGGAAACACCCTGTATACAGGGCCGTATTTAAGATCGTTGTGGTGGCTCACTCCAGCGAGGCCCCTCTTCCCTCTATTATTTGTTAATTGTTTTAAGAATAATACACCTACAATTTGATTACAATTAATTTTATACTGTTTTAATGGAGTTTCATAAAATCCTGATGGAATCCAAATTTCTTTGCAACTTCTTCATACCTTTTAGCCCGTGTTCTAGTTGTGCTTTCAAGAGATCAAGCACGGGGCAGAAATGTTTTAATTTTTAGTTTTTCCGTTCATTTTAGAACTGTGTCTGATGTTTTGTTATCATCGAAAAATGTGAGTCTGGTACTGCGCTTGGTGGTGCGAGCTTGCTGACCTTGGCTCTTCTCATATTTAGCTCCTCTCATTTCTTCAGTAGCTTTTATACAAATTTATAAAAGTATAGTTCTTTTATCATGTATTAAAAGTACTAGCTCTTTTTTCTCAACGTAGCTTCCAAGAGAATATTTAAAACATTTTGGACGTCTTATGGGGGGCTGTTGCAAAACTTTGTTGAATTCCAGTACTCTCACTTCGTCCGATCGGCGAATAGGCCAAGCGACTTGCTAATTTTTTGGATCGAGTCGAGTGGTCCCAATGATTCTTGAGGTTCGAGTATTTTAGAGCGAGTATTTTCCATCAGCCCATCAGCAATATCCTGTTGTTGGTTAGTAGTTTCAAATAGTGTAATGGGATTTGGATAACACATTCCAGATTTGATAGTCTAAAGAACATGATTTATAACTAATATATGAGTAGCAATAAACATGTTTGGCCAGGACAATCAATCTGAAAAAGGTATTGACAAACAAAACATGGTTTGACCGTTGTGTTTGGTCAATAAACCACAGTCTGGTTGCCATTCGCCCAATATCACTTGGTATGGATTTTACTTAAAATCACTTTTTGACCAGCATTGTATTTTCCACCGTTATTTACGGCCAATATTACGCGGTCCAGTTGCTATCAGCCAGAGTGACAGGTGTCGTGAAGTAAATTTCGGGCGCCGTTTTTTTGCCGATATTAAGTTCTTCGTAATTTTTCAGCCGATATTATGTGGTCCGGTCGTCATTTACACACGTTCGGTTGTTTTTTATGACCGATTCATGTTACTCGTCGTCTTTTTCGGCATTTACTACGCGATTTAGGAGGTCGCGATCGTCCGGAGATCGGCGGAAAATACCCGCAAGTAAACGAATTTTCGAGTACTTGCCCACTACTACTATCTAATAAATGATTCTCTCTTAATAATAATAATAGTATTAAAATCGATTTATGATATGAAAACGGGAAGCAGAACAAATATATGAATAACAATTTTTTCACAGCAAATTTTGTGAGTGAAATTGTTAGTTTCAAACAAAAAAAATCAAGTGAAGCGAGGGCCCCGGCGGCCGCCATGTCCGCCGTTAGGTAAATACGGCCCTGCCTGTATATGTTTGCCATATGGTTGTGTGAGAAAAAGAGGAGATTTTAGCTGACGACCCCTGAAAAAAGAGAAGGTTTTGAAATAACCCCCATGGGGAAGAGTCAGAGGGTCCGGGGGTGCTCCCCCCAGTAAAATGTTAAATACCATGTATTAAAAAACATTTTGTAGTGCTTTTGAGCATATGAAATAAATTATCAAATCAAATTATTTGCTAATTTTACATGCCTTCAGTTCAGAAACATATTCATGCATTGGAAATTTGCTGATTACGCAGGTGTTTTGCGACGGAGGTTATTTTTAGTTAGTTTTCGAAAGCACTTAGCAAATTTCTTTTTAATATCGGTGTAAAGTGTAAAGCCATCAACTCCTAACTCGCTAGACTAAACTGTCTGAATCAACGGCAATATACATCAATTGAAGGGAGACTGCGGGGACAAAAATATTCCCGTTTTCCCTCATCTGAAGCTTCCTGACTCCGATTACGTGGCCGAGCGTGGGTAGCGATTTGTAATTTCGGATCTTGCGAGTTGACCCTTACTAATCCTCACTAATGAGGGTGGCGGTTGAGCTATTTCAAATATACCCAAAAATGGGTGGTGGTTTGGCCACAGTCAGGGAAACATCCCTGGTATCGTCTGCAGACACGTGATAGGTGCGTATTCTTAGGATTCACACTGATAGCCTGCCCCCTCCCACAACCATTGTCGACCCCCTCTTCTCCCATTGTCAACCCCTATGTCATTGCCACCAACCTAGTGGTTTTGTTTTCACCTTTGAAATAACAGGGTTTCTTTGGTTTACAATTCTTGATTTTCACATTAACGCAATATCGTGTTTCACCTTTGAAATAACAGGGTTTCTTTGGTTTACAATTCTTGATTTTCGCATTAACGCAATATCGTGCAGAACGATAATTGATTTAGTATTAAATACGTCTTACAACACTATCCTGTTAAGTTGTAACAACACGTATCATGCTAATAAAGAAATTAATTAAGTATTCAAATGGTATTGTGAAGCTCAAACACTGGTCTATGCTACTATAGATGCGGGCTCTTGTACTATGATACTTCGACACAATAATACAGTCATAATGAAAACAAATTCCGTAGTAGTTTGATGAATAGGGTTTTAACTTGAAAATAAAAGAATGATTCGTTGATTCCTAATTGGACTCAGCCCTCGTGGAGATTGTCTGTAATATTAATTGTATTGTTTTTGTCCAAAATGCCGTATCAACTACAAAATCGTACCACAATTAATTGTGAATGCTGCTTTTTGGTGGAGATGTGCGCTTATCACGATGCACTTCTTACCGTGACATAATACGAAACGTAAAGTCTATTTTTAATATTTATTTTATCAATAGAAACGGTTTCCTCGGTTGTTCCGTTCGTTTACACAATAAATTACTTGCTTTTTAAAATTCTTAAAAATTAATAATAAACTGATTTTTAAATTAAGTTTCTTTTACATTAAAAGGGAATTTCTAAGCAGGACTTAGCCTACTTTAATTTAAGCACGATTAAATTTTAAAATGTTTATAACATGTTGACATGTTAGCAGCCGATACCATACAAATTTACTATAAATACTCTGATCAAATTAGCTGTTCACGTAGGAACAAGTTACTGTAAAATATTAAATTCAGTTATAAAATGCATTGCAATTTAATCGTGAAACATGGTTTACTTTTAAAATTATGATTTTACTTATTTTCTGCAACTCTTTATTTATAAATCAGGGTATGTTTATAAAACATACAGACGGAGCTTAAGCTTTTAATCTTATTATTGACGCGGAACCCACACACTAGAACTATATTCGAACTAAAAAATGTTTAAAGAAATCGTCAGTAAACATTAAACGTATCGGTATCCCAGAAGATTTTAAATGTATTTTTAAAGTTGGTAAATCGATAAATTAACATTGAGACAAAATCTTTAGCATCATTGAATAGAAAACTAACCAGAGAAGTAGATAATGCGAAGAGCGCGTAAACACTGCACTCAATACAACAAGCGCCAAGCAGGACGAGGAAATTTTTCCCTACCGGCTGGGCCGGCCGGCCAGCCGGCTGGAGCGCACAGATAGGCAACGTCGCTTGGCCGGGTTTGCTCGCAGCGCCTCGTATGATCTGGCCGGTTGAATTAACAATTTTGTGTTAGCAAATTTTAGCATTACGTGACACTTCTATACTTGGTTTATTTTTCTATGCTATTATTGATTTAAAAGATAGTTAAAGTTTAACACGTTGGCTACTAACTAGCCCATATACGTGATGCAACGTTAAAAAACCTTAAAATAGACCAGTTTATTTTTTTTATTTATTTGGACTTTATCTATTGCTTCTAGTGTTTAAAAATACACTAGTTTCGGGAGGTAAGGAAACTCCTCCCGTTATCAAGTGAACCCTCCTTAAATCTAAATATCAAGTTCTTACACCTAACTAACCTACATTTTTTTAGCGAATTTCCCCTATAGGGAAGAAGCTATTACCGTAGTCGGCATGGTAAGACCTAGGCCCGGGACCATGATAACTTTTCGTTTTGAGGTCCCCAGACCCCAAAAACACCATTCGTTCGAAACTGTATATATATATATATATACATATATATATATACATATATATATATATATATATATAAGCCGTTTACCAAGTTTCGTCAGCATACGTTCATAAATAAGCGAGATATAACATTTTTCGTTTCCTCCATAAGAATAACATTAGACAACGTACTGTGTTTAGCACTTTCAATATCTCGGTAACCAATTGACGTAGAGAAATGATCAATATACCAAATTGTGTGTTTTTTTAAGCTGAATCCAATGTAAAAACTAAAATTTAACTATTTCCAAAATTATATGTAAAACCCATTTTTGGGGTACAAAACCCCCCCCAAAATACCCCTTCGGATGGGGCGATCTGGCTGGTTTTCGAACTTAAAGTCATAAATGTTGCTTTACACGTTTATACCACATTTCATCAAAATCGGATAATTTTTACGAGAGTTATCGCGCTCACGGACACATATATAAATATATATATACATATATATATATATATATATATATTTATATATGTGTCCGTGAGCGCGATAACTCTCGTAAAAATTATCCGATTTTGATGAAATTTGGTATAAACGTGTAAAGCAACATTTATGACTTTAAGTTCGAAAACCAGCCAGATCGCCCCATCCGAAGGGGTATTTTGGGGGGGGTTTTGTACCCCAAAAATGGGTTTTACATATAATTTTGGAAATAGTTAAATTTTAGTTTTTACATTGGATTCAGCTTAAAAAAACACACAATTTGGTATATTGATCATTTCTCTACGTCAATTGGTTACCGAGATATTGAAAGTGCTAAACACAGTACGTTGTCTAATGTTATTCTTATGGAGGAAACGAAAAATGTTATATCTCGCTTATTTATGAACGTATGCTGACGAAACTTGGTAAACGGCTTCATCTGGTTGTGGACCATTGATATTTGCTCAAAAAAAATTTTTGTCCAAAGGCTCCCGTAGCAGCAACCTGCGTACTCAGCCCCATGTTATTCTTATGGAGAATAACTAACGTATTTCTCCCTTAATTATGAAAATAAATTAATGAAATTTGGTATGTGGCTTTACCTACATCAGTTATATTGATATTTGTATAAAACCCCATTTTTTGTGTTCCTTGCTTCAGCAAACCTGCATACTCAGCCGCCATGTTATTCTTATGGAGAATAATTAAAATGTCATAAATCGTTTGTTTATGAATGTATATTGATGAAACTTGGTACAGTAGACGCTCTTTTATCCGGCATGTTTGGGACCACGCCCATGCCGGTAAATCGATTTTTCCGGATAATAGAACTTTTTAGTTATTATTGGGAATACAGTAATCTGATAGTCTGTCATCTCGCTACAGTAATGAGCTGTGGTCGCGTGCGTTGGTTGACCTTGGCACTGCTCCGGAACACCTGCATTTGTGGACGGATAGACAGACAGACAGACGGGCGGATACACAGCCGGGCGGAAGTTGGCGTCTAAAAATAGGTTGAATACAGTAGTGTACTGAGCAAAGTTTACGAACATCACTGAACGTTACTGCTTGAGACGTAAACAAACAACAGGTGACTAAGAAAAAGGCGGGAACAGTCCAGCGCAGTTGCAGTACGAAACGGAAACGACCGAAAATACCTGGAAAAACCCGGGTCGCCTGGTGCCGGTTAATAGAATGTGCCGGTTCATAGAATGCCGGATAAAAGAGCGTCTACTGTATGTGGCTTTATGTGGTATTAAGATACATATATATATGCATTGGAAATTCGCTGAGTATGCAGGTTTGCTGCTACGGGGTATTTTATTTTCTTAATCTTTTTTTTTATATTTTAATTTACACTAACACAAAAATAACAAATACACATACAAAAAATCAAATACAATACACTAACACAACATTTATATACACGAACAAATGGAAAACTGACAATACATTACCTGTTCTGCATCGTTGCCTCCAAGCTGACGGCAAAAACGGGAAACCTCACTCTCACGTCAACTCACCGCCAGATCGCGCACTTGACTAGTGGCTAGCGGTAGTGTAGGGGAGAGAGCCGTTACCCCCACCTACCGCCAGATGCATGTGACGACACAGCTGTGGCTACCCACCTGTCTGTGTCGACGGGAACATGATACGGAAACCAAAAGCTGCACGATTCCTCCTAGAAACACTCTCCCCTCCACTACCGCTAGCCACTAGTGGAGTGCGCAATCTGGTGGTGAGTTGACGTGAGAGTGAGGTTTCCCGTTTTTGCCGTCAGCTTGGAGGCAACGATGCAGAACAGGTAATGTATTGTCAGTTTTCCATTTGTTCGTGTATATAAAGTTTGTGTTAGTGTATTGTATTTGATTTTTTGTATATGTATTTGTTATTTTTGTGTTAGTGTAAATTAAAATGTAAAAGAAAAATATTAAGATAATAAAAAAAAATGTAGGTTAGTTAGGTGTAAGAACTTGATATTTAGATGTAAGTAGGGTTCACTTGATAACAGGAGGAGTTTCCTTACCTCCCGAAACGTAGTGTAGTTTTAAACACTAGAAGCGATAGGTAAAGTCCAAATAAATCAAAAAATAAATTCAAATCCATCGCTATTATGAGTTTCAAAAATACAATAGACCAGTGTCACGTATAGGGGACACAGGTTGTTTTCACTGCAGACTGACGTCATGGAGGACCCTCAGGATAAATCCAGCGGATACGTATGCCTCTCACTGTTACTCTGTTGGTAAATGGATTGCCACACCCATTCACTGCACCGGATTGGTTTAGAGCTTACATATCGGTCAACAGGAATATGTGACACGTATGCAGGACACTTGATCTCTGGGTTGGAAGTTCAGTTTTTGTATACAGATACTTGAAGTTGGCCAACTGGTTGCTTCAGTTTGTATCCCTGTAATTTGACAGTTTGCTATAGTTTGGTATATTGGCATAACCTAAGCTGTGCTTTGTGGTTAGACCAGTGTTTATTCTTCAATTCCTTAATACTTGAGCTGCTGAGCATGCGTCTTGTATGTGTGACAGTCGGTCGGTAATAAAATGTGTTATGTAAAATACTTGCTACAGACTGAAGTCACACATGTGTGACAGCAAAAATTTCTTTAAAATCAAGTAATTTTACAACTTTTATGAGTATATATATATGTTTCACACTAAAATACGAATATAAATTTAAAACAAAAATTCGGGCTCTGGGTTACAGTTGGTCACAATGATTCGGGCTGTAAGTTATTGAAAGTTTTGTGTAATGGACGTGGTACACTGGAAACACTCCAATGACCATATTCTCCAAACCATACTACATTCTCACACTACATATGGCAACCCTACCGGTACCTTACTTGATCGGCAGTACAAGACAGATTATGTAATTTCCTTTTTTCTGGGTAATCTCAGATTACAGGTTGGCACATGACCGGCTCTTTAGTGAGTTAAACTGTGCTAGCCAATTAAACTGAAAATTGTACCAAGAGGTTATAGAATTATTCTTTCTTCCAGTATCATTTTAGGTCTATTGCCGTAGGATTCTTACTGTAAGCAATATATTTCTTAAATTAAATAAGCAAATCCAAAATAGCTATTGGAGTCCAAATGAGGTGGAAAACAAATAAATTACTATATTACTAAATGTATTCTCACAGCTCGAGTCTGTTATTTTAACGATTTTAGTGTGAAAGAGTAGCTAAAATGTTGAATAAAAGCATAGATCAAACTGTAAATAAAATTAAAGGCCTTGACTTACAGTCTCGAGAACAAAATCCAGCAAACACAACATCAAATAGACTACTGGATAACAAATGACAGCCAGTCAAACTTTTATTGAAGGCCTCTTTACAAAACCTTATAACGCAATTCTATAGTCTATCCGTTAGTGTTATTTAGTCCTTTCAAGGTACAGTTCATGGCATTGTTAGTACTGAAATAACCCTCAAAATTATGATGTGACGTATGCCTATGGTAGGTACATGTCATATCTAGTAATAAAGTAGCCTGCATGAAAACGTTTTACAGTAATGAAGTAATGTAAAACATTCCGGTACATCACTTCATTACTGTGTTGTTGCTCATTAGAGGAGACCTGTTATGTCTTAAAGTAGACGTAGATCAGGAGGCCTACTGTAAATTACTTTACAGGTGTAATCAGTGGCGGATTTAGAGGGGCTATAGGGGCTGTAGCCCAGGGCGGCAAATTTTTAGGGGCGGCAAATTTACAGAAAATTAATAAGTTGTTTTCAAAATAAATGTTGAAACGGGAACAATTTGCGAAAACGGATAACAATGACGCTGTGCCGCCATTTTAAAGGTAAAGGAAGTAATCAGAAACTAATGTATTATGCTTGCTGTCCCTCACACTGCAGTTCCTCAAAACAGTCATAACGCATTTGTCATTCATCCGTACTAGCGACAAGAAGATTACGCTACAGAGAAAGGGCGGCAAGCCACGAACTACATCAGGCACTGCGCCACTATGACTACGTCCAACTCATGGACTTCCAAGTTTACCCGTACATTCGCATAGCATTAAAATTATTTTTTACACAATATCAATAATGACTAAGGCACACGGCTGAGAAATGTTGCAACAATCGAATTTGAGATGACAATAACAAAATTTAGACTACAAAGATATTGACGATTCATTTTCAAACTCAACAAAGAAAGTTATTTCAACCATCACATATTTACCATCAAAGGCCACCACACATAATCGTTCATTCTGGAATATATTTTTTTAACAAAACATCTGACCAAAGACTAACGTAATTTGTGAAGAGATTATTTGAAAGGTATGATTTGAGTTAAATGAAAACACCCTTTCAATATGGCTTTGGAAATAGTGTTGAATACAAGCCGCCTTGTACATCGAATGACACCGTCCAACCAACAAGTTGACACCACAACAGGACAAAATACCAAATATGACGGCACGTTTTTTGAAGGTTATTTGTCAGAGAGTAGTGACTCCTTCCTGAAGGTATTATATTTCAATTCTTTGGATCTATAACATAATGAGATGAAACTAGAAGAAGTGTTTGAAGAGTAGAGTTTTATGAAGATTAGGCCTACATCAATTAATTTTATATTTTGATCGTCTAAAACATATAAACAATTCTTTGTATAAAAGTATAAATTACAAAATGACTAAAAAACTGTATTAAAAAGCGCCAATTCAGGATTAAAATAGTCAGAATTTTGAGGCTAATGGTCCGAATTACGAATTTTAAGGCTACAGTGTAATTATATCTTATTATAGGTTATTTATTATAATTTTCAGTAGTCAATGCGTTGGTGTAAAAATTAATGTTTTGACGAAGTATAAGAAGGGATTTTTAGGCCTTTTTTGAAGGATTTTCTTGTTATTAAAAGTAGCACTGGCTTTTAACACAAACATTTGTCTCTAGGGCTGATTGTCATTGCATATGCTATATGATCATTATATTAAAAGAATAAGGCGATTTTTGTATAGAATATTATGGCCAAACTACTGGGTCGATTTTGATGATTTACATGTCGTTTGAAAGCCCTTAACGTCTAGATGTGCCTTTTGGGGGTCTCAAGTCAGTGCGTGGAACCAGAAACCATTGGGAAGCCCTCAAAGTACGATTTTGGCCCATTTAAATAACACTGGGCAGCAAATCAAAACACAGGAAGCAGAACAGCTGGGATTAAAAATACAAACATATGGTTTGCTAGTTGAATATTAAACTGCGTTAATGTGAATAAAGTCAATTATATATTTTTTACTGTTTTTTCAACTAGGAAATAACAGAAATTTCTTTAACTTATTCATTCAGTTAATTCGTATTTTTTTAGATCCTGTCACAAAATAACCAAACAAGATATATAACATGTGGGTAAACCTGGGCGGCGAAAGAACAAAGGGGGGCGGCAGATTTCCTAATAGCCCTTAGGCGGCAATTGCTTAAATCCGCCACTGGGTGTAATGTACAGCTTTAACACAATGCCACAACCCGGACCTTAAAAGAAAGATTGCAATGGGTTTAACCACATTTTTAGGTTCTACAAACCAGGGGTGTAGAATATGTCCGATTCAGCGTGTCAGGCTTGGGGGAAATTTTGGGCCAACAAACAAAATAAATTTTAGTCGCAAATTAATTTCCCATAAAATTGAAACATCTTAATATAACACAACAAAAACAGTGTTGAATCTTAAGAAATTTACAATAAAGTCTAATTCCATCTTCATTGGACCATCACATAATAGACAACAGCGGCATATTATTCTACGGCGGCGGCAGTGTTAAATAATCCAAATAACCCGATTATTTGATATATTTATATTTAATATTTGATGGTCTCACGGTTACATTAGACAGTTAACTGTGTTTGTTCCTCAAAATTCAGTCGACGAGCGACCCTACATTTTTTCTCATTCTTAATGTCTATTGTTCGGCATCCGGTTGAGGGTCGCGGTAAATTTGTTCAAGAGATGAGATGTCCTACTTCGAAATGATAAAACCGAAACTAATTATCGTACAAAGACAAATGATGGCTTATTTTTTCATCTAAATATCACAAATGAAATAAAATGTCAATTAAAGTTGTGTGACATTCCGTTCTAGAGATACGAATAATTCAATAGCTGTTATCAGATTATCAATGTTCCCAACTATTCAAAATTTTCTAAGTTGATTTCCTCCTTTCCCAAGATTTTATTAGTTTTTATTCAAATTCCCAATTGTTCCAACTGCTAGACACCCTAAAATATATTTTTATTCTTTGTAAGTGATGACATAGTAACTTAATATACCTTTTGATATCGCTGAGTATGCAGGTTTGTTGCAATGGGGCGTTTTATATTTAATTTAAAAAATGTAAAAGAATCACATACAATCTTTAATATGGAATTAGGCCCTACTGAATACGATGCTACAGTAGTTCTTGGGGGCCATACACATATCACGTAACCCACTTAAGAGGAGGGAGGGGGTAAGGTGTAGCGTTATGCTGCGTTACTTGGGGGAGGGGGAGGGTTTGGATCAACGTTACGTAACTCACACATATTAACTCTAAGAGCTGGCGCTGGCGCACTCCCGTATCTATTGATACTAATATAATTTTTTCACAATTAAAGATAATAAAACTGATATCTAAATCAAGGTTACAGGTTAGTTATATAAAAAATACTTCCGTCAAACTATTTTAATAACAGTTAAACTAAAAATAAATATATGATGTGTTTTGAGTAAATTCTGCATTGCTTTACACCTATGTTTCGTGTTGTTTTAGGGTATAAAATCATGAATTGATACAGTATTTCACATTGCCAACCATATGTTTAGTATTTAAGTTGTTTTGTATGTGTATTGGTTATAAATTAAATTTGTTTTGTTTTAGCTGAGATAGTTTATTTTTTTGTTTATATTAATAGTAACAGTCAAGTTTGTATGTAATTTTGCTTTGAAATAAGTTACCTATTGAAAAATGTTTTTAAAAGACAGTAATTTCAATTTTAATCATTCACTGAAATCATATTCCAAATTGCTATTAAAATAACGTTTAAAAGGATTAAGCTGTTTTAAACAGACAATAGACAATAGACAATCTTTATTGTACATAACGCCTGAGAAACATTACATAAGTAATTTTTAAGCAGGTACATGGTCAAGTTTGTTTAATATTAACTAAGCCTAACACATTCAAGTTCCCTACCTCAAGCTTTCTTACCTTATATAAAATGTATACATAAACCATGTATAAATCATACGCTAAATTTTATCTATAAAAAACTCATCAACTCTATAATAAGCTTTATGGCTCAATGTCTCTTTCAGTTTAGATGTAAAATTTGTTATTGCTAAGCTTTTGTATGATTCAGGTATATGATTATAAATTTTTAATCCCATATAAAGTGGTCCAGTTTCAAATTTTTTATGACTATGATTTGGATATCGAAAAATGTTATTATTATTTCTAGTATGATAGCTGTGATTTATTTTGTATTTTTCAAAAACAGATGATTTTGTATGAACAAATTTTGCTAGCTCAAGAATGTAAAGAGAAGGTAATGTTAGAATACAATGTTTTATAAAATAAGGCTTACAACTAGTTCTTCGTTTCAAATGGAAAATTGTCCTAAGAATGAACTTTTGACACACAAACACTCTCCCGGCTTCTACAGAGTTACCCCATAAGGTAACTCCATAAGCCAACAGCGAGTGGACATATGCATAATAGACAGTTAAGCAGACTTCTATAGATGTGACTTTAGTTAATATACTAATTGCATACCTTGTTGAACTTAATTTCTTACTTAAAAAATGTATGTGGTCAGACCAACTTAATTTTGAATCAAAATTTAAACCCAAAAATTTAACTACTTTAGTATTACTAATTGTAGGATCCATTAGATTATTTCTTAGCTTGAATTGCAAAATATTGGTCTTGTCCTCATTTAATTTTAAACCGTGGTTCTCAAACCATTCATTAATTTTTGTAATGGTGTCATCAAGAGTAAATTTGATTTCACTAAGTTTTTCTTTTCAAAAGAGCAGTTGTATCATCTGCATATAGAGTGAAACTACTAATGTTTTTAGAAAAAAAATTGGCAAGCTGTTGATATATACTATAAACAGTAATGGGCCCAATATGGAGCCTTGAGGCACACCATATCTTACAGTGGCCCATTTAGAATAATATTTGGTCAAATTTCTTGTTATTATTGTTCGTTGTTTACGATTGGATAAGTATGATTGCAGTAATTCTATAGCAGCCCCTTCAACGCCCATATTTTTCAATTTTATCAATAACAATTCATGGTCTACGCAGTCAAAAGCTCTGGACAAGTCACAGAAAACCCCCGCAGTTAACTGCGACCGATCCAGAGCCTCAAGAACATCACCGACAAATGTAAAAAGAGCTGTATGGGTGCTTAAATTTTTCCTAAAACCAAACTGTTCTTGGCATAATTTTGAGTTGCATTCCAAGTAATTAGAAATTCTAAGATAAATTACCTTCTCAAAAATTTTTGCTACATTACTTAATAAAGAGATTGGTCTGTAATTCTGACTAGAACCAAGCGAGGCTTTTTTTTTAATAGGTTTGATTTCAGAGAATTTTAACAAATCAGGAAAGACACCCTCCTGAAATGCTTGATTGATGAGTTTAGCTAATACACCAGAAACAATATCAGCAGACCACTTCAATAATTTAGTGGGAACCTCATCCCAGCCACAAGCATTACTGTTACTTAAACTTAAAATTACATTCTTTACCTCAATTTCATTGGTAAAACAGAAATATTGTAAATTAGCCGTATTGTCCGACACTGTGGAACATTCATTAAAATACTTGTTATTATTGAAAGAGACGTTTGGAATATTTAATATTTCCTTTATATTTGTAAATTGTACATTAAGATACTCCGCAATTTCTTTGGGGTCATTTATTACCCTCCCTCCGACCTCAATTTCAGTGTTAGTTTTACTTTTTGCCTTCAGACCCAATTCCTTCTTAACTACTTCGCACATTGCCTTACTATTATTAACAGATTTCTTAATATAACCACCATTACACGATCTCTTAGCCTGAACAACATTTTTAAAAATGTTCTTATATTTTTTAACATAGGTCAAAAATGATTCCTGTCTACAAGTCTTCGCAAGTTGATGTAATCTTCTCTTATTTACTGAAGATACCCTAATACCTTGTGTTATCCAATTCTGTTGTTTTTCCTTATTTTTAACCTTCATCATCTTAATCGGAAACACTTCATTTGCAAATAGTGGTTTTATATTACCTTTCCGTCACCAGTTCTGTAGTATCGTTTATTTCACGACCAGGTTTCGGTACGAAGTTATACCATGATCACGTGAAAGTCGTCCGAGACTCAAGCTGTGATTATGAAGCTGTCCAGTAGACGTTGTCGAAAGTTAAAAGAGAAAAAATACACACACCACGAAGAACACACGCACATTGTTACACTTAAACACGAAAAGATTATAAAAATTTTAATCAACGGACGGTCAGCGGCCACAATGTTCGTTTGTACAACCGTTACCCGGTACCGGCGCGGGGAGGACACTGGCGACGATGGAAGCCGTATCTTGGTGACCTTTGTGTCCTCAGCCTTGGACTTGTCCTACTGCGGGGGTTGTCACTAGTCAAAAGTAGACTCGTCCGTTGTGTCTGATTTTCAATGATTTTATTAAATATTAAATGTGAACTATAATTAAGTTTCTCATTTAACACATTTCTGCTGTCAGATTTAAGGGCCTTATAAATATGAAATTCTTCTAACGTATCAAGAATAAACCCTTTGTTACAGACTTCAAGTTGAAGTCACAACGAACGGTTGTACAAACGAACATTGTGGCCGCTGACCGTCCGTTGATTAAAATTGTTATAATCTTTTCGTGTTTAAGTGTAACAATGTGCGTGTGTTCTTCGTGGTGTGTGTATTTTTTCTCTTTTAACTTTCGACAACGTCTACTGGACAGCTTCATAATCACAGCTTGAGTCTCGGACGACTTCCACATGATCATGGTACAACTTCGTACCGAAACCTGGTCGTGAAATAAACGATACTACAGAAATGGTGACGGAAAGGTAATATAAAACCACTATTTGCATAAGTCTTACCAGTTCAGGGGCAATTATCAAATATGAATACACTTCATTTAATGACAGCATTAAACTTGATAAAAAATCTTTATAATTCTCATTTACAGACTTGTTTAACTGCAGTGAGTCAATATTTGCCTTTAAAGAATTTATAAAACATGGTAATTTTTTAATGGGAAAAAAGCGGAATTTCTCAAAAAAGGTTTCAGAAAAATTTAGATTATCGGGCAGCTGTAGCAACAATGCATTATGGTCAGACAGGCCAAGTTCAATATTGGTGATTGCTATTTTATCATAATTTAAAGCCTACTACGATTGAGTTACGTAACACATTGGGGGGTGGGGTGGGGGGGGTATGGCCAAGCGATATGGTGCGTTACATGTGGACGGGGGGGGGGGTCTGAAATGACTAAAAAATGTGTTACGTAATATGTGTATGGCCTCTTAACAACGATACCTATATCAATATTTTCAATAAATATTATCAAATTGTTAAATCAATATTTTGGTCCGATATATCAAAAAAGACCATTTTCGAAGGCAGGAAACATTAAGTTATTAACGAAAAAAGGAATCAATTGAGAAGCAAATTGCTGCCAAAACTATTTTTTTTGAATGGTCTTCCAATGAAATACTGCAAGTAAATTTAGGTATTGACATCTATGGAAATAATAATATTACTGCTTATAAGATTATATTTTAATAAAGTAGGTAGGTCCAAGCTCTTTCTTCTAATTAAGTTAAATATGTTTTATACATTAAGAGAAATTAATTCTGTTACATGTTTTATAGTATATATGTTACTGATTAAAAAAATTAAACTTATGGACTTAAGAAATGTCAGTTTTTTTTAAAATTATTTTAACCTTACCGGTACTACTTTGTGTAACGTTATTTTAAAATAATTGTATAGATTTTGCATTAAGAAGCATATTTTAGGCAGTTTAGAATTTTTTAAGATCAAAAAGTGATTTTTTTTATCATGTTCATATAACAAATTTACAGATTACTTAACAAAATATAGAATATTGTGTCATAAAATACATTATTAAGATTATAACAGACAAAATAAAGTCTCTATACCTATAATGTACATGATCAAAGTTAAATAATATCATCGATATATCGGACTACCGATGTATCAAGAATATCAATATTTTCAAGCCGATATATTATCGGCATCAATATTGCTTAAGCAATATATTGTAAATCCGATATATTGATATTTGTCAACATTTTGCCATCCCTACACACCCCCGCTCCTGCGGGGGTAGTGTGAAACCGGGACAATTTAAGCAATACGCAATGGCAGTAAGATTTTTGATGACGATACATATTGTATCACCATATCCCAATATTGCTATCGAATGAATATTTGAATACATAAGATTGTGAAAATGTTAAGGTTGGTTAACTGTTAAAATTTCTCGTCACAGAGTAACTTAAGTTATCCATTGCAGAAAAGAGAGATAATTTTGTTAATCTATGTGGGTGGTGACAACTTTTAAATTATAGGAAACTGTATGTTACTAACAAAAACTAATCTCATCTCTTCTACACTAATAAATTAGTAGGCCTATATTAGTATTCTACACTAATAAATCTTTCAGAAAATATAAAACATTTTTAACTTCAAGTACGTACAGTACCATGTTTTCGATTTTAACCGAGCCAAATTCTGTAAAATTAGTTCAATGATATACCGGTACTTTGGTATTATACGGATGTCACTATTTTGGAGGTTAAATTTTTACCGGATACCAAGGATAACTACATAATTCGAAAAAACGTACTTTTATTGACTTACTGTACAAATTTTACATCATTCTGATGAGCGGTCTTTGTGTTGTGCCTCCCAAAAGGCAGTGATGTCCGCTAGGATCGTGTTGAATGCGTCGCCGCCGCTAGCAGCCACACCCGATCGCCGCATGTACTCCACCAAATATACAGCGCGCTGCGGCAGTTATGTTAGGATGGGTTATCATAAAAATACGTACAGTTTCCTCTTCATTTCGAGGTAAATCCCACACCAAAAGAACGTCACTCATTATGAAAACAAATGTAACGTAGTGCACGGCAATAAATCACTCATGACACTGACCCAGATACAGGCGGTGACAGGTGATGCGCGCGCTCCGGTCAACGACCTGACCTTGGCCTATTTGGAGGGGGTTTGGCGGCCGGAAGTATGAGGTATCATTCGATTTGTAACGAAACAAGGAAAGTCCTACAATCATTTTTATGATAACCCATCCTAACATAACTGCCGCAGCGCGCTGTATAAGGGTGGAATCCGTATAATACCAAAGTACCGATATACCCTACCATACTTAAAACATTTTCAACTGCAATGTGATCAAAACTATTACCTCTAAGAAAATTACGTAGCCTAAGTGAAAGGGGAGAGGTAAATGTTAATTGATGTCGAGTAACTTATTCACAGCGCACTGCAGCGGTTGGAATAGGATGCATTACGATACTGAATTGAAAATATTCACATGAAACTAATGAAAACCTAATATAACAATGCAAGTCATAAAGATACTTAGCAGATAATATCATTTTCCATTTGGCTATTTCAATGTTTCTCAGGCCTTATATGGAGATGTTCGATCCAGTGACTTTAAGGTAGGTATCGGTGACTTGAGATCCAGTGGCAAGGAGATACCACTGTGCAAGGAGTTATGGTGGAGTGTAACTGAGGTATCGGTGATAGCGCAGCAAGTGACCGGGTATCGCATCTCAGTAGTGTGGAGGGGGGAGATGGACTGGCACTGGCATTGGTGACGTCATAGCGGCAACAGCGCGTCCAATAGGCGTACTTCGTTTTAATGACTGCCGTATCAGTGACAGCGCGGCCAATAGGCGTACTGTGTTTTAGTGACTTGTAAGTTATCTGTGACAGCGCGGCCAATAGTAACACTGTACTGAGTTTCAGTGACAACCGGATCGGTGACTGCGGAAACCCAGCTAAATACTATGGGCCTAAGATTACAATGATTATTGTTGGCTTAGGGCGAATATTTAAATAAGAATAACCTTTAATATTATTTAATGGCTATGATAAATTGATTTACATTTTCAAATATTCAGTCTGTTACAATTAAATATAGGCCTATGCAATCAATAATTTAGGCGGGTAAATTAACCCATTGGATTATGAATATTTCTGCATATGGCTACTACTGAGTTGAGCAATTAAATTCGGGTAAAATGCAGAGTTTTAGGAAAAAAATATATATAATGTATCTTATGGAATACCTCCAAATATATCATATTTTTATGAAAATACATT
Organism: Allygus modestus; assembly: GCA_963675035.1. Lineage (NCBI taxonomy): Eukaryota > Metazoa > Arthropoda > Insecta > Hemiptera > Cicadellidae > Allygus > Allygus modestus. The sequence continues at coordinate 108,319,965 of OY776115.1, read as the reverse complement.
AAACTGGCTACAATAGTATTAAGTAGTTTTTAAATTTGTTTATATTTTTTACTTTTTTTTCTATGCTAAATAAAAAAATAAAAAAGTATTTTTTCAAAGCAAAGTGATTTTATAACCCAAAATTATGAGCTAATTGTTTATTATTTGTGATACCCCTGTAGTCAATTTAATTCCCTACGTAGAAGTCATTTTTATTTCAAGTTTTTATGAAAATAATTTTGTTATGATGTTTTTTTGTGAAACCTTACACATTGCGGAAATCTGCACTATTGGCAACTTGTAACAGATAGAAAAAAAATATTTTTAATATTTTTAAAATTAAATATTTTTTTTTATTAAAAATATTTTTTTATTTTACTTTTATCCTTTTCTTAATGGTTCCCAACCTCATTTGTTACGAAAACATAAATAGCCACACCGAAAAAAAAAAAAATTAAAACACGATGTCATCACGGAATAGTTCCGTGATGCAACATTTGAGCCCACAACAGCTATCACGGAACTGTTCCGTGATTCAAGGCCAATGGGTTAAGGCAGCTACTTCGAGAAATAAGCCCTGTCACCAATATCGCAGTCACTGGTTTTTTGAGTTTGTCACCGATATTTCAGTGACAGAGATATCGGTGATTTTGTCACCTGTAAAAAAATATTAAACATCACTAGCCTTATATGGAACTGCAGAGGTGTCCTAGACTGAAAGAATGAATAAGTTATAACAGGTAGCCTAGGCCTATGTAGGGCCTAGATGCAGTTAGAAATTGTTCTCTTTAGGCCTATATTATATGAATGACAAATGTCAAAGTATTTACTATTATTCATCAATGATAGTAATTCAAAATAATGTTTAGAATAATCTTTAACGGCAATTTATTTTTTTCGTATTAGGCCTAGTGAATCATAACAAGCTAGGTTATTTTTCAGTGGAAGCTTTCACACATGGTTAGGTTAAGCCTCAGAACGAAAAAATCTAAATAACAACTGTCAAATTAAAGAAGTAACTCGGCATAGCGTGTTGTTACTTACATTTCCGACGACTTTTAATTTGATGTATTCAGAATTGTCGCCGTCCTTTTGTCCCTGGAAAAATCCAAAAGATTTAAACACGAGACACAAGTTATACTTTTAGCTACATACACAGTTCTGGCATGGCAAATATTTAATTTTTGATGTCATAACTTAGGCAATTAATAAATATATTTGTGTTACCTGACTATCAGCCATAGTGTATTTTGAATTATTATTTCCAACACTAATTACAAATTGGTACACTTAAAAATAAGCTTTCCTAATGAAATAATATGGCGCCAAGAACTTAACAGAGCAATGAGTGTAGGAACATCAACAGGGTGCATTCGGCCAAAAATTCTCTATACCCCCTATACCCTCAAAGCTGATTCGTCTACATTGTTTGCTCTGGCCAATCATAACCTAGTATTATACCAAAATTCTAGAGTTGAACGTACACCCATACCCTGAACAATATGTAAGGGTATAGATTAAAGGCCTCTTTGACGAATTCACGATCAATTAAATCTCGTGATAATAGCTTAGAGTTAAAATTTACTGTCGATCTAGCTATGATAGGTTTTTTATGAACTTTCCCCCGTAAATATTTACAGATTATGATTGCTGTTACAGACAATGAAACCCTCAACTCATTCGTATAAGAGGGTTTACCAAAGAGTAAAAATATTGTTAACATCTGTATAATACTACATAAACCAGAAGGCAAAGGACATTAGAACCAAAAAGGCTTGTATAGGTATGTAAATTTGTTTATTTATCGGTTATTATTTTACAGTTTTTGATAATAAACTGTTAATTACGTAACATTATAAGGTTTATCGAAAGTTTATAAGCTTAGATTATATAAAATTATAATTAGAAAGAAAAAAATTATAATTTAAAAATAGAATGATGAATGAGAAATGGAATAACGGAAATTGATTAAATAAACGAGGTTAAATGTATCTAGAAGTCTCGAACGGGGTATACAAGTGTAGCCTACATGCTGACCACCTTTTTCTGATATCTAATGTCATTTTAAATACCTACTTTTTATTTTTATAAGACTAGAAAAACTTGCTTGCAGTTCTATCATTGTTAAAAAAATATTACTAGCAAAAACGCTCCGTTTCTTTCCGTTTCCCAATTGTTTTGTTGATTTTACTAAATATCTTTGTAACGGGCAAACAAGTAATGAAATAATATACAGTATACCTATTACCTTCGGTCATCCTATTGATTTCAAAATTGTTATGGTTTATATTTCAGCAATACCCTAACCAAAGGTGTCCTAGGAGTTGGTATTTATATATTATTGTCTGTAAAATATCTGTTCTTATTGCTACTGAGTTATGTTTTGTACAATTCAATTGATTTATATTATTTCATAAGATATACATTGTGGATGATTAGTATAATTCTGGTAATTATCTGAATATAAAAGGTATAGACCCACAATCAAACCACATTTGTCTTGTAGGACAGAGCCAACTTTTCCTTTGGCCAGAACCGAACACGAGCCTCACCGGTGGGTGGGGGGGGGGGGGTGGTCTGGGAGTATTCCCCCGGAAAATGTTGTAGAAAACGTAACACCATTTTAAGCCTCTTTGGCTGCTAACAATACCTTTATACCCAGAAAATATAAAGTCGATTTTCCGATGAGCTGTTGTTTAAATTGGTAATGTGCCATAGATTAAAATGTATATTAAATTAAATTTGTAACAACATTTGTAAACTACCAGTGTTAAAACATATTGCCCTTAAATTTAAACATAAACTGCAGTTTCATAAAATCTATAAAATAGTCAGATTTATAGAATAACAAAATGTAGTTCATAAAAATGAAAAATGTAGAAAAAAGTCAAATGTCCAACAAGTTTTATCTTAAAATATGGTTTTACAATACCTGTTATGTCCAGTTCATATGAATAATCATAAGATTACTGCAGATTCGACATTAATATGTTATCATCAGATCTTCTATGTATAAAGCACAGCTCATTTTCAATAAAAATATTGTCAAAATATTAAATTTTACAAAAACAAAACAACTGACACATAATAAACACCAAATTTATACATGGACAAGGACACTTCTTGATTTAGAGTTTCATAGTCAACTGATCAGATTACATAAAAATGTGTTTTAACTTGACACCTTGATTTAATATATGGCCTAATCTTAATATATAATACCCCCGTCGCAGCAAACCTGCATACTCAGCAAATTTCCAATGAATATATAACGTAACACATTAAAGCACTTAACAGGATTCATAATAAATATATTCAATATTTATTATGGAATATTTAAGCATGTAAATACTCTGGAATAATGGAGTGGAATTGGAATTGGTGTATTTGCTATGTAGTGTGTTATTTTATTTAAACAATACTTGTTATAGGACCTACATAATATACTGTACTGACGCTATTCAATGTATTTATGTACATAAAAGATGAATAAAGATATTTTGAATTGAATTGAATTGAATTCACAAACAAGCGATATTTAAAATATTAATTAATCTCCATAAGAATAACATTGGGGATGAGTACGCAGGTTTGCTGCAACAAGGCACACAAAATAATGGGTTTTTATGCAAATATCAATAGAACTGATCTTAGTGAAGTCATATACCAAGTTTCGTCCATATACATTCATAAATAAGCGATATATAACATTTTAAGTATTTTCCATAAGAATAACAACGGGACCAAGTACCTAGGTTTGCTGCTACAGGAACCATAGGCGAAAAATTTGTTTTTGTGCCAACAACAATAAACCACAACCAGATGAAGCCATATACCAAATTTTCGTCAGTTAATGTTCATAAATAAGCGAGATATACAATTTTTCTTTTTCTCCATAAGAATAACATTAGACAACGTACTGTGTTTAGCACTTTGAATATCTCGGTAACCAATTGACGTAGAACAATGATCAAAATACCAAATTCTTACTTTTTTAAGCTGAATTCAATGGTATAAATTAAAATTAGATTTAAATAAAAATTTCATGTGAAAACCCCAAAAAACCCATTTTTGGGGTACAAAACCCCCCATAAACCCCCCTTCAGATGGTGCAATTCATCTGGTTTTCGAACTCGTTCAAATAAATGGTACTTCACACATTTGTACCAAATTTCATTAAGATTGGACCTTTTTTACGAGAGTTATCGTGCTTACGGACATATATAAAAATTTGAACGAATGGTGTTTTTGGCATCTGGGGACCTCAAAATGAAAAGTTATCATGGTCTCGGGCTTAAGTCTTACAATGAGACCTACGGTAATAGCTTCTTCCCTATAAGGGAAATTCGCTAAAAATGAATGCCTATTTCCTTTGGTCACGCCATCACTTGAGAATGAGTGCACCAAATTTAATAATTCTTTTTTTGTTGCGTTCTTTAATGTCAGGACAAGGTTCTTATAAAAGAAAATATTTAATCCTACCTAAGGGCTCTGTCCCACAGGCCTTCAAAGTTCCCATTGATTTGATCAAAATTCAGTTAGTTGCACCAAACAGCTGTAAACATACTTGAAAGGCATAAACATATGTTCATTATGGAAATTAAAAACAACTTGAAAGGCAACCCTCATTATGGAAATAAAAAACTACTTGAATGGCAACTCTCATCATCAAAATAAGAAAACTACTTGAATGGCAACTCAAACTCTTTTTTTTCAATAGGCGAGTGAGCGAAGCGAACGAGCTCATCTTGAAAATGCACGAGTATTTGACACAAAACAAATTCAATGACATTAATGTATTTAGGACAGGACAACGTCTGTCAGGCCAGCTAGTATAATATAATATAAGGAGAGGTTGTATAAAAATACCCCCGTAGCAGCAAACCTGCATACTCAGCGAATTTCCAATGCGTATTAATTTATCGTAATACACCATAAAGCAACATACCAAGTTTCATCAATATACATTCATAAATAAACGATTTATGACATTTTAATTATTCTCCATAAGAATAACATGGCGGATGAGTATGCAGGTTTGCTGAAATAAGGAACACTAAAAATGGTCTTTTATACAAATATCAATATAACTCAACTAGGTAAAGCCACATACCAAGTTCTATTAATTTATGTTCATAATTAAAGGAGATAACACGTTAATTATTCTCCATAAGAATAACATAGGGCTGAGTATGCAGGTTTGCTGCTACGGGGACTATCGGCCAAAAAATGGGTTTTTGTGCAAATATCAATATACCACAATGAAATGAAGCAATATACCAAGTTTTGTCAGGATAAGTTGATAAATATGCGAGATAAACCATTTTTCTTATCCTCCATAAGAATAACATTGGACAACGTACTGTGTTTAGCACTTTCAATATCTCAGTAACCAATTGATGTAGAGCAATGATTAAAACATCAAATTGTGCGTCTTTTTAATTTGATTCCAATGGGGACAAATAAAATTTTACTTTTTCAAAAATTGTATGTAAAAAAAAACAAAAAAACCATTTTTGGGGTACAAAACCCCCCCAAAATACCCTTTCGGATAAGTCGATCTGTCTGGTTTTCGAACTTAAAGTCATAAATGCTGCTTTACACGTTTGTAGCAAATTTCATCAAAATCGGACCTTTTTTACGAGAGTTATCGCACCCACGGACACATATATATATATATATATATATATATACAGTTTCGAACGAATGGTGTTTTTGGGGTCTGGGGACCTCAAAACGAAAATTTATCATGGTCCCGGGCGTAGGTCTTACCATGCCGACTACGGTAATAGCTTCTTCCCTATAGGGGAAATTCGCTAAAATGAAAAAAACAAAAAACTTGTTGCTCTAATTTTCTTACAGAGACTTTTAATTAAAGTATGGGACATGGTTCATGGTTCGCGGGTGTCTGACTTATGGTTTCTCAAAAGTTCCTGACATTATATAGACCAACATTTTAATTTAAAATGTCATATTTTAATTTAAAACAAAGAATTATAGGTTACGCCTAGTGAAATTGTTTCTTTTAGATTTTCCAGTTTGGTGTGTATTGTGTGTATCCACTAATTATTAATAGACTAGCTGGCCCGACAGACATTGTCCTGTCCTAATGTCATTGAATTTTTTTTTATGTCAAATACTCGTTCATTTTCAAGATGAGCTCATTCGCTACGCTCACTCGCCTATCAAAAAAAGAGTTTGAGTTGCCATACAAGTAGTTTATTTATTGCCATCATGAGAGTTTCCATTCAAGTAGGTTTTTTATTTCTATAATGAACATATTTATGCCTTTCAAGTATGTTTAGATATACTCCTAATAAACACATGATCTTATAAGGAATAACATGTAAACTTTAAAAGTTTTTTACAAAACCAGTTGTTTTATCGAAACATTACCTGTATATTAATTAAAAGCAGAAAACGATAAACACATGTTCCATGAGGAATAACATGTAAACTTCAAAAGCCAAAGGGGCAGAGCCCTTAACATTTTTCAGGGTAAAAAGTATCCTATGTGTTAATGTAGGTAATAAACTATCCGTGTGCAAAATTTCATTTAAATCCATTCAGCCGTTCTTGAGTTATAAAATTTGTAACTAACACCTCTGTGTTTTATGTATTAAGATATTTCTGTAAAAGCCTATTAGTTCTGGCAACTTTAGTATAAGCTAGGATATGCAAATAAAGACAAAAAAGAACTGTGTATATATTTAATTTGTTTTACAGATGGAATTTTTTGTCCTTCACTACCTATGACACATATTCTTTTAAACTATATTTCATCTTCATTTTTAAGATGATTTTTAATTTAGTCAATATTATTTTAATTATTCTTTTACAGCTTTAACCTTTTGAGTCCCTTTTGAGTTCAATTTGATTTTTTTTTTAAACTTGTTCAATGCAGTACTAGATAACTGAACATTTATATTCAACTTGCTTTCGGTTTACACACGTGACAAACACATAGTAAGGATAGGTAACAAGTAAAATACCCCCCGTCGCAGCAAACCTGCGTACTCAGCGAATTTCCAATGCATTGATATCTTTCTCACTAGTACATAAAGCCACTCACCAATTTTGACAAAAAATAAGTGATTCATAAATAAGTTATTTATTACATTTTATTTATTCCCCATAAGAATAACATTAGGACTGAGTACGCAGGTTTGCTGCAACGAGGAAGATAAGAAATGGGTTTTATGCAATTATCAATATAACTGAACCAGGTGAAGCTACTTACCATGTTTTATTAATTTATGTTCATAATTAAGGGAGATATAAAACTTTACTTATTCTCCATAAAAATAACATTAGGGCTGAGTATGCAGGTTAGCTGCTACGGGGACAATCAACAAAACATTTATTTTTTGTGCAATTATTAATATACCAGTACAACATGAAGCCACATACCAAATTTCATCAATATACATTCATAAATAATCAAGATATCAAATTTTATTTATTCTCCATAAGGATAACATTGGACAACGTACTGTGTTTAGCACTTTGAATATCTCTGCAACGGTTTGACGTAGAATCACAATTTAAACACCAAAATGATTGTTTTGTGGAGCTGAAGTGATTGGTAAAAGAAAATGTGAAGTTTAAAGTAAAATTAACTGAGGAAAAGCCAAAAACCTTTTTCCCATAAGATTAACATGGGAGATTTTATGAGCATGTTTTTTGGATTTTTTCCGCAACCACTTAACCTAGGTTAATAATTCAAAATACCATATTATTTGTTTTTTTAAGCTCTATAACATGGTCTAAACCAAAATTAAGTGTTTTAAAAATTTTAGGGTAAAAAATGCAAAAAACTGATTTTTGGAAAATTTAAAACCCCCATAAACCCCCCTTCCCATGGTCCGATTTTTCTGGTTTTCGAACTTAAAGTCATAAATGTCAGTTTACACATTTGAGCCAAATTTCATCAAAATCGGACGTTTTTTACTCAAGTTATCGCATTCACGGACATATATATAGATATATATATATATATATATATATATATATATATATATATATATATAGATATATATATATATATATATATATAGATATATATATACATATATATAAATTTGAACGAATAGTGTTTTGGACATCTGGGGACATCAAAACAAAAAGTTATCATGGTCTCGGGCTTAAGTCTTACCATGAGACCTACGGTAATAGCTTCTTCCCTATAGGGGAAATTCGCTAAAAGTAAAAAATACCCCCGTAGCAGCAAACCTGTGTACTCAGCGAATTTCCAATGCATATATATGTATCTTAATACCACATAAAGCCACATACTAAGTTTCATCCATATACGTTCATAAATAAACGATTTGTGACATTTTAATTATTCTCCATAAGAATAACATGGCGGCTGAGTATGCAGGTTTGCTGAAGGAAGGAAAACAAAAAATGGGGTTTTATACAAATATCAATATAACTCATTTAGGTAAAGCCACATACCAAATTTCATTAATTTATTTTCATAATCAAGGGAGATAACACGTTACTCATTCTCCTTAAGAATAACATGGGGCTGAGTACGCAGGTTTGCTGCTACGGGAGCCTTTGGCAAAAAATTGTTTTTTTGAGGAAATATCAATGGTCCACAACCAGATAAAGCCGTATACCAAGTTTCGTCAGTATATGTTCATAAATAAGCGAGATATAAAATTTTTAATTTCCTCCATAAGAATAACATTAGACAACGTACTGTGTTTAGCACTTTCAATATCTCGGTAACCAATTGACGTAGAGAAATGATCAAAATACCAAATTGTGTGTTTTTTTAAGCTGAATCCAATGGGAAGAAATAAAATTTGGCTATTTCCAAAATTATATGTAAAAAATTCAAAAAACCCATTTTCGGGGTACAAAACCCCCCCAAAATACCCCTTCGGATAAAGCGATCTGGCTGGTTTTCGAACTTAAAGTCATAAATGTTGCTTTACACGTTTATACCAAATTTCATCGAAATCGGATAAATTTTACGAGAGTTATCGTGCTCACGGACACACATATATATATATATATATATACAGTTTCGAACGAATGGTGTTTTTGGGGTCTGGGGACCTCAAAACGAAAAGTTATCATGGTCCCGGGCCTAGGTCTTACCATGCCGACTACGGTAATAGCTTCTTCCCTATAGGGGAAATTCGCTAAAACACCTGATCACACGTGCAATTCACAAACAGCTCATCCATCCCGTCAGCTTGGAGCCATGCTGCATGCTGTCCACTGTTTGCTTAAGATCCGCCGCCTTCCCCTTCAACTCTGCCACATAGTTCCACAGGCAAGTGAACTCTCCACGAGTTGCATATAAAAACACCGACAATTGGGATTTGAACCCAGGATCCAACCACTACCCTGTGGCCGGAAAACAGCTCCTTAGACTGTTCAGCCAACCCTAGCAGTTGTGTTGGACCGTGTGCTTTACACAGCACCCGTCTTTAGCCAACGCGAGGCCTGGTGCAAGAAATGTTCGCGAGGCCTTTCTTTTTCAATGACTACCACTCCTCTCCCTCTGCCACTCCCTCTTCCAACTCCCCCCCCCGCACTTCTACCTTTCATGTTTATGAGATAATCTACGTAGTATAGTAGGGTAAGTGATTTTAAAAAGACATATAAATGATACAAACTTAGAGAATTACTGATGACTAAACACATATAATTTCAATCATAACCCTCAATATTAAGGGTCAAAAATCAAACATAACCCTTATATACTTCTCATACCCAACCAATTCGGTGTCAGACAGCAGTACAGCACTAAAGCACTCCTCTTAGTATTAGTGCGACTCTTTCCCCGCCGCAATGGACAATTGTCCTGGAAGCAGCTTACGATTGCGTTCTGAAGCAATCTGGTCCATGTCTGCAAAGCAGCTGACCCTCCTACCTAATGATCCCAGTTGAGACAGGAGGTCAGACTTATAGAGTGACCAATCTGTTTTCCTGGGATCTCGATAGCAGGGCGAGTCGCCCTCACTTTGCAAGTTAAAACAGATGTACCTGTGGTCAGACAAGGAGGCCTCGTGGCTTATGTGCCAATTGTCAATGACCCTAAGGACTGCTTCTGAACAAAAAGTAATGTCAATAACCTCACTTCGATTTCATGTAACGAACGTCGGACGGTTTCCAACATTACAGACATAAAGGTTCTTAGATATGAGAAACTGAAGAAGAGCCTCACCTCTAGGATTCATGTCGGAGCTTCCCCATCCGATTGTGTGATGAGAGTTGGCGTCACAACCTAAAAGGAGTTGTCGTCCGCCAGCGCAGGATGACTCCACCAAAAGTTTGAGTTCTCTCGATGGAGGAAGTTCCCCGGAGTCGTAGGGCAAGTAAACCGAGCCTGCAATTGTGCTCCATTCCTTGCCTTCATAACTCCAGGGACACACAATAAGCTTCAGTTGACGTGTGAGGATCTTTGAATCTTTGGATCTCTGAATCCGTCCCTTCAACAACACACACATAAACATAAAGCACTCCTCTTACCTACAATAATAATCCACATACTTTTTAACTTAATGTTATCATTAGCCTGTGCTGCATTAGTTGTTTGTTCATTATATTTAGTTAAAAAAATTTATAATCGTTAATAGTCTACAAGTCTGCTCCCTGCCATGACCATGACGCCTCTAGCTTCCATGTAAAAAATCCCTTGAGCACGAGGCCTTCATAGGCGCGAGGCCCTGTGCGACCGCACCTGTCACGCCGCTCTAAGGACGGCACTAACTTTACAAGCTAATTGTCTTATAGTTGTGTTAGTTCTGTTTCTGTCTACCTTGTTACACCACATGTCAGACTTGGAATGTACAATGGCTTCTAACAGTATAATTGCAATTATGCTTATACCATAACTAACCATGTTTTAGGTATCAGATTCAAATGCCGATTAAATGGGGACTTAAAGGGTTTGTGTGAAATTTGTTCTTACACATATGATTTATTATTTTTCATTAATATTTGTTAAAATCTACAAATGTTTCACATATTATACTTGTTACTTACTCGGCACATGTAACTTGTTATTAACCTTCACAGGCGAAGGTATAAAATTATAAAAATTGTAATAGATATATATAAGACATCATAAAACAACAAAAGGCTTAGAAGACCAGTCACATATAAAAACAGACAGATCAGAAACATAGAAATATATCAGCTCAGAACTTAAAAGGTAATGAAAGTTTAAACTAGTTTTGATTTTACTTAATTATTATTTTATCGTCTCCTTCATAATACTCTGCCCCTGGTATTTATCCACTGAGGAGAGCCTCGTTACAGTTAAACGTCATGGGGGTTGACACACTATCTAGTGATTTTGTAGACCTCTCAGCTTCTTGGAAATTCATATGATTGGAGACTCCAACTTTCACTTCCCCGACACTGTTTTGTGTCAAAACGTTTTCTTTGTTTGGCATCAAAGGTTCAACATGTTTATGCGAGCCAGAAGTTCCCTCTTTTGAATTAACTTTTTCCAATAAATCAACGTTACTTTTAATTGAATCAACGTCATTTTTATCTTTATTTAAGTCTGCTTTACTAAATCCCTCCCAGCTTTACTAAGTCTTTCGGACAGTTACTTTTTAAATTATCAACCTCACCATTAACAGTACCTGCATTCATGTTGAATTTTGAAGTAGGTTCTTGAATAACGCTGCTGCTATTTTCTTTGTTTAAATTTTCTACCTGGCTTTTATAAGAGTCTCATCTTCAAATTTATCAACTTTTAAGCTGACACCATCAACATTGTTTTTAAATTTTTCAGCATCCCGCATTAACTCTGCGGCAGAATTTATGTCAAGATCATGACTTTCAAATAGCTCTCTCATTTTCAGCTGTGAAGATTCAAACTATTGTGATGAAAACTATCCGGTTCTTCATAACTGACTTCAACCCCCATCTCCCCTTTGGCCAAATCTTCGTTAAAGTTCCATCGGGCCAGGGGCTTCACCTCGAAAGTTGCAGGATCAGTCATGTCTTTCTGCTCGGTTGGCTTTGCCCCTTCAGGCTCCTCGTCATAGATGATGCTAGCTTTATCCTTCAGGCTCTTGTCCTTAGTTTGCAGCCACCATTTGTAGAGTAATAAAGCACCGAATCCAACTAGATTGACTATTACGATTTCCCTGATTGTCTGGAAGAAATCACTTTTTAATGTGATGTTCAAGGTGGTGAAAACATTTGGATGAAAAACAATTAGTAAAAATAGTCTGAAATTCTTTGATGACAACATTTTCCTTCTTTCTTCTAAAAAAATGTTGTCACCGAAAAAATAAAGGAGTTAAAAGTTATAGATTTAATAACCCCTCACACTGGAAAAAACACATTCCATAAAACCTCTATCAAAACATGATTTTTATAAGATTAAGAGAAACTTGCTCTCAAAGGTTAATATTCCTTAACTTTATTTAACTCTTTTTAGGAAACAAATCTTTCTAAAAACACATTTTTAGTTTAACAATATCAGTTACTTTAATTTACATTTTATCAACATCAAAAAATAAAGTCAAGAAGTTACATAAACCAAAGCATCAACCTCTAAAACCATTTTAACTCAAACCACCAACAATTTCTCATTTAGTACTCATCAAAACAAATGGCCTTACTCATTTACCCATGAGTCTTAGTCATGAGGCTTAGTCATTAGTCATGAGGCTTAGTCTTATCTGCTACCCATGGACTTGGTCAAGGTGCTGCATTGCGGACACCCAAAAAATCCATATTATGATTTGTCAAATATACTCTCTTGCCTCCTGACTCAAGGATTTCCCCAACTTTAATTTGTGTAGCTAGGCCCCTCAAATCGGTAGTTAAAAAATATTTGTATAGAAAACTCTAGTTGAGGAAATATAATATGCTATATGGTAATATAAGTGGGCGTTAGGAAGGTACAATGTGGTTGAGAGCTGTAACTCAATTTGCAACAAAAAGAAAATGTTCAAATAAAGTCTGCATCGGCCTCTCAGATCAATGATTTGAGTATAAATTTCAGTCTGAAAATCGACTTTGAAATTCTTTATGAGTAATTTTGAGTGAAAATACTGGTTATAAGAAGTGGCAATTTATTAATTAGAGTTTTAACTTTTTCGATACCACCGTTACGCAAGTATGCCGTGACTGGTTGTCTATCCACGGACTGCTGTCACACATTTATGTTGCATGGTCTTAATGAAAGAAACTGATGTCGCACATTTGTGGCATTGTTCTACATTCCATAACATATGTAATAGTAAAAGATATGCATAATATGAAATTTTTATATCAACCAATTTAATTATTTCATAGTGTTTATGACTGTGACATGACTAGTTAAATTTGCTCCAAAAAATAAATATGTGATTGCACTTGGTGCTTTGTTGACTTCAAAGTGTTCGCTGTTCTAATTCCCAAAAATTAGTCATACTAAACACATTGTAAAGAGTCATCACTCACTGATATACATGTGTATATGTAACTGTACCTTTTTTGATTGTTTAAAAAGTTGTCAAATAGATGCCAGGAGTTTTTTAGCTTATTCAAAATTTCCATGAGACTTATTTTGATTCACCACAATAATTTTGTTTCTGTGGTTTTTGTTTTTAATATACCTTAATCGTAACCTCTGTCAAAAGATTGAATTATCAGTTATTTTATCTCTTAGTTATGTTTCAACAGCTCTTAATTCTGGGTGTTCAATAATCTGGCCTCAGTAATTTAGGATATGATTATTCAGGAGGTCCTCACTTAGTTTTCTGGTTACAATTCTCTAACTTCATAACCACATTATAAAATACAGACATGAAAATTTACATTTGTTGTCCTTGTTAAGTCTGATAACAAAATACCTTATCTCCTTTCAAATAAACATTAAAAATGTTTCAATTACTTAACACTCAAATTCAAATACTTACCCTCTCCCTTTTAGAGATACTCCAACTAATGTTTAATATTTCCAAACCATAAAACCATTGGCTTCATCCATCTTTTGGAGACACTTTGAGAAAGGATGTTTCAAGTCTGTGTATTCCAAGGGATAGTATTGACACCGAGTACGGTTGTAGACTATGTTGGTAGACATTATTTAAACAGAAACAGAGCTGATTTGTCGTTACTAAATGCACAGTATTCGCTCAGAGTACATACTTGTCTCTGGTGTTGCTCAAAGGCAGGTTGTCCTTGGTATTGCCATTGAGAAAAAGCTGATTCACCCTTGCATTGCACAGTACTATCACAAATAACAGCATTGCACAGCTAGCACAGTCACACATTGTATTTGCATGTTGTACAACCCCCCCGTAATGTTAGGGGAGAATGTAATAAGGAGAATGTCATCATAGCATTAATTCAAATCAATCATGCCGAGGCTCTGCCTCTTGTTCAGATTTCGGTTAACAACAACTTAAACTTCTTCTTGATGCTCCACTCCCGGAGTGAGGAGGACGAAGCACTCCCTGTTGGTGACGAAGGGGTAGTACTTGTCATTTTCCTCGTCGTAGCTCCACACGAGCTGCGTCTTGAGGGCCCAGAGGTCGACCCCGCTGAAGTTGTTCGTGAGGCGCAGAGGTTCGGAGGCGTAGTACTTGTGAATGCTCGCACCCACCACGTGTTGGGGTAGAGTCACTTGTCACTCCATTCAAACAAGTAGCCCCCGTTAAACCCCCAGACACATGCGCTAAAAAGTCTAGTTCCTTCTGCAACTCAACAAATTATAGACGTATTGTTTTGGATTAGGCGATTTTAGCAAAGCCCTAAGGTTAATATTTATAAATAATTCTGTAGGCAACATTTTTAATTTATTCTTGCTAAAAAAAAATAATTTTTAAGTCAAAATTGTCGGAGTTTGGAAAATTGCAGGATGATGGGAGGCGGGTCAAATTTGTAAGGTCTCAGGGATTTGGGAAAATTAGCTGTATGTCTAAAAAATTACCAGCAACCGAGAAATAATATAAAATGTTCCCTCTGTGTAAAATAATAATAACTACATCAATAATGGTAATAGTTTAGTCTTTTATATGCCAACAAATTAACAGTGTTAAAATGCATATTATTTTGAAGTTACAGTTATAAGTGACCAAACTGAAGTTCAGTAAGACAACAAAATCGTATGTAATATGTGTATGGCCTCTTGGAGATACAAAGGAAATGGAGAACAATTAAAAGTGAGGGCAAGGATGTGTCCCACAGACACTAGTGGATAATTAAATGTGGCATGAAGAGACTCAACATATGTGTTGACTGGGCAGTTTGGCATATACTGGCTGGGTAGCGTGGCGGTCAGAGAGCTCGCCTAGTAATCTGAGGAAGATCTGAGCAAAATCTGAAAACTTTGTAAAGCTCGATACTGGACCTAGCTGCCATTTTAATTGGACTAGTAATTAATGATGTATTTATCAAAAGGCCAATGTTAGATAGTGTAAAATCAGGGTTTGGACCGTTTCCTACAAAAATATTACAATACCCCCGTAGCAGCAAACCTGCGTACTCAGCGAATTTCCAATGCATATATATGTATCTTAATACCACATAAAGCCACACATCAAGTTTCATCAATATACATTCATAAATAAACGGTTTATGACATTTTAATTATTCTCCATAAGAATAACATCGCGGCCGAGTATGCAGGTTTGCTGAAGCAAGGAACACAAAAAATGAAGTTTTATACAAATATCAATATAACTCAGTAGGTAAAGCCACATATCAAATTTCATTAATTTATTTTCATAATGAAGGGAGATAACACGTTACTTATTATCCATAAGAATAACATGGGGCTGAGTATGCAGGTTTGCTGCAACGGGAGCCTTTGGAAAAAAAATAGTTTTTTTGAGCAAATATCAATGGTCCACAACCAGATGAAGCCGTATACCAAGTTTCGTCAGTATACGATCATAAATAAGCGAGATATAAAATTTTTATTTTCCTCCATAAGAATAACATTAGACAACGGACTGTGTTTAGCACTTTCAATATCTCGGTAACCAATTGACGTAGAGAAATGATCAAAATACCAAATTGTGTGTTTTTTTTAAGCTGAATCCAATGGGGAAACTAAAATTTGACTATTTCCAAAATTATATGTAAAAAATTTGAAAAACCCATTTTTGGGGTACAAAACCCCCCCAAAATACCCCTTCGGATGGAGCGATCTGGCTGGTTTTCGAACTTAAAGTCATAAATGTTGCTTTACACGTTTATACCAAATTTCATCAAAATCGGATAATTTTTACGAGAGTTATCGTGCTCACGGACACACATATATATATATATATATAGATATATGTATATATATCTACAGTTTCAAACGAATGGTGTTTTTGGGGTCTGGGGACCTCAAAACGAAAAGTTATCATGGTCCCGGGCCTAGGTCTTACCATGCCAACTACGGTAATAGCTTCTTCCCTATAGGGGAAATTCGCTAAAAATACCTTAGGCGTTGACACACACACACACACACACACACACACACACACACACACACACACACACACACACACACAAATATACACAAATATGCCGAGTGAATAATATAGATATCGTATGTTATCAAATCATTGTATGAGATGGTCTATGTAAATTTATAAACTGATATAGGGCTGTGCAATGTCTTGAATTAATTGTTGATCAATGTGTTTCGACATTACATTTCACATTCACTCATACATGTCATTGTTCACTTATTTAATCAATTGTTCTTATGGTTAGTCCAAACTGATAAATTAGCAAACAGTAATTCTTACTAGAATATAGAGAATATTGCATAATTGTATCAGCATGAATCAAAACGAGAATACCAAACTGTTTCAATCGATAATTGTATCAGCATTAATCAAAACAAGAATACCAAACTGTTTCAATTGATAATTGTATCAGCATTAATTGAAACAAGAATACCAAACTGTTTCAATCGATAATTGTATCAGCATTAATCTAAACAAGAATACCAAACTTTTTCAATCGATAATTGTATCAGCATTAATCGAAACAAGAATACCAAACTGTTTAAATCGACGTATCCTTGAGTGTTGGGCACTACACCATACTAAAACATATTACAAAACACAGTTATTGTAATACAATGTATCAGTATACTATGCAGGATGGATACTTTGCAGATTGTGTTATTGATTGTGAAGACCTCTAGGTATCTAGGCTTCTCTGATAAGAATCATCAGAGGAGCCTGATGATTCTTATCAAGATTATTTGCTTGGTTGGAAAGACTTACTTTTCATCTACCTAGAACTTTATTGAAGTAAGTCAGCTTTGGTTTTTTTTAATTCCCCATTTTGTTTCAGTTGTTGCATCAATACTATAATTCGCATTTGTCTGTGGCTCCATGCATCCGTCCGCTCGCAGCTGTTTCTCAAGCTGTAATGGCTCCCAAGCTACGAAAAGATATTTTTAGGGGTAATTGAGGTCGGGGACGCTGCACGTCTCGTTTGTTTTTCTTGAAAAGCAACCTTATTTAAGGTACGGTAGCTTAAAGTTTTATGTTTTTAGGCCATTTTAGCATTAGTGGAGCCGGGAGTGTTCAGCTGTGGATTTCTATTTCTTAAAGCTTTGTTCCTGAAACAGCTGATTATTTCCTGTGTCGCGGTAGCGGCCGCCAATACTAGTTAAAAAAAATTTAACCAACTAAATGTTTGGTTTGAAAATTATAAACACCTTTAGCTATAAAACCCCAGAATGGGAAATCTGCCAAACACAAGCCAAATTTGAAGGTGTACCACCCCAAAATAACGCGTAACAATATATTCGTTAGGGTTCTTCCATGTATCAAAATTCAGAAAATGTCCAGAATTATCTCAAGGCTTCACCCCATTGGCCTTAAAAGTTTCAATGTTTATATATGGCAAGAGATGAATTTTATTTGGTCAGGCATAAACAAAAATACAAAATAAAAAAAACATAACATATAAATTATATTTAAAGAAAAAAAAACAGACAACTTGCAGACAGACTTAGAAATTAAAAATTTAGAAGACATCATGTTATTGAATGAATTGAATCAATAGTTATATGTTCAGAGTTAAACAGATAAATAAGGGGTTTATTAGTATTAGTACCTACTCAAGTTATGGCAAATATAACCCCCGTTTAAGATTTAGTCCATGTTATAGTTAATTTCTTGAGTAGCATAATATGTGTTGTTACAATTAACAGGATAAAATAAACTACGTCTCACAACACTACAAAATATATTTACACTTATACTGTACTTACATACATAAAAGATGGTACAAGGCGATCGATTTCAACCAGTCACACCGGTCATCTGAGACTGAAGCCCGATCAGAGAAAAATTTACATTCTTTGATCGGGATTGACGATGGCCGGTGTGACTGGTTGAAATCGATTGCCTTGTTCAATCTTTTTTGTACATTTACCGTCTTGTATTTAAGTAAGTTGTATTTAAACTGCAGTATAAGTGTAAATATATTTTGTAGTATTGTGGGACGTAGTTTATTTTATCCTGTTAATGTTATAGTTATATAAACCTGAAATGGGGAAAATAACGAATAAATAATATTTGAAATTTAAAATTAGATATTTGCTACATCTTTTTAATAATAGTTTTATACTCATAATTACTTAAAATTACCTTTTAGCTTTCGTGATTATTTGAAAGCACAGTAAATATCCCTTTTAACTCAAGACAGTGTGTGGCGAATTTATTTTTAATGGCTTATATAGGTACTTAATCTTTTTTGTGGCAGTTGTAAAAACATATCCTAAATACTAACCAAAAAAGTTGTACACAAACAAACAATTCATGCCGAGAGACTACTGTCAAATGAGAGAAACATTTCTTGAACTACAGTGCTATAGCACTGTGAAATTTACCCAGTCCAGTTTCGAAATGTGTTAATGTTCGTGATGTACGTTACATAAAGGCTTTCAAACTTACGAACTATTTTTTTATGATTATCCAGTAGAGAAGGGAAGAAAGAAGGGTTTAAAATAGATGGATATAAGGTTGATATATCATACAAACACATTTATAAATAAATAATGTTTTATTATTACATAGCCTAGGCACAGTCCAGCCTAGGACAGCAGAAAGGCCAGGGATGACGCGGGTCGGGTGCGCTGACGGTGCAGTTGCTTTGGGGCTCTGTCGTGGGGCATCTGAAAGTTAATACACATCTTACAATAAGTTAGCAAATAAAAAACATAACCTAATTACAACTACACACATAATATATAGATGGTATATTGACCCCCAAACAAAACATATTTAGATTAAGGTTTTTTATGGACCATCTATTTGATGTGTAATCGACTATTTACTTATTTCTTTAATATAATCTTAATATTTTTAATTTTGGGGCCAATGGTACATCGAGCCTTATTTAATTTTATTAGAGAAATATACAAATTGGGTCGATGGTCCATCGACCCCTTTTATAAATAAAACTAAACTAGTAGCCACTCGCGGCTTCGCTCGCGATCACAACGTAATATTATACTGACATTCCTGTATACATATTGTGTTACCATACCAAAGCCAACATGGCCTGCTGATTAACTGTGTTTACTCTATCCAGCTTAAAACTTATAAAACTTATAGTTATTTCCCAATGTTAAGCTTATGGGAAAAAAACTCAACTTTAAGGGGCCCCAGGGCCTCACTCACAAATTATTTCTCTATCAAAAAAAATTGCCTGCACAACTTCACGTTAGGCTCTTCCCAATGACACCAAACACATGAAAATCGGTTCAGTAGTTTAGGAGGAGTGGTTGTCACAAAAAACCTGCTCGCCTATTAAATAAGTATATATAGATTTATACGAATGGTGTTCGATGGGCCATAGACCCTTCCTTAGATATTTAATATTTATTTCAATATATCAGAGGGTCGATGGACCATCTATATGATGTGTAATCGAGCTTCCCCCATGCAAAACAAACACCAAATACTTTTGCTTGATGAATTTGCTATAATTGTTTTTTTATATATGAATAAGACGTGGTCATTTCAGCCAATTTACACCGAATTTGCTATTGCTATGCTTTTACTCATAAAAAATGCAATTCCTCAGCTACACATTAACTGGTTTAAAGTCTTTATACCATCGGCTTGAAGTTGATAATTTTTTAATGTTTTGATGTATTTTTAAAGATCTGCCGTTTTCAAAATATTATAATCTTTGAAAAGGCTGCCATTTTGAAACAGTAACAGCTAGAAACATCTAATTCAATACAAAAGTAGCATTAAGAAAGTATAACGTGTGCCAAGTTTTAAGTCAGTACCTTTTAATGAATTAATTCCTCAAATATATGATATATTGATAACAAAATACAAACATTTATCACGGAGCGATTTAGGCCCTAATAATGTTTAAACAAAATTTGTTGTTTGTTCTGACACCATACAGGGACGTTTCTGAAATTTCAGTAGGAGTTTGTATCACTCTGTATATATAGAAGAGTGTTTGACCGATTGATTTCAAATTTGTTAAGCCTTTTAACTTGATCAGATACTAATTTCTGTAAAATTATAAGCAAATTTTAATGATCCGTTTCAAAAGGTGGTCATTAAAATTTGTTAAACAAAAATAACGAAAATTGCATTATTTTGTATATAATACTACCAATGTACTTTTTGCAGCCCGTTTGGGTTCCTTTTTGAGTGGTAGATGCCAAAAATGTAGGATATTAGTAAAACAGCAAATAACCCTGTGCAGTGTTACAAATAACACACCATCTAAAAACACACACACGTAGTCATGATAAACGCTAGTGATTTGTAACCTCTGTGTCTGTGAATTGAATATTCATACTAAATTTGAAATCAATCGTAATAACCGTTCTAGAGATATAAATTGGTTAGCAAACAAAAATGAGGCTTCTACATGACAGAGACGCTGGTGAAATACCAATCACACTTTTTTTTTCCTTTTTCCACACTCTGTACGTAAGGTCAGCCGACGGATCTGTATGAGAAAATGGAATAACCAATGAGGTTAATACATATAGAGGTCTCTTCTGGGGTAAAAAAGTGAAGCCTACAAGCTGACCGCTATATTCCTCAGGTAACCAATCCAATCCTCTCTTCACAAGCTTTATGTTTGTCAGCTGATTGCCGTAAGATTTGTGAAGAGAGGATCTGATTGGTTACCATGTTGGTTGCCATATAAGAGCAGAGTTGACAGAGGAGAAATGGCGGGTGGCATGTAGGCCAACGAGGTATAATCTATAGAGGTCTCGTCTGTATTTGATAGGTTGTTGAGGGTACAGGAGGGTTAAAATGATGGTCAGTATGTGGGCTGCAGATTTTACCCCAGACGAGATCTCGTTGACCTCGTTTTCTACACTTTTTACCCCAGAGGAGAGCTCTAGATATATTAACCTAGTTGGAAATAACTATTATCGATATATTGCTATGAGTGAATAATGAGTTGAAAAAGTAGTACAGCAGATGTGAAAATGCTACCTAACACAGACCCCTCGCGGTGGTTGGAGATTTGCATGGTGAGCTTTCTGGTCTGATTCATCCGCGAGTACCCACGCTATGAACACAGTAGACACCTACCCTAGGACGGTGGTCTTGCCGTCAGTGGTGCAGGAGTGTCGTCCGCAGCCCCCCGTGGGTGTCCACCGGTCCCCAGGCCCGTACACCTTGTCGCCGTCTCTACACTCGGCTCTCGCAACTACAACAGAGCAACACTATAACACTGACAATATCGAACGTCAGTTTAAACTTTATGTTGGTTTTATACTAATAAAGCGTTTACATAAAATCCCAACAGAGAGAAAGGGCAATGCTTAAAAATGCTGAAAATCCAATTTTATGATTACATGGCTGAGATTGCACAGTTTTATTTTCGGTCCTTATTAAAAAAATCCTGATTTTCAGTCTCAGCACTGAAATCTAGTAAAAACGGGGTTCATCCATAGGCCTATACTGTACGTGGCCCTAAAATAAATAACGCCAATAGGGTGATCACATTTAATCCGACTGTGAAGTGAAGATCACACACTGTTTGGAGAAGACATGGTGGACTGCTTGTAAAAATAAGGGTAAGGTACAAAATTACCCCACCACAATCTTTCCTTTCTTATACCATTAGGAAAAAACAACCGATTTGTTTTTATTGCAAACAAATCCCGATGTGTCATATAGTTTCTTGGTTCACTTCGTCAATAAAAAGTGTATAAACAGTGAAGGGGTAACTCATCCCTTTGTTCACTTCTGCCCATCAACTCATCCCCGTTCAGCAGTGCTCCCATGTAACCTCTATTTAGATGTACATCAACTCCCGTTAAGTCGTGGCGCTGCAGTGTACAATTACCAGTCCCACTGCTAATACAACCTGTACGGTTCTTTATGGACTATATATATTTTCATTTTATAAATAAGTGGAAAACATAACACAATTCAGTTTCAAACTTACTCGCGTTCCTCCGCAGAGGTGGAGTAGTCCACTTCGGAGTTGGGAAGTCCGAGGGTGAATTGGCTGAGGGCGCGGGAGTAAATTTCGGGTGTGTGGGAGGAGTCCAAGGGCAGCAACCGCTCCAGGCCTGGTGAGGATAACCTCCAGCGGGATAGGGCGCACCCTGTCCTGGCCATGCAGACCCTGGGGACAGATACACGCTGCATTGTCAGCTGGCATGCACTAAGACAGATCAGACCCTGATGCAGAATTAAAACAAGTAATTCCAAATGAGTGTAGCGTGGAGAGTGTGGCGCGGCGAGACGAAATAACCACCGAAAAAACGTATATGTGATAAGTTATGTTATACCTATAGTAATGCTATTTGGTGTAATATTTAAATCACGGAAAACTAAAACATTAACTAACAAATTACTGTGGACTGCAAGGCCTGGTTTCCACGGTGCAAAGTAACTCGTGCAAGAGCCCTCCCGTACGAAGTAGCTGGCGTTTTTCACCGACAACTTTGCTGACTTGCAATTGTCAAGGACGCGTCTTCTCACTGTATGACAGTTGTATATTTTAGCGTTTTATTGTTCAGTGTAAAAAGAGACAGCTACTTCGCACGTGAGGGACCAGATATACTGTCACTATAAAACCGCCCCATCATTAACTCGCGATGTCCGTTTACGCGGTGCATAGTCGAAACCGTCAGCAACTGTCACTGGCTACTGACACCTCTACTTGCACCGTGGAAACCAGGCCTAAGGAAATGCTAAGTGCCCTTCTAGCCAAGGTTAAGACGTAGAATATTAGGTCGCTCGGGTCGCCGCAACGGAGTGCCTCTGCCGCAACCTTCCGGGCTGGACAAGTGGCGGGAATAATGAATTACCGCGCCTAACAAACAACTGGTGCTGAACAAGGGTTTGTAGACGGTGGCTGTAATTAAATAGTTTAATGAAGTACTAATGTTAACAGTTTAACTTTATTCCACTTTTAGTTTTTGTGGCGGGAGTATATCGCGTTTTTATCCATAATACATATAAACGTTTTGCTCTTTTTTAACCTATTATTATTGTTTACCGTTATTTTTTGGTTCTACTGTACTTCATATTCTACATAAGATTTTGTCGAATGAATAGACCAATAAAGGGTGTTTATTTATAATCACCCATCGGCCACATCTACCAACCATATACCTTAATGTATCTATGAATTTAGTAACTGATTTCGAGTAACATAACACGTGGATGTATTTCAATCGATGTGGAAATCCGCATGACTCCTAATAGATGTAGTTGGCGGTGGAAGTACTATCTCCTAAACCAGTTAACTATGCTTCCAGGCATCCCGTTCAATCCTGGAAGTTTACTGGAAAAGGTCACAAGGAACAGTCATTAACTACATATGTGTCTATGCACAGCTAGCCACACATGATTAGCTTACACAATTTAAACTTCCAAATTTGAACTGCTGCCAAAGTCAGTGCGTAACTGGTTATGCCTATTCCTTTCATATTTCCTGCACCCTTGAAAATCAAGAGTGTTATCGTTAAGTGCGGACTTAGCAGACTATTAAATCCCTACTCAATTTTCATCTTATGTTGTTCAGTCTATTTTTTACACGATTTCCTAGCATCATACTCATCATATTTTTTCTGATATGTTCATGTTTATAGGGAGTATCAAGAAATAGATCAATCTGAGAAAGTGAATCAGGTTGCGAGTGATGTTTTACAACGTTCCCCAGCAAAGCAGCTGTTCCAATCGATATCAGCGTGGACTGCAAATAGCAGCGTGGCTGTAACTGAATTATCTTGGCTGTGTCCTTCATGAAACAAATTGGTGCATACAGGGGAGGAAAGTGCACCACGCCTTACACTACCCACGAAAAAATAAAAGCGATATGAAGATAGTATTTTTGTGTCCGTGAATTTTTAAGGATTGAAAATGTTTGAATATAAACCAACGAGGTTAATAGGTATATCTAGAGAACTCGACTGGGGTAAAAAGTGTAGCCTACAAGCTGACCACCTTTTTCCTCAGGTAACCAATCAAATCATTCCTTGACAAGTTAAAGGTTTGTCAGCTGACTGTCATGTAACTTGTGAAGTGAGGATTCGATTGGTTACCATGTTGGTTGCCATGGGAGCAGAGTGGACAGAGGGGCAAATGGCGGTTCACCATGTAGGCTTCACTTGTTTACAAGAGACGAGACCTCTAGATGTATTAACCACGTTGATATAAACTCAGGAGCCAAAAGGCGCACGAAAACACTGAACCTTAACCTACAAAGAATGTACTTAAAAAAAATATCACAAAACCATTCTCGCAATTATCGCAAATTACGTGCACGAGGCTCCGGACAACCTACACCTCACCATGGCAACTCTAGAAGCCGCAAGAGACCACACAGATATACGTTTCATGATAAGCAGCGTGTTATGGTTGTAACCAAATCTATTTAATACCGACCTACAGTCTAATAATGAGTTTGATAAAAAAACAGATTCTTCAAAATTGAGGAGGTGTATGTGTGAGATTAAAACCTAGGATTAATTTAAACTTGAGGTTGAAGACATAACTTGTTTTCACAACAATTTGGTCCAGTTGGTTTAGTAATCTGGTGAATGTCAGAGTTGGCAACATTGTTTATTTAATATCTTTACTTTAGATGACGGGAATATATGGGAGTCGTGAGGTCCTGTAATGCCAACGTTACTCATCATTACCAGTGAGGCATTACATAGTATGACTTGCACATCGAGAGTGAAGGTACTTTTTTATTTCTGTACAATTCTGCGATATCTTCCTGGTGGATGGACTTCAATTGGCATTTCATGGCTTTTAATTTTTTCTGAATAAATGGAATCTTGAATTTATGATCGAACTACGTTTGCATTTGTATACGCATCCGAAATCTTAAAAAATATATGTTAATCTCAATTTACAAGGTGAATTACCCTATCTTTAACTTTCGATGATCTCCTCCCTTTTTCTATGTAGTATATGCATTTTAATTTCAACTGCAACTTCATCTAAATGTCAAAGATTTCTTACACGATGTATTATATAATTTCACTCCTGTTCTCTAAATGTGTTACATTGTGGTTTTATGACGAATAAACACTGTTTTAGTTGTTAAAATTGAATACGAATGTTGATTAGACGGGATTAAGGTTATTTTATCATAGAATAAAATCGTCAAAATGAATTGTCACTAGGATTAACTTAAACCAGGGTTAAAATATTCACTTCAAATTGGGAAAGCGTTATTCCTCTTAAACGTAGGTTTAAAATATACTTAAAAAATTAAAATTTAGTTCGGAAAGCAGGCCTAAGACGCAGAAAAGAATCATATGACATATTTAACCTTTCTTTAATAATGTTT
Organism: Allygus modestus; assembly: GCA_963675035.1. Classification (NCBI taxonomy): domain Eukaryota; kingdom Metazoa; phylum Arthropoda; class Insecta; order Hemiptera; family Cicadellidae; genus Allygus; species Allygus modestus. The sequence continues at coordinate 108,294,237 of OY776115.1, read as the reverse complement.
TCGACTAATTTACAACTGGTAGAGTCATAGGATCTCGGATGCGGTTTTGGAGAACCGAAAGTAAAACAACGCCACCCGCGCATAACACCTTCCCGCGCGTTCTCATTTAGCATTCAGATATTTCATAACTTCCCAGATTTCATTACCCAAATATGATTCTTTATTATGTCCATTGCGTTTACAGATTCTGGAGCTGAATCATAAAAATATACTAACGCTGAAACCAATATGATGTATTTTTTATTTCACGAGTTTATTTAATGTCATAAGGTAGAAACTACTTTAATATTATTCTAAAAACTTAAATACATAATATCAATATAATATTATTCTACAAACGCCCAAACGTTCACATTACAAATATTAGTAGGATAACAAATTTCAGTTTGTGAACATTGCTGGAGAAAGACCTCTCAAAATATAAAAACTATCAAATATCAGTATTTTTAAAATTTCAATTTAGTTATTGAACCAATATATTACGGCTTCTCACTGAGGATTGTAGACTGTGCAGAATTACATATTTAAATCTATATACCATGCTCATTAATTGTCGATGAACTGGAAGTTTGTTTCAACCATTTTAACATGATTTTTATCTTTTAACACTAATTCGGTGTAACGATGTAATCGATATTTCGTTACATCTTGTAGACTATCTCCTTGGTTTTCTTAAAACAAGGTTAGGGCCATTAAAGTGTCATTACATTTTTTCTTTTACAAAAGTATATGCAAATGTTATGACTTGTTAAAGACCTCTTAAAGACTACTAGTTGACAAGTTATAAAGTTACTGCTCATAAACTGTTAAACGGGGTGGAACCTATTCTAACTTGTGACTTTGATAGTGCTGGAGAACGTGAGTGCTGCCGTTTTTACACTACTGATGGTTCCCTTCGCACTCATTCACCGCCTTAGGCATCACTGACGTAAAAACGAAGTATGTAAAACGATGATTCTCCTCGTTGAATATACGATCGGATATCACTGCTTACGAATAACTGAATTGATCGAGTGAGAAACTGGTTTCATGTAAACGTTCCCAAATAATATAATTTCTTACTTCTCCTTACAAACTATATTAATATCAATTACTACACCCCTTTCATGTTTCCTTGGAATATAAACAAATCAAGGATTACCAATTAAATATTACAGTGTAAAGAACTACTCACAGAACCACAGAATTGAAGCTGTTTTTAATACAAACCACGATATGCGTGTGCAGTAGAGAGGTTGTACATCACAAATGACACAGCTAGGGATATCAACAGGTGAACCATGGCACTGGATCTACACACCACTGAGAAGACTTACAGATCACTGGGACTACAGGATAACTGGAGAGACCTGTCAGGGACTAAAGGTCAGGACAGAGGCCGGCTTGTGCGTCGCCGGTGGCGGTGACATAGGCGCACTCTGGAAAATACGCACAGTGGTTTTTTGCGACGGCAATTCCTAATTATACACCTGGGAGCAAAACGAGTTATAGCGTTGGCGCGGTCTGAGAACGGTAACATCGCACAGCAGCGGTGTGATAGCGATCTAACCTGCGGTTTGGAGGAAAACTATACCGTAGTTGGCACTGATGTTGGTAGTTACAGCTGAGATCTACTTGATAGGGAAGTCTCCAGCGCGGCGCAGGTGACCGGTTTTTGTTCAGAGAATATGTAGTCGTGTCAAGAAATATGTGAAATAGTAGAATATAAATTTGTCCTGAGAATATGTATGTGCTGTGAATATAAAACAAGTTAAAGCAATTTTTGCTAGCAAAACACCTCCGCTGTTTCAAAGTTTGAGGCCCACAGCAAATGCTCTGATTCGTAATTAAAAGTTTTTAATTTTCAATGCAATATTCTGAAGAGAACGGACAATGATTTTTTAAAGAGGGTGTGAAAATATGGGAAACAAATTAAGCCCACTAACTGTCATGACCACTATATAGGCTGTCGTTGTTCCCACTATTAACGGGATTTGTAGACTTTTGGTTTACGCCGAAGTCAGAAAATTGCCATTATTCATACTGAGAACAAAAAACACCTTTTTATAAATATCTCAGGCAAATTAAAATTAATGTACCGACATCATGCCATTTCGGGGAGATAAGTGACGTATTACAAACAATATCCATCACAGTATTAAAACATTCTGATGGAAAATTACAAAACCATTTGTGTTTTAATATTTGTTGAAGAAATCTAAATTTAGATGTTATCAGTCACAAATATATTTTACATACTTAAAACATATTGGATATTGTAATTTGTTGTAGCAGCTTCCATTGTGAAATAAGGTGTCAATAATGTTGTAATAAATTATCATTAAATAGTTGAACAAATAAACGAATAGAGAATGTGTTTTTTTCTGTTATGTTGGCCCAGCGAGGTTCCAATGTGTTAATCTGAGGAGATAATTTTGTTCAGTCTTCCACCACAGAGACCTACACTGTTTTATTGTCGTATAATGTCAGCTAATTAAAAATATTAAAATGTTTTGCTTTATTTTGTTTCTTGTTTCGCCAAGGCGTCACTGTAGAGACTGTCCCTTGGTTTTCACTGTAGGTCAGTTTCACAGACTGAATAACAGCTTATTTGGAGATTGTAATTACTCATAAAAAATTCCCCTTAATCGATCCAGTCGTGTTTTTTTGTGACTTAGCAACAAGACCTTTACATATATACAGACTTTACCTAATTTTTATAAGTACCTATTTTTACCTATTTTTATCTGGCAATTTCCAAGAAATAACCCGGTTTTCGGGTATTTAAAGCTCGTGCGGGGATTTTGTGGGGATTACTACAAGATGACCGGGTAAAAGCGGGGATTTTATAGGTAGTTTGCGGGTAAAATAGCAAACCCAGTCTGGCAACACTGGCAAGAAGGCAACACTTGACAGGGGGAGGGGACACTGACACTGACAACAACACTGTTCATGTGTTCATTGTTGTTGGTTGTTGTAGTTGATGATTTTCGATTTTATGTTATTATTGGTTTCGGCCTCTGGTTTCATGTGTTGGTGCTGTTATTGTTATTCATTCGCTCTTTCATAAGAACGAATTCTGATCAACAAACGAGCTTAATTAAATTATAAACCATACATACGACTAACAATCACGATAATGGCAACCTAACTTAACTAACCGCTTACACTTTGATTCTCAGTTTATCCCTACAGAAATGGGAAATCCAGACAGTAATACTTCAGGTGATCCCAAAGGAAAAGAGCAAATTACTGCACCACGAGAAAATCTTGTAAGTAATAATTTAAAGGTTATGCAGCTTAATAGTCATAACTAGGATTAGGACTAAAGCTTATTTCCCAAGCTTTTTCCGAATTCACTATCATATGATATCCTACTGATAACAGGGTGCCACACCAGTTTAAACTAGCCAACCCACTGCAATGGGCTTTATTTGTTGGTACTTAAGCCTGATTCATTTTTAAATGTTTCCCTTAGGTTGCTTTATAGGACAATACGCTAGGCCTCTATGATTACCATTAACACGTTCGCTACGGGTGGGTCAGTATGGACCCATGGCAATCGCAGCTCTCACACGTCATGGTCAGTACTGACCCATGGTACAGTGCATTATTCCATCGCTCAGTGTGAGCCTAGCCTCAGTCAAAGGCGGACCTATACTGCGTTAGCAGATGGCAGCCTAGTGGACTACTGTCATATGAATTATGCTGCTATCTGTTGGCGTTTTGTAGAACTACGTCCATTTGCTTTGTAACACTGTACAGCACTGTACAGTGTTTTTGTCATTTGTTAGCCGGTTAATCAAAGTGTGACCGCGCCTATCGGAACAGTTGCAGCGTAGCGGGAACACGCCCCCAGGCGTGCCCCGCAGTGAACGTGTTAAGCTTTCTCAGATTAGGCCTATCCATAGACATATTACAGAAAATATATTAAAAAAAGGTACCGGTAATTGTTTTGTTTTCAGTTACCACTGCTGTAAAATGTTGTTTAGCTTAGCTTAATTTGTTCCAAGTAATTTATGGCTATACTAATACTGGAAATGGTATTTTACAATTTAAAGGCTATTTTGAACAAAAATTGAAAATCACTAATGAAATCACTGATGATTAGCAGTTTTACTTGAAAATCACTAATGAAATCACTGATGATTAGCAGTTTTACTAAAAGGCCTATTAAGCTACATATTCGATTGTACTGCTTTGATCCTACTGTATGGTTGATTAACCCATTGGCGTAGACATACGAGCTGGTCTCGTTCCTTACTTGTAATTTTATTAACCTGTGAATTGGAGTATAAAATTGGTGTTTTAAAATGGATTAATGGCGTATTTTAATTAAAATTTTGTTTTCTTTCAGTTTAGAGTCACATTGGCACACACACAGACTGTAAAAATATATGACACAGTAGACATAAGTAAAAATTAGCAAAATCATTATTGACCATGTGCAAGTCTCAAAGAATTAATCGATCCCGTCAACTTCCAAGCAAGCTTGCCACCGTTTGTTTTACTTGGGTCCTCCCACCAACGTTGCCACAGACCGGTTAACTCATTGAGAGTTGCACAACTGGTCAGTTTTGGTCGTGTGTGGGAATTGAACCTACGAACATCGTATCACCACCTGGCCAAGGTGTTTCCACGACGTACCCAACTCAGCTAACACGACCAAAGGCCTAGCGGCGATATTAAGGTTTTTCAGTCAGTCCGCGCCCCTAGCGGATAGAACTGTAGACGCCCGCGGTCATTAGTTACATAATTTGCTACTAGAGTGCAGCACCAATCAATTCCCGTTATAGGCTACTGCAAATAGAATAAAATTACTACCTCAATGGGTTAACCAACCCAACAGCTGATGTGCACTGACAATTGATTAACTTTTGAATTATGATTTGGGACAAGTGAGGAATGTGCAAGGTTGGTATGAGCCCCTACTAACTATGAATTTTAGGTACTTTAGTATTATACGGATGCCACTGTTTTTGGAGGTTAAATTTTTACCGGATACAAAGGATAACTACATAATTCGAAAAAACGTACGTTTATTGACTTACTGCACAAATATTACATCATTCTGATGAGCGGTCTTTATGTTGTGCCTCCCAAAAGGCAGCGATGTCCGCTAGGATCGTGTTGAATGCGTCGCCGCCGCTAGCAGCCAGACCCGATCGCCAAATATACAGCGCGCTGCGGCAGTTGTGTTAGGATGGGTTATCATAAAAATACGTACGGTTTCCTCTTCATTTCGATGTAAATCCCACATCAAAAGAACGTCATTAACCGCGTCATTAACATTATGAAAACAAATGTAACGTAGTGCACGGCAATAAATCACTCATGACACTGACCCAGATACAGGCGGTGACAGGTGATGTGCGCGCTCCGGTCAACGACCTGACCTTGGCCTATTTGGAGGGGGTTTGGCGGCCGGAAGTATGACTCATCAGGTATCATTCGATTCGTAACGAAACAAGGAAAGTCTTACAATCATTTTTATGATAACCCATCCTAACATAACTGTCACAGCGCGCTGCATAAGGGTGGCATCTGTATAATACCAAAGTACCGAATTTTATTTGGCAAGAAATTTCGGTAGGGATATAGACCTAGCTATTATTTATTAAAGGTTTGTTAAATGTTTCATATGAAAATACTACATCACAGAGGAAATTATTGATCTCTCTCTTTTGTTATTTAGATCAGTCATGCCTTGAATTTCATGTTGGATAAAAAAATACGAGACCAAGATCCTTCATTGCTAAGGCGGTTCTTATTAAAGAAGGGATTAACAGAGGACGAGGCGACTATTGTGTTTCAACGAGTTGAAGCCCTCAAAAATGTAAGTCAAGTAAATCTATTAAAATAGATTAGTCTGATAGCGTCAAAATAGATTAATAGAAGTCTGAGAGTGAATTAAAGTGAAGGAGGAGAGTAATTTCATTTTCTAAATGGGGTGCAGTAGGGAGGACATTTATTGTTTGCTTCTCAGTTTATAAACACGGTCATAACTGTAACAATAAATTATTTCATGGTTATAAGCCACCGAATCACTTTAGTAAATTAAATGATTTAAATACCTGTACTGTCTAAGTGATCCTAGTATCCTAAAAGGGCTACTGGTAGTTTCGATTCTTCTAATGTAATTGAGTGTTCATCAGGCGAGCCTTCAAGACTGATTTTCGTTCATGTGAACACGTCAGTTTTTAAAAACCGTTGAAAATCACAACACAAACAGACAAAAATACGGACGAACGGATATTGAGGCGATGTTCCGTGTTTAGTGTACTTTCGTCGCTTCAATGTCCGTTCGTGCGTGTTTTCGTGTTTGTGTTGTGTTTTTCAATGGTTTTTAAAAACTGACGTATTTACATTATCGAAAATCAGTCTTGACGCCTCGCCTCATGAAAACTCAATTCCATTAGAAAAGTCGAAACTGCAGTAGCCCTTTTAGGATACTAGGATCACTTAGACAGTACAGGTACTTAAATCATTTAATAAATTATTGACTGTCAATTAATCGAATCCGCCAACTTCTTACCGCGATGTTTTTCTATTTGTCTTACAAATGTTGTTTGTTTGTTTTTTGTTTTTTGGGGGATTAGGAGGCCGTGGCATAGCTGGCTAGGCACGTCTCCCTTGGTACAGCCACCGGAAACAGGGAAAAGAGGGATGGGAAAGGTGGTATGATGGGGTCAGTCTGCCTCGCTCCAGAAAGGGAGAAAGAGCCTTACCTAGCTCCCGGGCTCTGTAGGTGACAACATCCCAGGACGATTCGCCCTCTAACCCGACGTCCCCCTAAGTCCACCAGACAGGGAGCGCCATTGCACAGAGCCTCAAACCTCTCAGGGGTTGGGTGGCCCCAGGACGCTTCATTCCCCAGCCCGGCAAACCGAAGACAGTCGGGTAAGGGCTCCCAGGCACCCGTCCCAGGCTGCAAGGAAGATCCACTAATCCCTCCAAGGACTAGACTGGGTAGTCTTCATTTTGCTGTACCCAATGTCGACCTCTGTTCTAGTATAGACCAGTCAGAGAGCCGTCGAGGGCCTTTTTTTACAAATGTTAGTATTTTTCCAGTTTTAGTGACGACTGTTTGATTTTACAGACACTGGTAAATTAAAATTCTTGCACAAACATGTATACATTTTTATAAATATAATTTTATGGATTATTATTGAGTAGCCTAGGTACCTACTTTACTACTTCATATAAAAGTAAAAAAGCCTATTGTAACAAGTAGAATATCTGTGAACTATTCTTTTTGTAGCAAAACACAGTATTGGAGAATGCTGCAGTATCCAACCAGCTGATTCCCTCTGCCCACTTGGTGGCGCCTGTAGGCCCCCCACCACCACCGTCACTGTGGATTACTGTTCATCGAGTCGTTACAACCATCACCTCTGTTGGGGGCATCGTCTACGCCATTTACTGGCTGTGGAAGGTAAATTAGAGATGATCATGTTGGCTTTCTAACTGAATTGTTTTTAAGTCAGTCACTCTTATAGCCCCATCAGGGATGTGCTCTGTTTGTATACAATCCAGAGTTTTATGTCTATAAAATGAATTATTATTAATGGCTAGGCATATTTTAGATGGTGGACATGGAAATTCAACAGATAGTTTTAAATAGATTTTTATAGTTTTCCCAATATGTCTCACAACTTCACTAGGCTAACACTCTTTAATATTCTTTATTTTTAAATTAAAGATAAGAAACAGGAAGGATAAAAAATTTACATCACCTAAAATTATAATAGTTTGGCTTTTAATGTTAGCGGTCATCACAAAATAAAGAAGTGAAAGTTTAATCGCTAATTTCAAATTATCTTTCATTCAGTACAAACTATGTGCAAATTGGTTTCTCGGACAAACTGTCCAAAGACCTGCATGAATGTGAAATTTCACCTGATGTTAAATGTCATAAGAAAATTATCATGATTTTGCATTAAAACTGTTTCATGAAAAAAATGTCTATTTGCATGTGACTGATGATAAAATCTTCTTGATAAATTGATTGTTTGTATTCTCCTTGCACTTACCTACGTACTCATGTTATTTTCTCTCTGTAGTTCTCAGAATTAACCACTGGAAGAACTTGATAATTTAAATTTTCATGATTTGTTTGGGCGCATCAAAGTTGCTTCACTCAATTAGATAAACTTCATACTTCAGACAACAGAAATGTTCAAATATCGCTGACACTCATAACGTGCTGCAGACGTACATTTCACCGTACCTGTTTGGACGACGGCCCAAGCGGAAACTGGTGGAGGAGAGCCTGGTGGAACTAGGGGCTGCAGTGAGCGGCTGCGCTGCGGACCTGCGGACACTACGCAGTAGCATCGACACACTGGCTGCAGACAGAGTCGCGGAAGTGGCTCTCAATACCCGTCTGGGCGAGATCAAGTCTGAGGTCACGAGTCTCAAGAGCTTGCTGCTGAATAGGTGAGTGCTGATATCGAAAGGAGTTTTATTAATATTAAATCATTCACTTAACACACAGTGACGTTACATAACGTGCTTACAGCAGTGACTGGTGTCTTGCCACTAGAAATTAGTATAAAATACATTTCAAGTCAAAGTGTATATTTATACACTTAAGTACGTATATTATTATATGGTATTTTCCCAAGTCAAGGATTGTGTCTGCCAAACTATGTAAAGATAACGTTTTCCGGTTCAAATGTTGATCCAACTCGCATGTCAACAATTTAGTTGATGTACTTCAATAAGAATGCAGGTGTCTTTGGTGATATATAATTTAGCTGGATCATTACTTCCGTTGGTTTTAAAGTTGACCAAATTTGTTTACAGACATTTAATTTCAATCCGTTGGGCTGAAATCATCTTTCTTCCCTGGGGAAGATATACATATATATATATATATATATATATATATTATAATCATTAAATGACAAAATCGTTAGTTACGGTCGATATTAAGCGGCCCAATCGCCACTTTTGCCAATATTATGTATATCGTTGTAATTTTCGGCCTTTATTGGTGAGATCCAGTTGTCATCTTTGGCCGATATTATGTTTTCCACTGTCGTTTGCAGCCAAAATTACGTGGTTCTGTCGTCATTTTCGGCCAATTTTACGTGATGTGATTGCCTTTTGCAGCTGTTACGACGCGATTTGGCCGTGCGCAATCGTTAGCGATTGTCTGGAAATCGGCAGGAAATAATCGCTCAAACTTTTGAGTATTTTTAAAAACTTCGAGTCGAGTTCACGTATTGAATTACTCGGCCGAAAACTCTTCGAGTACTCGCACACCTCTAGTTATGAGTTATTCAAAATGCTTGCAAGTTGTAGGCTAAATAATAAAACAACTCTACTTCTGTTCAATGAAGTTTGTTTGGTTTTTGCATTTAAAAATTCTTCTACAATTTTGTATTTGGTATAAGTACCTATTTTTTGCCTTTAAAACTCAGGCTTATCATCAAACAAAAGCCTGCAAAATAAGATCAACTTTTAGATCCCTATCTAGATCATTAATGGACATCACAAACGAAAAGGGACTTAAAATTGATCCTTGAGGAACACCCAAGTTCTGCCATTATGTTTTGTAGTTCTTTGTAAAAAGTGCCCTTTGTTGGCGATCCCTTAAATATGAAGATACCCACGGTAATGCATCATGGGATAAGTTATATTCTCAAAGTTTTCCAAATAAGATCTTATGCACAATACAATTATAAGCCAAGGCTAGATCACAAAACACACCACATGTCTTATATATTATCAGTATCTTAAGGAGCAAAAATATGCTACACTTGCTAGCAAATGTGTTAAATCCGGAAGTTTGAAAAATATGTAATTCTGTTCATCAAGAGTTCCAATTTTATCGGTTGACCCACAATCGTGTTGTCTCAGGAACCAGTTTCCCGCAACACCGTCGCCCGGGCCGCTGTCCATCCCCGCATGGCAGCTGGGGGCGGAGACCCACTCTCGCCCCGGGGCCGAGGCGGAGGGCGAGGAGGAGGGCGAGGGCGAGGGCGAGGGCTCCAATGGAGGGACCAACGGCAGCGACAGCAGCCTCGAGATCGTCAAGTGATCTTGTACCTGCGGCGTCTAGTGAATCTCTTGTTTAGAGTGGGAACAAAATCTATATTGTGAGTGCGTAGCTGTAAGAATATTTGTTTGTTACCTGGTTTCCTTGTGTGTTGTTTACAGGGTTTTAACGGTTTTATTTCTTATAATGTGCATCGGCTAAGGTGAAATTATAGGACAAATTGAAGGAGAAGGTGAGAACAGAGGGATAAAAACTTAGTTTTTTTATAGTGCTAAAATAAAGTACAGTAGTCTGTCTATTAACCGGCCACTGACACTCTATATGAACTAGTCAGCCCTGGGCAAAAATGACGGTGTACCTGTCTCCGCAGTAAACTTGACTCATTGACCTGTTAGGTCACGTATCTTAAGATGGTTAATAACCAAGAATAGGCCTTTTCTTTTTGACATTAGATCTTCAGTAAGTATTTTTATCTCACAAAAATAAACTTTACAGTGTTTTGTGAGTTTTGTTTAGATAATTCTTTATGGTAACTGTATGTTTTTAATTTTCAAATATAAATCTGTGTGAGTGTTTTCAGCTTTATCTACATAAAACAAGTTCTTCCTCCATAAGTTAAGTTTCATCAACCGTAAATCTCATGTTACGTGAGATATTCCTATATAAATTTACATTAGTAATTTAAGGGCATTTGAGGCGTCGGCTCAAACGGTCAAAACATTATCCAGCCAGGGTCCATGTCCGGAGCTGGCTGGTTAAGACAGAGACTACTGAAATAAAAAAGATACAAAGAAAGGTCAGTTTGTTTTTTAAATTTAAATGTTGAGTGGACGCTGGTCTCAGGCAACATTCTAGTGGCGCTCAGGGCTTAGGTGGGACGGTCTGTCTATGTTTATGGATTTTATTTGACATATCGGTAGCGAAAGTGTTAATATGACTTGAATTATTATTGTTGCTGATCAATCATCTTGATTTTATGTTGTGGCAGAGAACCTTTCAAAATATAACGACTTCTAAAACCAACAGCTTGAGACTGATATCATATTATTGTGATTTAAACTGGAGTTGCAACCAATTTCTTGAGACAGTTGTTTAGTTCTGTTTTCATAGTATAGTTATTTTAATAAAATGGCAAGTAGTCAGTGAGTTTTAGAAAGGAGCCAGGTGTGATTTTACCTAAGATTCTGATCGTGCAGATATTTACAAACATAATTATGTTTTTATGGTAATTTGTGAACATTACTCATGTACTAATACTCCAATTTTAGTTTTGTATCAGCTTGGTTGGTGACTGATGTAATATAAATTTATTCTTTAGTGATATATTTAAAAACCAAAGAACATAATAAGTGTTAAAAACTTCATATTTGTGATTTACGCAGCTCATTAGTATAAATATATTATTTATCTAAAAGTGATTATGTGTTTTTAATTCCTTTGAGCGAATTTCGCCTATAGGAAAGAAGCTATTACCGCAGTCGGCATGGTAAGACCTAGGCCCGGGACCGTGATAACTTTTTGTTTTAAGGTTCCCAGACCCTAAAAACACCATTCGTTCGAAACTGTTTATATATGTATATATATGTCCGTGAGCACGATAACTCTCGTAAAAATGATCCGATTTTGATGAAACTTGGTATAAACGTGTAAAGCAATATTTATGACTTTAAGTTCGAAAACCGGCTAGATCGCTCTATCCGAAAGGGTATTTCGGGTGGGTTTTGTACCCCAAAAATGGGTTTTTTTGAATTTTTTACATATAATTTTTGAAATAGTCAAATTTTAGTTTTCACCATTGGATTCAGCTTAAAAAACACACAATGTGGTATTTTGATCATTCCTCTATGTCAATTGGTCACCGAGATACTGAAAGTGCTAAACACAGTACGTTGTCTAATGTTATTCTTATGGAGGAAAAGAAAATTTTTATATCTCGCTTATTTATGAACTTATACTGATGAAACTTGGTATACAGCTTCATCTCGTTGTGGTCTATTGATATTTGCTACAACAAATTCTTTGCCGAAGGCTCCCGTAGCAGCAGACCTGCGTACTCAGCCCCCATGTTATTCTTATGGAGAATAATTAAATGCTCTGTCTCCATTGATTATGAACATAAATGAATAAAAACTGGTATACAACTTCACCTAGTTGAGTTATATTGATATTAGCATAAAAACCCATTTTTTATTTTCCTTGTTGCAGCAAACCTGCGCTCAGCCCCAATGAATAATTAAAATTGTATATATCGCTTATTTGTGAATATATTTTTATGAAACTTGGTAAGTGGCTTTATGTAGTATTAAGACATTACTTCTATTAGAAATTCTCTGAGTATGCAGGTTTGCTGCGACGGGGGTATTTAATTTCCTGGGGTTTGGAAGACGTCTCTGACCCCTGAACATGAGCTCAGGACTCTGTTAACCCTGGCCCAAAGTTAATATTGGAAATTTGGTTTTGGCTTTCAAAGTTCCAATGTTAATCTAATGGAAATAAAAAAAATTCTGAAAATAAATGTTGGAAACAGGAAATTCTCACAAATTTGGCATACTAATTATTGATTTGTTTCGTACTGAATAGGATTTCATTGCATCTAAAACAACCAAACTAAATATATTATAATATTTTTAGTGGGTAAAAATTAAAAATAATAATAATAAACATAAATAAATAGAATGAGAAGTTGAGGTAGGGAATTTTAGGATTGTGCAGAGAGCAAAGGGACAATTTTAGATTTGTGGGAAGAGCGATTGCGTAGTTGTGATGGTCGAGGTTATCTTTAAGGAAGCAACTTATAAATGGCGGTAATGTGCAGAATTTTGTAGGTTATACAATTTTTTGAGGGTTGTTAGGTGAAAATTCATAGAAGGGAAGAATCATGTGATTCGAATAAAGCCTGCTCATTTGTCAATTCAGTATAGGGGTATGATATATTTATTGTTTAAGGTAATTGTCAGTATTGGGGTAGGAGGTATTGGGTAGATTTCAGGAAGCCGGGATCCTTCTCTTCTTGCTCCGCCCTCGGTGCTGGATGGCTGCCTCGTGGCTTCTTCTGTTTCTTGTGTTGTGTAAAGATAAACAAAAGTGAACTAGCCGTAAATTGACCATGGGAAAAATAGTCGTATATTTAAAATCCTAGAGCTTAATTCAAAATGTAAATTAGGGTGTAACCTATTGTAATTTAAATGCATTTCAAATAGATTTAAATGTTGGATGTAGCCTATTTGAAATTAATAAAACAATGTTTCTTCATTTAACTCAAACAGTTTTATTGAACCTTGGCCTACCATGCATTTTTTTATTTTCCTACCATCACACGCCCTGAAGTACAGGTAAAGGTATTGAAATAAACGTAGCAGCTGGAGTATTAAACTTTTTACTATTGAATTGAACCCAAAATAAAAATACCACAATTTATTTAAACCCAAAATGAAAATTAAATTCACACGTTAAAATCAATTTCTGCAGGACATATCCAGACATCTGAGCTGTTGGTTCAAGGTTTTCAGGAGAGGATAAACGCCAAACCCACAGGAGTCAGTGAAGTCGTCGAAGTCTAATGTCCACATCATTGCTCCCTTCAGACCAAAGTACTCGTTTATCAGGCAACTCTGAAACACGACCAGGCATTGTGATAATACCGATTGTCCAATACAGAGTTAAACTGATTCCTACAAAATGATGTGTTTCAATCATAAATCGTAACAGAAAGTGAACTAACATACTTTACACCAAGTATGTCATAGAAAATTCGGTAATATATATTCGGTATGCAGGTTTGCTGCTACTGGGAAAAATCAACAAAAAACTTTTTTGCTAATATCAATTTAATTGAACCTATCAATGCTTTGTAATTGGGTAACCTATCAGGTTAGTAGGAAGATTGAACCTATCCTTCTTTATTAATAACGGATATTGTCAATTGATCAATTATTTTCAAAGAGAGGATATATAATTTGTTTAGTGCTTTAAGCATGAGTTATCTAATATTATTCAATCATGTACAATATTAATTTCATGTTGATGTTTTAACGACAAAATAACGATTTGTCATCTCTACCAGAGTTCAAACGTGTGTTTTGCTTAATAAATCGATAAAACTTAATTACTTTATAATATATAGGTGATGTAATAAATAAACTTTGAGATCAATCTGTTTTTCCCAAAATTTACTATATAGAATTGCTTTTATTAGTTTATATTTTATATTATATTTTTACAGACAGTCCTTTGACAGTTTTATCATGTTAGCTCATCACTTTACAGTAATATTCACTTTACAGTATTACAGTGATCTGCCAGTAAAGAGGAACTTCAACTTACTTTTCTTTTTATGTCGACTACCCCGTCAAAGCTGACCAACTGTGAGTCATGCCAGGCGTAACTGTCATTAGACTTGCTCCAGTCGGTGTTCCAGCCATCCTTCTGGTCAAGGCAGATCTGGAATATAAAGTTACAATTTTGCTAATTTTTTAGATGAAGTGTTATTCTAACGAGAAAATTGCATAATAGTATAACTAAATATAAAACGAGTTCCCACGCAGCACGCTGTTGTGGAAAAAGCAAATTTCCACATTAAAATTTAAAAAAATCTAATAACGTGTTTAAACAAACACTTTTGCCATTTATTTTAAAGGAAAACATTTAATTTGTTGGCTCTTATAATGCTCCTGGTTCTATTTAAATGCAATATTGGGATGGCAGTGTTTTACATTATAAGGTTAGATGTCCCATCAGGATCGAAAGTTTGTTTAGGGTTATTGGAGGTGATAAAAATACATCAAAATACCCTTTTTGGGTCCAAAAATTCAAAATTTGAAAATTGAAATCCTAAAAAGAGGGTTAGAGTTTCCTGATTGTTTTACCTAACAAATTTTTCTAACTGGTTATAGAAAGTAATGTCCTACCAAATTTGAAGTAAATCGGACAACAAATGTGGCCGCTAGTGTGCAAACATGTAGATATTTAACAACTAGAGACGATAGCCCTTTAGTTCCCTTTGGCCAATGCTTTTAATTTAAGCCACTTCCATCATAACGCAATTTATCAAACGCCCACAATTTGTCGTACAGAAATAATAATGCAGATTGTTAAGATTGGAATGGCATAAATAATAACAGAAATTAGACTTTTTCTACAAACAATTCATTATGTGGATACGACCATTACAATTTTTCCTAATCCAAAAACTCTAAATCAAGAGTGGGTTCTGACATATGAAAAGAAAGAGAAATTTGAGATTATTTAAAAACGGTTTAAATCCCTGCTTTCAAGTAATCCAAGTTACTTCAAATAAATTCAACTTCAGGCTTGCTAAGGATGTGTTGTCACTTCATTTAAAGGTCGTCATCACATAAAAGTATTCCTACATTTAAATACTCACGCAATCACCAACATGACGCACACATTAACAAACATAAAACACTAAATTTACCACTCCGAATGGATTGCGCTGTGACTGGGCGGAAGTGGAGGCTAGACTGCCGGTCAACGTGGTCCGTGGTGCGAAGCGACGCTCACCTTAACACATTCTGGGTCGCATTTCTTTAACTCTCCCCCTTCAACATCTTGATGGCCGTGTCGTAAAGTTTGATTGGAAAGAAAGTTTATCTTTTAAAACATGGTGTCTGTCACATTTTACTGCTTTGTAAATTTCAAATTATTTGTTTTATGTTTGTTGAATGTGTCCGTCTTGTTCGTGTTTGTGTTGTATTAAAATGTACTTTTATGTGATGACGACCTTCAAATGAAGTGACAACACATCCTTGACAAGCCTGAAGGTGTCTTCATATTTTTAAGAAATTGAAACTAGTTGTACTGAAACAATTTGGATTACTTGAAACCAGGTATTTAAACCATTTTTAGAATTTATCAGTAATCCGGAGGCTTAAAACAACAAAAGTGATCTTTAATATACCTCGTAATAGGCCAGCGTGCCAGGAGATCGTGTGTAGGTGCCTGCGACACCCGGGCCGGTCACCTTGGCACCAAACTCGTGTCTGGACGCGTCGGCCAGTGTGTAACTCTGTCCGTAGAACGGGACACCAAGCACCAGCTGATTGGGAGGGCACTTGGCAACACTTGTTAGATGCAGCAGGGTGTCGTACTGCCAACAGGATAAGCATAAAGTATTTGGAGAAAACTGTGTTGTCTAGTCAATAGAAATATTAAATATTGAATGGTTTAATTAATTAGGATCAAATTAATACGCAGGACTTAATAATACAATTTATAATAATTTATTACTGGCATAAGTATATGTCCTTTGAGATATTAAAATTACATTAACCCTTTGCGGTCGAATGGCGAGTATAGGTCGCCGCGCGCCATTTTCCCGAACGCTCGAATGGCGACCTATACTCGCCGTGACGTTTAGCCCGTATGAAGTGCGCTAAAACTAAATATAATGTAATGATTTTATGTCTATTTGCTTCTTATATATTCCTTATTACTTTTAACGTTTATTTTATCTACTCCATGGATTATTTTGTTCTGAAATAAATGTTATTACTCCATGAACTATACTGTCTTGTGTCATCTGCAAGGTCTGATAGTTCCAGCTCCGATTGTTGTCTGTGGTGTTTAGGTTATGTTTACTCTTTTGTTTAGTTATAATTATGACTAATAAAATTAGTGATGAAGATATTTTTGAATGTTTTTTGTGTGTGTCATTTTACTTACAAATAAATATAAATGGGTTTTTACTCTCGTAATCTGTCACATATAGTACATATGTACTAAAAATATATGGAAGAAAAAATAAAACAGGTATACATTTTTATTTTTATTTCATCAATATACCGTATGTAATCAAAGTGCCTTAAAAGTAAACCCTCATAAATGCATTTTAAAATTAATTTGGGTAATTAAATGTAACAATAGTAAAATCTATACAAAATAGCCAAAATTAATTTTTTCTCAGGGTGTCTGGGTGATTTAATTTAATCGACATCAAAGGGTTAATGCAGGTCCAAACAATATTTTAATCTTTAATGAGAGCAAGATACATAGGATTGTACTTTTCTTGTTTTGCAAACTTTGTGAATGTTTAAACAGGCTTGATAATAACTAATAGTGGTGTGCGATGCATCGGAAAGCATAGAAATTTTGATTCGATTTGAGGCTGTAGTAATAAAAATAGCGATGCATCAAAAGTGTTCGGTGCCTTCCTATACTCCCGCCGCCATTTACCCGCGCTACCAAGGACACGGGAGAGTTACTCCCGCCATTTACCCGTGCTACAAAGGACACGGGAGAGTTACTCCCGCCATTTACCCGTGCTACAAAGGACACGGGAGAGTTACTCCCGCCATTTACCCGTGCTACAAAGGACACGGGAGAGTTACTCCCGCCATTTACCCGTGCTACAAAGAACACGGGAGAGTTACTCCCGCCATTTACCCGTGCTACAAAGGACACGGGAGAGTTACTCCCGCCATTTACCCGTGCTACAAAGGACACGGGAGAGTTACTCCCGCCATTTACCCGTGCTACAAAGGACACGGGAGAGTTACTCCCGCCATTTACTCGCGCTACCAAGGACACGGGAGAGTTACTCCCGCCATTTACCCGTGCTACAAAGGACACGGGAGAGTTACTCCCGCCATTTACCCGTGCTACAAAGGACACGGGAGAGTTACTCCCATCATTTACCCGTGCTACAAAGGACACGGGAGAGTTACTCCCGCCATTTACCCGTGCTACAAAGGAAGAGGGACAGGAGGGGAGGGGTGGGGTCCGGTTGAAAGCGATAAATCAGTTGGCTGACCAACATTATTTCTTTGAGTCGTTATCTTACAACCACGTTTTACCCATTATGAAATTATAATAACGGGAACTACGTTATGAAATTATAATAAACAGTGAGTTATTTGAATAACGTTATACCTTCACAAAACTATTCCTAGAGGGGGTAAAATAGTATTTTGTAAAAATATGGCAGTTTTACTTGCATTGTACGATAGTGTTATTTTGCAATCTGGCAAAACTGTCTACATCGTCACTCGTTATGTAACTTTGGCGCTAGTTTGTTATTGTGCGTCTTTTTAAACTTAAGTAAATACAATAATTAAGTTCAGGTTTTCGTTTTTTTTGCAAAAGTTTTTGAAATGATGGATCAATATAGGATAGAATAAGAATTAATTGATCAAATCAGAAAATTATAACTAGACTTTGGCCAAGATGTTAGATCATCTATGTTGGTCATAAAAATTGGTGGATAGGCTGAGTTTTAATCATTGAAACATGTCGCATTGCATTGAATCGAATTTAATCGATTTGAATCAAAATTCTTTGAATCGCATCGTTGCATTGAATCAAAATAAAATCGCTGCATCGCACACCCCTAAAACTATCAGGATTGTATACATTTGTCGTCACTTAACTGTATTTGGCTGCTTAACCCCACTTTCTAGGTATTTTCTCATTTCTGTTCCCTTGCTCGGTAATTTATTTGGAAATAAATGTTTCTGTACGTAGGTTAAATCTTTCTTTATTAATATCGGATATTGTCAATTGATCAATTATTTTCAAAGAGAGGATATATAATTTGTTTAGTGCTTTAAGCATGAGTTATCTAATAGCATTGACTATACACCTGTACTAGACTGAAAACCTTATGGGCCCTTCTGATAACAACAGATTCGGGATTCTCCACGTAGTTCTGACAGCACTGGATAGAAATCGCTACCATTGCACGCGATGGCGGACGTAACTCTGGTTCATGCAGCTTGGCGCGCTCAGCTCGGCCGTGGCGGGTTTTAAAAATCTCATTTTGCTAATAAAACAACTGTCTCGCTTTCCTCGCAACTCGGAAGTTCACCAGTGTCAATCAAGCGTACTCTGTCTGTTCGTCTGCCTGCCTATGCGATTCCAAGTAGTTCGTGTAATGTCTACTAGGAGGAAGCACCTATTGCCAACCGCACTCAATAGATTGTGCTGTTTCTTGGTTAACAAAATTTAGCATTGCATTTACCGTCTAGAACAGGTGTATAGTCAATGCTAATAGTTATCTTATTAATGTGAGTTAATGTTGCAGTCCTATAACCAGTGTTCTTTTATGATGGGTTTGGAATTAGTTTCTGTTTTCCCTGTATTTAAGTGACGTTATAAATAGAGTAATGTTTCTTAGAGATGTTCGATGGATCGAAAAGCATCAACATTTTGATTTTAGCGAATTTCCCCTATAGGGAAGAAGCTATTACCGTAGTCGGCATGGTAAGACCTAGGCCCGGGACCATGATAACTTTTCGTTTTGAGGTCCTCAGATGTCAAAAACACCATTCGTTCAAAACTGTATATATATATATATATATATATATACATACATATATATATATATACATACATATATATATATGTGTGTGTCCGTGGGTGCGATAACTCTCGTAAAAATGATCCGATTTTGATAAATTTGGTACAAACATGTAAAACATCATTTATGACTTGAAGTTCGAAAACCAGCCAGATCGCTTTATCAAAGGGGTATTTTGGGGGGGTTTTGTACCCCAAAAATGGGTTTTTTGTTTTTCTTACATATAATATTTTAGTAAATCCAATTTTAGTTTTCACTATTAAATTCAGCTTAAAAAAACAAACAATTTGGTGTTTTGATCATTGCTCTACGTCAATTGGTTACCGAGATATTGAAAGTACTAAACACAGTACGTTGTCCAATGTTATTCTTATGGAGAATAAGAAAAATTGTATATCTCGCTTATTTATCAACTTATCCTGATGAAACTTGGTATATTGCTTCATATCGTTGAGGTTTATTGAATTTGCACTAAAAAACATTTTTTTGCCTATAGTTCCCGTAGCAGCAAACCTGCGGACTCAGCCCCCATGTTATTCTTATGTAACGTGTTATCTCCCTTAATTATGAACATAAATTAATAAAATTTGGTATGTGGCTTCACCTACTTGAGTTATATTGATATTTGTATAAAACCCCATTTTTTGTGTTCCTTCCTTCAGCAAACCTGCATACTCATCCGCGATGTTACTCTTATGGAGAATAATTAAAAAGGCCATAAATCGTTTATTTATGAATGTATATTGATGAAACTTGGTATTTGGTTTTATGTGGTATTAAGATACATATATATGCATTGGAAATTCGCTGAGTATGCAGGTTTGCTGCTACGGGGGTATTATTTTATTTTATGCATCGATTATGTTCCGAAGCATCGGCAATATGTCAATGAAACAACATTACAAAATAACAAAATTATTAAAAAAATAATATTCAAGGCAGTTTCCGATTTAAAAAACCTAAAATATACTTTAAGAGTTATTTTTAAATTAGTCTTAAATGTCACCTCCCTTTGGCATAACTGGAAATAAAAAAATGTGAAGCGTTGTGCATCGAATAAAATAGGTTGCTTCATTGCACACCCCTAATGATTCTATATCATTAACCGTACAGTTTAGAAGGAAGTTTACTTTGTTTTTAGGACGTCAAGTTAACGAAAATACCTGCTACTTTCAAATTCTGATTTACACCATTAATTTTAGCTGGCAGACTTAACTAGTGAAAAGAGGATTTGATAGAATACCTGAGGAAAATGGCAGTCAGTGTGACGGCTTCACTTTTTTTACCCCAGAGATATTAATCTGCATGAGATACTGAAAGTGCTAAACACATAATGTTGACCAATGTTAATTTTATGGGAAAATTAAAATTGTATATCTGGCTTTTTATGAACATGTACTGATGCAATTTGGTATGTTTCTTAACCTGGTTGTGGTGTATTGGTATTTGCTATTTGAATAGAAATCTCATTCCCCGTGGCAGCAAACCTTCATACTCATTTCTAATGATATTCTTACGAAGAAAAAGAACAATTGTATAACTTTCTTTTGTAAAAACTTAACAAAACTTGTTATGTTGCTTTTTCTGGTTGCCCATTGGTATTTTCATAAAAACCCATTTTTGTAGTCCCTATTTCAGCAAACCTGCATACTCAGTACTCAGTCCTAATGTTATTCTTATAAAGCACAAATCAAATATCATATCACGATATCATATATCAGATATCATATCTCGCTTAATAATTAATATATCTTGATCAATCGTGCCAAGTGGCTTCATGCAGTAGTGAGGTACACATATGTATGTTTTTGGAATTCGCTGAGTATGCATATTTGATGCGAAGGGAACATTTATTTTTCACATTACTGCGGTATGTAGATTACCAGATACCAGCCCCAAAATGCAAAACAAATTTCAACTCATATTGATTATAAAACTTATGGCACAATGATGATAGTAATACTACGTAATATTGATGGCACAATGATGGGTGTTGATTAGATACTCACAACCCCCCAGCTGCTGTCTGTCCCACATATCGGAGCGTTGGCGCCCACAACCCCTTCACCCGAGCTGTGGTAGTCGTAAGTCATGACGTTGATCCAGTCAGGGATGTGGCACAGTTCGGCTATATTGTAACCTAGACACATGTACATGCTGAATATATTTTTACTACCAACTCGACATGCTCTTAATGGTCCGCTAAAAAATGTCTTGGGGAAAAATTATAATCTAATGTTTTATAAGTGGTTAATATTTTATACCAAATATACACACAAATTATATCAAACCTTGAACCAACATGACTCTGATCTGAAAAAGTGAATGAATTTTGATTTGAGATTGTAGTAATTAGCCATTATCAAAGTAGGTGACTGAATTATTACGTACATTCCTTCAAGATTTCCTGTCCTGCTGCCACTGTTACTGTGAGCAGGTACTTCCCATTGAATGCTTCCTTCAATTCACTAATCAACTTGTTGAAATTTTCTGCATCAGATGGCGAACCAGCTGATCTGTTTCCCTGAAATATCGAAAAGGAAGGTAGAGTGTCTTGGATTAGTTTCCAATTTCGTTTCTCTTTTTGGTGTTTAAACTAAATAACTAATCATAGTCAAAACCATAGTTTTTATGAACTTGATCACATACTGTAGTGTGTTTTAATCAGACATGCAATATGAGTGCAAGGTCCATAGAGAAAGGCACTAAGTCTGTTATGCTCGACCTCACTGCAGATGTCATCCAAAATTGCTTTATAACAGCATGCAAGGCCAAAGTCAATTCCAAAACCTGCAACACTGGAAACGAGTTCGCACGCAGCACGCTGACGTGAGAGAAGTGAATTTCCACATAAAAACTTTTAAAACTCAAAATCAGTGTAAAAACATACATCTGTCCAATTTTTATTGAAATCTGAAAACATTGATTTTTTGGCAGTTCTGATGCTCCTGGTTTCATTTACTTGCAAAGCTGGGAATACAATTTTGCGCATTATAAGGTTAGGAGAAGGTCCAGACAGGCTTGAACGTAGGCGTGATATTGCTGGGGATGATAAAAGTACTCTAACAAAGGAATAACAGGCTTTTCTAGTGTAAAACCCCCATAAGACAACGTACTGTGTTTAGTTGATACACATTTTCTTTAATAACTCGGTAAATATTTATGCTAGAATGGCGAGAGAGGGCTTACAACTTTCGCCTCTCTAATTCCCATCTTTTTACATGCATTGATTTTACACCTGGAGCTTTTCTGACCCTTTTTGGGTCTAAAAACTCAAAATTTGAAAAATTAATCCCCAAAAAAAGGGGTTTAGAGTTTTCCGATTGTTTTGCCCAACGAACTTGTTTAACTGATTACGGAAAGGAACGTCCCTACCAAATTTGAAGTAAATCGGGAAAAAAGTGACCCCTAGAGTGCAGACATACATATATACAGTGCAATCGCGATAGTCCGACATTTGTTAGTCCGACACGTTCGGTAATCCGACAGCGCCGCAGAGAGCTATTGTCACGGAAGAGTGGGGGAGTCCTGTCAAAACGTGAAAGATTTCTGTTCATTGTCTGTGCATTGTTTACTGTTTAGTTACGTCGCTACTACAGACGAGTGATTTAAAGGTTAATTTTGTTGTGCAGTGTAAGTGAGGTGGACATAACGAACTACATAACTGTACACTGCTTATTCGATTGTTCAGGTCAGTCTTAAGTTAACTTTTCTTTTCTTTCGTGTGTTTAGAAATTTGAATAAACATTTTATTATTGACACTGACTTTTCTTTTAACCTATAAATCAATAATAATTGCATTGTAGTGTAATTTATAGCTGTTTTAAGGGTACTCTCGGTAATCCATAATATTTGATAATCCGACAAGGGCCCGGTCCCATATCTGTCGGATTATCAAGAGTTTACTGTATATATATATATGTCTATATATATACAATTTTGAATGACCCCCTAAAACGTGTTCAGGGGGTCACGTTAGGAAATTCTATTGTGGTTCCGAGCTTAGATTTCACCGTGCGGGTCATGCTAATAGTTCACTTTCCAAAGGAAATTCACTAATAAGTAGTCCTTGCAGCAACTGCTGTTGGTTCTGTACCTTGCTGATAGTCAAGTTTTCAAAGTTTCTGAATTGTTAGTAAATATGTCATTAAGTAATTTAAAAATTTCCACTAGACAGACCAGACCTCAGGTACAAGTAGATTTTTATAATTAACTTTTAGGTGTTCTATTTCAACATTCTAAAAACACACAAAATATGTTTGCTTTAATATTACAATGTAAATGCATTGTTCAAGTGTTACTCAAAGTAGTGTAGTAACGTAGTTTTTAATACCTGTGGGCAGGCGGGGTATTCATAATCTATATCGAGCCCGCTGAAGTTATATTGCTCGATAAATGCAACAACTGATTTAACAAATACACCTCTGGCAGCAGCATCGTTGAACATACGACTCCAGCCGACACTAGCAGCCGAGTTGTTCCATCCTCCGATAGATAGCAGAACTTTCACACCTTTGGCTATCAGACTAACTAGACGCTGGTAGAATTCTGCAAAATAATTCATATTGTTGTAGCTTAAAAATGAATTAGCTGCAGAAAAAAGCAATTAATTGAATTTCCCGTCATTTAGAGTAAAATATCATAATTTGTAGTGCAGTTTGATTTTACTTTGATACCTTTTAAGTAGGCGTGTGCGAGTAGTGATTTTTTCAATCAAGTCGAGTAGTGCCAATTATTTTCGAGTTTCAAGTATTTTTGATCGAGTATCTGCCATCTGTTGGTAGTCTAAAAAAGTGTAATGGGATTTGGATACCACCCTAGATTTGATAATCTAAACATGGTTTCTAAATATTACATGAATACTTAGTACAACTGTAGCCGTAGCCATAGCCATACCGTAGTATACTTAGTACTTAGCATGTACTTAGTTTTGGCCAGCACAATCAAACTGGATTACATATTGAAAAACAAAACGCGGTTTGACATTTGTTTCCGGCCGATAAAACACGGTTCGGTCGTCATTTGGCCAAAATCACTTGGTCCAGACATCGCTTTTAATCAATATTAGATGACGGAATCGTAAGTTACGGCCGATATTAAGTGGCCCGATCGCCACTTTTGCCGATATTATGTTTTCCGTTGTCATTTACGGCCGAAATTACATGGTCCGATCTTCATTTTCGGCCGATTTTACGTGATGTGATTGCCTTTTGCGGCCGTTGCCACGCATATTGGCCAGTCGCAATCATTAGTGATCGTCCGGAAATCAACGGGAAATAGTCACTTGGACTTTTGAGTATTTTTCAATACTTCGAGTCGAGTTCGAGTATTAAAATTCTCGGTCGAAAACTCAAAGTTTCGAGTACTGGCACTCCCGTACTTTTAAGTATTACTTGTGCAAAAGCAGTCAATCTGATGACACGAGAAGACTCACTGTTATCAATGTCGGGCCAGGGGTCGGATGACTTGATGGTGTGAGTCTCACTGTCTAAAGATGCAAACGCGTTGTTGATGTGTGTGCATAGCGAGAGAAGACTCACTGTTATCAATGTCGGGCCAGGGGTCGGATGACTTGATGGTGTGAGTCTCACTGTCTAAAGATGCAAACGCGTAGTTGATGTGTGTGCATAGCGAGAGAAGACTCACTGTTATCAATGTCGGGCCAGGGGTCGGATGACTTGATGGTGTGAGTCTCACTGTCTAAAGATGCAAACGCGTAGTTGATGTGTGTGCATAGCGAGAGAAGACTCACTGTTATCAATGTCAGGCCAGGGGTCGGATGACTTGATGGTGTGAGTCTCACTGTCTAAAGATGCAAACGCGTAGTTGATGTGTGTGCATAGCGAGAGAAGACTCACTGTTATCAATGTCGGGCCAGGGGTCGGATGACTTGATGGTGTGAGTCTCACTGTCTAAAGATGCAAACGCGTAGTTGATGTGTGTGCATAGCGAGAGAAGACTCACTGTTATCAATGTCGGGCCAGGGGTCGGATGACTTGATGGTGTGAGTCTCACTGTCTAAAGATGCAAACGCGTAGTTGATGTGTGTGCATAGCGAGGCGTTGATGTTTTCTGGCATAAACTTGCCAATCCCACTTCTATACCAGGCCCAGTTGGTGAAATAGCACACGATTATTCTTTTTTCTGCTTCTTTAGTACCTGGAATAAAACATATTTTAATGACTTCATAAATTAACAGAAGGGCGAGTGATGTAAACTTCATCAACCTGATAAGTATGAAGAAGAGCTTAACACCGTTCACTTCAAAAGGTCATCATTACTATTACAATACTCGTGGGGGTCAAAGCGTTATCATAGAATTATGCAGGTTGATGAATAAATATGTCTTCTAAATAATTACATCCTTGACATTATTTATTCAACCAAACCGCAAGGGTTTAACGTAATCCAGCACTTAACGTAATGTGTTTTTTACAACAATTCTACTGATGTTGGAACAAATATTTTATGCAAATATAGAGATCATCTGGCTTAAGAAGAAGAACACTTGTTTCAGTGGACGAATACCTGAAGACAGACCTGTTCAGTATCATCTAGCCGGCCGACAATCAAATTACAAATATACAATTCATCAAGAAGTTGTAGATATTAATTTATAGCATAGTAGAACTCGTGTTTAAGCCATATTTTCCAGTTGCGTGAGCACTGTCAAAGTTAAAGTTACCATCAGAGATTTTGTGGTGCAAATGTTCAGTATAAACTGTTACTATTATCAATGCATATCACTTTTCCTTAAAAAATTAAATTTGAGGGGGATACTGTTTCTACTCTTGATCCTCGATGTTTCCCTGTATAACTTACATGTCTGCAGACGACATACGCGGTCACTCGACCCATCGACTTGATGAGAGCAGCGGGCAGACCTACCGCTACCGTCACCACGGCTGTGGCTAGAAGGATTTCTACGCTCATGGATCATGCAACAGTTACTGATTCTAGAACTATCGAGTTGCCTCTGCAGACAACATGGAACACCTGCGTAATTAGCCATCGCAAACATCTGTGCTGCAATTTGAGTGTATTTAACTGTTTCAGCTCTCTGTGTTATATCTGAAATTTTATTCAAACCCACTAATATGTAAACATTTTGATTTTCAGAATTGTTATCAAAGGATGATATGTATTTTTTATTTCATTTTTAACTGTTTTGGCTGTTACAGTGAGCAAGGCTGTTGGGTTACAGAGTAAAACTTATTTTTTGAATGGACAAAAATTATTTATTCTATGATAATAGGTTTGATTTTTTTAAAAATAATTAAAAACTGATACAAAACATAATTTATGGTCAACTAACTCTACTGATACCTACTGCTGGATTTAAAATCTGCTGCTGTCTTCACTTTGGTATTCATATAAAATACCCCCATAGCAGCAAACCTGCATACTTAGCGAATTTCCAATGGAGATATAAATGTCTTAATACTTCATAAAGCCACTTACCAAGTTTTATAAAAATATATTCACAAATAAGCGATATATACAATTTTAATTATTCTCCATAAGAATAACATTGGGGCTGAGTATGCAGGTTTGCTGCATCAAGGAACACAAAAAATGGGTTTTTATGCTAATATCAATATAACTCAACTAGGTGAAGTCATATACCAGTTTTTATTCATTTATGTTTATAACTAAGGGAGACATAGCATTTAGTTATTATATATAAGAATAACATGGGGCTGAGTATGCAGGTTTGCTGCTACGGGAGCCTTTGTCAAAAAATTATTATTTTGAACAAATATCAATAGAACACAACCAGATAAAGCCGTATACCAAGTTTCGTCAGTATAGGTTCATAAATAGGCGAGATATAAAATTTTTCTTTTCCTCCATAAGAATAACATTAGACAACGTACTGTGTTTAGCACTTTCAATATCTCGGGAACCAATTGACATAGAGGAATGATCAAAATACCAAATTGTGTGTTTCTTAAAGCTGAATACAACGGTAAAAACTAAAATTTGACAATTTCAAAAATTATATGTACAAATTAAAAAAAAAAATTTTTGGGGTACAAAACCCCCCCAAAATACCCCTTCGGATAGAGCGATCTGGCTGGTTTTCGAACTTAAAGTCATAAATGTTGCTTTACACGTTTATACTAAATTTCATCAAAATCGGATCATTTTTACGAGAGTTATCGTGCTCACGGACACACATATATATATATATATATATATATATTATTTTTAAAATCATTATTAACGAGTACCCTTTTTTTGAAACATTTTTATTTTGACTTGACTAGTTTCAACCATAATGGCCATCTTCAGAGTCACATAACCTCAACAAATTTTCTTTTATATTAATTACAAACATATGTTAAAAATAAATAATATATGATCACTAATTCTAAAATTGTGTATATAAATATAAAGGTAAAAATAAAATAAAATATTAATTTGTATATACTATATAAATTTACTTTCTTTGAGTTCTAATTTCATCAAGTTTTTCAAAGATAGGGTGTTGTTGACTGACTTGCATAGTATTTAAAATTTTAGTGGATCTTTCTTATTATTTAAATATATATGCATCTCTTCTTTGACGTTAAGTTGTTCTTGCTGTTTTTCGTACTCTAAAACTGATAAGTTTTCTTCTATGTTTTTATATTTATGCCCTGTATTAATTATGTGTTCTGCATAATTGGATCTCATAGTTGTGTTATTTCTTGACTTTAGGGCTTGTAAATGTTCTTTAAATCAAACTCTAAAGTTTCGTCTTGTTTGGCCAATGTAATAGCTATCACATTCACTACATGTAATTCTATATATGCCAGACTTACTGAATTGATCTTCTTGAATATTTTCATTTTTTATTAATATTTAATTCAAACATGGAAAAAGCGATACGACGTACTTTCAAAAACTCAAACATGAAAATAAGTTATAAAACAAAAAATAATGCATTTAACCTTATCAACTCTAAAGTAACAAAAAGGCATATATAGAATTACATGTAGTGAATGTGATAGCTATTACATTGGCCAAACAAGACGAAACTTTAGAGTTAGATTTAAAGAACATTTACAAGCCCTAAAGTCAAGAAATAACACAACTATGAGATCCAATTATGCAGAACACATAATTAATACAGGGCATAAATATAAAAACATAGAAGAAAACTTATCAGTTTTAGAGTACGAAAAACAGCAAGAACAACTTAACGTCAAAGAAGAGATGCATATATATTTAAATAATAAGAAAGATCCACTAAATATTTTAAATGCTATGCAAGTCAGTCAACAACACCCTATCTTTGAAAAACTTGATGAAATTAGAACTCAGAGAAAGTAAATCTAAAATATATACAGCCGCATGTGTAACTCACTCACTCACTCACTCACTCACTCACTGAGGTATACGAATTCTAGACCACTTCTAGACTAGCTGGAAACCTGAAATTTTGCATGCAGGTAGCTTATAGCTTGTAACCCCCAGATAAAT
This sequence comes from Allygus modestus, assembly GCA_963675035.1. Classification (NCBI taxonomy): domain Eukaryota; kingdom Metazoa; phylum Arthropoda; class Insecta; order Hemiptera; family Cicadellidae; genus Allygus; species Allygus modestus. The sequence continues at coordinate 108,265,471 of OY776115.1, read as the reverse complement.
TGCCAAAACTGTCAATTTTTTATTTTAACCCCCCTAAAAAATATTTAAACCCCCCCCAAAAAAGGCTTATTTTAAAATTACAGTTTTTGAGCTCTAGTGGCCGAACGAATTGACTTATCGAAAAACGGACACCACCACGTGCCACGGATTTTACAAGATCTACAACTTTGTTCCTATGACTTTTTGTCATATCTTGCTCTCTTCACCCTTAGATAGCGCTAGATTTTTCAAATTTCAGGCAATTTCGACGGTTATTTTTGTGGTCTTTAATTTCCTATCACTTTAATTTAGTATGTAAAGGCTTGATATTTGGCACTCAATATGTTTATACATTACCCTTCACGAAACACTCGATAAACTAAAATATTTTTATAATTAAACATCCCAAAAAAATTCAAAACCCTAATTATTCTATAAATGACAAACTGCATTATCGACTTACTCAGGTAATTCTAGATAAGCTAGAAACATAAAATTAGGCCTATATGTAGCTTGTCTATTGAAACCCCTAGGAAAATTGCAAAAAATGTATAATTTTTTATTTTAACCTCCTCAAAAAAATTCAAAAGGGAGGAAATTTTGAACATCTCCAAAATAGTGCATATTTTTGTGCTGTAGCGGCCGAACGGTTGGTCCAATCGAGAAACGGGGACTATTACGACATACGGGCTTTAGACGATCTATAACGTTGGTCCTATGACTTTTTGTCGTATCTCGTCTCCTTCACCCTTAGATAGCGCTAGATTTCTCAAATTTCGGCATATTTTATATATTTTGTGGCCGTTTTTTATTTCCTATCACGTTAATATACTTGTCGGAGGCCTAATATTGGGCACGCAGTATGTCTACATCACACTTAGTAAATAGCAGCAGAAATATAACCATTTTTACTACTTAAACCTGCCGGAAAATCAAAAACCCTTAAAATCTATATATTTTACAGTTTTCTAAGTATAAGTAGTAAGGAAATGCCGGTTCTTGAACAATTGTTATTAAATAGAATGCACGTATCACCATTTATACTTTAAATAGGATCGTGAGATATGGCATGCGTGTGCGTTGCACCTTTTCTTCCCAAATCCTACTATTTTTAGTTTGAACTATCTCAAAAGAAATAAATAATTGTGAATAAAAAAATCAAAATGCAATATTTTTTTTATTTGGGCTCTAGTGGCAGAACGGGCTGTCCTATCGAGAAACGAAGACCACCACGTGCCACGGATTTTAGACAAACTACAACTTTATTCATATGACATTTTGCCGTATCTCACCCCCTTCACCCTTGGGTAGCGCTAGATTTCTTAAATCTTTAGCAACTTTCCACCAAAACTTAGTGGTTTTTATTTATTTGACACTCAAAAATAGTACTTAGAGTCCTAATATTTGGCATGGAATATCTCTACATTACAGGAAGTATGTGGCAGAAGTCGCATGACCAATTTGAATTGTTTGAACCCTAAACAATTTTGAAAATCCTCTAGTTTTTTAGATTTCCCGGTGTTTTCCTTGATATTTGGGCATGTTAGACTTACATAGTGGGTAAAAACCAGCACAAATTTGTTTTGATTAGTTGGGCATGTCCTATAGACACCACATATATTATTATTATGGTATGTTATGAAGGTGTATATACATCCACAACATTTAAAAATCGTTATTTACAGGTCATACTAAAAAATGTTTCAAAGTTATTCAATTATTTGAATAACTTAAATTATACCCGGAGTCTGATTATACCACTAATATTATTATTTACCTGGTTTCGGTTTTATTTCCACGTAGTATTATATTAATAGTAGTAGTATTTCGGTTACATTTCCTAAAGTTAGGAACTCCAGATTTGGCATTCATGTGCTTTGCACTTTCTAACCAAAGAGAAAATTCATAAGCCTTACTTTTTCCAATTTTACTACCTCAATAACTTAATAATGGCGGATAGAAACAATCGTAAACTAGTGTTGTTTAAACATTTCCAACGGCCATACAGATGCTCTCATATTTAAATTACGGAAGATTGGTCTGTTTTCTTAGTAGTAGTAGTAGTTTGTCTTATGAGGGTTCATGGCCACTTGATTTGACGCCACTTAAAAATGAGGCAAACAGCGACCTGGGGGAGAAGCCCCCCCACAGGGGTCTGGGGGCGGAGCCCCCAGCGAGCGAAGCGAGTTTATATAGTATATACAAATTAATATTTTATTTTATTTTTACCTTTATATTTATATACACAATTTTAGAATTAGTGATCATATATTATTTATTTTTAACATATGTTTGTAATTAATATAAAAGAAAATTTGTTGAGGTTATGTGACTCTGAAGATGGCCATTATGGTTGAAACTAGTCAGTCAAAATAAAAATGTTTCAAAAAAAGGGTACTCGTTAATAATGATTTTAAAAATAATAATATTAGTAGCCCTAATATACAAGTCAAGCAATATATATATACAGTATCGAACGAATGGTGTTTTTGGGGTCTGGGGACCTCAAAACGAAAAGTTATCATGGTCCCGGGCCTAGGTCTTACCATGCCGACTACGGTAATAGCTTCTTCCTTATAGGGGAAATTCGCTAAAATCAGTAACTACCCTATAATGCATATTGTGATAAAAAAAGTTTTTGAGTGGTAGCTTACTACCACCAATATGGTCAAAATTAGATTGTTGAAGTAAAAAATATGGAGTACTAGCTGATTTACCCATTCTTCGCACAGGTTTTTGCTTTACCCGTTATTACTACTTTATTCAATGCAGTTTGTATTTCAGTTAGCTTGAAATGGTTGTTCTTGCTTCTGCTCTTTAAGCTGTCAAATGGAAGTGTCCTCAGCTGATCCCATTACAGATTCTGAATGTTTACTTTCTTCTGAAATGTAAAAATTGAAACTTAGGACGTTCACGGGGCGTAGCCCGAGGGGATTTTAAGGAAGTGAATAGGCCTTTGTGTTTCATGGGTTCAAGATCTACCTTTGTGTAAAGTTTCAGCCCAGTCGGTTCAGTAGTTTTTGCGTTTACCCGGAACATCAGATAGGCAGACAGAAACCACCTCTTCTTTATAATATTATAGATAGACAGATAATGTTATTTTCTCCAATATTTTGGCCTTTAAATTCTATACAACTCAGGATGTACAATTTAAGACCAGTTTTGAATAAGGATATTTTAAAGTTGGTTGTTAAGAACTGACAATTTTTATTTCACATGAAAGACTCATTTTTACCTCAGGCGAATGAGAGTTTCTTCATTGGAGCCCCACCTCATTAATTCTGTCAAACGCTCCTAAACTCTTACCCAAGTGTCTATACCAAGCACACAAATCGACGCAGTTGATTTCTCAAAATAAATGGAATCCCCTCACGAGAAGTGATCGCACGGAGACGGGGCGCGTCGGAATAGTGAAAAGACGGCTGAGACCCTAAAGAGATTTATCACTGGGAAATTATTCCGACCCAAAGCAGAATACGGGGAATTTAACAAGCTGCTCAAACCGCCTCGTCTAGGGTAAACATGTGCCTACATGCTGACAGAATAGATATCCCAAGACTGGTTAAGTTTTGAAGCCAGGAAAATGGACCAGCTGGTCCAATAATCAGACAACTATAAAAGCTGCGTACAAAACAAAAATAACAACCCATTTTTAATACAAAATGAATCCCGTTTTATCCCTTTGAATTACCTTAAAAAATCCCTTTTCATCCTGCTTTTAATCTGAGATCTTGCATATGTTTTCCGCTAGATTGCAGAATCAAATAGTTTTCTATTTACTTTTATAAGATGCTCTCTTTTGTACAGTATTGTACAGTATATGTTTATATTTTGAAATACAGGAGATTTTCTAACCTGTCTGTGATGCGGGATGAACAAGGAAGGTAATATTGGTGTTTTTATCCCGCATCCAGTTTTAATCCCGTGGAGGGTTCGAAAATCCCGGAAACGGGATACAAATACCGCAAATTGAAACATTGGTTGCCAGCGTCTCCTTTGAGATGGGTGTAGCACTAGTTTCATGGTGTATTTTTCAGGTTGCAGATGGGCTATAAGCTCGGTTCATCTGTTCTGTTTTCAAAATCAATGCTTCTGCTCATTAAGCTGTCAAATGGAAGTATTCACAGCTATTCGCATTACAGTTTCTGAATTTTTATTTTCTTCTGAAATGTGAACATTGAAACTTAGGACATTCACAGGGCGTAGCCCGAGGGGATTTTAAGGAAGTGAATAGGCCTGTGTGTTGCACGGGTTCAAGATCTACCTTTTGTGTAAAGTTTCAGCCCAGTCGGTTGAGTAGTTTTTGTGTTTACCCGAAACAGCAGACAGACAGAAACCACCTCTTCTTTATAATATTATAGATAGATTATTTATTACATCCCATAACATCTACTATAGTGAATTTACTAGAAGACAGGTGAATTGTCAATTTATCCTTATACTACAATACATTCTATGATAAACAACACTACAATAAACACCAATGCACAATACAATGTAAACAACTTTGCCTTTGGGTACAAACCATGATATGCCCACACCTATAACAATCAAATCACTTAATGACACAATACAAAAAATTGATACAAATTAAAGTTATTTAGATAGTAAGGTAGTTTCAACAATTATCCGTTGCACAACGTCAAAGTTCGTAACGTAAAGTTCTATTACAAACAAGGCAGCATTTCACAACCTAAGGTTTCATAATGTAGAGTTATCATTTAATATAATGCAATAAAAACGGTTGTCAAAACATACTTTTTCAAAAGGTAAAGTACCTAACTATTTTAATTAAATGTGTAAGTTGTTTTACAAAGCAAAGTTTCAGAAAGTCCAGTCATTTATTTTTGATTCTATTGGGAGGCAGTGTTCCATGAGCTAAAGTTCCAAAACATAAATGTTGTAATTTAAAAACAACATCTTCCATAGTGTAAAGTTTCAAAACGTTGTAATATATACTAGTTATCCTGTTGCAAGAATCCGAGCAAGTTTGTACCCAACGAAAGGTTACTTCAGTTGTAATCAAACATAACAAAACATCTGATATAAAAAGGATGATAACATCTGAGAATAATGTGAATAACATACTTTGAATCAACACATAGTTTTGACTTCCGCCGTCGGATAACGCCACTGATCCGAAAATTCAGCCATTTAAGTGATGCCATTTCTAAAAATTCCGAGACATATTGGCAAATATACGTAAAAATACCTTTAATTTGACACCTCAAACGCTAAAATCCGTCCAGCTGTTACCTATCAAGTTTGACTGTGAAGAAAAAACCCCCTAGCGACAAATATAAAACAAGGAGCATTATAATATTTTGTAAACTAAATATAATTATGCAGACACAATATTTATTGTATTGAATAATATTAGCAAATATTTGTGTCAAGGAGGAGTAAACTATTAGATACCGGTATGCTAATTAACGTATTCAATCATTTGGCAGATTTAAATAGTGTAGTGGCAACTTTGCCATAAATAAATCTAACAACAACGAAGCATGATGGTGCACATGTTAGTACTTGACGAAAGTAATTCCTCACTGTTCTGATTATCAAAGATCAGAACTAGGGATGGCAAAGAAACATCGATGTTTTTAAAACATCAATATACCGTTACAAAAATATCGATTTTCTGAAATCAATGTTGCGATGTCGATTTTTGTTTCAACATCGATGTTTTCTCTCATTTACGTAGATATTTTATTCATCGAAATACAATTTTGACACTATATATCTCACATTTTTACATTTTGCTTGATTTTGGTTATTTAAACTTATACTTGCCAATAGTAATCGGCTTTTCTCCAAGCTTACCTCTAGGCAATGCTGAAACACAGTTTCGTCTGTGGTTTATGGTTCTAAACACGTTCAGTAAGTGGTTCAGTGGCAAGGCCTATAGATACTTTGTCAAGGTTTGCTCAGTCAGTATATTTAAGGATTTCTAGCTAACCAAAAGAGACCTCATAAAAACAGCTGTAAGGTCACGTGATCACCAATCCAATTTGCAGTGTTGCTGGAAACACGATAATTATCATACGCTTACCATATTTTCCTCATCATTGTAATTGAAATTAAAATTGTTTAACTGCTTATATTCTATGATCAGCTGTTATTTTATGAAACTAATATATTGTTTTGATTTATTTGTAATATTAAATTAATGGATTAAGGGTTTAAAATTTCTTTCTGAATGTCCAGTGACAATTAATAAAAATAGCTGTACCACTATTATACCCTGGAAGGTTGGCAACACTTTTTAGTGTGTTGTTGATTTATGCATAAGCTGGACGCCCTCATAAGACATCTTTCCTGCGAACATTACTCTTATGCAAATGATCATACCTGGGCTGAAAGCTCTACGAACCTTGGTCCAGTGGTTGGACCACATCACCTGGGGCTGGGTTTTCCCTTCGATCACGTGAAGAGACGGTACCGTACCAATTGCCTGGGATTCCCCTTCGATCATGTCCGTGAGCTCTGTACTCTGTACTGTACCGTAGCAAGGCCTCGGCATTAGTTCAGTTCGCAACCTCACTCGGTTCATGCACATCGCATCATTCGTTTGAAAGTTTGACCATGGTTTCACCATGGCATATATAAAAACATCGATGTTTCCGAAACATCGATGTTTTGAGTTAGATTTTTCTTCACTATCGATTATGGCAGGACGATACATCGATGTATCGGAACATCGATGTTTGTCGAACTTTTGCCATCCCTAATCAGAACTGAAAAATAAAATGGGGTTTTCAACTTCTGAATAAAATGAAATCCCTAGTAAGATAGTAGCATTTTTATTTGAAGCCACTGGAGGCTATTTACAGAACTTAAATGGTTAATGTTTCATGTTATTTCGTTAAAATACTCACAGTCCTTATTTTGACAATCCTCAAAATTGAGGTCAGTACATTTTCTGTTTTCATGGCAGCTTGAAGAATGTTCTATTTCACAAGTAACTAAGCTAATATAAAGTGTGGCTAGTGACAGAGCAATCAACAGTGATTTTAAGTAACATAACATATTTACAAATTAAAAATGTTCAGTCTAAAGATTTTTTGAAACTTTGGCTACCACTCTGACCTTAATTAACTGTAAAACAAAGTATTTTATACAAAGACACACACAAGTCAAATCATACTGATAAACATGATTCATGGGTTTTATGATTCATTAGGAATTTCATATTGGTCACATTGAAGTGGCAGCTACTGACAAAACATATCAAAGGATGAGTTGTAGCAAAAATGTCAGCTGTTACTTGACAATAGACATTCTTTATTTACCTAACTGTTTTACAATGGTAAATGTGTCACTCAACTGACAAGTTACAGATACCCCACCAAACCTGCGTGCTCAGCTGATGTACAAAGCATAAATATGTAATTCGCTACCACATCGAGTCAGTTACAATGTTTGATAAAAATATATATTTATAAATGAGTGATATAATCCATATAAAATGTGCCTTATTTTCCATAAGAAAATAATTAGGGTTGATTATGATAGGTTGCATTCAAAGAAACCACCAAATGTTTGAGGTGGTATTCAAACCCCTTGACCCAAGAGAGTAGCACTTAGACTGTGTCAAACCAGGCCGCAGGGGTTTTTGTTGAGTGTGTGCATTTTATATAATATTTGTTTACTAAATTAAGAAGTCATTTATAAATATATTCTGTCATTTATTCAGCTGTTTGTAAAAATAAATACTCATTCTATTAAAAGTGGAGATTAACCTTCTTCCTTTTCCCTTAGTTTGGAACTGGAACCACGGAGGAGCGAAAGCACAACTTTTCAACTGATATAACATCTGTTTCCTTTAATTTTAGAGGTTGATAACTTTGTTGCCACATTTTATGAGCTTTTAAGGTGACCGTTCTTCTCGGCTCAAAGAAATAAGGTGCATAACAATTGTCCGTGGCAGAAGTATTTCTTGCTGCTGTATCTGCTTTTTCATTGCCTTGAATCTAATAATGATATGATATCCAAACAGATTGAATTATGGAACCCTTTGCTTGAAGATCGATTTGAAGTATAACTGGTGAGGTAGTAAATTAGTTTTATTGTTTTTTAAGGCCAATGTGACACTTTTAGAGTCCGACAGTAAAGAATCTTTATCACAGATTTTCCATGTACATATAAAATTATGGAGGTTAACAATGGCTTCCGCTGGATAAATTGTAAGTAAGGAATTTAATTTAAAAGAAAGAGAAATATCCGTTTCAGAGTCGTATATTTCACAAGCAGTATAAAGTCAATAGTTTTTGCCTGTGATTCTGACATTTTGCATCTTTTGTTTCAAGAACGGCACACAGTTCTAAGTGGAATTTTTGCAACCAATCTTACCAATCGCTGAATGGTTTAAATTTGCCATAATGGTGCACAAGTTTAGTACTCCTCAAAGGTTAAAGTCACAGTTCTGATTATCAAAGATCAGATCTGAAAAATAAAATGGGGTTTTTCAACTTCTGAATAAAATAAAATCCCTAGTAAGATAGTAGCATTTTTATTTAACCCACTGGAAGTTATTTTCAGAACTTAAATGGTTAATATTTAATATTATTTCTTTAACATACTTACATTCCTTGTTTTGACAGTTCTCAAAACTGAGGTCAGTACATTTTCTGTTTTCATGGCAGCTTGAAGAATGTTTTATTTCCCAAGTAACTAAGCTAATATAAAGTGTGACTAGTGAAAGAGCAATCAACAGTGATACAGAGTAACATAACATATTTAAAAATCAAAAATCTATAAAGTTTTTTGAAATACTGGCTACTTCTCTTACTTTAATTAGCTGTAAAATAAAGTGTTTTGTACAAATACACCACATTATTGTTACACTGGTCATTTCCTACTGACAAACTGATAATGTATGATAAGAATGATATCGTCACACACACTAATATTGGTCACATTGTGTCTGAGTGTCAGCCATTGACAACAAACATCAGTAGATGAGGTGTAGCTAAAATGTCAGCCATTACTTGACAATAGATATTGTCTACTTACTGTAAAAATGGTTTACAATAGTCAAACTGCATGCTCAGCTAATGTGTGTTCTGGAGGTTAACAATTTCCTTAGTTAATTTGTTCAAGTTTGTGGTTTGTTTTATGGATATTATCAACTAATGTCAAATACAAGTACACACCTTAACATACAGTTTAAGAGCTACTTTTTGTTAACATATTTATTTTATTATATTTTACTAAATCAACCTAAAATATATTGATACAAATAATAAAAATAAAAATATTGATCGAATCTCGAAACCGAAACTTTTCCAGTTTTGGTGGTTTTGAGATTCGAGTTTTGGTTTTGACACATCACTACTATATATATATAAATTAATTGTTGTTGTTGTTTAATTGTTGTGTATATATATATATGCATATACAGTTTTGAACGGATGGTGTTTTTGGCATCTGGGGACCTCAAAACGAAAAGTTATCATGGTCCTGGGCTCTTCCCTATAGGGGAAATTCGCTAAAACTAGTGAAATACAAAAATGTATTGATTGAGCCAAGTAAATACGTTAACGTTATTAAAAGGAACTTTTATTTACATATTCTGAGTTCGGTCATCCAATTATGGGAATATTTGAGTGTATCCCTAGTAATTCGAGCGAATCTGTTTAACCTGCAATACCCAATGACATGGCTGCAAACCTTACTTATCATTTTACTTATCTTACTGTCTGGTGAAATGTCAATTTGTGTTCTATCATATGATCCAAAAGTTTGCTTACAATTATTGCGAGCCTATCTACGTCACATCAGCTGATCATGCGTACACCTCTCTTATATAGATCTTGACTCAGACCAACTTATTCTTGGACACAAAACCGCCTAAAATCCCAGTGTTGCCACTATACAACCAACATTTACCTCTAATAGTGCAAGAGATAAAGCTCATGTCCCTAGGTACTACACCCTCCCCCCTTACTATTTGATGATCTTTTTTGTCAAGATTAAAAAAAATTCAGTTAACTGTTTTTCTGTATTTAAGGGTTCTTACTAACAATCGCATATCAGCCAACTGAGGAAGAACATAAAGTAGACCATTATTTTTAACCTGTAATACCCAATGAACTTAATTCAGATAGAGTGCACAAGCTCATTTTAATCTTCAATACAACGTTAAGGCTGCATCATGGCCGCCATCTTGTCTCGACACCATCTGTTCCCATGGCAACCAAGCTAACCACGACTAGTCAAGGTCAATAAAAAGTATAAAATGATGTAGACAAATTCATTATTATAACACAAGAAATATCAACCTTATAGACTTGCCATATCCAAATTCCGACAAAGATGCCAAGCTTACATATCAATCAAAATGTACAGTAAAATTCCTTCAGAAATAAAATCTTCAAACAGAAATTCCCTTACTATTTGATGATCTTTTTTGTCAAGATTAAAAAAAATTCAGTTAACTGTTTTTCTGTATTTAAGGGTTCTTACTAACAATCGCATATCAGCCAACTGAGGAAGAACATAAAGTAGACCATTATTTTTAACCTGTAATACCCAATGAACTTAATTCAGATAGAGTGCACAAGCTCATTTTAATCTTCAATACAACGTTAAGGCTGCATCATGGCCGCCATCTTGTCTCGACACCATCTGTTCCCATGGCAACCAAGCTAACCACGACTAGTCAAGGTCAATAAAAAGTATAAAATGATGTAGACAAATTCATTATTATAACACAAGAAATATCAACCTTATAGACTTGCCATATCCAAATTCCGACAAAGATGCCAAGCTTACATATCAATCAAAATGTACAGTAAAATTCCTTCAGAAATAAAATCTTCAAACAGAAATTCAGAAAGGCAATTCAAAAATAAGTTAAAGCAATCTTATGAAGAAAAGTCAATACAAAATGGAAGATTCAATTAATAAACATTCTATTAATTATTATTAGAATTAGATACTCGGTTAATTTAATGTAGTCTTAACCATAAATTGATTATGCCAATTGACATTTACACCAATAAAGAAAAACTGAAATAATCTGCACTATACAACCGTTATTTATATAGAAAACAATAACAAACTGTCATAAACACCATATATGTTTTTAAGATTAAAAAATTTAAATTGCTAATGAATATGTAACATGGGTACAATAGTGAGTGACTTTTTCGATGAGCAACATGTTACACTTTTGTTGCTTTAAACATGAAAATCTCATGTTTCAATGTTTCTCATATGTTCAATGATTCCGGGTCACCCACAGTGAGTGTTAAGCGAATCTGTTGATGTCAACTTGCATCGACTTTGCCAATCGTGTTCTATTTCGCATAAGGCGTCTTTAATTTATATTATCTGGACCTCTCCTCCACACATTGTCAACCATCTGCAGCTTTGGTTCCTGCTGACCAATCAAACTAACTAAACAAGAAACCTGACCGAGGCTAATACGTATGTCGGTTTGTACCACCAAGTCCCGGGTCAGCCAGTGGTCCCAGTGTTTCCTACTTCAATACAGTGTCATGCCCTCTCAAAAAGCCAAATTACTACATTAATCGGCTTTCTGATTTTAGGAGATATACTCATGACATGAGTCATCAAGTGTCAGATCTTGGTGCTTTCTTCTACTAGTCACATCAAATCCCTTCAATTACTTACCTCAACTCAGCTCCTAGTGGCTTAAAGCTGTAGAGACTGGATTTCCCCAGATTCGTTTCATCGAGTTTGAGATAGCGAGAGGAAGTAAATGAAACAAACTACACCACCTTTCGGTTTGTATTTCTCTTTGCGGAGAAATGATTTTATGTATAATCAATAATAATAATAATTGTAATTATTATTAAAACCATAATTTCAACTAGTTCTAATTCGACGACATCTCAGTCCTCACTCGATCACATTCACTCGCCGCCTTACAAAATAAATAATACATTGTTTAAAAAAGTAGTCCTTACAAACAAGAAATAATAATAATAATAATATACATAACAATTTCACAAAACCGTAGTGTTATTCGATCGGGTTAAAACATCCCCTGTTGAAAAAAAAACCACTCGACCGGAAGTCGACGCACATCCGCACGAATCGTCTCTTAATAACGTCAGTGTTTTTACAATTAGTATATGTATATGTATAATATCGAAGCACAGATATATTTATATATTTATATTATGGAAGCTAAGCGTGCCCAAAGCAAACCGCCCACTTTCTATAGTCTAAATTATGTAATAAATATGGTAAAGTTAAAATATAAACATCGGTTCGCTCTGGGCTTACAATTTGAACATTTTGGAAACAATTTTTGAAGTTGTAACCTATTTATAAGTTTTTATTGCAAAAAGCAAAATAAATTTAACAGCCGTTAGTTGATGACCTGTGATGTCCTCATAGGTATTTACAAAGTGAGGCGAAATAGTGTTGCAAGAGGAATGGCCATAATAACAATGACTATCACAAGCAATCCATTGTTGGTCAGGTATCCGATACAAGAATCCACACAGTAATATTGTTCATTCGTGACCTTCATAAAAAATCAAAGCTATTAATTAATCAACAAATAACACTCTTGATAGAAAAAAATATCTAGCCATGCACAATAAATAACAGTCTGTTAAAAAATTCAATATAAAAAGAGCATACATGGGCACTATAAGTTATTTTAAGAGCTTTATGGAGGATTGCCCATTCTTAGTAGATAAAATTCTCCAAATTTCTTACATCTTGTCAAATGATCTTGGTGGGGGTTGATTATTGCATCAAATTTAGTTTTAAAATAGAATGTACAGAATGGTGTAAACAACAAAATCACATAATTGTATAGTGTATAAGCTTACAGAAAATAAATACTTTCATTAATTGATAATTTAAACATTTTCATTGATTTAAAAATTCAGTAAATATTATAAATATTTTAAAAAATTTCAATAATTATAAAACATTCAAATAATGGTTGATTATATGTATTTGTAATAAGTACATAAGTAGTTTAAAAATAAATAATAACTGATGACCAAAACTTAGCTATTAAGGTTAAATATCTCAGTACCCAGTTCATCAGGGTTTGAAACGTTCTGTTTAGTGACACTGAACACAAAACTAGGATTCCCGATATTTCAATTCTGTGAAGCACAGTTTATCCTAGCTTCCGAATAACTCTAGTTATTTAAGTTGTATAACAACCCTTCTTAATAACGGTGGATTTGATTTCTTTACATAAAAAAACAGGCTGCTAAAAGCTGATACTTGTGGTTTAATAGAAACAGGAGGTTTAAATAACCTGGGTTTTACAACAGTTCAGATGTTCATTTTAAAACCAGAGAAATCGGGTAATAAGATACTGCTTGTTAACAGTAGCAAATATCCTAACCCAACACGTTTAGCCTATTTATGATTTACAACTTCCCAAAACATAAAACAAGATTTATTAAAAAAAATCCTCAGAACTAATTAATGAAAATATATTTTAAGAAAGATGTGGACAAATCTAATGTGTTTCTAATTTGTATAGTTTGTAAGTAAATTTTAATGGCAAGTATTACAATAAAAATAAAGTCACTGCCAGTTCAAGGTTACAATAGTCAAAAATTGTCGCTGATGATACAGAAAGACTAGTTAGGTTGGTACATCTGTTATCTTTGAGAAATGCCTCAATGGTTCACGTTGATTATTAATAAATTACAGATCCATTTCACTACTATGATCAATTATCTGAAACCCTTAGCCTACTTTGTCTGAGTTCAATAACTGGCACTGGAAAAGTAAAACATGTCTCTTGACGCGTTAAAATGTATTTGTCAGGACTTTAAAATTTAGCCGATACAATTTTGTATTGCATCAGAAAAATAAATGGTTTATGTAATTAACGAAAATATTTATTTTGTTCAGTATCGACAATTACTAAAACTTAAATTGTATCGTTATCTTCCCGTGTATTCTCTTTACATGAAGGCTGCTTAGAAAACCAGTTTGAACAAATAGAAACTATAGCATTACAATTCTGGGTCTATATTTATTTTCTTAAATGAACCCTCAATGACAACTTCTAAAGTAGTTAGTTGCTGCTCCCAAACCAACCCCACCGTATACTTAGCCTCTTGTGTCAACTAAATAAAAAACATCTTTAAAACAGATCATCGTAAACAAATATTGTGAACGTAAACGAGGTGTGACATTAACGGACGTTGCGAGATGTACCAACCGTGAGAGCGGAGACAGGTGCTTACACTAGGCAACAATATATACAACACTAATCACTCCTAGAGCGTCCTCAGGAACTTGCCCCCTCTCCCTTAATTTCACACACCTTCACGCCGCATCAGGGAGATTAAAATTTTATTCATCATCGCGAACTTACACACTGCTGAAACATGCAATTTGTATTGGCATCCAAAATTTCAGATGACTGCTTTTCTTAGCAATTAGTCAAAAAATGTAAAAAATCGTTCAAAGACTCTTTAAAACTATCCTGAATAAAAGCATTGAATCATGTACTAAACTAAAGAGTAGATTTTGATTATATAACTTAATATATTTATTTAATTTTAAATAAATTAAAATTAAATTTGTCAATTTGGAACTGACTTATTTCTTTTAGCGAAGCTCCACTTGGAAAAATTTAGTTGAAGTATAAAATCTATGTTTTTTTTATCTGTGCATATTTTGAGTAATCATCATGCAAAGGAAAACGTCTTAAACAAAATTCAAAAACTTAATTTTCAATATAACTAACTATTGTATTTGTAATTCATCATTATAAATTATTAATGCAGCAACGGAATCATTACAAATATAAATTTTAAAGTATACGTACAAAGTATAGTACAAGTAAGTTTGCAATACATGTTCTAGTAACAAGTCAAAAACTAAAAAAATCATAAACCGAAGAATAACATTTTTGACAATTTTCAACTCTTACAAAAACCAAGTTTATTCTGACAGGAGCAAAAAAGAAAACAAAAATAATAAATAACTAACTAAACGTTTTATTTCCATATAGTTAAAAGTACGACTATACACAAATAATAAAAAAAACAAATCAGACCTAAAAAGAAATAATTGTCAAGTCAAATAATAACAATAAATAGACCAAAGCACTGATATACAAGAAATTGTCGCAATACTCGCAGTGATGAATAAAATTTTAATCCAAAAGAAAAAATCCTACAGTTAATAAAAAAAACCAACTAAACAGTATCGATTCGCTCGATAGTATAATTTACATTCGTACATACGTGCATTCCTCGCACGGTGCAGAACACAGACTGTCACCGCCGCAGACCGGCGAGGTATGTGAAATTAAGTAGTCACCGCACGACCAGTTATCACAGAACCGTTTTTATAAAAGTCTCAGTCGGTCGGTAGGAACAATAACAGCAGCACGGCGCGACGCGGTAGTGTTAACGACTAGATAACAAGTTGACGGAGGGTGGGAGCGCGGCGGTTGTTACGAGGAGGAGGACGCGTTCATGCCGCTGAACATGCCGGTGCTGAAGCCAGCCGCGGAGGAGTGCTGCGAGGCCTGCTGCTGAGTCTGCTGCTGCACCAGCTGCTGCTGACTGATGGCTGCTGACTGGCGGCCGTGCTTGGGCACCGGCGGCTGTAGGTAGTCGTGTCGCGCCAGGGCCATCACGTCGATCCTGTCCTCCTTGCGGTACGCCAGACACCCTCGGATGAAGCTCTGCCACACAACAACAGACAACGACATCACACAAGAACAAAACTGATGCTATATCTATCACTGATAGTTGAAATGTTTAGACGACCACCTCTCGATTGCTTGGCAGCCATTGGCGACAACTGACTTACCAAACAGTACTTTTGCCAGAAATGTCTTACAACACCACTCTTAATTCAATTGTTTGATTTTCCATCTGCATTCAAAAAGCCAAGCCCATGTAAACCTACTTACTTGAAAAGATAAAAATAAGAAAGTCTTACCATTTCATTTTATAAGTGGCTACAACAGTATTTTAAACGTCATACCAAGGGAGTTCCATTGGTAATACTGGAGGTAACACTGATCAACAAAATTGCGAGCCGTTCTTTGCCAAATTTGGTGAGGAAAAGAACTACTCACTGAAATCGCACGAGTCGACAAAGTGGTTCAAACAAATACCTACTCACGATTTGAACATTAATAAACTTGTATTGTTTATATGCTCATAATTTATCATCTTTCACGACAAGATTAGATGCATAAATCAAACGGAAAAATGAATTTGTTCCTGCTTGTACAGTAGAAGTCCGATTATCCGAGGTCCGATTATCCGAGCCGCCTGGTTAACCAAGGCAAATACAGTACCGTATATAGCCTCGGAAATAAATCGTAAATAAATAAATAAAGAATCGTAAATCGATTGAAAAATGCAGCGGCTGTGTGCTAGGTCGCGATGAGCGCCTCTACTGGTTGTTGCTAGGTCGAGTATTACAAGCTACTCCTATTGATTGTTGCTAGGACCAATAGTCTTATCGGTCGACTGTGTTCGCGCCATTGTCTCAGTCTACGCCGAACTGCGCACAGCGGCAGAAATAATGATGCTACAGCGTTGGCGCTGCACTTCCGCTAAGAAGAGAAACAAGCGTATGACGCAGAAATCAATAAAAGACTGTTTTGGCAAGTGATTACCTGTAAGTTCAAGAGAAATATCTTTTTATTTAATCATACTTATTACTGTATTAATAAACCGTATTCTCCAGTTTCAATGCGATTTTTGTCTAATTATAACCTATAATTTTTACCGCTGTGTTATCCGAGTTTTTGATTATCCGAGGTAGTCTCGGTCCCATTTAGCTCGGATAATCGGACTTCTACTGTATTACTTTTTTTCCAGTGATTTGCATGAGTAGATTCTCTTATAGGAATAAAACAACGAATCAGGATAATTAAAAATTTGCCTCACCAGTGTACCAACCTGACAAAATCAACGGCTCGCTTTTTCGACAAGAATAGTGAAGCAGTGTTACCTCCAGTTTTACAATAAACCTCCTTGCACCATACCTACAACCTAACCTTGAAAGGCATTAAATCATATTCACTCGTTCTTCAAGAAGGCTGTGTTTACATTTCCAACGAGACCAACACTTTATAAAATAAATGAGTTATTACTTAATGCATCAGTGAGAATTTTCAAACTAAAACTTAAGAAAGTGTTGGCTAATTCCTTCAGGAATGCATTATTTTGAAATATTTATTGTAATCAACATAATGATTGCATGAATAATTTCTTGAGTAGCACTATATGAGTTACAATGTAACAGAATCTCGCAATGTTACCGTCTTGTATGAAAGTACGGTATAAGTGTTGTGGTGATTGCAAGCAACTGAGATCCGTGCGGTGGGACCCAGACAACACAAGCTGACAACTCGTGGCAATGTTGGTCCTCAAGCCTGCGTCTGTAGTTCACAACATGAACGAGAGGTAGCAATGACAGTCGTTCAGACATTCACGGTGGTTCGGCTTATGTAAAAGTTGCATCAGTTAGGTGAAACCGCATTACCTTGGCTTCACTGCTGACCGTGGGCTTGTTGGCAAACTGCACCTCCGTTGCCTTCAGTATTGTGTTCTCTTCTAGGATAGTGGCTTGGGACTGGTTGTGGCCGAATGGCTGCAAAAACAGAATGACCATTAATGGGAAATTCCAGAAACTAAAGGATGATAGCAGGGATTTAGCTGGGAAAAAAATTCTTTGAGCAAAAATGCTACAAGCTCTTAAAGACATTTGTTAAGCCTCTACAACATCCCAACTACTCTTGTAATCTTTTTTGGTTGTGGATCGTGATCACGGACTTTTAATAAAATTTGTATTGTTAAAACCAGAATTTCTGCAATATAATTATAAAATACTTTTCTTTGTAGCAAAAAAGCGACAGCCTGCCCAAATATAGTCACATTTTCGTGGTGCATGTCGCATTTTGCGACAAATGCGACCGCAGCTTAAACCCTGGATGATAGTATTTAAAGGAAAACTACGGGTGGTCAATTAAAAGCTTTTTTTGAATATTCTACGTTTTTATTCTTCATTTCACATTGTAAATAAAAAGTTTTCTTATCCATTAAAATTACCCCATTTTCCCAAAATGTTCAGCTTTTACCAAAACCAATTAACAGATAAAAGCACAATAGGATGGATAGTAGGGATACAATTTGGTAATTTAAGGAATACAAAGTTACCATTAACAAACTAAAAACTGTAAATGTAGGTTTGTTTAATTTTACTGAAACGTTATGTATGAAACTTCAACTAGTTTTTTCTCATTAATTTGACAAATTTAAGTACATAACAAACAAAAGACTTGTACAACTTATAAACATAATAGCACACTCACCTTTTTGCCATAAAGACACTGGTAAAATATCACACCTACACTCCAAACATCCACTTTGGAGGAGATTTTTGGAGGGTTTTTGCCGACCACAAAACATTCAGGAGGGAGATACCTGGAACACGAGATTACACCGATTAGATAATTGTCCTGCCCTACCAAAATGTTAACACAAAATTCTGAGAGGGGTTTACAGTTAAGGCATCAGATGTCAAGTATCAAATCTGAAAGACAACAATTTAATAATTCTCTAATGTATCTCAAATATAACACTTCTTTCTACATGACCCATGTACTCACGGTAATTTAATTTGATTAATGTCTCATTCTCCCCTAAATTTTATATAATCGTAAACTTCTTAAATTTTTCCTGACTGACCAAACCAATGCATCTAGAAAAATTACAACAGAGATAACATCAAATGAAAATTAGGACAACTAAAAGATTAAACCGTACTGTAGTGGTCCGGAAGTAAAAAAAACTATAAGCTTGAAAATTCAATGGAAATCCCACTGATTTTGGGCCTTTAACACTTTAGATGGTGGATATGTTAATAATTTTGTTAGCTTATTCTATGAGATACCGAGTCTTGGAAGAGTGCCGAGCCAATACAGCAAATTTTATAAATCATGGTATTAAACAATATCTTAAAACCAAGTACGAGTGTTATTTATTCACTCTATTTAATCAACTATTGCACTGAACTTTTCCATTGAACTAGCATAATATTGCTTCTTGTGAGACCATGTAACAGTCGCAAACAATCGCCAGGCCAGATTAAAGGTGGGTGAGAAGCATGCACAAAGCCTACAAGACAATTAATTGTATAAGACAATTGTTTTTCCAAATATCGCCCTACAACACATAAAACGTATGCAAGACTAGCATAAGAGGCTTAGTGCAAAGACATGGTTCACACTTTTATTTGATTAGTGATTTCCCTGACCAAGAAGTTGATTTTCCCTGACTCGCAAGATGACGACAAGAAACATGAATTAGTCATAAAATACAGCCGAACGTGTGGAAATGATGAATGGACTGTGTAATTTTGGCCATAACTGAAGACGCTACACATGGTATCATCTAGAAATAGACCTTATCGCGTAAGAACGGCCGAAAAGGATGGCGTTAAAGATAATATCGGACAAAAATGGCGTCTGAGCCACTTAATATTAGCCGAAATTGCCGTCACGACACATATCGGCCAGAGATGATGACTGGACCGCGTAACTTCGGCCGGAAACAAAATATCTGAAAAATCACATAATATTGGCTGAAAATAACGATTATTATTGATTATAAGCGATGTCTGGACCAAGTGATATTGGGCAAATCCTCGCTCGGCTCGACTGAGTTACTGACCAGTAGGTGCCCGCACCCTGGGACGTGAGGTCCATCCCGTGGTCAGGGTTGTAGTTCTCCTCGTCCATCACCTTACTGAGGCCAAAGTCGGTGATCTTGATCTCGCCACAGACGTTGCCTTCAGTCAGTAATATGTTACCTGCAAGACACCAAAATATTACTTACTGCACTAGACGAAAGGTAATGCAGGGTTTAAAAAAAAATTAACTATTTGTGTCAAATTGGTTACTGATATAGTATAGTAGACTGTCAGAAGTCCGACTAATGTGGCGTACAGCCGGTCCGGATTTTGAAAAATCCGGATTTCCATGAGGTGGTTATGAATCATCAATTCCGCCTTTATAGTGAACAATTGTGATAATATGCGTTTACGTTTATGTGCTAATACAAGAGTGAGCTTCCAGTTGAGAGTGATGAGTCATCGACAGGAGAAGATCTGATTGGGGTAGCGTACCAGAAACGTAATCAATAACAAACACAAGCAAGGACTCGGACCATCCGAGGTCGGGTTAGAGCGCCTGACGATGACATTTTTAGAGGGCTACATGACATTTGTGTAATGCGGGATAAATCCAGTAAAAATGAAGGCGCTAAACCGTGAAGTTCTGTTTTTTAAATTTCATTTGCAACAAACAAAATTTAAAAAAAATCAAGATTATCGATCCGGGTAACCGTGAGCCCGCATACGTGTGATCCGGATTTATGAGTGTCTACTGCAATAAGAGGTATAAGTCAAAGAAGTTCAGAGAAAAATAACTGGAAAGAAATGTGGAAACTTTGAATTTGTTTAATTAGTAATAAGCACGGACAAACAAATTGCTAGTAAAAATGTACAGTGATAAGACATATTTACATCGAAAGGATTATACGAGGGCCATCCCAAAAGTAAAGAACGTTTTCTTACTGCACCTAGCGCAGCTCTCCCATCACCACGATTGCGAGTGTGGCAGTCCACTCACCTCCCCACCAAAGTATGAGCCGAGTCTCGTTGCTGTGGGGTCACAGGTTTTATTTCTACAGCGATTTAAATTAGCGACGGTAAACGAAAATCCCGCCAAATATGAGATACGCAGTGTTATTCTGTTTCTGAGTTGAAAAATGCCCAGACCTAGACATTTTTTGAAAACACCAAAGAATTTTTATGGTGAAAGAGCAAAAAAACAAGATCTTAAATTGATGTAATGTGCTAAGATTTTAGCAGCTGTTTTCCTCAAGTCTTTCTTTCAAATCATCTTTAACGAGCAATGACCTGCCACGCCGATCCTCGTCGTTCACGATGGATTTTCTTTCATTAAACCGGTTGCATCATTGTTTCCCCTGAATATTCGACTTGAAGATTTGTTTGCACTTCCATGATAAACTTTCTTTGGTGTTTTTCTAAAAAAATTATATATTCCCGAACATTTTTAAATTCAGAAACTGAATAATACTGCGTATTTCATATTTGGCGGGATTTTCGATTGCAGCCTCCATTTTGAATAGCTGTAGAAATAAGACAGGGGACTGCACAGCAACGAGACTCGGCTCATACTTTAGTGGGGAGGTGAGTGGACTGCCATACATGCAATGGCGGTGATGAGGGAGCTGCGCTAGGTGCAGTAAGCAAACGTTCTTTATTTTCTGGATGACCCTCGTATTTTAACTATTACACGTTAGCCTATAATTTTTAAAACAATTTGAATAGGTATGTGATAAAATATTTTGGCTCTCTGGATTATTAATGTGTGACCACTTTCATGTCAAGTGCCTTCAAAATCTTTAGATAAAATTCCAGCATGCTGTTTACATACCTAATTTTCTTAACACAAACATCCAGGTATTAATTTAAATGAAACTGTTAACATAGAATAAGAACGTTAATATTAGTTTTCGCTTGCTAAAACCCATGTTTTCCACATAGCAATGAATTTGAAATCCACTGGACGATCGATCACCTGAGTACTATTGCGATTGTAATACTGAAGACCTATAAGATGGGGCTCCAGTCACCGGCTTCTCCTTAAGGAAAAACCTATTTGTATAAAACATACGCTGTATATACATATGTAGATAGGTTTTATATACGCCATATATATGTATATCTTACTTAATATTAAAAATGTAAAAGTTTGTATGTTTGTTTAGCTATTTGTGGCCCAATCACTCTGTAACCACTGGACTGATTGAGCTAAAATTTGGCAGAGAGGCACTCGATAGTCCTGAGTAACATATAGGCATAGAGAAAGTGTGAAATGGGGGTTCAAAGTTCCCATGTATTTCTTATGGACATTAATTTTTGTTTAAGCTGATGAAAATACAAACAACAGATCTTGATTCGTAGTAGTTCCAAGGGGTAACCACAGAATGCAGCACACACAACTGTAATAGTTTTTATAAATTATTATCTGCGGGAACAGCTAGTTTTATGTAAAAATAGACTAGTAAAAAATATATTAGGTAACGCTGAACCACTCACCGGGTTTGAGGTCATAGTGTATGACGGGGGGCTTGATCTCGTTGAGGTACTTGAGCGCCGAGACGACCTGCATGACGATGCTGCGGGCCTCACGCTCCGCGATGGTCTTGTGCTGCTTGAGGTAGAAGTCCAGGTCGTGGCCATCACAGTACTCCAGCACTGTGCAGAACGAGTTGGCGTCTATCTCGAACACGTCGTAGAGCTTCACCACGCGCGGGTGGTCCAGCGCCTTGTGGATGTTGTACTCCCGCAGCGCGTGCCTGCAACGCAACGATGTTATGGCGGGAATGGGGAATATCAATCAAACTAGGTCAAAATACAGTAAACCTCGGATTATCCGGACCCAATCATCCGGACAAGGTTGCCCGAAATGAAAAATTTGAACTACAGTCAAATTGTGATTTTTCTCCCGTGCTAGTGCCTTATAAGTACCAGACGCAACCTCAATACGTTCACGTACCAACGAGGTTAAATATATCTAGAGGTCTCACCTCGTGTAAAAGTGCAGCCCGAGAACATTCCAAGTTAGTTAAGAAGGCTAAATATTATTTTATAAATTTCATACACAGATATTTGAGTTTAAGTACTTTTAAAATACATATTACTTATACTGAGATTGCCTTGGTCAAGTAAAATTATTTAGAAACTAAAGCTCCACCTTTGTATTGTGTCTGTTTGCATGCAGGTTAATTGCAAGAAAGGGCTATGTTGCCCTAACTTTGCTTGTTAAAATAAACCATTTTTCATTTCATTTTACAATATTTTGAAAACTACATTACTTAATAATAGTCGTTTTATTTACAACTGAAATTTATTTAGTTGTCTAATCAAGCTCAAGGAATCTTGACATTCACCAAACTCGACTACCTCCAAGACCACATTATGTCAAGTTTATAAGATTCTTCCGTCATATAATTTATTTATTTTTTAAATTTAAGTTCTACATAACACATAAAAGTGTTGACGGACCTTGGATTATTAGCACATAAATTTGCTAAGTTCAGGTTCAAGTTGAGGAAATTAAATGACAAATTATTTATTTCAACAGGCAAAGTTAGGGCCACATGACCCTTTCTTACACATAAGAGGTCTCCTCTTAATCATAAAAATTCTATTTTGGAATTCATTTGATAGTTCATACTTTTAGCTGTCCTTGTTTATCAGATAAAGGCAACAGTTAAGCAGAAGATGTTTAGCTCAAACTCCAAATCTCTAACTAACTGAGCCATACTTACTTAATATAATTAGCCTTTTTGTCCTCTTTCCAGTCTTTATTCAGCTGATGCACTTTGCACGCGACGTACCGCTGCTCTTTAAGGTCAAACGCCTGTAAACAACAGTGAGCATGTTACATTATATAAATAATAACTGATATCATGAGAGTATTAACAATAGGCTATACAATTTGTTTTGCGAGAGTATTTTTATTTG
The DNA here is from genome assembly GCA_963675035.1 of Allygus modestus. Classification (NCBI taxonomy): domain Eukaryota; kingdom Metazoa; phylum Arthropoda; class Insecta; order Hemiptera; family Cicadellidae; genus Allygus; species Allygus modestus. The sequence continues at coordinate 108,241,939 of OY776115.1, read as the reverse complement.
ATACAGAGTGCACTATTTAAAAAAGAGAGTAATCACAGTTTATTTTCTTACATAAAGGCTCTTTTAGCGAATTTCCCCTATAGGGAAGAAGCTATTACCGTAGGTCTCATGGTAAGACTTAAGTCCGAGACCGTGATAATTTTTTGTTTTGAGGTCCCCAGATGACAAAAACACTATTCGTTCAAATTTATATATATGTATATATATATATATATATATATATATATATATATATATATATATATATACATATATATATATATATATATATGTGTGTCCATGAATGCGATAATTTGAGTAAAAAACGTCCGATTTCGATGGAAAATGACATTCATGACTTTAAGTTCGAAAACCAGAAAAATCGAACCATGGGAAGGGGGGTTTTAAATTTTCCAAAAATCAGTTTTTTGCATTTTTCACCCTACAATTTTTTAAAAACTTAATTTTGGTTTTGACCATGTTATAGAGCTTAAAAATCAAATAATTTAATATTTTGAATTATTAACCTAGGTTAAGTGATTGCGGAGAAAATAAAAAAAAACCTACTCATAAAATCTCCCATGTTAACCTTATGGGAATAAGGTTTTTGGCATTTCCTCAGTTTATTTTAATTTAAACTTCACATTTGCTTTTAGAAATCTGTTCAGTTCCACAAAACAATCATTTTGGTGTTTAAATTGTGATTCTACGCCCAACCGTTGCTGAGATATTCAAAGTGCTAAACACAGTACGTTGTCCAATGTTATCCTTATGGAGAATAAATAAAATTTGATATCTCGATTATTTATGAATGTATGTTGATGAAACTTGGTATGTGGCTTCAAATAAGTACTGGTATATTGATATTTGCACAAAAAATTGATATTTTGTTGGTTATTCCTGTAGCAGCATACCTGCGTACTCAGCCCCCATGTTATTCTTATGGAGAATAACTAAAATGTTATATAGCGCTTATTTATGATTGAATATTGATGAAACTTGGTATGTGGCTTCGCCTAGTTAAATTATATTTTAGCATAAAAAACAATTGTTTGTGTTCCTTGTTTCAGCAAACCTACGTACTCATTACCAATGTTATTCTTATGGAGAATAATTAAAATCGCTTATATGTGAATATATTTTTATGAAACTTGGTACGCGGCTTTATGTGGAATTCAGACAAATATTATGCATTGGAAATTCGCTGAGTACGCAGGTTTGCTGCGACGGGGGTATTTTATTTTATTTAAATAGATCTGACTAAAATGTACTTCATAATTAAAACAGTAGACCTTGAAAAAGGTTTTTTTATTATTTTTTACTAGCTGATTATACCGGTTTCGCCCAGGAATAAAATGTAGTTAAAAAAGTGAATTACTAATGTCAGCTGTTTATTTGAATAACATTAAATAAGTAGCAGAAAACTGTAACCGTATGGTTGATTAACATTGGAATTTTGGATGTCCCACGGGGAGGTGCCCCTAGAGAATTTAGAGGAAACTGAGAGTCAGGTACAACAGCTGTAACCTAAAGGAACCTACCCTGAAAATGTCATGCCTTAACTCCTTGTAGTTTAGCAGTACGGTGATCCACACACAGACAAGAACTCTGCTTTATTTATATCGATAAATGTTATAATACTTCTGAGTTCATTACAGGGGTTCCGAAACGCTACAGTGATTTCTTTACTTTCCTCCCTGAGCTGATTACCAAGAATTCTCTAATCACTGCTCACCGTAAAGGTAATTGCATTTTTTCAGTTGAACTTTATTGGATTACTTATGATCGCCGATCGTCAATTAATTACTTCTTTAAATACCCCTATGGCCTAAAATTCATATCACTATATGTAAAGTTTTTTTCATTGACTCCCAAACCCCCTCAGAAAGCGCATATTCAATACTACATACTTCCCTCATGACCGCCCCTGACGCAACCGTGCTTATCAAATCAGTTGCCGCAGGGGGAATACCAGCCCTTGCAGCACCACAGAGAACGTCTTAATTCAATACATTTATAATCTTTGAATTCACAGCTGTAAAATAAATATCTACAGCCTAAAAATCTTATAACTTAATATACTCAATACTATATATTTCACTCATGACCCCCCCCCCTCCCGCCACTGGGCCCTGACAAGTGAGGCCCTCTTCTCAGGTTCATGGTTCACACTTTTATTTGGTTATGTTTTCCCTGACCAAAAAAGTTAATTTTAAGTTACTTCTCTTTCACACTTTTATTTGGTTAATGACTGCCCTGACCTTCCCAGGCAAAATAAGTTAATTTTCCCTTACTTTCTCTTACCAAAACATTCATTTTTCCCTGACTCGGGACTTGGAATGTGCACTTTTTACAATAGAAATAATAAATTTGTTATCTACCTCCACCTTCCCCATATCTGTCCACGCTCTTCTGTTTATTATTTTAATGTTTACAGTTTGTTGTTGTCCAATACATTTATTGCTTTACCAGTTACGGTTCACTTCCTCTTCCTTATACCACGAAGAGCCTTGATTTTTGCACAGTAGTGCTTTGCGTTTACCCTGACTTTGGCCACCCACCTTGTGGACCTCGCTGAAGCCGCCCTTGCCCAGCAGCATGAGCAGCAGGTATCGGTCGTTGAGCACCGGGTGGTTGTTGAACCGCGACTGGTCCTCGTTGTGGATCCTCTTCAGCTCGCGGATGTGCAGGTTCCGCTCCCTCTCCAGCTTCTCCATCTCCAGCTGCAGATCCGCGTCCTCCTTCTTCAGCGCCGACTGTCGCAGCTGTCAACGGCAACACAAGCCAATGTTTAGTGGGCCAAATCTTAAGTTTGTTTAAACTCAGACAAAGGTTCAGTGAACAATTTGCACTATCAAAAATCTGCTCACTAAAATTGCTAGGTACAGCAGAAGCTCGCTAATCCGGCACTTTCAGGACTTTGGCAGTGCCGTGTTACTGAGCGCCGTCTAAAACTAGCTGTTATTGCGAGAATAGCGGAAATAACGCTAAAAATAGAGAGTCAAAAGGCTATCATCGGTCCATTATTCCATGTTTTCTCGGTTTGATATTTCTCTGATTTTGGCAGTGATGGAAAATGTTAAAAACAAACATTTCAACCAGAAAATAGATTTACAGTATTATATCTTCATACATACAGTATAGTTACTCCAGCCGATTGCCCCCGAACTCCGCCAATCACACCCAAACGCGCTCGAAAGGCTCATAAAGTGCACAAAACTATTGTTTTAGAACCCTTAGAACGATGCCGGATTATTGAAAGTACCGGAAAATCGGATGCTGGATTAACGGGCTTTTACTGTATTGTGATGTCCTTTCAATAATCCATTGAGGAGGGTAGGACTTGGAAGTTATCATCGGTCTGATGGGAGAGGCAGGTGGTAGCCGTGACTGGAGCCCCCTCTTGATAAATGATAAGGTTTTAGTAGTGTCCAATTTTACTTTCCCTACTTACTTAACCCTTCCCAAACAGCCTAGTTTATGTATGACAGGAAACAAATTTAGATTTAGAAAAAAAGATTGTTGTTTTTACATCTATAAATTGTAAAACTATATAACTAGTTTTTCTTCTAAATCCTTCTGTTGTTGTTGAAGATGGTGATTGTATTCTTGGTTGACTACTAGGCACTCTCATCTTCTGTAAAACTATATTAAGTAAAACAATTTTAAATTTAAACCAATATATTTCGAATTGATACTCAATTCATCGTCAGTTATTTACATTTGTTTATAACTGACGATGAATTGAGTATCAATTTGAAATATATTGGTTTAAATTTAAAATTGTTTTACTTAATATAGTTTTATAGAAGATGAGAGTGCCTAGTAGTCAACCAAGTATATAACTAATTGTCCTAGGCAGTAGTTTTGTTCCAAATAATAAAAAAAAAACCTATACAAAATTTTTCTAGTATATCACTTAAAGATTAACATTGGATATAAGGATGGTTTTACGAAGAGAAATGTTTATTTAAATGATCAAACTAGAATAGTTTGTTTGTAATAATTGGCGGATATATCCGCCTACCGTTCGCTAAGCACAAACAATTAGCGGGTATATTCGCCTTAAGATATGTTTTATATCAAATTTGTTAAAGTTCACAAGAAAATATTGACAGCAAACATCTGACCTTGAGTATCTCGTCAGCCTCGTAGTACTCCTGGGCGGAGAAGCCCGGGAGAGCGTCCGGCTTGAGGAAGGTGGCGTTGTCGGTGCCGTTGTGTAGCGCTGTGGCCGTCGCCCCGGGAGTCTGCGCCGCCCCCGCCCCCCGATCGCTCTGACTCCCCGCCCGCTTGCGGCCCGTCTCCGAGTTGCTCGGTCGCTTCTTCATCAGCAGCTTCTTCTGCCTGTCAATCTCCTCCCTCTCCGCTGTTATTTCTTCCTGCCGCCTGTAAAATCGAGATTTTGAAATATTCAAACGGCTCCGTCGAACGTTGTAACTGACAAAAGTGAAATTTTACAGAAATAAAAAAGCTATTTATATAGTATTATTATTCTAGTATGTTTTTGTATACAAAGCTTTTCCGTTTTACTATATACTTATTATCTTAAAAGATTACCCCTTTACTGTGCCGTACAACTAAGTTATTATAGATTTTTAATGAAAATTCAAGCGAATAACGTTGTAACTTATGTCAGTTTCAACGTTATTCTTCAGACAAGTTAGTTTGGGGCCATTCACATATTATCTAACACATTTTTTGTAATTTAAAATGCCGTCTCATATATTACATAACGAAACCTTATTAATTGTTTAGTAACAAACTGAACAATAAACCACATACAATACTTTTCAATAAGTAATAAAAAAGTACTAATATCAGGTTATAAAACTGAAGTCTTTCTTTCATTCCTACCATTATATTATGGCCCCCTCCCACAAATAATGCAGAGTAACGCTACGCCGTCCCCCCTCTCTCCCTTTAAGTAGCGTTACTTAATATATCTCCTTGACGATGTTCAGACTTAGAGACAAATACCACAGAGGAAGACAACATTAATTTTTATTTCAAAGTATGCTATATAACAGATTTATAATGACCATGGTATTATATTTTACTATCTAGGGTAGCTTATAGTAAATTGTAGTACATTTTTTTGAAGAGAAAATGATTATCAATTTCATTGTGTTTATTTTTTCAAATTTCGCCCTTTCGTTGGGCAATCCTAATCTTCCGCTTTTTAATTAGTTAAGTGTTTTAGAGCATCTATTAAGATGTAATTTAACTTCCGGGGACAGACTAAACCTTCGGTCGACAATGTTGACTGCGCCTGGACGCCAGTTTCCCATGGTTTTGAACAGCTGTTCAGTACTGCCAATATAATTGTTATGCCAAACAAAATTACTTCTTGATGCAGAATGCCAATTAAAACGTTGTTCTGCTAAAAATTAGTTTTGACCGAGTTGTCAGTTACAACGTAATTCGGCGGAGCAATTTATGCATGTTGGTTTAGTTTAACTGGTTTCAATTTTAAGAAAACTAAAAAAGATTAAAACGTTAATAACATATTTATCTGATGAAAACATGATCAGAGGTGTGAAAATCGCTTCCGAGTGTATCACAGAGCCGAGGAACAACCGACAGAGTGCTCGACCCAGCCTCAGACTCGGCCTAGTGTCATGTCATCACTTCATGTCCTCCTGCGCTCGCTAACCAGCAAGAAATAAGTATTTGAATGAATTTAAGAAGTAAATGTGGATAAACCAGAATTTGAGCTCAATTACAAAGATGGAACCAAAGATCACTTCCATCAACAATGTCATCCTCACAATAAAAATTGATGCTAGCCTAGCCTAAGCTATAATGCACCCAACTGTCTCCCCCCCTTGACGTAGTACACTACTGTACCTACCTTGAAAACTCCTAGGATGTGTATCCTTCTGTCTGCTATATTCTATTGAAAGGTGGTCTCCATCCTCTGGGAGACCCACTTCTCTCCACTCTCCCTTGGCTTAGTACATATACCTCCCCCTTGACTTTACTGTACCTACCTAGGGAGCTCGAGGAATGTGTATCCCTCCTCCTGTCAGGTCCCCTTGAAAGGTGGCCCCACATTCTGTGAGATCCACCTGTTTCCCTCCCCCTTTGGCCTAGTACATTCTGTACTTACCAGAGAGCTCCTGGAATGTGTCTGCTCTCAGATTTTCCTGGAAGGTGTATCTATTTCTCTCCTGAAAGGTGGCCTCTACCTTCTGGGAGACAGTGACTACCAAGAGAGCTCCTGGAATGTGTATCCGTCCGTCCAGTTCTCCTGAAAGGTGGCCCCCACCCTCTTAGAGACAGCACCTACCTAGAGAGCTCCTGGAATGCGTATCCGTCCGTCCAGTTCTCCTGAAAGGTGGCCCCCACCCTCTTAGAGACAGCACCTACCTAGAGAGCTCCTGGAATGTGTATCCGTCCGTTCAGTTCTCCTGAAAGGTGGCCCCCACCCTCTTAGAGACAGCACCTACCTAGAGAGCTCCTGGAATGCGTATCCGTCCGTCCAGTTCTCCTGAAAGGTGGCCCCCACCCTCTTAGAGACAGCACCTACCTAGAGAGCTCCTGGAATGTGTATCCGTCCGTTCAGTTCTCCTGAAAGGTGGCACCCACCCTCTTAGAGACAGTACCTACCTAGAGAGCTCCTGGAATGTGTATCCGTCCGTCCAGTTCTCCTGAAAGGTGGCCCCCACCCTCTGGGAGACAGTACCTACCTAGAGAGCTCCTGGAATGTGTATCCGTCCGTTCAGTTCTCCTGAAAGGTGGCCCCCACCCTCTTAGAGACAGTACCTACCTAGAGAGCTCCTGGAATGTGTATCTGTCCGTCCAGTTCTCCTGAAAGGTGGCCCCCACCCTCTGCGAGACAGTACCTACCTAGAGAGCTCCTGGAATGTGTATCCGTCCGTCCAGTTCTCCTGAAAGGTGGCCCCCACCCTCTGGGAGACAGTACCTACCTAGAGAGCTCCTGGAATGCGTATCCGTCCGTCCAGTTCTCCTGAAAGGTGGCCCCCACCCTCTGGGAGACAGTACCTACCTAGAGAGCTCCTGGAATGCGTATCCGTCCGTCCAGTTCTCCTGAAAGGTGGCCCCCACCCTCTGGGTGACAAACTGGCCTAGCCTCAGCCTGTTCTGCATACACCTCTGTCTCGCCTCCTTCTTCTCTATGTTGGACTTCTCTTTGAGCAGTTTCTTTACGACGTCGATGCACTTATTCGTGTGCGCTTTGTGCTGTTCTAACAGCTTTTGTTGGGCTGCCAATTGGTGCCTTAGTTCTTCCGTGGTCTAGAAGGTAAAACGGATACAAATTAAAAACTGTCAAACTACCTATGAATAACTTTGAAAATAACAAATTTGAGCTTGAGCAAAAATGCGATTTACTTGCCTAGAGTGTAATTACAATTGATTGTTTTGAATACAATTTTTACATATCATGTCTCTAATTTTCTTATTGATCTTTTTAACTAGGCATTAACTGAGATGACGTTTATTTCTGTTGAGGCATTTGAAGTTTATTTATTTTCAGGCATTTGTACCCAATAAAAGATAGGCTAATAAATAACTTAGGAACAAAAACCAAACCAAATATAATTACCGTACCAAGTAGGAAGTAAGTACCTAATGGAGCAAAATAATTATACTTGAATGTTTCAGTACACTTTGGCAAACTTAAAACCAATAAATTGGTTTTTAAAAGATTTATTGGCTATTATACTTAATTTCAAGTATTACAAATATATATACATACAAAGATTTTGGGTTGGTTTATCAAAACCAGAACATTTGACCAAGAAAGTGATTTTTTGACCCCGACCCAAACACTCCCTGTGCCTCTCTCTTACTTATCTTAACTCACAGGTATCCATAAATAACCCACCTGTCAATGTCTCCTCTCATTTGAGCTAAAAATAGATTTTAGGCTTATTTTTCTTTATTTCAGTCACTTATTTTGTTAAACATGATAGCGCCATAAACGTGGGTAAACGGCGGGGGTAACTACGCTATTTTCAAATATCTGGGGTAAACGGCGGGAGTAGTCAACTACTCGACTCATAGTCAAGAGTATTTTACTACTCAACTCGGCCTTCGAGTAGTCTTTAGTACTCGAAACTTGAGTACTAGCCCACCCCTATTATTTATGAAATAATTTTTAAAGCGATTTTGCTTATTCTGAAGGTGGTATGATATCTCAGTGTTAACCCTTTGAGCGCCAAGGGTTTATGGCTTTTGAGTCTGACACACAGAAACACTGTTAATTACTGTGTGAGCAATTGCACTATTGGAAGCTCTGTCTGAAGACTGTCTTATATCTCAAGAACGGATACAACTGTGAGCTGATCAGGTTAACTGAGCGTTCTAAGGCGCTATTCACCCAGCCAGGGAGTAGTGCTTGGATCAAGGGTTCGAATCCCGTCTCACTCGGTGGTTTTTACATGCAACTCACGGAGAGGTCACCTATCCGTGGCAGAGTTGAAGGGGAGGACCTTAAGCAAATGGCGAATGGCATAGGTCCAAGCTGACAGGATGGGTTAATTCTTTGTGAGTTGCACATCTAATCCAGGTGTTTTGCTACTTTACCTATACTTATTGTGTGTGTGTCTACCGGAAGCATGATTTTTTACAATTGTAAGTGTTCAGGTGTTCAGAGTCAACCATTCCTTTCACTAGCTTGGCACTCAAAGGGTTAAAGTATTTTTGAGATAGCTAAAAGGTTTAGGAACGGGTAATTTAACAACTCAACTGCCTATTACCTTGCAATTCTAGTGAAAACATTCAATATGATATCAAATTAAAAATTAAATACATTTATCAACAAGTTACAAGATAAGTTTGAACATTTTCAATACGCTTACCCTATTGAGCTCTTCTATTTTATTGTTCCTCAGTTCTAAGTCAGACGACGCTTGCGTTTCAAACTCTTGTATGCTTTGGCAAGTTAGGTCAGTCTGCAAAAGAATGTTAACGTAACATAAGGAATACAGTAATCCTAAACTTTTGAGATATAATTACTGGCTTGGTTGTGTTGTTTATATCACAAGCAAATATTCTGGCAGTTTCTCCAATATAGTATGTTTAACACATTTCCTGACTTTTATTAACTTTCTCAATTGTTGGCTACTCTGTAACAGGACAAGTCCTTGATGGTAGCAGTGTGCATCTATAGTTCAGTCAGGTTATGTAACTAAAAAATAATCCATCGTTTAAAATAGTTATATACGTATTAAGAGCGTAAAGAAGGTCTTTATCGCTTGAGAGAAAACTGTTACTAACTTACCACTTTACACTTAAATACAAAATTTGTCCCATATATGAAATTTTGGATACCACAGAATATATAAAAACTCACTTTCAACCATTTTGGCTCAATTTTTAATATCAAAATTAGAAACCCTGAGTCAGTTAGCTTGGTCCACAGCAACAATCAACCAGCTGTTTCTTAGCTGTCAGTGAGCGAAAAGGACTTTTCGACCACTAAACCGAAACCAGCTGTTTTACAATGTGGTTTTCAATCGTAAAGAAGCACTTTAGGCGCGGTTGCAGAAAAATTATGTCAACTTGCAACGATTCCATTTCATAAAGTAATAATAACCAATACACAAGATAATATACTTTTGTGATGCATTCAACGGTTGTGAGAGGAGTGGTTGTGTAGGACCTACCTGTACTTGTTTGCTGACGAGGGTGGGGTGGGGGGCGCCCGGCAGCCGCGGCTGGGGTGGCTGCATCAGAGCCGAGTAGTCCTGCGGCTGCACTTGCGTCACCACCGGCACCTGCGCGCTGGGCAGCATCGTGGCCCCCGGCGACGGAGGGTACTGCGACACAACACGTCCGAGATCAACACCTCGCAGGTAAACCATCACTTTCATCAAGTTTCATCAACTGAACTCTAAGTACAGCTCCTTGATGGAGATGCTGTGCGTCGGCTATGAGGACAGTTTGATGAAACCGCCCTGCACATCACATTTGAATAAGAGGCACTTGCAGCAAGGAGGAGAAGCAGCAAGGAGCTCTTTGGAATCTTTGAAGTAGGTTGATACAAATTACCTAAAGTTGTCAAACTACTACTTGAGCTCGTCAGAGGCTCAAGTTTAGGTAGACAAGACTAGGGCACTGGAGCAGCACAATAAGCCAAAAGGCTGACGTGCACAGGCACAGACACCTAATTATCGGGTGCTGGGCCGCAGCACCCCCAAATCTAATCTTTATTTAATTCCGTAAGCGAATCGGTCCCCACGATATAGTGGCTTACAGGGGCTATAGTTCCTAACATATGGTTTTTGTGTAAGTGGATAATCACAGTTGATCATTAGTTCATTTTGCTTATTAATAAAAATACTGGTGATATTTCCATAAGAAAATCATTGGATCTTTGAAGTCCAGTGGGGCGTAGCCAACGTAGTTTTTGACATTTCTGATATGTTTCCCACCGTCCATGGCCCTGAATCTGTCAAGCTTTAAACTGAATTGACATAACCTAACTTAACTTCTTCCTATCTAATATAATCTAATCTAATTTATGAAGTTCAAGCTTGTCCTTAGTGTGATTATCACAAACTGAAACTGGCCAAATCGATCATTAACAATATCAAACAATGTTGGAAACTGGAAACTTGAGCTGCTATTGGTCATTGGGCTAAAAATTAATGATCCTGGCTAAAAGATCAGTCGGTCTTGGGCTATCAAGCATCTCACTAATTCCACTCATAATTAATTTAAAGTAACGTTAAAATAATTGTGTATTGTCTTAATATGTTTGGCCTCCTAATTACGTTAGCTGACGAGATCTGATACCCGTAACTCCTCCATATTGACACAAAACTCAAAACTTTAAGCTTGTTTAGTGTTTTTTGTAGGCTTCTTGTAATTTATGTCAGAAATATTAATTTTAGACACTTTTTCCTATTTATTTATATGTTTGTATGAAAGAGAACTGTGCATTTTTGATATTTTCACATTTGAGCAAATATTCTTATCTATAATAGAATTTTGGTTTTAGTCATTTATGCTCCCTCCCCAGCAATATGTTTATATCTTCCCAGATATTAGACCTCGTCAGCTAATGTTTAAGAGACCAGTAAGTCATTTTGGATATCAAATGAAGAATTGAGTCACTACTGAGTAATACTTCTTAAATTAGCCCATTACAATTCTATGCCTCATTGAACATTAGAGGGAACGATTCACCGCTTACAAAAAAACTGCCAAATATTTTGACTGCCCTCCACAAATAGTCCAAATAGCTTGTTTTTTCACACAATCAGTAGGTTCACTTTACAAGGCCTTTAAAAACACAGATAGTTACTAAAACCCCCAAAAGAATTGTAAAATTTCAGCTGTTTATCACACGTGAAAACTGCTGAATCTAGATCGTTTTACAGCTAATGTTAAATTAATTTTCTAACCCCAAACGCCCCAATATTCTGAACATTTTAAGAATGAAAAGGAACCCATATCTAGTATTCAACAATTACAAACTTTTTGCAAGCCATGAAATCTGTTTTTTACAAAATCTGTATAACAATTTCTGAAGAATGTTTTGGATACATAATCATCAAATAGCAATTGATAATGTTGAATAAAACCTTGAAAACTTGGGAGAATTGGAGGCCGGTGTTTAAACTGGGGCATAATTTTTATCTTTGACTAATGCAAAAACGAGGATGCCATAATCAATTTTAGTCTGACTGCTTTGACCTCATTTTTGAAACTATCTAGGCCTTCCTCTTGGTACGTGGACAAAAACAAATAACAACTGCCATCATACTTAGAAACCAACAAATAACATAAACTTACAATAACACAATTAACCATACAAAACCATACAATAACCGATGAAGCTGTCCAAAGTGGCATCGAAACGTGCAGGTAAAAATAAAAAACATAAGTAAGAATGAAACTGCCAAAAGCGTTATTATTAGTAATCATACAAAACTTACTGATCCACATAACATTTTCATAATAACCTGCTAGCCCTTACCATTGAACACAGATTTCAAAAGTGCCAAATAATTTCTGAGATATTAATTTACCTTTTGTTATGCTATCTACTTTTAAACATAACAATCATCATACAGAAAACAAATGCTAAAATTATCTAAATCAACTGGATGGAATGATATCCTTTATTTTCTTTGAAATTGATCTCAGTCATTCTTGTTCCTCATTAATAATTCCAGTACCACGGCTAGGAGGTTTTCGTTGTTCCGAGAAACATATTTTCACCTTATGAACAACATAGGAACTTTTAAGGAAAGTGGGGCAGACCTTTTGGTCGGATTGAAAAAAGTATCAATAGATGAGAGCCTAGAAGTGGACTGTCATGGTCCAGACTATTGTAATTTATCTTGATAATCTCAGATCCAAACAAAATCTGACTGTCAGTGGAGATCTGAACCCCAATGTGCTGGATATTGGTCTCCCAAATATAGTGACACTTCTCAATAAACTCAGGTCCCTAACTCATATAGCATGAACTACTTCAACCGGTAATCAGGCTTGTTTGGACTGATTTGCCAAATGACCGAGACTGAGTCCTACGCTTTGAGAGATTCTTAAATTACGCAAGCTGAAGTCAACAGTTGTAGAACCAGACTGTGTGTAGTTCTCCGTGCCTAAGAAACCTAACCGTTTTAAATTTTCTAGATAGATACATCTACAGCTTAAGGTGGGCTCCAAACCACCAGTCTGCGGCATCATCACTTAGCTAAAACCTGTTGACAATCAGAGGGGATCAAGCCCATGACAAACGTCTCACATTCGAAATACTACTACACCAAACCGCATCCAGCCAACATCTTCAATTACTAAGAGATCTTACAGAACCATGAGTCTTGTGTTTCTCACCATCGGGTATCCCTGCTGGCCCGGGGAGGGGCTCTTGGCACCCCCGTGCCTGATGGGGCTACTGCCGGGGTGTTTGACAAAGTAGTCGTTGATCTTCTTGGTGTCGATGGGCCTCGGGCCTCCCTTGCCCCCGCTACCACCTAGGGCGCTCGCTGCGTCCTCCCCGCCCTTTCGCTTCCTCTTCCTGTCTGACGTCGGTCGCGCCAGCTTCTCCGGAGTTCCGCAGTCTTGCTCCTTATCACTAGAACCTGCAACAAGAGAACTGTAATCAGCAACTGGCTGAGGTTGAGTTAAAGTTCAACAACTCCCTTTGGGTGTTAAAGTTGGGATGCTAAGACTTTACTTTACCCTAAAGGATGTGGGAATCCGGTTGATTCATGCGATTTTGAACCCTTCCAACATTTTTATTATTTTTATTACGGTACTAAGCAAAACCACAGTTAATAACTGAATACAAAATCAAACCTTTAAAAAACTGCCTGTGTCTATGCCTAAAATGTGGTGAAAGCAGGTGGACAACAACAAAACTAACTCATCTAGTCCCCAGGATTTCAATCCAACAGATCCTTCCCGGCTACTGGTCTGATTGGTTGCTGGCTGCTTTACGGCACTGTCTGGCCATGGGGAAGCGCTTGAATCAAGATTTTGAATCCTGCTTCAGTCTGTTTTTTTTAACAGTGACCATAGAGAAGTCTCCTGGTCCGCCTACAGGTGGCTGGCACAGAGGCCGAGTGCATCGGTGGAAGCTTCAGTAGTTGCACATCTGCTCATGCATTTGACTACAATTTCCCTAACCTTATTGTATTTATGTAAGTTTATAACGTTCTAGCGATTAACAAAAATAAAACTATAGACAAAGACAGAAACGCATAATCCTAGAACTGGCAGTAAAATTATTAATGTGCACGTGTAGTTTTACAAGTAACCGTAACCAAATACTTTTAGCTTTTTCTTCACATTTCAAAATAAGTATGTAAACATAACACAATTTATAAGAATATAGTAAAGTATATCATGGCCACTCGTGGCCAATGTTTTGTGTTATGTTACAATAGGCTACATGAAATGAGTTAATATAATAATAATAATAACTTTATTGCCTTAGAAAATTTTTACAATTGTATAAGCAAATACATTTTTAAATTAAATTAATTTTATATAATAATATTAATTCCCGTGTATATTTTTCACGTAGCTGACTCTTCTTATCTCCTTAAAATGTGTTGTTTTCCAGGAATTCTTCTGAATTATAAGCTTCATGTAAAAGTACATTTTTAATTTTCATCTTAAATTTTTTCAAGTCACTTTCTTCTTTTAATTGTTGGGGAAGTTTATTGAATAAATGTATTCCATTGTATAATAAATATATTAAAAAAAGTTGTATTATGACTGTGAATTTTGAGTTCGATATTGTTTCTGAGTTTAGGTAATATTCGTGATGTAGTGAACAAAGAAATATTTTGTTTTACAAAAGTTAAAGTTTCCAAAATAAAAATACTAGGGAATGTTAATACTTGATTGTTTTTAAAATTTGCTTACATGAATAATTTCTGGGTTTTCTAAAGATTGTTCTAATTGCTATATTTTGCAAGATAAATATATGTTTTGTGTATGACGAAGATTTACCCCATATTGGTACTGCATACATTAAAGTATATGAGGGTAGATTAAACCATAGTATACGGTTAAAAGTACACTTGGGTTGGAAAATTTTGACAGTCTTCTCAATACAAATATTCCACTGGATATCTTTTAACATATCCATAGTATTACACTCTAATGCGGAGGGAAGGTTAAAAAAATAACTGAACATAAAAACATCCCTGTTGTAGCAAACCTGCAAACTTAACAAACTGTCTATGCATGTATATGTCTTAATGCCACATAAAGCCGATTACCTAGTTTCTTTGATATAGATTCATAAATACCAAATACATAACATTTAAATCATTCTCCATAAGAATAACATGGGGCTGAGTACGTAGGTTTGTTGCAACAAGGAACGGAAATATCTTTGATGACATTTTAAAAAATAACTAGGCCTGATGATTCTGGTAACACCAGAAAGATTTGTGGGGAACGAAAAACATTTGTTTGTGCTGCAATATGTGTAGAAATTGACTGACTTTTAATATGAATGCACATAATCATCTGATAAATATAATGAATGGTCTGCTAAAACTAAGATTTGAACTTTTGAAACTCATAAGGAGAAGCTCTGAGGGAATTTGGAACATTTTCTCAATGTTGACACATTTAGGAATTCTATCGTACATTTTGATGTGCAATATGTTAAGGTTTCATCACAATAGCACCTTTGAACTTGGCATGGCGGATTTCCCATTTGATTGCATGCATTTCAAAATTAGTGTTTTAAATATGGAAAGTAAAATAAGCCCACAACATTGGCTTATGGCCTATGAATAAGTTAAATTAACCACATGATTCATATCAGTTATTTAGACCAACTGACTCATATCACTTACCAGCTGAATCATTACAACAATAAGATAACTTGTGCAGGACATAGATGATTATTGATTGGTTAATATAGTTACTTCTCAGTTACAGGCCTAAACTAACTAAAGTGATCCCATCTTCTTCCCCCCTCAAAATAATAAAGCGTGAATAAAATAAAATGTATACGGAAATTTAAGTACACAACTAACTTCAAACTAAAATCAATTTTTGTAACACTAACAGTTATCAACAGATTTGAATTTACATTTTCTACAGTTTTAGGGCTGTCGAGTTCGGTTTGAAAAATGGTATTAAAATCTAAATGCTTGAAATAAATTCTGAAGACAACATTACAGAGGTAAAATGTTTATAGGCGTACCTCATTACATGTTGACAGGTCGACGGTGGATTACTTGGGAAAAATCACAAAGTTGCGTTATGTTGTACTATAAAGAGCGAAAAATAATTGTTCATTCGCTAATAAAATCATTTAACAATAAAGAAAATAATTATTCTAAAATCAACATAACAAAAATACAAAAACATCGACAACTTTTATTTGACAAACACTCAACACAACAAAACGTATACAAAACGCGAGCAGCGAGTGCGCTGGTGTTTTACTGGCAAGGGGCATCAAAGGGCCAACATGCCCCGTGTGCGACAGGTCAGTGCAAAAAACCGGTTTAGAGAGAGGAAAACCCCCGAAGTGCGACAATAGAATGACCCTCCGCTGTGTGTAAGACTGTTGACGGTCAGACGATCAGACCCTGTAAAAGTTTAGCACGGGCCAAATAAACTATTGGGGACTGGAATGTATAATTTGCAAGTATAAACTACAGAGTTTTAATGTTTTGTAAAACTTTACACTCGATAAATTTAGCGAAACAAAATACAATAATGTATACACTAACCATTCACAGGCATTGTTAAAATATATTCAACTACGACGCTAAAATGTATTGAAGCCACGTGTAAGGTGTTCTTCTAATTCATTTATTTGTGCTAAACTAGTTAATAACTCGGTTTCCAAACAACAACAGCAGCAAAAAATGATAAGCCGTATTTTTACCTCCCCTATTATGCATATAAGCTTTTATTGTGTGATACTATTATGTTGTATACGCCAACCCTGTTAATGAATCACTTTTAAATATATTGAAACATTTTAAAAGAATAAACAATATTATGTTTCCATAGAAAATACATAAAAAGGTTGATTGACACGCCTAGTTAAGAACACCACACTCGACGAACATGTAACTACAAATCGTGTCCACCGAGATCGTCATGTCCGAGTTCGTCACATCTACGAAAATCAATGAGCCGTACTAATTAGGGTCGGCCGTCTACCTGCCCCGCCGGGTATGTCATGCCTCTCCGCCCGAACGGGAACAACTTATCCTAGTCACAGATCACAAGAGAACGGTCAAATACCGTTCTGAATCTTTACGCTCAGAGTTTACTGATGTTGGTTCTTCATGTAGCTGAAAATTACAACTAGCCTGTACATTTCGCCGAGCAATATTAAAAGTGTTAAATATAAGTTCAATTAAACTTTTATCCATGATAGGATTTGGTTGTTATATTTATTAAATTCTTAAATTGTAAGAATGTATTTAACATATTTTTAAGTAAGTAATTGCGAAGATATCATATCAAAACTACTACAACTTTTTTCGGCAGGTAGACAGCCGACCCTAATTAGTACGGCTCGTTGATTTTCATAGATGTGACGAACTCGGACATGACGATCTCGGTGGTGACCCTACAAATATGCAAGGGAAGTAATAATATAAAACTAATTAATTAATATAAAAACCACTACAAAGTTGTGTCGATATTAAACAAGTACAGAAATGTTTATATTAACAAATGATTATAATACCCCCGTCGCAGCAAACCTGCGTACTCAGCGAATTTCCAATACATTTATATGTTTCTGACTCCTATATAAAGCCACTTCACAAAAATACATTTATAAATAAGTGATTTTTAACATTTTATTTATTCTCCATAAGAATAACATTAGGCCTGAGAACGCAGGTTTGCTGCAACGAGGAAGATAAAAAATTAGTCTTTATGCAATTATCAATATAACTGAACCAGGTGAAGCGGCATTACCAAGTTTTATTAATTTATGTTCATAATTAAGGGAGATATAAAACTTTACATATTTTCCATAAGAATAACATGGCTGAGAATGCAGGTATGCTGCTACGGTGACAATCAACAACAAATTTATTTTTTGTGCAAATATCAATATACCAGTACAACATGAAGCCACATACCAAGTTTTATCAATATACATTCATAAATAATCGAGATATCAAATTTTATTTATTCTCCATAAGGATAACATTGGACAACGTACTGTGTTTAGCACTTTGAATATCTCTGCAACGGTTGGACGTAGAATCACAATTTAAACACCAAAATGATTGTTTTGTGGAGCTGAAGTGATTGGTGAAAGCAAATGTTAAGATTAAAGTAAAATTAACTGAGGAAAAGCCCAAAACCTTTTTCCCATAAGATTAACATGGGAAATTTTATGAGCAGGATTTTTGGATTTTTTCTGCAACCACTTAACCTAGGTTAATAATTCAAAATACTATATTATTTGTGTTTTAAGCCCTATAACATGGTCATAACCAAAATTAAGTGTTTTAAAAATTTTAGGGTGAAAAATGCAAAAAACTGATTTTTGGAAAATTTAAAACCCCCATAAACCCCCCTTTTCCCATGGTCCGATTTTTCTGGTTTTCGAAGTTAAAGTCATAAATGTCACTTTACACATTTGAGCCAAATTTCATTGAAATCGGACGTTTTTTACTCATGTTATCGCATTCACGGACACACATACATATATATATATATATATATATATATATATATATATATATAAATTTGAACGAATAGTGTTTTTGGCTTGTGGGGACCTCAAAACAAAAATTTATCATGGTCTCGGGCTTAAGTCTCACCATGAGACCTACGGTAATAGCTTCTTCCCTATAGGGGAAATTCGCTAAAAATACAAAATAAAACAAAGACAGTTATTTTATGAGCATCGACAGGTTCAGTACACAATATAAACCTTTTCACCCTTACAATATAGACCTTTTCATGGACAATTATTATTATTATTATCTTTTAGCCGCGTTAAATATTCACCCACATAAAAAAAACTTAAAAAAGAGAAAACTAATTAATATCTCAATGATGAAATTAATATCTCAATGATGAATTTGCTTGACAAACCTCACATTCTCACACGTGAAATTAGTTTCCAGAAAACACGAAAAGTAAGTTGGGTTTTTATAACAACGAGACAATTCAGGGGCTGTTTTCAAAACTCCGTTATTTGTGAACGGCAAATGGTACGAAGTGATTAACATTAATAATCAAGCCAACAGACAGAATGCCATCGTTTTGTTGTCTCTGAACAATAGTAACAACGACAATAAAAACGCTTGATTTTGTTGACAAAGTTCGGACTTCGACTAAAATATAATCTAAAAAAAAGTCCTCAACAAATGAACCTCAGCAAAAGAATACAAAGATTTATGCAAAATTACATAAAATATTCTGTCAAATGTATATCAATATTTGACGAGCAGACCTGCTTCATTTCTCTTTTATGCCTGTTTTAAGATCCATCTAGTTGTTTTTATAGCACAATGCTCATTTATATAGTATTTTTATTATTTGCACATTTGATTCGTTCTGGGCATGACCATTCTATATGCAATCGTTATTCAATGGTTTTAAACACTATGGAAACCAGACGTTGATGACAGTAGTTAGTTGCTGGTTGTTAAATGCACAGCGGTTACGATTTTTTGTTTTAAACTTCATAAGCCCCGTGTTATTATTTTAATTTCACATATTCGTTTTTTACTAAATTTGATTTTGTCTGGGAATTAGACCTGGATACATGTTTTAAACCCAGAAATTAGATAGTTACAACATCTCGGAAAAGCGATGGAGCAGTTTTTTTTTGAGATCAGAGGTTAGCAATCAAACAAACGTTACTCATATTCGAGTATAGGAATGGATAGGGGGGTCTAAGCATTGAGGCACGATTTCACCGGTGCGGCCAACTCATGTTTTCAACAAAAAGTGACAACATACTTTAAACTGATAATAATATGTTGACATTTGATTCAACCCATTATGATATTTTTCTGTCAACATTTGTTGACAATCCCGTTGTAAACAACCCTTTTCAGTGAAAATAGTACACAAAACGTCTGTTAAAGTCACTGTTTGAAATCACATTTTTAGGTAAACTAAGAAATAAATAGTTATTTACCTCGCTTAAAATTTACCGATAACTAAATCAGCTGTTTGTATAGGGGACATAATTTACATTTTGGAAAGAAAATCAATGACAAATTGACAAAATGATGTCTCGAAGACGATTAACTTATGACGAAATAGGGCATAGTTTAATATAATTATTCCAACTGTCTTGTACAACAAGAACAATACGATACTACTACAACACTCCATATTCAGTAGTTTCATCAGGTACAATCCGCCATCGCTGCACACAACGTAGTGCGATATGTTTCACCCTAGACATCTCACAAATCATATAGTTTTTGAAAGCGCTATGTTCAAAATATAACAAATTTCCAAACAAAAAAGTTGCGGTAAAACAATTCAATTGACTCACTGTGCTACGAAGGTGGCGTGAACAAGACACTTCTCTATCGCGAGCAACTTTCCTAGACTGATCTATTGTTCGGGGATACAACTTATTTCTACGTGAAGACAGTTAAAATAAACTTTTACTTACGACGGCCTATCCTCTTTTTAACAGTCATTATCAATGAGTCGACCGCGTGTCCTTCAAATCATCACAATTTATTGAATTTTGAAAATACCACAGTTAAAATTAGAACTTAACTTTTTACTAAGTAACAAAACAAATAATTTGTTTATAATTTTAATTTTATATTTTGTTAATTGTAGTTTTTATTTCACAGCTGATAGTTTAACTAGGTGTACGCTCATTCTTCCCGTAAGAGGATGAACGAAGACTGAATTTTTAAAGATATGTAGGCAGGTACTGGATTGGTAACACTCTTCTGTTATCCGTTTTAACTCCACAACAGCAAGAACAGATAATTAATAAACCAAACATTTTACTAATGGAATGGTAACACCATTCCCATATCCGTTTTAACTCCACAACGGCAAGAACAGATAATTTAGGACTAATGTAAATAAAAAATACTACTGACTACTGGAGTGGTAACACCCTTCTCATATCCGTTTTAACACGACAGTACCTGGGGGGCCCAGCTTTGCTCGGGGGAGGGCCAATCAGTCAGTTTAGATGACTTGGAGTAATATTTCATCACTTTCCCCTACTGATAATCAGATTTGTGTAACTCATTTGCCTCTTTTCTACATTTTTAAGGTTCCTCCAGTTGCTATTTATAGCTCAATGTCCTTTTCATTTATTTTACTACTCTATATATATATATAATCTTCACTCAAATCTTTTAATCTCTGTTCTCAGGAAACCACATGTTAATAATCATAAAAAACATGAGTATTACTTTGACAGTTCCCTGGTTGATTATGAACAGCTGATAAAATTATTTTGTGTTGATTTAAAACTCCATAAGCCCAATGTTAATTTTTTTAACTTTTCATATTAGTTTTTTTACATTATTTGATTTTTCCTAGGGATGAGGCCTGTCTAGAACTTATTTTTATCCCAGAAATTAGTTATTTTGAACATTTGAAGGAAATCGTTGGAGCCGTTTTTGAGATCCGTGTCGCAAGCAAGCAAGCACGCAAGCAAGCAAACCTTACTCATATTAGAGTATATATAATAATAATAAAATAAAATAATATGATGATACCTGGGGGCCGAACTTTGCTCGGGGGAAGGTCAGTCAGTTTGTTTAGATGACTTGGAGCTTATTTCACCACTTCCCCCTACTGATAATCAGATTTGTATAACTCATTTGCCTCTTTTCTACATTTTTAAGGTCACTCCAGTTGTTATTTATAGCTCAATATCCCTTTGATTTATTTTACTAGTCTATGTATATAATCTTCTCTCAAATATTTTAATCTCTGCTCTCAGGAAACCACATGTTAACAATCATAAACAACATGAGTTCCATGTGGTTCCATAAAATCAGATAATAAATCCTTTGAATGAAGATTACATGTAGAGTGGTCATATCCAGAATGACTCAAAGGTGCATTATAATAACAACTGTTGTGACCTCAAAAATGCTCGTTAGTAGGGTACATGGTGAAAAACAACTCCAAGTCATAAACAAGATTGACCTTTCCCTAGCAAAGCTCAGGCCCAGGTAGTACTTAAACTATATGAGTATAACTTTGAGAGTTCGCTGAAAGATTTTGAACAGCTGTTATGACTCTTTTGCTTTTATTTTAATCTCCAAAAGCCCAATGTGATTTTTTCAATTTTCCATAGCGGCTTTTTACATTATTTGATTTTTTGGGGGGATGGGACATGTCTAGAACTTATTTTTAACCCAGATATCAGGTTTTACAACACAAGTAGTTGGAAATAATAAATTTAACAAGGCAACTTTTAAAGCCAGCGAGGCGGAGCTCTAAGGTCGGGGTTAAAAGAAAATAACAACAATTGTTTGTATAATTGAAAATTTTCTAAAATTACTAAAAAAGGTGTAAATAATAACAAAGAAAATTTTCCTATGTGGTGGAGGTCTATGGTTGAGTAGGGCGGCGTATCAAACGTGGGGACATCTTTCAGGAGATGTTGCTTTAATAAAATAAATCCAACGAATCATACGTTAAAATTAAAAGTTGGGAGTGATAGTAAAGGCAGAGCCCTGAGGGAAGAACAAAGAGGTATCCATAATATTTTGGTACCCAACAACGTAGTATATAGGTCTCGAGCAGTTTTGAGGAGCCGCTTTAGAAATCTTTGGATTTTTTATTTGGTGGTTTATATTAGGTTTCTAATAAAATATACCACCTGATTTTTTAGAAAAAATTGGGTTCAGAAATTACAGGGCTTAAGAGATCCCAAACTTCAGTTTGTTTACCTTTCTTAGTACCATAAACTTTAAATATTTTTAGCAGGTTTCAACAGTTTTATCTCATTGCCATAAAAAGCTCTAAAAGATGAAAAATTAGTACTCCAATCCACACACGGTTAAATTAGTATTTCGTTAGTAGGCTATTCGGCTAATGGTTGTGGAGAATATTTCAATTTCCATTCAGCAGTAAACTAAGTATATTGTCCGATGTTATTCTTATAAGAAATAAAAAACATATATCTCTTGTATACTTATTAATTTTATTAAAACTTGGTGTGTTAGCATTGACCAATAGAGAATATTCGTCCCAGGACAACCTTAAAACTGGTCTATACCAGTTTGGATGCTGACATTGGGTACAGCAAATGAAGTTGTCATTACATATGGTAAGTCTTTTGGCTGTCCATTATGACAAACTTCCCTTTCACCTTTGGTCCCTCCATTTGCAGCGGCTAGGGACAGAATCTCCGGGTTTGGTCCCCACCTTCCAACCTGAGAATGAATGGTCCCTGGCTGTTGTACATGGATACCCTGTCAGTTGAGTTAACCAGTTGGAGGGAAAAATGAGGGTCCCCTGTTTGAGAGCCTCATCCTAGCTGTCACAGGGGCACGGGAGTTGGCCCTCTGAAGGGTCGATTTGGCTGCCGTCTCTTCCCACCATTTCCTTTCCTGCTATATCCTATATTTCTGGTAACCTGCGCAAAATTCCCGCTTATGGAAAACGTGCCTATAGCTATGCTGGGGTTTCCTAATCTAGCAACAATGAATAGAGAATATGCGGAATACGTTTCCATCTAACCCTGGAGGGTGAGGTGGAGCAATTAACCTCTTAAAACCACTGTGTGTACCTAGCAAATTAGATTAAACTGATTGTGTTTATTTGGTCACATGTCCTAGCTCCTGTTCACGCTTTCTTAAGACTCGGCCAATGACTAATATATTTTTGGTACCGGATGGTTTTCGACGAGTTTTAAATATATAACATGAGAGAAAAGTTGCCAATAATTATTAGACCTATTAATTTCCAGCTCCAAAATCAGGGGGTTAAACATACAGAAATATACTTGTTTTAAACCCATTTAATGTAAAAAAAAGGTATTCAATGATTTATTTATATAACAGTATCTTATAAAATTCATACCTTAAATTTAAAAATGTTTACATCATTAATATATGTTAGTTTGAATTTAAATACACAAGCTACTGAAATTGCAGCACGAGAGGTTTAAAAGCAAAATCCAACATCTACATTAATGACAATTTTTCAGGGGGGCAATCTGTCTACATCGTAATTAGTTGAACAATGTAGACGGTTGGGATTACGGAGTTTTGGACATCTTGATTGTTTATGAAAATCAATATTAACCACAGAAAATGCAAACAAATATAAACTGTAACCAGACTATTTTACTGACCGGTAGATTACAAAAATTTAATCCCATGTCATTAGGTGACAGTGAGGCTTATTTGGTACATTACATGTAATAAAGATAGTTTGCACTATGATAGTTTAGTAAGTCTGCCATCAAGTAATTTGTTCACAATGTAAAGAAACTACTATAGGTCTACAACACGCTTGATTATCAATCACAGTCAGTCGTGTTACAGAGTTATACTGTCCCAGTAATTCAAAAATTCCAAAACCTATTGTATTAATTTATCATCACTAGTCCAAACACTTAGCTTTTACATCGAAGTTTTCCAGTAAAACATAAACTGATAATAAATCTAAATAGATACAAGCATTGTTTTAAACACGACAAAACACTATTAATTTACATAACACTCACGTTTTAAACTATTTCGAAATAAAAAAATTAATGGAACAAAACATAACCAAATCCATAGTTTTGGTTATGTTTACATTTGAGTAATTTATAAACAAATATGCAGTGTTTCCACTCTACGGTAAAAATATGCCACGCACTGATACAAAAAATCCCACTTTATCCCAGACTCTCCCTTATAGTATCCCTCGTCATATCCCACACTTTCCCACTGATTTGTTAAACATTGCAACACAATTAATGTTAAATATTATATGATTATTGAATAATGTATTAGTACAATATTTATACCGTTAGATAGAGCTTATTTAGATCTACTAATTACCTATAGGTATTTTACATTTTAGTACCTCAAAGGATGTTGAGCAATGCGACATAGGTTAAATGATACGGTGAATTAACTAAATTAAATAATTTGTTTACGTGAGAGGTACTAATATTTTTAATGGTAGTACTAAAGAGTACGAAGTAGGTACTAAATAATGGCAAATAGTTTGCTTGTTAATTCCAACATGGCTCGGCCAGCGAAATTGACATGATTCAGTGTTCGTTCTGTGACGTTTATAAAATCATAATAGGTGCGGACAGCGAGGTTAAAAATGGGAAACCCCGCAACTGCCAGTACGGCGAGAAAATCCACTAGAAGTGCTACTGCTAAGGTGCTCTGGTCGTAAGTTGTAAGCAAACTAGCAGACGTAATGCCGATTTCAAAAAAATCCCACTTTATCCCACAATCCCATTTTATCCCACAAGCAGTCAAAATATCCCATATAGGGGATAAAAATCCCTCAAGTGAAACACAGACAAATCCCAGCTGACATTTTAAAGACAACCATAGTCAATAGCTTACTACGAAAACCAATTCAACTACTGAATATCAAACATTAAAATTAGTTTTAATAATTATTAATAATCCAAAATAAAATACAAATGCTGTGTTAAAACATCCCTTTGGTATCCCAAATGACTCCTTCAAAATTTCACTGAGAAATGTTTTACAGTTATTTAGTATTTCGATAACACACCCACACACACACACACCCACACACGGCCACTGAAACTTCTTCATCAATACAGTGATTCACTTCGTTCATCAATTATTAACAACAAGACTACCACAAAAGTATTTTTATAGTGGGAGTTGTATTTATATGACTGTTTTCCGAATACGTTTCTCCTGTATATAATACCTGGCTTGAACGTACCGCGTCTTTTCGAACAACTCAGGAGTATTATAAATGTCTTATAAATATTTCTTTCGGCTTATTAATTTATTATTTATCGCTTGAAGTGATTATAAAATATATATTTTACACCAATTAGGAAATTAACATTTTATAAAAAGTTTTGGACTCACTTGATATGCTCGCCATAATAATTATTCCGATCCAAACCACGGTATACAAACGCGTATTAAGTTCCTGCTGTTTAAACAAATAAGCAGCACAAAACTAAAACTTAAAGTTATTTTCAAACCCTTTTTTCGTAGATCAAGCCTGAGTTTGCACTTCCTTCCACTCTTCAGCAAGCCCATCAGTTTACATTATACATTTCAACTGACATCTGTTCCAAGTACTTTAAACTTTGTTATTAATCAGTCGATCCAATTAAATGTTATTGCATACAACGTTTAAACAAATGTGGATATTTTTCAAGAATTAAGTTCCTTACAATCAACAGTACTGACTTATTTTGTAGTGTTGTGAGACGTAGTTTTATTGTATCCTGTTAGTTGTAACAACAAGTATTATTATAGACAAGAAACTACTTAAAGAAATATAACAGAATCACGAAAAAACGGTTATTTTGGATTTTACTTTACCAAAAGGTCAGTAATAAAACCATCCCAGAATGTCCTGTCATCCTTTCTACATGAACCCCTTTCCATCCTTAACTAAAATAATAAAGATCTGGGGGGAGGGGGGCAGAAAGGTCAGATCGGCGAAGAAATGCGGAGAAGCTCAAGCCCATCCAGTTTACAATTATCAGTGAATGAAACCAACGTTTACTGACCTGTACTCATATTAGAGTCCTGGCTATGAACAGACTGGCCTGCGTTGAGGCCTGATTGAGGAGCCATTTGTATTTGGGAGCCAGCGGACATCTGCAACATACCACACCACTTATTCATACAAGTCAACCATTAATTATACAATTACTGCCCAACAAACACGGTTTCAAATCATTGCTTATGATTCATTTAAACAACAATTTGAATACTAAATCGAAATACAATTTTTTACCTCTGTTTTATTCAGGGCGCCAACAAAATTTACCAGGCGAAATTCCCGAGCTTTCCTCCACCACCGGTCACCACCGAGATCGTCATGTCCGAGTTCGTCACATCTATGAAAATCAATGAGCCGGCTATGAAAATTAGGGTCGGCTGTCTACCTGCCCCGCCGGGTATGTCATGCCTCCTCCGCCCAAACAGGAACAACTTATCCCAGTCACAGATCACAAGAGAACGGTAAAATACAGTTCTGAATCTTTACGCTCAAAGTTTACTGATGTTGGTTCTTCATGTAACTAAAAATTATACAAACTAACTCGTGACAAAATTTATGACAAAATTGAAGTGATACGACTACATATCGCACTGAAAGGATGAATTAGGCCGATTGATGTGTGTTCGTGAGTCCGAAAAACAGCCTTAGTACAAAAGGATTCGTGTTACAAAATTGAAAAGTGTCATACAAAAGGTGAGATAAACATTGCTGAGATAAACATTCATCTTTTGCAAAGCATAACTTTGCATTTTTATTTGTGTTAATTGTTCTCGCTTATTTTACATTTTCAGGATGTTTACTCCGTCAACTATTAAATCATGTGGGCTCTTCATTATTAGAGCAACTATCAACTGATAAAGCGGAATGTTACAATTTTTAAAGAATATTGCTGTTTAAATTTCAAATAGAGTTTTAAAAAATGCAAATGTGCATGTTTGTTCATTAGCAAGGGCTTGATATTCGTGCGGATAAAATAAATACAATAGTACAGCTGTCAGTTTAAATTGACCAAAGTTGTAGTAGTTTTGATATGATATTTTCGCAATTACTTACTTAAAAATATGTTAAATACATTCTTACAATTTAAGAATTTAATGAATATAACAACCAAATCCTATCATGGATAAAAATTTAATTAAACTTTTAATCAAACACTTTTAATATTGCTCGGCGAAATGTACAGGCTAGTTGTAATTTTCAGCTACATGAAGAACCAACATCAGTAAACTCTGAGCGTAAAGATTCAGAACGGTATTTGACCGTTCTCTTGTGATCTGTGACTAGGATAAGTTGTTCCCGTTCGGGCGGAGGAGGCATGACATACCCGGTGGGGCAGGTAGACGGCCGACCCTAATTAGTACGGCACATTGATTTTCGTAGATGTGACGAACTCGGACATGACGATCTCGGTGGACACGCCACCACCTTTTCCAAAATTACCATATAAAGTCCTGAAACCTAAGAAACAAAGGTTATTTGTACATTGGAATGATATTAGAGGCGTCATTTAAGCATATGTAAAAGAGGATTTGCTCCGTTAAAATTAGTTTTATTATGTAGGCTACGAAAAATGATGAAATGCGGATACTCAGAGACCCCTATCTAAGATTATCAACTTGTTTTAGTGCTGATAAAATACGGTTTTTCAGTATAAAGACGAGTCGTCAAGTTTTTTCCCCCAATTTTTCGAACTTTTCGTTTTTGAGCGTGTATTTAGTTATCATAAAGGTAATTAATGTTATACAGGTTTTCTGGCAGTGTAAGTAATTTTAAAAACACTTTTACTTTTTCAGTCCGAGAGCAATCACCAAAATCAAGACGCAATAGTCAACACTAGTGGCTTGAAGGGGCCATACCAACGAGATGTAAATAAATAATACAGAGCTCTCGTCGTGTGTTAAATAAACGGTACAGCATCAGGAAACTGACACATACTTTCTCCCTTTTAGCCCAACTTTAATGAATAAATTACTTTTTATTTACTAAATATAGAATACAAAGCACGGTCGAATGTACAGAAAATCTTGTAAACAAGTTGTTTTAACAAATATTCACCCAAAACACTGTTTAGGAGGCAATACAGAATCCATCGCTACACACGTGGTTTTAAGAGGGGAAATGCCCCCTATTCCCCCCTCAGGGTTATTAAGGGGCAACAGATTTCAAATTTTCTCTGTTGGTCAATGCTAACTTGACAAGCATATCAAGTTTGAACGAAATTGATCAATAAACAAAAGAGAAATAGTAATTTTTGTTCCCCCTAACAATAACATTCACGTACTGCGTTTACCGCAAAATTAAAATAAAAATTTTCTCCGTAAAGTAATTGAAGAATAATAATTCAAAATACTAAATTATTTAGTTTTTTGAGCTCTTTTTAATGGTGAATAGTAATATTTTTTATATTTATGTTTTTTTATGGGAAAAAACTGAACTTTTGATGTCTTGCAATTTCTGAACCCGTATTTTTACAGAAATGCGGGTGGTGCCATTTTGTTGGAAAACTAAAGTTCTACAAACGGCTAAAGTTTAATCAAAATCGTTAGTCGTTTTTGAGAAATCTTGATTTTTCATGTTTTTTGGCGTTTTTTTTGTGGATAATTACCCTTAAAAATAAAAAAAATAAAAAATGGAAAAAACGTCTGGAAATATCGTGGATTAGTATCTACATAACAAATTTCATACAAATCGGACCATTGGTTAGGGCTCTAGCTCTGCACACATCCATACAGACAGACACACAGACATCACGTAAAAATCACTTGTTGGGGTTCAGGGAGCACCAAAACGAATATTTCCACTAACAACTCAAATTCGAAAATGTTGACGAAAACAATACTCCATATAAGCTACTATGTATAAGGGGGAGCAAGTAAAAGGTGAAGCCTCCCTGGAGGATATTTTTATAATCAAATCATCTGGTCAAACATTAATAAAGACTAACATAACTTGTGAAGAGAGAATTTGATTGGTTAAACATGTTGTTGACATGGATACCGGAGGATGTAGAGAACGAAATGGCGATCAGCATGTAGGCACAGTTTTTTACCCCAGACGGATCTCTATAGATATATTATAAGCTCGTTGGGCCCAGCGACCTCTATAACTACAACTCGATCGCGCGCTCCGTGCTGGGTATTCGGTCCGGCCGCTCGGCTCTCCCCCCACCACTTAACAGGTGCACTGTCGCTCCCTTATACATTACCTCTTACGGCGTTACCGTGCTCGCGCTCACAAAAACCGCTATATGTTCGCTCATAGTTGCTTGATTTTAAATTAATTTACACAGTTGCAATCTGCATGAAATTTCGGAGATTATGATATAGATTTTATATCAAAATAATTTGGTTATAAACTATATTCGTTAGCCATTTTTTTGCATTTTGAAGGCTGTTATCTTCGCTAATGTTGTATTGATTTAATTTAGTTTACGCACTTATTGTGGTTTGAGTATGAAGTTACAACAATTAGGTTATTCAGTTTCAAAAGGTATATTAATTATTTTACCAAGAAAATAAATATGGCAAGCGCGCGCGTGAATGTGTTGATTAAATATATTTGTTAGGTTGATGTATTAAATTAAATGAGCGCTAAAAGGCTTGGAATAGGTCATAAAAATAAGCATAAAATACACTAATCAAACTATTTACTTGAAAAAAACAAAATATTTTCGTAATATTAGTATTAACTTAACGGTTATATGTATTCTTAAACAATACTAACTTGTGTAGTTTTTGCCGAAGGCCAGCTGAACTTGGGTTTGGATTTAGTGTTCTCAATTTTGATTGGTGGTGTAGATTTATTATAAAGAACAAATATCCAATCCTTTTGATTAATTTTACCTCATGCGATTAAAAATTTAGAATTTTCTACAATTTTTTGGGCAAAAATAAATACCTAATGTTAACACCGACAAAATCCTCTTGCCTTATAGTAAAACAGCATAAATAACTGAAATAACGTGGGTACTGTACAAAGCAGTAACCTTTTAAGGGCGTGCTCATACTTTACCCAGACCTAAAACTTTACACGTTCACAAATAAACTGATGTATACGCAACATTAAAAGTTGCTTTGTGGAGGCGTTTTTTATTTATTGTTTGAACAGAGAATCTTAATCAAAATGAGTTTATAGCCATTATGAGTAGTTAAATGTTGCGGTCTTTTTGTATTTATTGTGCACTTCGTAAATTGGCAGCTTGCCATTGGGAAATCAAATAAATAAATGTAAAATAAC
Organism: Allygus modestus; assembly: GCA_963675035.1. NCBI lineage: Eukaryota > Metazoa > Arthropoda > Insecta > Hemiptera > Cicadellidae > Allygus > Allygus modestus. Next base: position 108,211,591 of record OY776115.1, on the reverse strand, counting down.
TAAACGCTTAAAATTTTTAACCAAATTACTAATAGGGTGAGCATTGGAAATAAATAGGCCTACATATTATAATCTCAACTAACTTGCAAAAACCAAATGAGGTCGTCTACGGTCGTGCATTCTGGTTTCTAGCGTTTAAAGTTGTTGCATTGCATTCAGGGGTTGTGTGTACTTTAAGGTTGACTGTTGAATTTAAACTGAGTGAACTTTAATAATCGTGCTTCTGTTAATAGCAACTGATATTGCAACTATTGTTATCAATCAAAACTTATAAAAAAATTCAAATAAAACATTTTTCTGGGTGGAGCCCTTGGTATCACTTAGGGGTACAAATAGATTACGACCGATTCTCAGACCTACCAAATATACATACAAAATTTCATAACAATCGGTCAAGCCGTTTTGGAGAAGTTTGGTCACAAACAATGTGACACGAGAATTTTATATATTAGATTTACGGATTAATATTCAAATAAAAATTAATATGTCTTATAATATTACGTTGTTGTACCTTGATAATTAAATTTCTGTTTGTCAATCGAAAGGTATCAGGTCTATGCAGAAACCAACTAATACGTAGATTACATTAAATATAAACAAAACTTAAAACATGCCAAAGGTAGAAGTTTAATTAAATCATGACTTTGGGTTTAGAGTTTAGATTTATAACACTAAAAGTACCTGGGGCGCCGAGCTTTGCGCGGGGAAGGCCAGTCAGTTTATCCCAGACTCAAATAGAACTTATTTTTATCCCAGAAATTAGTTATTTCGAACATTTGAAGGAAATCGTTGGAGCCGTTTTTGAGATCCGTGTCGCAAGCAAGCAAACAAGCAAGCAATCAAGCAAACCTTACTCATATTAGAGTATAGGATAGTATTGACAAAGCAACATAACTTACCAGTGAAATGATAACGACTTGTCTTTAGCATTATTAAGGAAGGGTGGGGGTTGGAGACAGATAAGTCGAGACTTGAATTTCCTCCTTTGAGTGTTTTTGTTTACCCACTTGCTACGCGGGCTGATATTTGTAAACATCTCTTTCTAGATACATACAGCAGATATGTTTTAATAACGTAAAACTACACCAAAACCTCCGAAATGTCACGAGGAGTACAATGGTGAAACCCGCATTTAAATCGAGTAAGTATCAACAAAGTTATGTCAGATAATATCAATGAAAACACAGTAGCCCCTTATGAAGTATATGGCCGCAGCGGCGCGGCTCACCCGTTAGGTGGTGGGGGGAGCGCTGAGAGAGGCCGGACCGATACAAGCCTAGTTCTGAGCATTACAGCGCGCGATCCAGTTGTAGTTATAGAGATCGCTGGTTGGGCCATACTCAGCCCCTAACCTTGCTCCAATAAACTGCCTCTTCTGATTTTGTTTACCATTTACAGTTCGCAAGCAAAGTAGCCACTTAATCACATGTTTTAATGTAAACAAAGCAGATTTTTTAAAATTCACATTATTTTCTTATGGGGGATGTTTTACGATATTTCTTGTTTAGTGGTAACCTTTTGGAAATACTGTTATTTTTCCCGAGTCCCTGGGATCGAGACCTTTAATTTGAGCCGTCTCCCATCGTCCTGAGATTTCCAAATGTCCACAATTTTAAATTACAAACTTCGTTTACAGAATTATATGTAAAGATTGGCTCAGCTGACGGCTCGACTGATAAGTCCAACCCGCTATGTTAGGTCGGCATGAATACTCTGGCTCAGCTGACGGCTCGACTGATAAGTCCAACCCGCTATGTTAGGTCGGCATGAATACTCTGGTAGACGAATCAGCCGAAGACATACGGACCAATCGTCTATTTTGGTCGAAAATACACGATAATAGTGGCCGATACACGGATATGACATGCCGTCGATAATATTGATTGCCGTGTTTTGCAGTAAAGTTTGTTAGGTAAAAATAATCAGTTAAGGCTGGAAATACGTAGTCCAAGGTCTGTTTCAGCCGATATTCAGTAATGAGATCCGTTGTCATTTACGTCCGATATTACGTGGTCCCGCAGTCGCTGAATGCAGATATTTCGCAGTCCTGTCGTCATTTTATTTACGGTCGATGTTTTGCGACCATATGTCATATGGTCATAGCCATATGTCGCGGTCCAGTCGTTATTTAGCGGCCCGTTGTAGTTTACGGTCGACGATTCGTCGTTACAGACGCATTTTATGGCCGATATTACGTGATCCGGTTAAAGTTTGCGGCCGATATTTAATAATCTGGTCGTTTACTAACACTACGCAGTCAGGGGTTGTTTGTGATCCCCCGCGGATCGGCAAAAAAACTCGCTCGATTCTTGTCGAATTTTCTAGTACTTCTAAGCGTTAATAAATCAACAAAAAATTATAATTTAAAAATACTCGCACTCTCCTACTAACTTTTCCCGACTAAGATCAACATTCTCAAATTTGTCACGCCATTTCCCGACCTTTTCACCCTGATGATTAGATCCGTCGTCTGTTTGCTTTATACAGTATTGCAGTCTTTACACAGGAAAAGATTAAGACACCCCGGTAAAAAATAGTACGGTATAAGATATAAATTCATTTATTACACATTTATTAAAATTCCACTTGAGTCTGATGGTTGGTTTGAAAGGAATCTAATGGTGTGATGAGCAACAAAATCTAAACTGGAATTAAAATATTAATTTTCTATATCCGTTCAGTAGTTGACAGTTTCGTTGACAACCATGAAGTACAAACTCGACTTCAAACATATGGTCTCGAACATGCAAAACACTTTCACTTGAGTTTTGAAATATAGTTTTCACTACACTACAGATATTAACTATCCAAAAGCCTAATTATTCGTTTAAATAAAAACAGTCATTGGAATATTAACTTCTTATTACAATTAGGAACATTTCAAAACTGTTATAGTATATTTCATAACAAGAGTGTAAAGTGAAAATGTTCCACAGCAAACGTTACTTTCCACTGTAAACATTGACATCTGTATGTAAATATGAAGTTTTGCAGGTGATAAACACATGACGTATGACATGATAAACAGCTGATCTCAAAGTAGTGTAGGCCTAGTGAAATATTACTTTGTTGTCATCCGTTCAAGTAGTTGACCGTTTCGTTGACAACCGTGAAGTATAAACTACGAGTACGCTCAAATATATTTGTGAAATGGGATGACCGAACTCAGAAATGGTTGATGAAAGTTTCAGCTGTTAAACCCAAGTTTCATCACAAAATAGTGAATAAATAACCCTGGGGACTCTGTAGGTAAATATCTACTTTTCTTTTGGTTAATTTTAAGTCATAGGATAAATCGTTCTTAATTACATTATATTATTAGAGGTGCAAATTCTTCTACAAAAAATAACACGGTAAGTTGCCTGTGCAGTGAGGTACATTGGAAATTTGCTGAGTACGTAGGTTTGCTATGACGGGGGTATTTAATATAATAAACTGACAAAAGAATGCAGCTGGCAGAAGTAAATACGAAATAAATGGCTGCTGCAATCTAGCGGATTAACTATTAACCCACTCATATTACAGGAGAACGTTACCTTTATTTGTAAAAACTTGTATTACTTTTTTAATATAACAATTTTACAATCCTTTGATAAATTGAATTAAATCATGTTAAACGGAGAGTAATTTGTTTATCTAATCATAAAATATATGAATAAAACAATTTTTTATTAGTTTCTTGTAATTACGAAACAACATTGTATTAGTATCTCGTACTTTAAAACCAGTTATTGTTGTCCAATGCTTTACCTTATGGAAATTTTACAACTTTTAAATGCTAATTAATAATAAACTACTTAACCAATTTGTTAAATTTTTGAACTGGAAGCGAGAAATGTACTGGAAAACAGTTGTGTAAAGTCTGAAAACGATACGTGAAGCCATTTTCACGTTATTGCGTTCCGAACACACACGACCACACGACCACATACTGACGGACAACGAATCATTGTGTCTGCTAATACATAGATTCCTTAACTTCGTTCCGTCATCAACTACTGCTATAACTGTCTGACTTAGTTTAAGATAACACAGGGATCAATTTGAAGTGATACGACCCATAATTATACAATATAACAGAATTTAACAACACGAACAGATACAAGACTTCGCTAAGTCAATGCTAACAGCATAAAAGCCTGGATTGGATTTTTAGAAACAGCCAAAGTCAATGATACAATCAACACCCTATCTAATTCAATCATTATAAAAATCAGTTTAATTTGAATTCCAGAAATAACTGAATTTTCCGTGAGTCGAGCTCGATTGATACTATTAATGATCCGAGTCAGTTTAATGATGTAAGTTTTAATAAAGAAAAACTTATCAAAGGTCGATAAACAAACTAAACGAATTTATACTCACAAATAATTGTAAGGCCGAAGACAGACCTTTTGCTAAAACATCCGAGGTCAAAAGCTGAGGTTATGCACAGCGAGACGTCAGATAAGACGACTCCTATAGGCATAACCAATGGCTGCAACAGCTATTTGATTCTTGTCCAGACATAAAATATCAAGTTTGACAGCCAACTTTGTTAAGTTACCAATAACAACAGTTCCGCTTATCAATCAAACATCAAACAGTATTTTTTCTTGATTCAACATTTTAAACTTTACGTGCACTAATTTACACCAAAATTGTTATGTCTACAAGACAATTTTGGAAATCAATAAGGGTATTTTCGATACAAATCTGTAAAGCATAAAGTTGTCAGTACTGCCAAAATTCTTACTGAACCGATCTGATCCGAGAGATGCGGGGAAGGAATTGGTATCTGTACAACAGTCATGCACCGATGTACAAATTACAGGAGACGGCCTTTAGAGGGTATTATAAACTAATTATCGTGTACATCAACAAATCCATGTTAATAAATTGACCAACATGAACTATGTGTAATAGGGGCCGTGGACCGGCAAAACATTGATGACAACAAATCCACGGATCAGATCGGTTTGATATTCGACCAGTGTGTGGACTTGTTACTGAGTAACAGCTCCATCAACATGCTATGTCACCGTGACCGCTCCTAGAGTCATAGGCATCTGCCAAAGCTTTCCTGGCAAAGAAATAGTATATTTCACTACTAGTCACGAAAGTGGCCTATTTCGGGGCAAGATAGCGTTTTACGCGCGAGGCGAAGCCGAGCGTGGAAAATGCTACTGTACCTTGCCCCGAAATAGGACTTTAGTGACGAGTAGTGAACGATACTTTTCATCACGATGCAAATAAACACGTTGAACTTAAACAAAAATGATAAAATATTTCATAGTTTAGTAGTTTTGTATAAGTAAACACAACACGGTTTTACAATTCAACAGGTAATTTTTTTGTTACAAGGCAAACAATAATTTTCGTAAACCTCAGCTGTACGGTTGTGGGCTAGTTTCGAACACAGAGTGATGAAAACTATATTTTGTTTCAAAAGTTACAAGTTTACAATGTATTATCCTGCTAACTGTAATAAGTACTGTAAGGAGATGACTTGATCGCCAGCTATAAAACAAAGGGTTGAGGGGAAATGTGACCCCACCACTGTTCTTACACTGCCTATTGACAAAGCCAACCAAGAACCTATCAATGGAACTTAATGACGTTTAAAACGATCAGTGATAAAATATTGCAATAACAGTAAATCAAACCGCATGAAAGGATTGTGGAGGGGTAATATTCAAATCATCCTTTTGTTTACGTAGCCATCAAGCCATCTCCGTACAGTAATAACAGTAGAGCCATAATACTGTCAATGTACAAACACCCTATGTTTTCAAAATCTATTCCGATGTAAAGTATAGAATCGAACGCAACAAAAGAAATAACAATTTCTATCTTCAAGTGAAAGTACTTCATCGAAAAGTTAACCCCCGTAGTTTCTGGAACCCAGCAAACATCAGGATTGAGCATTTACTCGCCGGATCGACCCGCCAAAACCCCACCTGTACGTGGACAAGGGACATGTCCATGGATGTGATGCCGTGCAAGTCACGTGTAATACCGCATTTTGTCAAGCCTGCACACCCAGGCAACCATTTCTGTGCAAACCGGCCAGTTATTAAGGAACCCGTCGCTGTTGCTCCAGCCAGCACGAACAGTCACATATTCGTAGCACAAACAATTTCCAGGGATTATTAATCCCTCCTCCAGGGATCATTTATTTCGTAGTTTTGATCCACAACCCGACCCTCCGCGGTCTCCTGCGATAAAACCACCGCCGCACCGTCGCGTCGCCTCGACGTCACATCTTGCTAGACACAGCCCCTACAGTCTATTCCGGTTGCAAAAGATTTTCTAATTCGGTTTAGACGTCCTTTGTCTAGAGGAGTGCTTTCCTCTTCCAAAAAAACTCCCGTAAAGCGGTTTTGTGGAGTTTTAAAATATGATAAGAGGGGCACCGGTTACGAAACTTTTGACGTTTCTCCCTGCTTCCCCCATAAGGCCAATGTTAACTTTCAAAGTCTGTCCCTCTGGAACAAATTATCCGATACTGCTGCATTATGGTTCCGTTTAAAGAAAGAAAAAAAAAACACCCAGCGAAACAGGGAGCAAAATGTCGATAACACAAGTTATAATCGATCAATAAAATTCCGAAGTAGGCTATTAAATATTTGCGATTTATTTATGAGTGAACTGTTTATGATACTGTGTCAAAATCCTGCTAACTGAAATTGCTAGGTATTTTATTGTTCTTTTAAATGAGCTGTAAACCAACGATTTCGGATAATCAGTTGAGGAGGAGAGGCTGGCTTTGTAAGTTAACATTGGCCTTACAGAAGAAACAAGTAGAAGCAAAGGACTGAAGCCTCCTCTTAAAGGGCTACTTATTGTAAAAGCTTATTTGAAAGAAGAAAAAAGCAGAAATTAAAAACCGGCAAGAGCAGATGATTTCTTTCTCTTTAATACGCCACTTTGTAGCCGCAGTAAGAAGTAATCCTACAGCCTCGTAAATTTGTAAATGCTTTACTAAATATACTCGTGCTATATTAATTAAACAGTACAGTTATAGGCTAGCTGTACATAACTTTTCAGAGATGGACAGAGAAGTCCTGGATTTCCTACTCAGCATTTTTAAACCTGTAAGTGATAAAATATTAAATTAAACTAGCCGTCATGTAACTTAACAAAATCGACGATTTTATATTTTTGAGACATTGCCTACTTTCCCTCCTTAAACAACAACATCATAACGATAACGTAGTCAGTAGACGTACACACGTGCCACACGGAAACCGAACATTAGCATTGACGGCTCGATACCAGTCGGTACAGGGAAAGGTATCAGAGGAGAAAGGGCAGAAACATGTCGGATTTCCAAACTACAATGGTGCGCATTTCTAAGAGAATTATCCTATACTCTAATATGAGTAAGGTTTGCTTGCGACACTGATCTCAAAAACTGCTCCAATGATTTCCTTCAAATGTTCGAAATAACTAATTTCTGGGATAAAAATAAGTTCTAGACAGGCCTCATCCCCATGAAAATTCAAATGATGTACAAAACAAAAAATGAAAAGTTAAAAAAATTAACATTGGGCTTATGGAGTTTCAAATCAAAACAAACGAATTATAACAGCTGTTCATTATCAACCAGAGAACTGTCAAAGTAATAATCATGTTGTTTATGATTATTAACATGTGATTTCCTGAGAGCAGAGATTAAAATATTTGAGTGAAGATTACATATATAGAGTAGTAAAATAAATCAAAGGGACATTGAGCTATAAATAAAAAGTGGAGTGGCCTTAAAACTGCAGAAAAGAGGCAAATTAGTTATACAAATCTAATTATCAGTAGGGGGAGTGGTGAAATATGACTCCAAGTCATCTAAACAAACTTACTGGCCTTCCCCCGAGCAAAGCTCGGCCCCCCAGGTACTTGAAGAATAATGGGGTGTGAGGTACCCATTTGATGAATTAAGAAATACTACGTTTTACTCAATATTTATTATTCTAACTACTTTCTCCAACGACCATGTTAGAACTTTGTTTTAATCACAGACCTCGGGCCCGATTGGCAATCGACAACATTGCATTTAACCCCGGTGTATCCAGCTGTAATTATTTATAATGTTTCTGCTTTGTTTACCTGTTCATACTTTCCTACTGATTATTTTCCTTAGCATGTTAACAGTAAGTAAAATCTATATTATTAAAAGAATTTCTTGAATTTTGTTCGGCGATTTTAGACCCATAAAACTATTATTTTGTATCCTTGTTTGGTATGAATGAATAGCTCTTACCATTGACTATATTATACTGAAGGAGACATCCCATCTATGTGGCCCAGCTGTCCCGCTTTAGTGTTTGCCAGAATTTGAAGTGGACGTAGTTTGATTAGGTCACCGACAGATTGTGCTGCTGTCAACTATTTATTTTAGTTAATTACGTTGCTGTTAACTATTTATTTTAGTTATTTACGTTAACTTGTAAAATATCATTTATAGTCAATGCTCTTACTCACTCTCTACATGTGCCTTTTGGGGGTTTGAAAAACCTACACCTTCGGCGCTTTGCCCTGCAGGGCTTTAAAGTTTCAATGTTAATCTTATGGAGTTAAATATATTTGATTTAGTCAGCTGATTATAATGTAAACAAACCTTTAAAACGTCTGGGCTCTATGCCTGCTAGATCCCCGTGCGGAGAACGGGACAGCAGCTACTAGTACTACTAGTAGTACTAATACTAGTAGTATCCACTTATACGAAAGTAAAATAAATATTAGGGGCTATAGCGGGACCAACGATAACTAACAGGCCCCGGCTATAGCCCCTACAAGCCACTCTTGTTTTATGTTTATATTTAACATCGTGTATAAGTGTAAATATTTTGAAGTGTTGTAAGTCGTAAGTAACTAAATCCCGTAGTTTAAATAACACACAACTAATACAAGTTCGTCGAGTTTCTGATAAGATAATCAGAGAAAATACTCCCACGCTTTCTACAGCAAATACGGCATCTTAAGAGTCTTCATCACCGGAACTTGCCGGACGCCATCTTGGTGTTTTGTTCCATAACGCCAATGTTAACTTTGTGCTTCCGTTACTCCTCACCTGATAAGTCACAAACAATTAATTTTGTTGTCAAATTAGTTTCGTCGTTCTCTAGGAAAATACAATAGTCGAATTTGGATTTTGTTACAAATTAATGAGATCATGTACAATGGTTCAGTTTAAAATTATAAAATCACCGAACAAAAAGCAAAAAATCCTTTTAGTAATATAGATAAATGATGACTTGAAAACTCAGGTTAATAGGTAGTTTAGTAATTTGTGTATTTCTGTAATCTGATTTGTGAACAATTTCTGTAAATTGTTCCCAAACTATGCTTTGTCATTGAAGGCCACCACACGAGCAAGGCTAGTCGACAGCTTTTGTTCCCCTCCCTTCCTAGTACAAATAATGAATTAAAGACGCTTGAAACTAATTAACGAGTTTTGTTAAAATTTCGTTTCCAAGATTGACGTACACAAGGTACAATACCCCCACAAAATCCAACGCTATGCAATACTTTTAAAACCCAATTCTTGTAGATACACAAGTCATACGTAGGGATGCAGGGTGTAAGTGGCTGGTGCAGGGTCCAGCGCACATCGAAGGTGACACATATCAGGTTACGCCCTCAGACTGGCGCAGGCTGGCCAACTTTCCCTCCTTCTATGTCCCTCTCCCTCCCTCCCGTCTTCACACTGCTGGTATAGAATAACATTCCACTCTGCACACCACCAAAAATGGCGACTACAGTATATTTCCAATTCTGAATAAAACCCTCTTGACGCGCCTTTAACAGCAAAGAGGTGTCAGAATTTCGAGTCGAATTGTTTTAATTTCAGCTTGCCACGAAAATTGGCAATTTTTAACATTTACAAGATTTACTTTGTATATTGGGATTTTAAGTATTTTTAGCGTTTTGGCGTTGGCGTTTGCCAAAGAAATTCGGTTCAAACTCTGAACATGTTCTCGGTTTTAGATAGTAATTTATACAGAATCCCTTTAATTTAAACAGAGGTAGATGGTCCACATATGTTAACAAATGTCCAAATATAAAAATTTTCTAACCTAACCTTCAAGTAGTAAGTTGTTAGTGTTTAATGATGAAAGGAAGCACTAAAGGTTCGCGTTGAGTAACAAAGCACGTTTGATAAATCTATAACACGGTGGAGCTTAGCAAACACACATCAAGCATGTGAATGACACCATTGACTGACTGTATACATGAGTCAATGATGATTCTCATTCAACCGACTGCGGTCAGATTTTACTTCGGAACAAGAGGAATCACAACAAACCATCCCAGCAATTTCCAACTAAGACAGTTTCATTAAAAATAAAACTTATTTGAACCCCACAACTGCGTCTACACTTACCGAGACGTCATGCCGCAAAGGTCAATCGACACAAGAACACTAAGCACAGCCGAAACGGAAAGAAAAGCAATTTTTCATAACGCTGATAAAGGTCACTCGACGATTAGGAGCGCCAAGGTCACGGAGATAACAGCAGCCTGATGAGTAACTAATATCGGGAACCTGACTGGCTCAACACGGGGCGAGGCGCCGGACAACTACCCCCAAGAAAAACGCCTACGAAGAGCGGGACCTAAAGCCGCACGGAAGTAAGCCCGCGACTGGAATGTACCCCAACACATCACCATTACGCTAAACAGCTAAATTAGCTACCATCGCGCCTATTTCACCCGGGAATAAAGCCTGTGGTGTGTGCTGCATTCTGTGGTTAACACATGGAACTACTGAAAATCATGATCAGCTGATTGACGATGTATCAGCGCAAACCAAATTAAAATTCCAAAAGAATATTACTGCACTAACCTTGCTCCAATACTCTGCCTCATCTGATGTTCTTACTCTTTACATACTGAGGACAATATATAACAATGTTATCAGGGACATATGTCAGTTCGTTAACAAAGTACACGCTTAATGACGTGTTTTAATGTAACCAAAGCGGACGTTTTAAATTCCTATGTTCTTCTTATGGGGGATGTTTTACGCTGCTGGTACATTTTTGGAAATACTGTTATTTTTCCCGACTCCCTGGGATCCTTTAATTTGAGCCGCCTCCCATCATCCTGCACAACTCCCAAACACGTAGGGCGGAGCCCTATGGGAATTTCTTAAAATCCCTTCTTAGTAGTTACCTACGTTATAGAAAGAGAACACGAGCCAAATTTCGCAGTTATAGGTGTCGAGATTTGGCCTGGGGGATGATCGGGTTTTCGTATTTATAGACATAAAAGAAAGAAAAAGAAGAGGATAGAAGATTGCTATCGCAGTAACTCTTTAATGACCAATTGTAATGTCCTGCTCCCGAAAATCCATCCCCAGAACACTAGACCCATAGAGTACAGCTGCGCAGCACATGACCATCGGAAAACTACGCCCACAAATCAAACTCCGTACCTAATTTTTTATAGGCACAAGTAGGGTTTTATATTTTCGGCCACAGATTATACTAGTATACTTTATTTATACTTGTTACCACTGTAGTACGGTGATTTTAATTAAATTAACACAGTTATTATAAGTACTTAAACCGTAAAATATATGTCCATAAACATAAAGTCTATCCTTAAAGTTCGCGGCCGGAAAAATACCCCAAAACCAGTGACGTCGTGTCACAATGACGTAGGATTTTTTTCTGGGGGTAATTTTGCGCTACCACCACTGAACCGTGCGGGGGACCACCTGATGGCGGGTATTGAAAGATCACTTGTACATTCAAAGTAATTTTGCAAAGCGTTTGATCGTCCAATAATGTATATGTCCATTCGATTTTTAAAGCCGTTTAACAGTGCATACTTCAATTAGAGTGTTGCGTCGAGATGATATCGTCTTTGGCGTAGTTCACGTTTTAATATTTTCAAACGTTATCTAGCCAATTGCGGTAGCCAACAAGATCTAGTATGGACGCTATCTTGATACTTGTCTGGATACTGCAAACCTGGATACTTCTACGTTTCTCACGTTATCAAACAAATAAATAACCACCTAGAAAATATTCACCATGCAATTAATTCACGTGTTTTGGAGAGACACCAATGGTAACAAAGTTATTCCCGGGATAAAAACAACATGATCTATTTATTGTTTTCTTTTTTAACCATTTTAGGCTACATCTTGTAACTATTTTGGATGGATCAAATCTGAACAATATGACCGTTCAAATCAAATTATTACCAAGTGCGCAGTGACAACAAAATATCCGTGGACGTAAATGACACGTCAGCAGCTTGTAGACAAGTGACGCGCGTTGGAAGTGAACAAGAGAACAATAAACACGAACGCGTTGGTATGGAAAAATTAAACCGGATACAGAATAAAACTATTCTTGTTTTAGCGAATTTCCCCTATAGGGAAGAAGCTATTACCGTAGTCGGCATGGTAAGACCTAGGCCCGGGACCATGATAACTTTTCGTTTTGAGGGCCCCAGACCCCAAAAACACCATTCGTTCGAAACTGTAATATATATGTGTCCGTGAGCACGATAACTCTCGTAAAAATGATCTGATTTTAATGAAATTTGGTATAAACGTGTAAAGCAACATTTATGACTTTAAGTTCGAAAACCAGCCAGATCGCTCCATCCGAAGGGGTATTTTGGGTGGGTTTTGTACCCCAAAAATGTTGTTTTTTTTTAAATTGTTTACATATAATTTTTGAAATAGTCAAATATTAGTTTTTACCATTGGATTCAGCTTAAGAAAACACACAATTTGGTATTTTGATCATTCCTCTACGTCAATCGGTTACCGAGATATTGAAAGTGCTAAACACAGTACGTTGTCTAATGTTATTCTAATGGAGGAAAAGAAAAATTTTATATCTCGCTTATATATGAACGTATATTGACGAAACTTGAATAAGGCTTCATCTGGTTGTGGTTTATTGATATTTGCTAAAAAAAAATTTTTACCAAAGGCTCCCATAGCAGCAAACCTGCGTACTCAGCCCCATGTTATTCTTATGGAGAATAATTAAATGCTATGTCTCCCTTAATTATGAACATAAATGAATAAAAACTGGTATACGACTTCACCTAACTGAGTTAAATTGATATTGGCATAAAACCCCATTTTTTGTGTTCCTTGTTGCAGCAAACCTGCGTACTCAGCCGCAATGTTATTCTTATGGAGAATAATTAAAATTGTATATACTGCTTATTTGTGAATATATTTTTATGAAAATTGGTAAGTGGCTTTATGTAGTATTAAGACATTTATATCTCCATTGGAAATTCGCTGAGTATGCAGGTTTGCTGCGACGGGGTATTTTTCTCTATGACGTTGGGCAGCAAACGAAAACCCCATCTCTGTAAACAACTAACAAATTATAAGATAATGACATTTACAATAAAAGTTGACGATATTTATTAATGAGTTCCCTGAGACTTGGTTGGCGGAGAGCAAAAACCGTTATAAATATTTTCTTCGCAAATATGCTTCATCTCAAATAAGTGGGACTATGCGCGGTTATCACTGGCTAACAAGAAGCATACAAACGTCACTTTAACCGCATAATCTATACTACTAACAAATATGTCCACTGAGCAAAGATCGAAATATTATGTGACAAATCGATTTTACATTGTATTGCAATGACAACGAGTATAATGTTCTCAGCACATACATTTTAAACTGGGTAATGTTCTTCCTGACAATTTTAAGCTCTGTAGTCTGTAAGTATGATAAAGGTAAATACAAATGCGCACTAAAAAAATCTATGCACATCGCAAAAAATACCCAACACATAATTCGTTGTTATGAGTAATTTCTTAACATATTTATATAACATTATTTAAAAATTAAACTTAAGATATTTCAAGAATTTTTTTATTTTTAACAACATTCAACGAATACTCGGATGTTCATTACAGAATGATAATAAATTCCCTTTCGAAATATCGGGTAAATTTCGGCCCGGGCAGTTGGCAGCCTATTAGCCGCAGTAATTACACGCGACGGGACATTTCGCGCCGCAACGTTGGCAGCGAACCCAAGACGCCTTGTGAATCATAGTACGGCGCGAATGCGGCCTTGGCGGCCGAACTCAATAAGCCCCCCACCCTCCTCACGGCAACTGCGCATCTATAAATACACTACCCGACAAAACCTGGACATGCCACTCTTGACACCCCCGCCCCTGCAATTGGACTCGCCCATATCCGCTACCGACAACATATCATTGTCTGATTTAAATTGTAAATCAGATTCGTTGTTAATTAGTTTTAAAACGTAAAATTCGAAAAAGAAATATTGTAAATATGAGCCAATTAAACTGACAATTAATATAGCAAAACAGAAAATGTTCTACCGTAATGTAAATAATTATGATATTACAATCATCTAGTCCAATGTCTACCAATTAAGCTGCGAGGAAATAATCTCTTTAGTGAAATGTAAAATATCAAAAATAATATATACTGAGAATACAAGAAAGTTGAAGAAAACAATCGATTCGGTCCAATCTGAACGTAGGAAATAAAAAACCCTTTTAAATGATAAACGACAAAGCAGCGAAGGTAAACAATAAAAATAATTACATATAAAGAGTTAAAACAACTAACTTGATACAAAATTATTTGTATGACTTTATTCCTATTATTATTATCATAGTTTTCCAGAAAAAAATCATTTATTCAAATTAAATTGATTCGGTTGAGAATTTGAAGATTTTCCTATAAATTTGAGGTTTTCCATTGAAAACTGTCAAAATTAGCAGTTTAGTGCCTAGTGATTTCCTGATGATGTTTTAATCGCGTAGCAAGTTTCTGTGAACATTATTTTGGCCCAAACAGTTCTTAAATTACGTTGATATTGCAGGTTAGGAAAACAATAAATCTTTCAAAAGAATTTTTCTGTTCGTTATATTATTTCAAATCGGCGCATGCACACTTATTCAGGGTGCCATCCTACTGGGAATTCATCAAATCCAAAGAGCAATAAGCAAAGAGCAAATCAATCTAAATAACTCCATCTACCATGAGTGAATAAATAGTTGATTCCTTTTAAAATTGCAGCCATAACATGTATATTTTACCAGACACCATAAGAAAACACCGCCCACAAGTTACAGGGACATCTTGCATTACAGTATCACTAAAAATGGCGCTAACACAATTAAATAGCCAAAAATATTCAAAGCGCTCGCCACGCACACACGTTATTGTGGGGGATTAAAAGCTATTAATAAATAATACAATGGGTAATTAAATACAAGGGTAATTAAATACAATGACCAGACATTAGGGTATTTTTAAATTTGGCAAAGTTGAATTTAACTTTTTTAACAAAGTTCTTATAGGTGGCACGCACCTACTTGTTGATTAACTGCGTTAATGTTGGAAATATCAGGATCGACAAGACTTTTAATAACTATCCATAAAACTACGTATGTGTGCTCGGGTGAATCAATTGATATTGTGAGCCGGGTAAATGCCAACAGACACTGTGATCATGTTCCAGCGCTGGAAGAGGGAAGCGTTACTCTCTCTTATCGTGGATCAAGCGTAGCGTTTTAGGGGCTCCGTTTCCTACCAGGTTTCCGCATGGATCAGGAAGGTTTTGAAATGACCCTATAACCGTGGCTCAGAAGGCACACAGCCAATGTCCGGCCGTGAGAAGTGATCTACGCCCACGCCACCTGCGGAGTGCTGGACTACTTCTGCGGCAGCGGCAGCGACTGTCAATTAGTAGCGCCTTCAATAAATTCGATACCGTCGCGCAATACATTTAAGGACTGTGTAAGTTTACCAAAATTGAAGGCGGCAGTCAAAAAGCAATGCGAACCAGAGCAAATCGTAATAATTTAATTTAGGTATAATTTAATTCATTGATGAGAATGAATAACGAAAAAGATTTAATCACATCAGTCTTGAAATTAAATAACTACTAAAGAAATATGCTTTTAAGTTAGAGGTAGTAGGCTATAAAGAAAATGTTTACTAAATTTGACGCAGAAAAAACATTAAATAGGATTTTAAGTCAGAAAAAGATAATGGGAGGAAAGATTTTGAAGACTGATGAATGAAGAAAAAGCGGATAAAGACATTTATAAGCTTAAATCTAAATTTTGGAAGCTGCAGAGGAATCGTCTAGAGGGTTCAAATTATCTTTTGTTTCAAAATACAAATTAATTTACTGGAAGACGATCTAGAAAAGGTCTTCCACTACGTTATATCTGGAAAGAAAAAGCTCTAGGGAAATATATATGTAATCATGTAAGAAATAACAGTGTCAGTTGTACTAAACCTGACGGAGCATCACAAGACTTCTCTGAAAGTTAAAACCTTCGTCAAGAACGACTTGTTTCGACTGAGAAGAGAGATCTACCATGTGAGGGACACATTCTCTTGGAACACCTGAGCGGTCTAGCCTAACCACGATCCAACCCGGCTGGAAGCCCGTCCGGGTTGGGCTGCGGTTGGATCGTGTGAGGTATCGGCCGGCCGTTCCCACAAATGTCGGAAGTCAAATATGATTGCTAATATTTACCAAATGTTTATATAGTACATACTTTCGGTAATGACGACAAACATACTGGGTGTTACATGACAGGGGTTAGTCCCTATACAAAATTCAAATATTATTCTGGAAGGTACACTCATTTTGTACACAAAATTACCGTTAAAAAATATATTGAGCTAACGATGAATTTGGCAAATTATTCGTAAGTAGTATTTGGCATTGTATCGTATCGGTTCCATGGTTTCTGAAGGTTGAATAAACCATTTAGGGATAGGTAAACAAATTTCCATATACTATTTATAACGCACCAAACCAGCCCCCCCCCAAAAAAACATCAAATTAACACCCAAAATCGCTCCAGGATCTCATTACTACCCTACCGCGAGTAAAGCGGCAACAATTTGTTTCACCCACAAGTTTTAACATTTCCCGTCATCAGTTTACTAATCTACGCTCACCAAATCAGACATACGAACAGTCCACGTGAAATATGTCATTGGATCGACCTTGTCTGCGTTATCTGTCGCGTCACGGCAGTCACGTGACCTCAGCCGCCACCACGCTGCACCACCGACGGCGCGGGGACTTTCCATTGGGTGGCGAGCGCACAAACTATATCGTTCAGTGATTTTGATACAAGTAGTTTTATCTTTCAAAACTCATCGCGGTATAAGTACCTGCAAATCGCCAAAAGTTATTTCCTTACTAGGGGGAGGGGGTTCCAGTCACGAAGCATTTCGCGTTTTTACCTGTTTCCTCCATAAGGCCAATGCTAATTTTCAAAGTCCGCCCCTCCTCAACGGATTATCCGACGTCGTTTATTTGTAGTTAATTATAAATAATACAACAATTCCTGGCGATTTAAGTGAGCAATATATTTGTCTAAATCAAAAATAATAATCGAACAATAAAAGTCATGTTCAGTGTTTAGCGAACTTTTACGGGTGAACTATTTATGATATTGAAATACTGCTCACTGATACGCTAGGTATTTCTGCTCTTTAAAATAAACCAAAACAGAACATTTCGGATAATCCGTTGAGAGACAGGCTTTCAAAGTTACGTTTGGCTTTATGGGATACGCAGGTGGAAATCGGTGACTGGGACCCTCTCTTAATTTCCTCTACCAAACGTCAATTTTGATATACATCTCAGCCCAAGAATCCCCTCTTGTACGTGCTACTTTTAAGCAATTTACCGAAACTCATCTACGAGTCCGGAGCAGGAACGATGCAAGCGGTCACCCCCATCAAGTTCAGAACATTACAGGGCAGAAGAATCCAAACCATATCACTCACATTTCCAACTCTAGCAACCCGTTTTTTAAAATGTTTGCAACCATCGGTGCTGGACACCGTGATGACCGGAATACATACCTAAAGCAACAATACGTTTATATATATTCATTCAGTGTTAGAAATGTTTATATCTGGTCTTTCAAAATACAAAACTCCAAAGAGTCGTAAACTCTCTGGCCGAGTCTACACGAGCGAAGGCAGACGCGGAAGTGTGGCTGGGTGGTTCAGCAGTAGTGTTATCATATATGATTTACATTGCAAAATGACTCGCCGAGTTGCCCGCCAGACCTAAGTGTGGAGACGACTTTGTATTGTAAATTATGACAACCAAAACCCAAGTAAACACAATTTATCCAACTTTATAGCTTCTCTTAAACAAATAAGTTACCACATCTAACAAATACCCCGAGCTGCAACGGCTAGAAGAGGCCACTTAGTGAATAGTTATTCCAAATGGTACACCTAAATTGCTTACAACGCACTTGGCAGTTACAACTTAACATTTAATTTATTTCGAGCCCGCTCCACTGCGCTCCGCCATGGACTCCGACTGGACGGGTGAAGAATTTAACCGCCACTAGTTACAGCAACATTTTTGTGGAGCCTATTTTAAGAAAAAAAGTGTGTTATGTTTCACACGTTGTAAAAGCAATACAATCCAGGTATAACAAACATAACAATTTCCAAATGTAAATAGGCGCTCTACCTATGAAACTTCCCCTCACTGAACATTTGTTACTATATTCCAATACCGACAAACACATGCGAAAGTGCCGAAAGCGGCAATATCAGAATAACGGTCGTTGGGCTTGTGACCCCGTGGAAAATACCACCACAGACACCCTCTCGCACGCACGCACACACGCGTACACTCGCGGCAAATCAATGAGCTCGCACTTCCTTCGCCACACCGGGTGCAGTCGTGCCAACTGCCAACCCCGTCACCTACTTCAGCCTCGACCTCAAACACAGTTGGCAGCCATGATGCGTGGGTACCTTTTAACCCGCGGCTTGATAACATTATCAAAATTATCTTGCTTGGAGCTAAATAAACTTATATATTACCTAATTATTTATTTTTGTAATTCAATAAAGTATAAATAAACAGTTGTAACTGTTGATCCTTAACATATGATAATGTCTTCTCTTTTCCCATCCCGAATATACGCCTTGTTCTTAGCGGCTTCATGTTCAACCCCCCCCCCCACACACCCGCCCACGAGTAGTGATGTTGTTTTAAAATGACCCTAAAACCTCGGAGTAAAGAAAGGACAGCCGCCATGACAACATCTGATTGCACGGGCTAATACGAATACTAGTTAAAAAACTATACAAATTAATTTAATTAATTACTTAAATAATGAATTTGACTCGACCACTTCCAGGTTTTAAAGTTTTTGGAGTGTAGGGATTTAAAATGAATTTGTGGAATGTGAAAAAATCATGAAATAAATTCTGCAAACTGTTATAGACATCACAATAAGCGCGTCGAGCGTGTCAGTTTACGACGTCAAACCACTTCATTACCATGAGATCACCTGCTATTGTATTTGCCTATTATATAGCACAGACAACTATGAAGCACAGGTGGCGCTGTCACGGGGGCGCGCCTTCTCTCTCATACTCCAGACAGCTTTCTGTAGTGTTTTACAGTTTTCAGTGCATATACTAAAATAATGAGTATGTGAATGTATAAACGAGTTCGCACGCAGCACGCTGACGTGAGGGAAGTGAATTTCCAAATAAAAACTTTTAAAACTCAAAATCAGTGTAACAACATACATTTGTCCAATTTTTATTGAAATCTGAAAACATTGATTTTTTGGCTGTTCTGATACTCCTGGTTTCATTTACTTGCAAAGCTGGGAATACAATTTTGCCCAATATAAGGTTAGGAGAAGGTCCAGCCAGACAGGCTTGAAAGTAGGCGTGAGGTTGCTGGGGATGATAAAAGTACTTTAACAAAGGAATAACAGGATTTTCTCCTGTAAAACCCCCATAAGACAACGTACTGTGTTTAGTCGATACACATTTTCTTTAATAACTCGGTAAATATTTATGCTAGAATGACGAGAGAGGGCTTAAAACTTTCGCCTCTTTAATTCCTATCTTTTTACATGCATTTATTTTACATCTGGGGCTTTTATGACCATTTTTGGGCCCAAAAACTCAAAATTTGAAAGATTAATCCCCCAAAAAAGGGGTTTAGAGTTTTCCGATAGTTTTGCCCAACGAACTTGTCTAACTGATTACAGAAAGGAACCCTAACCCTACCAAATTTGAAGTAAATCGGACAAACATTGCGACCGCTAGAGTGCAAACACACACACACATATATATATATATATATATATATACAATTTTGAACGACCCCCCAAAACGTGTTCAGGGGGTCACGTTAGGAACTTCTATGGTGGTCCCGGGCTTAATTTTCACCGTGCGGGTCATGCTAATAGTTCACTTTCCAAAGGAAATTCACTAATAATTTACAGTAGTCGACTTTTTCCAACATTGCGGCCGGCGTGGCAACTATGTATTTAATTACCTGCAGTTAAGCAGAGCGATAAAATAACTAACCAGAGGGACATTAATTACGCTATTGTCTCATACGACAATGATAGAATAACCATTTAACATACACCGTGACAACATCTCAACTACAATTGCACCAAGGCCGATCTGTCGAGTACGAAATACAATTACATAAACTAATCTAAAATGAACTGACCTCGCCAGTCAGTAACTGTGGAAAGTGCCTGCAGTGATAGTGCCGGGAGCGGAGCCGCGCGGATATGAACCACTATCGCGCCTTATCACCGCCCAGACTCTATCACAAACAACTACACGTCTACACTGTGTCTGTTACCAGCGCTACAACAGTATACTAACCACTTTAACATTAAATGTAGAGCTATTTTTTAATCATTCAGGTTGTCTACCAATACTAGTAAAAAATCCAGCATTTTCAGGCTATTTTCTTAGAAATTTAAAGTGTAATTGAGTATTCAAGATAATCATAAAATCATTCCATCGCGGTTGTAGCCAAAACAAAAATATAAAAGTCCGAAATACAATTTAAAACGCAGAAACAGCTAAATTTTCAAATCTAATATACAATTAGCCTAGCTAAAATTGTTTGATTAATTTTGTGTACCTTGAAGAGCATTTGAGCAGTTTTCGACGAGCGTTGTCGTTATGTATTATACCTAGCATAGCAATTGAGTTGCACGCTAATACACGCTTCACATTTTAAATTCTAAGAAATCATATTAAAGACTCACACAAATTTCCAACTCCTTGTCACAGAACGAAGAATCCAGCGGGCTTACCTGGAACAAAGAGAAGACATTTATTATAACAACCCTTGGAATTTGAAGCAACTAGCCTACAAAGCTAACTTAAGTGCAGATTAGTTATTTGAAAGTAGTGAGCCCGACATACATCGTGTTTTCTACGCTCGTCGAGTGTCGGTAGCCGGGAGTGAAGGGGTGAGTAGGGGGCGAAGATATCCACGGGGAGGGTAGGGGGGACGCTCGTCGAGTGTCGGTAGCCGGGATTGAAGGGGTGAGTAGGGGGCGAAGATATCCACGGGGAGGGTAGGGGAGACGCTCGGCGAGTGTTGGTAGCCGGGAGTGAATGGGTGAGTAGGGGGCGAAGATATCGACGGGGAGGGTAGAGGGGACGCTCGTCAAGTGTCGGTAACCGGGAGTGAAGGGGTGAGTAGGGGGCCAAGATCCACGGGGAGGGTAGGGGAGACGCTCGGCGAGTGTCGGTAGCCGGGAGTGAAGGGGTGAGTAGGGGGCGAAGATATCCACGGGGAGGGTAGGGAGGACGCTCGTCAAGTGTCGGTAGCCGGGAGTGAAGGGGTGAGTAGGGGGCGAAGATATCCACGGGGAGGGTAGGAAGGACGCTCGTCGAGTGTCGGTAGCCGGGAGTGAAGGGGTGAGTAGGGGGCGAAGATGTCCACGGGGAGGGTAGGGAGGACGCTCGGCGAGTGTCGGTAGCCGGGAGTGAAGGGGTGAGTAGGGGGCGAAGATATCCACGGGGAGGGTAGGGAGGACGCTCGTCGAGTGTCGGTAGCCAGGAGTGAAGGGGTGAGTAGGGGGCGAAGATATCCACGGGGAGGGTAGGGGGGATGCTCGTCGAGTGTCGGTAGCCGGGAGTGAAGGGGTGAGTAGGGGACGAAGATATCCACGGGGAGGGTAGGGAGGACGCTCGGCAGTGTCGGTAGCCGGGAGTGAAGGGGTGAGTAGGGGGCGAAGATATCCACGGGGAGGGTAGGGAGGACGCTCGTCGAGTGTCGGTAGCCGGGAGTGTAGGGGTGAGTAGGGGGCGAAGATATCCACGGGGAGGGTAGGGGGGACGCTCGTCGAGTGTCGGTAGCCGGGTGTGAAGGGGTGAGTAGGGGGCGAAGATATCCACGGGGAGGGTAGGGGGGACGCTCGTCGAATGTCGGTAGCCGGGAGTGAAGGGGTGAGTAGAGGGCGAAGATATGCACGGGGAGGGTAGGGGGGATGTCAGGTGTGTCGAATTGGCAACGCCGCACAAACACAATAAGGGCGAGTGAGACCATCGACAGCGCCCTTAGGGCAAGGTCAGTCCTGCCCGGCCCCCCCTCCACTCACCGCTACAGTCCACATAGACGCAGCGAGGGGTGCCGCAGTAGGTGCCAGGGAGCCGCGTTTCGACACCGTGGTGATGGGCACAAAATAAACAATGTTATGATGTACACAAAATAAACTGTAAGAAACAAAAAACTATCGGTACTCATAGTTCACCTTATTCAGTTGTATTCAATACGATTGATACACAAAACAACTGAGATATTTCGCTGTGTTTCGCTTCTACAATAGATGTTGTACTTTACGCATCCTCCGATCTGCTATACGATACTTCATTGAGTAGTAAGATTTAAAAATAAAGGCTCGACACCGCGGGGTTGGAAACCCATGAATTTGCAATGGCTAGCCGTTTGGAATCATCGAGTCGTAAACTTGTAACCAAATAGGAAACCTTCGGTACACAGTTTATGTGTTCTTGGCATTTCATGGAGCCGCTTTA
Organism: Allygus modestus; assembly: GCA_963675035.1. Taxonomy (NCBI): domain Eukaryota; kingdom Metazoa; phylum Arthropoda; class Insecta; order Hemiptera; family Cicadellidae; genus Allygus; species Allygus modestus. Next base: position 108,188,752 of record OY776115.1, on the reverse strand, counting down.
CGGTACTACTCGTCCGATTAAATGTTGAGGGGATCCTGAACGTGACTGTACCTAAGCTTAATTTCAACCCATTCGTACAGTTGAACTCTGACGGCCGTACTAATTGGGACGTTTCCACATTTTTCAACAACGGGTTTGATCTTAGGAAGAACATTTCATTTGAGAAATTTCTACGGCAAATGACGCGAGCCCACTCTTCCATCGCCATCTCACGTCCTCGTCGAACTGGTTTTGAAATACAGAAACGCGACAAATACATCCCATCCAATTCCCAGACCAATTAGAATTAGAATGTAAACGCATAACAGCAGAACCCTAGATAGCGCTGAGCAATGACATTTCTGTCAGTTCTCAACTCGAGTACTGCAGTAATACAGTACAACGTAGATGAGATGCGCGAACTGATAACGGGACCGCACACTCGACCCAAGGTCAGCGAGGCAGGTCTGTGGCGGTGAACTCACCACACCGCGTGGTCAGTGCCGCAGTGGTCACCTTCACTCAGTAGCTCGCCACTGCAGGCAGCACTATCAACCGCCATAGCTCCATAGCTCCAGTAGGCCGATGTGGCAAAGTCGGGCAACAATCATAAACATATCGTATTGTTATATAGACAAAGATATAGGGAAACCTTAGAGGGGGTTGAAAACGACAAGGTGCTTTCAGATTCTCGCGTCCTCCTGGCATTCTCGGTATGAACTATTTAACGAACAAATTATCTATAAAACATTTAGAAATTTCTGTTTATCAATTATACAAATCTGATGAAATGTAATTGAAAATTAAATGGTATAGTTTTGGTTTAGTACAGATTCTAATCTGCTGTAAAATACGCAGAGGCGATTTCAGTGAATATAACTCCTCCGCTATTTCTGAACAGATTTTGACGACTGAGGTATTAAATAAATAGCCTTCACCCGTAGTTGTGCAAAGTAGTTTTCAATTGTCGATACCCTCATTCTAAGAACACAGGATGCCCTCGAATTTCGTTCTTTGCACAGAAGGGCAACACGGAGTTTAAATTTAATTCAATTACTTAAAGCAGCTGACTATAAAACACAGCAGTTTTACAGTACATAAACATAGTTTATGAGCATGTTACACAAACCATTGAAATGACAAAGCAAACTCTTTTACGCTAACACGCGATGTAAAAACGTTGCCTGGCTTTGAGCAACAGACAACTAGTACAGTATACTGAACTAGGACGAGTGCCAACGTTACTTCAAGAGAAAAAGTAGATCCATAGCAAACAAAGTGACATGAGTAGCAATTGTAATCGGCTTTGTAATCGGATAAGAAAGGGAGTGGTCACCACTAGCTCGCTGATCAAATGTATAACAGTTTATGATATTAGACAAGTATACCTCCGTAGCAGCAAACCTGCGTACTCAACGAATTTCCAATGCATATATATGTATCTTAATTCCACATAAAGCCACATACCAAGTTTGATCAATATACATTCATAAATAAACGATTTATGACATTTTAATTATTCTCCATAAGAATAACATGGCGGCTGAGTAAGCAGGTTTGCTGAAGCAAGGAACACACAGATGGGGTTTTATACAAATATCAACTGTATTTTTGAAACTCATAATAGTGATGGATTTGAATTTATTTTTTGATTTATTTGGACTTTACCTATCGCTTAAACAATAGAAGCGATAGGTAAAGTCCAAATAAATAAAAAAAATATCAATATAACTTAAGTAGGTAAAGTCACATACCAAATGTTATTAATTTACGTTCATAATTAAGGAAGATAACATTATTAATTTATGTTCATAATTAAGGAAGACAAAACGTTACTTATTCTCCATAAGAATAACATGGGGCTGAGTACGCAGATTTGCTGCTACGGGAACTATCGGCTAAAAAATGTTTTTTAGTGCAAATATGTATAGACCACAACGATATGAAGCAATATACCAAGTTTCATCAGGATAAGTTAGAGACCGAGATATACAATCTTTCTTATTCTCCATAAGAATAACATTGGACAACGTACTGTGTTTAGCACTTTCAATATATCTGTAACCATTTGACTTAGAGCAATGATGAAAACACCAAATTGTGCGACTTTTTAAGCTGATTCCAATGGGAAAAAACAAAAATTTGACTTTTTAAAAAATTATATGTAAAAAACCTAAAAAAAAAACAAAATACCCCTTTGGGTAGGTCGATCTGACTGGGTTTCGAACTTAAAGGCATAAATGCTGCTTTACACGTTCAAACCAAATTTCTTCAAAATCGGATATTTTTACGAGAGTTATCGTGCTCACGGGATATATATAGTTAGTATAGATAGATATATACAGTTTTGAACGAATGGTGTTTTTTGCATCTGGAGACCTCAAAACGAAAAGTTACCATGGTCCCGGGCCTAGGTCTTACCATGCCGACAACGGTAATAGCTTCTTCCCTATAGGGGAAATTCGCTAAAACAATCCCTGTAGAAGTGTAACAGGTGAAACACCCAACGGGAGAAAAGGGAAATAAACGTATTCTAGACAACGCTCGTCCGGAGTCCGGACTCCGATTTTGTATTTTAATGTGACTAAAGTACTCCTCTCTTAGTGACGACACCGCAGTGCTCCCGGAAGATGTCACGTGGTGCCTCGCCAGGACCAGGATCCACCCAGGGACCCTCCGAGGCCGTTGTAGCAGTGTTGTGTTGCACCACCGCCGGTTGCCACATCATCCGACCTACTTCGCAAACGTTACCTCCCCTACACCAACAACTAACATCACACTGGTATTTCACGGTACTTCGGTGACATACGTTATGCGAATCATATAATAAGGAGCATCCGAGGGTGTACACGAACATATCAGCGAATTTACAATTCATATGTACCTCAACACTACATGAAGCCACTTACAAAGTTTCATTTCAATATATCCATAAATAAGTAAGATGAAAATGTTATCCATACTATCCAAAAGAATAACATTAGTGCCGAGTACGTAGTTTTGCTGCAACGGGGCACCACAGTAAAATGAAGTTTTGCCAATATCAATAGATTACAACCAAATAAAGCGGAATACCAAGTATTGTCAGTATACCTTCATAAATGACAGATTTCAAACATTTTGCTTGGTTTCCAAAAGATTAACATTGGACAGTGAACTGTGATTAGCACATTAAATATCTCATCAACCAACTGACGTAGAGCAACAGTTAAAATGACTAAATTTAGATTTTTTTAAGCTGTATACATAATGGTATAAACAAAAGTTTGTTTTTGTTTTTAAAATTATACGTAAAGCAGTCAAACCCCAATTTTTGGGGTACAAAAAAACGCCTTTTCGATGAGGCGATCTGTCTAGTTTTCGAAATGTTTTTAAACCTGACCGGGTCCCTCCGTTAACTGAGTTATATCACGATTATTTCATGTACACTGAACAATATATTGCAGACTAAACTAGCAAGAGAAAACGTAACCGCGGGCACTCAATATATGTAAACAACCCTTTGAATTAACAAATCTTAATGAACAATTCTCGAATTAATCGATACAAGTTAAATATAATAACGATACGAACCATCCATCCATTAGCCATGAAGTAGTCGAGGATACAAGGAGGGCCAAACAAGGGGAGTGAACACAAGCATCGTAATAGCGACAAAAAAGCCGCTCCGAGAAACACGAGGCGAACCGGCAACACCGCACGGCGGCGGCGTCGCTATCTCCGACGTCACTGCTGTCAAATGCGACACCAACACCAGTGGGATGTGGTGTTGTGCGTGTGCCGTGTGCCTTCCCCTAGACACACTGTTACTGTTAGCTTAGCTTCACAGTATAGGCCGATAGGACGATAGGAGGGCGCACATTATAAAATTACAAATGCTTAACAATACGTCACTCTCATAAACTAGGCTATTAATCGCAGCAAAGTCATTTATTTGAGAAATTCTTCTCAGTGGGAAATACATCCGAAGAGCTTTTAATCTGAATTGTTACACCACCGTCGCAACAAACCTGCTTATAAGCAGTCTTTGTCCTCGCGGGGACCCATTTGGTATCCGTAATTTCCCTGCAAGTCTTTCATCCCATTCAGAATCAACATTACACAATCAGATTAAACATCATGTATACATTTAAAAACAAACCCACCACTCAGTGGTGTAGTCGTAAATTGTCCAGTGTGTCGCATGGGCGCCGACTTTTAAAAATTATTGAGGGGGGCCTAAAAGGGATTGATTGGGGGGGGTAGGGGTCAAGGTTGAAAATTTTACCTGGATTTTCCTTTTAACGGCAATCAACAGTTTTACGTTTTGTATTGCTAAACTTCTTAAGATTTATTTAAAAATTAGAATAAAACTACTCTCACTAATGACATTACGGTTCATTGTGCACCGACACTTACTGGATAAAACACATCGTGGTTGTAATTCATTTAAACGAAACCTAAACACTAATTTTAACCTCAAAATACTGATAGATTGAGGTCACTTTGAGAGGCCGCAGGTGCAGACGACTGAGAGAATGTTTTTGGCTGCCAAGGTGCCAATTTATTAAAGCATTTACCCAGCATAACTCATTGGGCCTAATATTCTTGGTTAAGAGATTGAGCTTAACAAGTCAAGATTTTAAAATAGCGAGAATGTAGAATGCACAGCTTAAAACGATAACTTCAAAGTTCAAAAGGGTTGTATTTAAAATAACATTTTTAGAACACCTCTAAGAAAAGTTTATTGATGGTTTGAATGGTACTTTTTTGGGAAGGGGGCTGAGCCCGCCTTCCTGAACACTGGGGGGGCTGAGTCCTCCTTCCCACAACACTCGGGGGGCTCGAGCCCCTTGGGCCCCATGGAGTCGGCGCCCATGAGTGTGGGAACGCTAAATGTGTTTATTAAAATTGTCAGAAAAGCAAATTATTGTGATATTAAATTATGGAAAGCCAGTGTAGGAACGCCGTTCCCATGCGTTCTCGCTCGACTACTGCCACCACTATTAACTTAATCACTATAAGGCGCCGACGTTACTAGGGCGTATTTTAAGGCGAATATGAATGAACGCTGAAGTAGAATAGGTGAGGTCCCTTGTGTATGTAGCCTTACTGACTACACCGCCTGGTTATTCTCCATTACAATAACACGAGGCATTGTAGAATTTTACCTCAGAAATCAATTGACATAGTATACTCATTCAAGATACAAGATCGCATTGGGGTCGATCTGAATGCGATATGGTGATGGTTTAAAAAAACTCCTCCAAATAAACTCGATATCACTTTTCGTGGCAAATTTGAATATCGAGGCCGAGCGAATACTGGTTTACATACCGCAGCTGATTTGCCAACAACCGCCAGTCGTCACGCCTGCGGGCGAAGGGGCGAGGTTGCCAACGCCACACGCCGCACGCCGAACCTGGGAGGACGCTGATAATCAGCGGCAGTGCGGAGGGAGTGCACACAACGGCAACGCCGCGCGCGGACAGCTGTGTTGGGTGGTAGTGAGCCTATTGAATGACAGTGTCGCTTGCTGTTGCTAGGCGGTCCGAGACCATCGCCACATCGCTACATCGCCACTCGCCGCTGCACCGATTTGGCATTGTCGACCAGTCCGTCCAGTGTCGCCAGCAAGATGGCTAGCGATGCCGCTAGAGACCATCGACGACGTATTTTTGTGTAATAGGTCCCATTGCGAACCTATTGTTTTCAATAAGTGCACCGTGTGCAATATCGCAATATAAAATTTTGCATTGCCACTGGCCCAGGGTTGTTAACTCAAATGGTCAGACATTGCATCCCGTAGAGCATTTACCAAGATATTTTTTATAGAAATTAAGCTCAAACAAAAATGCGATCCGACCAAACTATCCAGCAATTTCCAATGTCTTTGCGTTTACTCTCTGTCTGCCTTTACATTCGTCAGACGGATTTGACTGACTTATTTTTTATGCTCACGTATAGTCCCCCTCTAAAGCTCGAGATCAGATTCGTAACCTCTCGTTAGGCTAGCGAAACGCGGGCTGCCTATTTATTGCTTGGAGAAAATGTAGTTTCGGAAAATGTAACTTAATATTAAAAATATGCTATACTCCTCTTCATTAAATAACTCGGAAATCAATCAAATCAAATAATCCCAAACCCAATTTATTTGTAGGTAATCCAATTGACTTTGTTGCTGAAGCCGTCCTAGGATGAGTGAGCGCCTCGTATGTGAAGGGTGGGCTTACAGAAGGGGTAGGTAATGCATTAATCAGGGCCCCTTCACGGGAAAAATTGACAATGATTCCCCAAAACTGGCGACTTCGTCTGCCACAGAATATTACAGATATTTCATCAAATGCGTTAGGAACACGAACCATCGAAACAGACTTCGACCGATTCAATGTCGACGGCTTGTTCCAAATCTGCCCAGGAACCGGCCCCGTGTAATGGGCCCTAACCCGCGCCTGCCTGAACAAAAGTCCTTCGAAACATCTGCTCCAGGATCACATCCGGCCATGGCAGAAGGTCCGTCTAGCAACAAACCTAATAACGGTAGACCAGCAATTGCTTTCCTAAACCGAATCAAAAGGAAGATGATTTACTCCTAGGAAAGGATCGAAATAAGAATGAGAAAATACCAGGGTTGATTTGTTTTACAAAGCACAGAGGTCAATCAAGATTGTAAAATATGTTCATCAACAACACTAAAAAAAAAAAAAAAAAAAAAAAAAAAAAAATGGTGGATCAACATTTAATAGGTCACAGATTTTGAGAACGAAGCAATAGGACTGAATATATTAACACATAAAAATAGACCGAAACCAACTGAAAAGGCAATTTACAGAGCGATACACGCAATTGTTTCTGATAACAACATGCTGCCTGTAGGGTTTAACGAACAACAAAACACACATAGCGAGTGGAAAATGTATTATAATAATAATACAATATGACGAACCACATTTTTTTAACCGTATAAAATAAGAAAAGGCAAGCTTTGCACATTACTGCATATAGTATCATCGTCAATTTGTTAAAGTGCAAACAAACATTAACTGAAGAAATAAGATTTTACAATACACCACAAATATAGTAAAAGTAAATATTAAGACACAAAGGGGTCATTCACATATTAAGTAACGCATTTTTTCGTAATTTAAGACCCCTCCCCTCCCCCATGTAACGCACCATAACGCTTGACAATACCCCCCAATGTGTTACGTAACTCAATCGTATTAGGCTTTGAAACAGTTTAAACATCGTTTTATTATCATTTTGTAATAACTTATTTCAAAGCAAAATGTACCCAAACAAACAAGACTGTTACTAATAATTTAAACAACAAAATAAACTATTTCAGCTAAATTAAATTTATAACTAATAAAAATATAAAACTACTTAACAAACTAAAGATGTGGGTGGCATTAACACTGCAACAAGTCATGATTGTAAACTCAAACAACGCCAAACATAGGTTGTAAAGCAATACAGAACTTACTCAAAACACGTTATGTATTGATTTTTAGTTTAACTGTTATTAAAATAGTATGACGGAAGTATTTTTCAAATAACCAGCTGTAACCTTGTGTAGATATATCAATTTGATTATTTTTTAATTTTGAAAAATTTATAACAGTATCGATAGGCAGGGGAGTGCGCCAGCTCTTAAGTTAATATGTGTGCGTTACGTAACGTTGATCCAACCCCCCCCCACATAACGCAGCATAACGATAGGCCAAACCCCCTCTCCCCCTTATGTGCATTACGTAATATGTGTACGGCCCCAAACAGGGTAATTCAGGATAATTAATAATAAAATCAGTTTAGAATTACTACCTAAACATAAATCACCCATGTTTCTTTATTTACAACTGCTTAAGTGCGGGGGTTGTACACGAAACATTTCACGTTTCTACCTGCTTCTACCATAACACCAAAAAACAAACTTTCAAATCCCGTCCCGCCACAACAAATTGTCTGAACTCGTTGGTTACAAAGCAACCATCGTTCGTTACAAGGCAAATAAATACATGAGAAAAATTTAAGTTAAAATTAGACACAAATAATAATCGTTCAACAAAATTCAAAAATATTCAATATTTACGACTTTTTAGAAGACTATTCGTGATATCAACAAAATGTTTTGCCATCGGAGCCCACTCTCTAACGAAGACAATACATAGGCACAAAACCGCACCACACAGAGGGCGCGACGCGGCGACGGCACGCGGTCGGTTATTTTTATCCTTGTAGTGAGCGTGTAGCGTGTGGTAGTGTGGTGCGGTGTATGCGGTAACTGGGTTAGAACCGTGTAGCCGGATTGCCGTCGCCGGCGGTACGGCGCTCGCCGCACATCGCGGTCTCAAGGCCGCTCCTACTATACCGGGATAGCACTATTACGCTCAGCGGCGCGACTGTGTAACGCGTCCTGAACGCGTCTCAGTCAGCGTTTACAACAGGGTGGTAATCACCCCATTCGGTGATAATCCAAGGCCCTGGTGGTATTTTCGGTCGTTATCTCTGCTTGGTGGTAATCTATTAACTTGGTTAAAATAACAAATTTTGTTATTCTTGCTTTCAGTCAGCCCAAAACTAGCATTTAATTTAAATACAAGTTATCATGTAGGCTTGAGAATACTAAATTTCTCTAACTCTAACATAAAACAATATATCATGATTGCTTTATTCATTCCTATGTTTTCTTTTGTATTTCTGCTTTGGTTCACAGAATAACTAACTACATGTAAATTTTGTACAAACCATTTCAAATTTATTATTCTACTGTATATAAAATATCAGTTATATGACAGTTATATAATACTAGTGGCTTACAGGCGCTATGGCCCTTAACATATGGGTTTTGTCTATTTGTCTAGGTAGATAATCACAGCTGATCATTAGTTCATTTTGCTTATTAATAAAAACACTTTAGTGATATTTCCATAAGAAAAAAATTGGATGCTTGAAGTCCAGTGGGGCGTAGCCCACGTAATTTTTGACATTTCTGATATTTTTCCACCGTCCTTGGCCCTCAAGCTTTAAAATTAATCGTCATAACCTAACTTAACTTCTTCCTAGCTCAAGATATTTCGTGGGGACCGATTCGCTTACGGAATTAAATATTAAGATCATATATTATGTAAAACAACTATTGTACACATTAAACAAACTTCATTAACTATTATTAATAATGTAATGTAGCCTGATCATTGTTGTAATAACAAAAGTAAAACACCTAGTTATACCCAGATTTGTAAACTGTTGCAGGCTTTACTAGAACAAGTGGTAATAGGGTAATTTTTTCAGGGGCTGGTGGTAATCTCCCTAAATTGAATTGGCAACGCTGCTCATCGTATCCGTACAGCAACTAGATTAGCTGAAATAATTTTCTTGTAACTGGAATATACTTCATCTAAATTATTCAGGTTATATTGTAAACTATTAAAATATGATTTTTGGCAAAAATGCAGAAACCCAATAGACCTATATTTTAGCTAGGGGCAAAAAAAGTATTAGAATAAATAAATAACATTAAAAGCCAACACGTAAACCTCCAGAATTGCAAGTTAAAATTGAAGAATATATTTACTTTATACATACCACAACTGTATAGTTTGGTCCTAGGACACTTAAACCATAAATAATCCTATAAATTATTACATAAAGTGATTCTTTTAATTTGATAAAAGAACGAAATCTAAGAGGATACTGAGCCGATTTGTACGCTCCATGTCAATTGTAACAAGCCAGTGTGTAGATCGGTTCTACGAATCTCCCAATACCGTGTAAATCTTTTGGAAGAATTTAAATCAATTAAACTGCCAGGTGTCCCGTTCTCCGCACGGGAAACTCGCAGACATAGGACCAGATGTTGTAAAATGTTTACATTACAACCAGCTGACGACCTAAATAACGTAACTCCATAAGATTAACATTGGAACTTTGTATGCCTATCAGGCGGAGCCCTAAAGATAGAAGTTTATCAAATCTACAAAAGGAACATCTTGAGAATGAGAGCTTTTGATTGATAACAAACATATATACAATAGAATAATTTAAGAGGCAAAAATCAAGAAATTCTTTTAATACGGCAATATAGATTATAACACCCGTTGACATTTAAAACACAGTAAAGCGCCACGAACAGATGATAGCAGATTGTATAATTAACGGTTACTGGAATGGCAACGCAGAGAATGAACAATGCGTACCCAATGAAAATTCAGGAGTATGAGTAGAAAACGTGCTGCTTTTACCAGTAGGTTCCATTAGTTCCTTTTAAGAGGACGTTGGAGTCAGAAGAAATATCGTCGCTGACCCTAGCGCTTCGGGCTATTTCAATGTTAAAACGCACAAAACATGTCTTTACTGAAAAGCATATTTTGTTGTTACTGTTTGACCTATTGATTTGGAATAAATTTTGTTTGAATCTTTATAAAGTTTTGATTAGTGTTTGCTTGAAGTTTTATTTGTTAATTACTAGGAAAAACTACAAAATATGTATAAAAATATAGACTTTAAATTGTTATATTTTTGGAAATGTATTATTTTATTAATAAAATAGCGAGCAAACCACCTGCGTCTTCAAAATACCTTTAATTTGAGACATCTTTCATAATCGTATGTTGATAAATAAGCGATATATAAGTTTTAAGTTTAACATTGTTCTTATGGAGGTAAAATCCAACATGGCCGCTCTCCAACGCCCTCTTAAACATTAATTTCCATCTCAATGGTTCGTCTCGCCCTGCAACCCCAGATTGTCTGTACGATCGATGAAATAGTATATATTTGGAAATTATAAAACCGATATATTAGGGCCTATACCAAGAATATAGTATTTTAACGAACGGTTTTAACAATGCACATCACGGTAATAGAGCTTCTTCCCTACGGGGAAAATCAGGAAAAAAACAGTGATCTAAATTACAAAAGGTCACAACATTACTATAATTTAATTTGTTCTGGTCACATTAAATACTTGCAATTTCCTTCCCAAGGGACCCTGATGGGCAACTGCAATCTTCTATACCCATTACACCCAGAACATGGATATCTACCCCAGTCGGAGTTGGAGGCAGGCGAGGTCAGGGACCGCTGACACAGTAAGGGACCCTGGGCTACTACAATCTGCTATACCCGTTACACCCAGAACATGGATATCTACCCTAGTTAGAGTTAGAGGCAGGCGGGGTCAGGGACCGCTGACACAGTAAGGGACCCTGGGCTACTACAATCTGCTATACTCGTTACATCCAGAACATGGATATCTACCCTAGTCAGAGTTGGAGGCAGGCGGGATCAGGGACCGGTGACACAGTAAGGGACCCTGGGGAACTACAATCTGCTATACCCATTACACCCAGAACATGGATATCTACCCTAGTCAGAGTTGGAGGCAGGCGGGGTCAGGGACCGGTGACACAGTAAGGGACTCTGGGCAACTACAATCTGTTATACCCATTACACCCAGAACATGGATATCTACCCTAGTCAGAGATGGAGGCAGGCGGGGTCAGGGACCGGTGACACAGTAAGGGACCCTGGGCAACTACAATCTGCTATACCCATTACACCCAGAACATGGATATCTACCCTAGTCAGAGTTGGAGGCAGGCGGGGTCAGGGACCGGTGACACAGTAAGGGACTCTGGGCAACTACAATCTGTTATACCCATTACACCCAGAACATGGATATCTACCCTAGTCAGAGATGGAGGCAGGCGGGGTCAGGGACCGGTGACACAGTAAGGGACCCTGGGCAACTGCAATCTTCTATACCCATTACACCCAGAACATGGATATCTACCCTAGTCAGAGTTGGAGGCAGGCGGGTTCAGGGACCGGTGACACAGTAAGGGACCCTGGGCAACTACAATCTGCTATACCCATTACACCCAGAACATGGATATCTACCCTAGTCAGAGTTGGAGGCAGGCGGGGTCAGGGACCGGTGACACAGTAAGGGACCCTGGGCAACTACAATCTGCTATACCCATTACACCCAGAACATGGATATCTACCCTAGTCAGAGTTGGAGGCAGGCGGGGTCAGGGACCGGTGACACAGTAAGGGACTCTGGGCAACTACAATCTGTTATACCCATTACACCCAGAACATGGATATCTACCCTAGTCAGAGTTGGAGGCAGGCGGGGTCAGGGACCGGTGACACAGTAATTATTTAGTTACAGGAGAAAGCCGAGAGCGGGCGAGAGCAGACGATCTGTAGCTAGCTTTCACATCTCCTGGGACCCGATGGGGTAAACTGGAGGAAACGGTGGTACTGCGGAAGATTCCGCTGCCTGGGAGAATGTCGATAAGTAATGGAGATATTCTGGACTCACCAGGAAACTTTCCGGCACTACGTGGATTTTAAATTAGCGACTCGAACGCGTAAAAATAAGAATGCTGTTATGTTTAAGAGTATCTTTATTATAATAAACTATATAGGCTAGATCTGTTAAATCTAAAACAACCCAATACGCGTGGATCGGTATCTTTATAGCGAAGACAAATATTTTGGTTTTTGACGTATGCCAATAATTAACTGACTCATACATTATCAAGGTATAATGGTGTTGTTCACGGTGACTTTTCGGACTGGAGATTTCCAACTTGACAATACATATATTCTTGCTATAGACCCAAATAAAATATAGAAATAAAAAGAACAGAAACAGACTATTAAAAAAATTAATAAATATACCGCAGGCCAATTTAAAATTATAAATGTTCCTCAAGGCTAGAAATATTGGGACGTTGAACACATTTAGATTCGAATCGTCACCACGAAATTCAAGACGACGGGCGAAATAATCATCAATTTCAGATAATCCATCGCGGAAGACGGGAAAGTGAAAGTTAACACTGGCCTTAAGGGAGAAGCAGGTAGATCCTAAGGCGGCTAGGGTAGAACCCGGTGACTAGGTAGCGAGGCCCTCTCGTTAAGGAATACGAGCAAATAGATAGTGAAACCCTCAACCAACTTGAGTTAGTCAGGTTTCTGACCGCCAACACCGTCCAGAGGCCGGGGAGGTAGTTGTCCCAGCACATCTGTACAGACACATGTGCGGCGCGTGACGCAATGTGAAAGCTGTTCACTACTGATGATAAGAGGCCCCTCCTCCACTGTGCACTCTAGCATTCACTACAATCTGTTGGATTTAGTATTACAAAAAGTTACTAAAATAACTCTGTAAGCTGTATAGCAAAAGAGAATTTCTCTTATAGCAGTTGCGTTATCATAAGTCACGAAAATGCGAGTGCAATGTGTTCACGAACGTTCCGAGAATACTATTACAAATTAGGCCAACGTCGGTCCCTGTCGCGGATGTTGAGAAAACTCTTGAAAACCAACGCCCCTTTCGAAACTTGAAAATCGGATTGTTCGCGTACATTAAGAAAGATGACTAAACTGACAAGTTTACATACATTGTAATGAGCTGTTTAAAAGGCATTCAATAAATTCCGCAACTCAATCAACCAACTAATAAAACTCTCGAAATGAGCCTATAAAGACGATTAATGCAACAATTCGATCATAAAAAACCATCATAAAATTCTACTAAGAATTCAGGTTCACGGGAGGGTTGTATATTTTAAAAACAACCTGTGTATGTATAGATTTCTGTTTCAGAACAAGCAAAATAACAATAATCTTCTCATATTAAAGCTATTAAATTTGAAATAGGGCCAAGTAAAATAACTTGTTGTATTTCGAAACTTGAAAATCCAGGGTTTCTAAGTAATTTCAATTTTCTATTTCCCTGACTTTGCCTGACCATTCTGTAAAACTCCCTGACCAACTTTCAAAATATGTCGTAGCATTTTCGCTTTATAAACAAGCATGTGCACAATTATTATATATTTAATATGTAAAACATTATTTTCTATATCATGTATGTCATACATGTTAGTAAAACAAAATGAAATAAATTGATCTCAATAAAAACTCAATAATTGAGGATTACTGCTACAGCTACAACAGATTGTATGTATACAGCCTGGAGCAAAGCATCCCCTCTGTTTTTTCATCATCGGGTATCAGATGGAATAATAAAAGCACCGAATTGTCAAGTAAATTTTATATGATGACTCACAGGAAGTTATTCTAGGTGTGATGTCTCTCATAACCTATTTTGAGACTTAACAAATATTGCAAAATTAATTTTATGAAGTAGCGTTAAGGTGGAATATTATTCCATATTGATTATAAGCTGCAAATTTATTTTTATCTCTTTAGTATGTGGGGTGGAGACGTAACAAAATAAGCTTTATCTCTGGGTTCCCTGACTTTCCCCAACATTCCCTAACCGAATTTCTATTCCCTGACTTTCCCTGGCCTTCCCTGACTTCACCTGACCGTAGAAACCCTGAAATCGGATTGTTCGCGTACACGAAGAAAGATGACTAAACTGACAAGTTTACATACTTTGTAATGAGCTGTTTAAAAGGCATTCAATAAATTCCGCAACTCAATCAATCAACTAATAAAACTCTCGAAATGAGCCTATAAACACGATTAATGCAACAACGCGACCATAAAAAACCATCATAAAATTCTACTAAGAATTCAGGATCACGGAAGGATTGTATAATTTTAAAGCCAACCTGTATGTAAAGATTTCTGTTTCAGTACAAGCAAAATAACTATAATCTCCACATATTAAAGTTATTAAATTAAAATAGGGCCAAGTAAACCAACTTGTTATAATACACCGAGTCTCCATAAAGATAGTTTGTGTAAGTATAAAGTACCGGTAGTTTCAAAATTTTTGTATTCTGGTTTGAGACATTTCAGCGTGTAGCAATGTTTATACGTACATACGCGTTTCGTTTAACTTTTAAATACTTACTTATTAAAACCCTCCGAATGCTCATTAGAAAATTCCATAATGTCCACCAATGTATGGCCATTTTGCAGACTTTAATTAAAACATTGATAAGATATATAAATAATAACAAATAAGTATAAAGTTGTACATTTTCTTAAAGCTTATTAAATAGGCTATCTAAAAATGTAACTTTTGGTGTTCATACCTAATGTTATAGTAACTTGGCATCAGTTTAAATTGAGAAAATATGAAAATAAATTTTGTTTTGTTCAGTACCCACATATGTAAAACCACTTTATTCACACTAAATAAGAACATGAAGATATACATTCTGTTTAAAATGTAATGAGGAATAAGAAAATATATAGTTTTGCACAGTTTCATCTAAATAATAAGTCTAACAATTCAACTAACCTAAAAACTGGAGGCATATAAAGCCTATATCACCATAACAACAACAAACAATCGCAGACGTTTGGAATCCCGCCACAAATGACAGTAAAAATAGCACGAACGGTGGTCAAGTATAGTCACCATGAAGCCTAGAATCCGCTGATCACGTTGGTATGCTCAGTGCCTGGGATCGCTCAATCGTACCGGAATCAAATCGTTACGCGGAAATATTACACAAAACTGGAGGCGTGCAAAGTCGCCCGAAATCGGGCGACTGACACTCGGCATTCAACCATAGTCGCCCGAAAGCGGGCGAAAGTCACTCGGAGGGTTTTAAAGCGGCGCCACCATCACTATGTTACGGTGTGTGTCAAATGCATGCAGTTAAAATAGTTGACATATTAAATATCAAGAGAAAATAATTCGAACCTCAAACCCCGTTTGGAATGCGCCCTCGAGTTAGGAACTAGGAGTTAGGATATGTATCACCATCGTCTTGGCTATCACCACAGACAAAGGAATGAATCTACAGATTCGTTTCTCTGTGCTACCACTCATGAATTCTTTAAATATAGTAACCACAAAATCGACTCTAATGGGCTTCGCTCTCTGTTTTAATACTGTGCAACACAAATACAATGCACCCTGTGATGCTAATAAATTATGAGAGGGTTATTGTCGTACATAGCTGAGAACTGATAAGGTATAGGACACGTTTCTATTGTAGCCTACCCGTTCCTTGTTTGGAAGATAGAAATTCTTGCATTGACGGATATAGAACTAGGCAGAGTGACGTGCGATGACGTGGTGTACGGATCATCGTCACGGCCAGGTGCTAGAAATAGAGTGGCACTACAGCAGACGACGGCGGCGACCAGCACCCTCCTGGCTACTGTGCGTTCCTCCTTCCATTGACACGCTTGGGATAACAAGAAATTGAGAGCACTACAGCAGACGACGGCGGCGACCAGCACACCCTCCTGGCTACTGTGCGTTCCTCCTTCCATTGACACGCTTGGGATAACAAGAAATTGAGAGCACTACAGCAGACGACGGCGGCGACCAGCACACCCTCCTGGCTACTGTGCGTTCCTCCTTCCATTGACACGCTTGGGATAACAAGAAATTGAGAGCACTACAGCAGACGACGGCGGCGACCAGCACACCCTCCTGGCTACTGTGCGTTCCTCCTTCCATTGACACGCTTGGGATAACAAGAAATTGAGAGCACTACAGCAGACGACGGCGGCGACCAGCACACCCTCCTGGCTACTGTGCGTTCCTCCTTCCATTGACACGCTTGGGATAACAAGAAAGTACCTGGGGGCCGAGCTTTGCTCGGAGGAAGGCCAGTCAGTTTGTTTGTAATATTTCACCACTTCCCATTACTTATAATCAGATTAGTATAATTCATTTGCCTCTTTTCTACATTTTTAAGGTTACTCCAGTTGTTATTTATAGCTCAATGTACCTTTGATTTATTTTACTACTCTATATATGTAATCTTCACTCAAATCTTTTAATATCTGCAAACAGGAAACCACATGTTAATAATCATAAACAACAACATGAGTATTACTTTGACAGTTCCCAGATTGATTATGAACAGCTGATACAATTCTTTTGTTTTTATTTTTAACTCAATAATCCCAACTAGTAAACCGGTCGCGGCTTCGTTCGCGATCATCATTTATAAATATTGTGTTACCGTTCCAAAGCAAACATGGCCTGATGATTAACTGTGTTTACTCTATCCAGCTGATTGCTTAAAACTTATAGTTATTTCCCAATGTTAATCTTAAGGAAAAAAAACTTTAAGGGGCCCCAGGGCCTCACTCCCAAATTATTTCTCTTTAAAAAAAAAGTTTCCTGCACAACTTCACGTTAAGCTCTTTCCAATGACACCAAAACCATGAAAATCGGTTCAGTAGTTTAGGAGGAGTGATTGTCACAAAAAACCTGCTCGCCTGTTAAATAAGTATAGATGTTAATTTTTTTTAACTTTTCAATTTCGTTTTTTAACATTATTTAATTTTTACTGGGGATGAGACCTGTCTAGAACATATTTTTATACCAGAACTTAGTTATTTCCAAAATTTGAAGGAAATCCTCGGAAACGTTTTCGAAATAATTGTGCAACCAATCAACCAAACATTGCTCATATTAGAGTATAGGATAGGATAGGATAGAGCCGCACTACAACAGAAGATGGCGGCGACTATCACACACTTCTGGCTACGGTGCGTTCCTCCTTCAGTTGACAAGCTTGGGATAGCAAGAAATTGAGACCCTACAGTAGTCGACGGCGATGGTTAGCATACCCTCCTGGTTACTGTGCGTTCCTCCTTCAGTTGACACGCTTGGTATAGCAAGAAATTGAGAGCACTACATCAGACGACGGCGATGGTTAGCATACCCTCCTGGCTACTGTGCGTTCCTCCTTCAGTTGACACGCTTGGTATAGCAAGAAATTGAGAGCTCTACAGTAGACGACGGCGATGGTTAGCATACCCTCCTGGCTACTGTGCGTTCCTCCTTCAGTTGACACGCTTGGGATGGCAAGAAATTGAGAGCACTACAGCAGACGGCGGCGATGGTTAGCATACCCTCCTGGCTACTGTGCGTTCCTCCTTCAGTTGACACGCTTGGTATAGCAAGAAATTGAGAGCTCTACAGTAGACGACGGCGATGGTTAGCATACCCTCCTGGCTACTGTGCGTTCCTCCTTCAGTTGACACGCTTGGGGCAGCGATAAATTGAGAGCACTACAGCAGACGACGGCGATGGTTAGGATACCCTCCTGGCTACTGTGCGTTCCTCCTTCAGTTGACACGCTTGGGATGGCAAGAAATTGAGAGCACTACAGCACACGACGGCGATGGTTAGCATACCCTCCTGGCTACTGTGCGTTCCTCCTTCAGTTGACACGCTTGGTATAGCAAGAAATTGAGAGCGCATCAGACGATGGCGATGGTTAGCATGCCCTCCTGGCTATTGTGCGTTCCTCCTTCAGTTGACACGCTTGGGATGGCAATAAGTAGAGCCGCACTACAACAGACGGGTTACTCTATACAGTGAAATCAATTATAGGAAATAAGGTAACGTTAAACAATGTCCTACACAGTATGTAAATAAAAACAGCCAATGGACGCCGCAAACAGCGAGAAGGATAACATCGAATAAAGTAACCAGGCTCTGGCTTTGCCCGAACTGTTTGAATAGAAATGGTCCCGATTTGGAATTCAGAAGCCATTTCGGTAATATCAAAAATATAATCATACAAAACGTAAGAACGTAGGGCCTAAGCATTTACCGACTATAACATTTCCAAAATTTTCATTTCAACTTTTAGACTGCATTTTCAGATGCATCATACCCGCAATAAGCCAATTTCAAACAAATCGTCTCACTCACTACAAGAGAAAAACAAATACAGTAGTGACGGCTTGAGAACCTAAAATAAATTTCAACACACAATATACGCGAGGTTCAAATAATGCATTGTCATTGTACAACATTCCCTACAAAAAATAAAAAATTCTCCTTACCCATTCAAGGAAACGAGTTTACATAAGCAGAAGGATATTTCCAAACTTGTCGCGTATCTGTCCAATCTAAATCCACCGTAGCAGTGAGTGTCGGTCGCTTGTTGCCAAGCCGGAGCCGAGTTGACCCCGAGGAGAGATATTTAGAATGCAGACAATTACGCGTGGTACGGGCGGTGCGGTGGCGAGCGGCGAGTCCGCGCTGTTGCCACATCGTGCGATCCGGCAACACTGTCCTCGCCTCTTGCCGCTTCCGACACACGGGATTGATTTCCGCCCGATTTTGTTCTCTCGGTTCTCTTCGTAAACGAAAAAAAACTCCACGCAGGTATAAGCATAACTGTGGTAAACTTGTGAATTTTTAGCAGCGTTATGGAAAAAATGCTCTTCTATTATTGCAACTATATTTTTTATTGCAGCAAATTAAGTATTACGTTAATTTATCGTTAGTCCCTAATTTAATTATGCAGCCTTTGCATGGGAGTTACTGTGTGCAACAACGTAGGTTCCTGAACTAGAGATAGTTTGTCGTGCAGAGCATTCCCACCAAACCTCTCCATCAACCGTTCTACACTTACGATTGCCATTTAAAAGTACGAGATAGTTTAAATTACCTTTTTTATGTAAAACCATTTTTGAATAGCGCCAGTTTTGTCGACTTCATAACCTTGGAAAACTCTTAAGCCGGAATGGGGCTGATAAGGGAGCTGGACCAAAACTGATAACTTGGGACATAAAAGCCCCGCACGATCATGACAACTTTGTACTTTCAACTTCAAGATGGGCTACCAAGAATCAACTATGGTACTATACTACAATCAGAAAACGTGTCTTTGACAATTTAACGTTACCTAGTCTATAGTCCCTTATTTTTTTAACGATGTCAAATCACCATCGCGAAACGTGTAAACAATAAAGTTCACCTGTCACAAATTCATCCACGATTAAATCACCATGTTAGTAGATCTGTGTAATTTACACGAGCCTTTATAAGAATCTATGGTACAAATCCCTAATATTATGCTTTGCCCTGATCCCTGATCCAACTGCAAAGGTTCAACTCGATGGTTTGATGGGTAACAAACTGTACACGCCGGCGCGGCGGCCCAGTGGCGAACGACGTTTTATGGGCCGTTCATCGCCGTTTACTGCAGTTATATGGCGGCGGGCGGACACTATACCCGGGGCGGTTGAGACCTTTGGTATCGAACTCATCATTCGGCCATTATAGCGTGAGTTTTACAGCAGATTCACAAAGAGCATTACTTTCAAGATCAATTCGTAGGCAGAATTTCTATGAAATTATGTTGGTTCAGTCAGTACTCTTTAGTCCCTCAACGTAAACAATATGAGTGAAAAGTGTAGCAATGGTCGTAGCCTAAAATACCGCAACTACTAAAAACAACGACCAGTCTACAATGTGTCTCAATAGCAATCCCCAGCAGTGTCCAGCAGCGGTGGTGCTTCACTCAACTGTATAAATCACGTAAAACCACAACGAGACTGAACGTCCTACTCATCCTCACGACCAAGCACTAGGACCATTGCGGACGGAGAAAGTAGGTCATATAATTAGCAACAACCGAGTTATAAACTGCCTCGAGTATTTTAACTCTGTACACGAACGAGGTTGGCAATAGTGACGTCTTCGTCTTAACAGTCCCTCTTTTTATTCGACCTTGAGTCACCCCTGTCGCCGCTCCCTCTTTCTTCACTTCCCTTTACAATCCGTTCTGACCGGCGACCGGTAGCTAGGGCTGTCGACACGCTCTACACGCCCATCTCCTATCTCAGAAACCCTCAAGAGTTGTCCGGGTACTTCACTCAAAATGAAAACGAGCAAGAGCTACGTATTTGCTACTGTATTTAGGTTATATTTATTTCGGGAGGACACATGCAGAGGGCAGAATGAAAACGAATGTTAAATTAATCTATAAAAAAATATAAAAAAGCGCAAAACGATACACGTTTTTATAAGGTTCTATACTTCCATCCAATCGGGCAAAGGCGAACCCCCGAAGTTAAGTTTCGCCCATAAGGATAGCATGATGATCAAATTACAGCTCTCATTATGCAAAACAGCTGCTTATGCAATACTTTGCAGCGTTATGCAGCGATCACATAATAAGACCAATGCTCGCTGGTTATCAGATACCAGTGCACCAATCACTGAAATGGTAACGCAATCTATTATCTAACTAAATTTTATTCGGTTTCGAGTACAAGGTCCACTAGATAAACTATACTCCTTTTGAATTTCAAATACAAGTTAATTCTGATCAAACACGTTCTTAAATTCAATAGCGAAAGTGACACAGCGGTACTGTAATGCTTAACTTCTGCTTGATAAAATGAATATCCTTAGTTCTCTGCTTTAGAAATATAACAAATATGATAACGCTCTGGGCACGGACGCAGTGTGGCTCTATCACAGGACCCAAGACCGTTCTCGACAGTATTGGAGTGCTGACGAGAGAATAACCTCTCGAGTGGTAATATTATCAGAGGAAATGTCAACACTGGACCATCCGAGTGACTCGGAGAAGACAAATATCTGACATTTTCGGCCATGCAGCGTATTCGACGACATTAAATTTAGTCTGATATCCACAACAACCACACTGAGGTGGAGTGGTGCAGTGATGCACCATCGCACGCAAGCTGGGCTGCACTAATCAATACAGGAAAAACTCAGGTTTGGGAAAGAGTCCTTAAACAAAACAAAGAAGAAGAAATCATTTATTATTGTAGTGTTGTTTCGCCTACATCGAACGTAAAATTCCTATGGTTTGCAAACGAACAAGAACCCTTTGTATGGACGGGTAGAGCCATTTTATACAGGTCCTGTAAAATCATGAAATGTGCATGAAGGAACAAGTCCACTTCAGTTGAGCTGATAAGAAACGATAACAGTGTTACAACTCTGGTAAGGGCCTCTTCAATGGACAAAATGTATCATATATCAAGAAGATATTTGTGGCCTTGGTATCGACCGATAAACACAGTTGAGGACTAACTATTTATACTTTTATTAAGATTATTCGGGTGTAGGTAATCGAGAAAAGCCGACAAAAAAGACGCTATAGTGCTAAATTTCAGTTAATGAGTAACCCCTGAAAACACAATTTTAAACAATCCAACATAAAGACTAGCAATTCCCTCCAGGTATCCCACATACTTTACCCGTATACGGTATATCCTCAATAGCCTTATCACTCGCACACTCACTAACAGATCACATATAGCCTGTGTAGAAAGATAACAAACCAAATCGGCTAACCATATGAAGTTGCCCCAACTGCCAATACGAGAAGAGCACAGCCCTGAGCATGCCGTCCATGGTATATCCTAGCGCCGGGCCATGTCGCACAGGCACAGTGGGTTGGCATGACACTACACTCGCGTACGCACGCACATTTACGCGTCAACGCGTCACACGGCGCATCGTGGGTCCGCACAGCGCGACTGCCGACACTCGACTGACGGACGCGCCGACACCGCCACTAGCGCCAGACGTAAACACGCCGCCGCACCGTTGCCAACCCACCGCCGCTGAATTATCCCCGGTTTATTATTAGTTTTAATTGTATCTTTGCGGTGACGGTGCACCGGCCCCGGCACACGACTGAGGTATTCCGCTGGCTTAGCGCCGCGCCGCGCAGCCTTTCGCCAGGCCGCGCCTTCGTGCGGATTCGTTTCCATTATCTTCTCTTTTAACTGCTGCAATTTAATCGATCCATCTGGTTGCATATCTAGAGCTAAATTTGAACTCTATTCTTTTGATGTGGTTTATGGGTTCCCGCCATTCCCGTTGCCGGTGACAAGTACAAGTTAGAGTATAAACATTTGAAGGTCGAAGAGCACTAATTATAACTACATTATGAGATGCTAGAACTGCTACTGTTTAGTATAACAGACAATGTCGCTATCAGCACAGCCTAACTATATTAAGCCAAACGTTATCGAAAATATTCATAACCCAACACAACAAAACAATCCGAAGAAAGAGTCTACAGCTTTGGAAAAGAATTTTAACATTTTAATATGTAACTTATTTATACAAACCTAAATAACAAGCATCACTAAAACACCTACCAACCACCGCACCGCGAGAATGTGAATAACACAAAAATGAAACCCAAAACTGAGGATTGATCAAGCAAACAGCGGCGGACCTCCCGACTACATTAACCTCTAAAACTGACACCGGTCTATAAATTTCAAAACCGGTTACACAAACGGGCGAGCCATTGGAAACATACAACACCGGTGACATTCTGCTTTCGAAAAAATGTCCGTGAACAAACGTAATGTTTCAGATAAAATTGCTAATAGAGAAATGTGTCTTTCCCGAGCCACATTGCCTGTGCCTGCTGCGCACAGAAAGGCGATTTTCCCCGCAATTAACCTATTTAAAGGGAACGCGAATGAGCAAAGCCCATCGTTTTCTACGCAGTCAGTGTATTCACTGTAGCAAAGCTCGGCCCCCGGTGCGGGGCGCGAGAGCACTTTTTATACAGGAGGGACGGGGTTGAGTGGGTGAGAGCAGTGCCACAGTCAGAGAATGGGTTAACTGAAGTATTCACTGTAGCGAAGCTCGGCCCCCGGTGCGGGGCGCGAGAGCACTGTTTATACAGGAGGGACGGGGTTGAGTGGGTGAGAGCAGTGCCACAGTCAGAGAATGGGTTAACTGAAGTATTCACTGTAGCGAAGCTCGCCCCCCGGTGCGGGGCACGAGAGCACTGTTTATACAGGAGGGACGGGGTTGAGTGGGTGAGAGCAGTGCCACAGTCAGAGAATGGGTTAACTGAAGTATTCACTGTAGCGAAGCTCGGCCCCCGGTGCGGGGCGCGAGAGCACTGTTTATACAGGAGGGACGGGGTTGAATGGGTGAGAGCAGTGCCACAGTCAGAGAATGGGTTAACTGAAGTATTCACTGTAGCGAAGCTCGGCCCCCGGTGCGGGGCGCGAGAGCACTGTTTATACAGGAGGGACGGGGTTGAGTGGGTGAGAGCAGTGCCACAGTCAGAGAATGGGTTAACTGAAGTATTCACTGTAGCGAAGCTCGCCCCCCGGTGCGGGGCACGAGAGCACTGTTTATACAGGAGGGACGGGGTTGAGTGGGTGAGAGCGGATCGATGGCGTTAAACTGGAGCAGAAGAGTCTCCGTCACAGCTAGCGCGGGATAAGCCGTCACCAACATGGCTGGAACGGGGAGGAGGCTCTTGCTACAAACCACCACTATGCATTTAATCTGAGTCTTGTCATTCGGTGTTAACTGCTATGACTGTTCCGATGGTTGTTTATTCAACTTCATTTGATAAAAGAGACACTATTAAGGACCAATAAAAGAGGTATAAAAAGTGACGTTTTTGCTTTTTTTAATACATTAAATTGTTTGGATCATAGTTAAGAAAAGGGTTATGGTTATACAAACATGAAATTAACCAAACAATCTTCGTGAAATCAACACATCGCGTAGTCAGAACAACGAAGAGAATGGCTGGTCCTAACAAAGAAAGTTAGCGTTGCTATTCGCAAACTATTACTAAAATAATCTAAAGCATAACAAGAAATATATGTTTTCAGACTAAATTAAAGTATACAGTATATCCAAACGGGTTTCAATTTACATACACCTCTGAATTATGCAATTATACATTTATATGCTAGTATACAGTGTATAGAATACGCTAGCCAGAGAACAACAGGCGCTTACGGGATCACTTAAGAGCTAAGTACTAGTAGCAGTAATTATACGACGGGTGTACCAAGGCAGCAAGGATGTTCCTTATGCGCCTTTCCTGAGACAAAAGGAGCTGTCGTTTCGAAACAACGAATGTTACGTCTTTTCTGACCTTAGTTTACGCACCTTCTCTTCACTGAACATTAAAGTAAGGATTATCTACAATAGTACATTGAGTCACGGCTTACTAAATCCGTTGTAAAACACATTCTTCTTGGCACTTTGCGCAGGCGCGCCACTAAGACGAGGTTCCAGTCCTCTAATTGTACCTTCCCTCGTAAGGCCAATGTTAACTTTCAAAGCCCGTCCCTCCTCAAAACATTATCCGAAATCGTTGATTAATGTTTTTTAAGAGCAAAATAAACGGTATTAGGAAACTGACACATACTTTCTCCCTTTTAGCCCAACTTTAATGAATACATTATTTTTTATTTACTAAATATAGAATACAAAGTATGGTCGAATGTACACAAAATCTTGTAAACAAGTTGTTTTCAAAAATATCCAACCAAATCCCTGTTTAGGAGGCACTACAGAATCCATCGCTCCACACGTGGTTTTAAGAGGGGAAATTCCCCCTATTCCCCCTCAGGGTTATTAAGGGGCAACATATTTCATATCTCCTCTGTTGGTCAATGCTAACTTGACAAGCATAACAAGTTTGAACGAAAATGATCAATAAATAAGAGAGAAATGGTAATTTTTGTATTCCCCATAGAATAACATTGGACAACGTACTGCGTTTACCGCAAAATGATAATTTAAATTTTCCCCGCAACCAATACTCTAGAACAATAATTCAAAATACTAAATTATTTAGTTGTCTGAGCTCTTCTTAATGGTGAATAGTAATATTTTTTATATTTATGTTTTATTTATGAAAAATAAAAAAAAACAGAATTTTTGATATTTTGAACCCGAATTTTTACATAAATTCGGGTGGTGTCATTTTGTTGGAAAACTTTAGTTCTACAAACGACTAAAGTTTAATCAAAATCGTTAGAGCCGTTTTTGAGAAATCTTGATTCTTCATGTTTTTTTGGCGGTTTTTGGGGGATTATTACCCTTAAAAATAAAAAATTCCAAAAAATGAAAAAAAAACGCCTGGAGATATCGTGGATTAGTACCTACATACCAAATTTCATAAAATCGGACCATCGGTTAGGGCTCTAGCTCTGTACACATCCATACAGACAGATAGACAGACAGACATCACGTAAAAATCACTTTTTTGGGTTCAGGGAGCACCAAAAAGAATATTTCCACTAACAACTCAAATTCGAAAATGTTGACGAAAACAATACTTTCTCCATGTACTGTATAAGGGGGAGAAAGTGAAATACCTAGCGGTTTCAGTGAGCAACGTTCGTCATCACAGATCGTTCAGCCATACAAATATTTTGGAATTTTGTTAACTTTAATTTTGTGATAACGAAATTCTGCTGACTGAATCCGCTAGGTATTTTTGGCTCTTTAATATGAGCAATATTGTCAAAGATATCGGATAATCTGCTAAGGGCAGCTTTGACAGTGAACATTGGCCTTACGGGAGAAGCATGAGCTTTACATACCCCACCCTAAAACCGTATTTTTCCAACATAAGGCACCCAGTAAGAACGCCTCGTCTGATAGCTTCTCCAACTGCACTCCCCAAGAGGATCGATCCGCCGGGATAACGAGGGATATTCAGTGGCGCGGAGTTGGCACCTGCCGCACGCCACGGCACGCCGGGTGCCGAGGTTTGCTTACACGCTGCCAATTGTTTTGCCTTTTGGCCGCCCCCCTCAAGCTCTCTCACTCTCTCTCTCTCTCTCTCACATTCGATCTGCGCCTACAGCCTCGACCTGTCACATCGGCAACGTCGCCCCCCTCCCCCGGCAATCACTATCCGGTGTGGAAATGCTATGCCGACTAAATAAATACGCTCTACAACACCGGGATCAACGGCGACGACCGAATCGTTGGTGATCAAAACCCAAACCTGAGGGTGGAGTGAGATCGGCCGCCGGCGAGCCAAACCACGGGGTGGGAAAGACAAGCGATTTAGAATAAATGGAAAAATCGAAACAACAACCGATTAATAAAACTAGTGTATGTTATAACCAAACTATGTGCAAAACAGGTGTATTCAAAAATTTATGTTACGAAAGTTAAGCGTGTAACGCGATTTACTGTCGTAAACAACTGTTATACACACTTGTAATTAGTTTTTGTATTTGTTTTCGCCTTTCAAATTTTATTCTCGCCAGGAGAACATTAAATTTGAAACACGGAATGAAATTAATACAAAACTGTCCATTCGTGTTCACGCAGAAATTAATAGAACATAAAACTAATGGAATGTTTTAAAATCTGACATTTTCACGTCTGGTTTTATAATCTTACTGGCCGACTTAACTAAATATATATATAGGCCCTACAATAAAATTATAGAAAAACTACCGAACTAAATAGTGATGATGATTTACACTTCTCTCTCAAATCAGGGATACTAAATTGATAGAAACTCTCTTAAAAATACTGTAGTCTTGCTTCAAAAACAGTTTTTACTGAACACAGTCGGATCGCACATGAGTGGGTCTGGAGAAGACAAGTACGCGCATACTGCGCAGTTATTGGCCTTGAGCGATTATTTAATGTAACACAGCGAAGGCCGCGCCGCGCACCTACACCGACCGTGCATGCCTCGCAGCGTGTCCGTCCGACTGACAAACATGGCCACTGATGTGACACGGAGCTAAACTAACATTCGTAGTTCCAAAAAAGAACACAGTTTTGATTCTTGACATTACATTCCGTCTTTTAATTTTACCACAGAAGTTTTGTTTTCTTTAAATAGTCAACATATTTTGTTGTTAATATAACCTAGAATTTATTTCACTAAGCGAAACTCACTACTTAATTCATTGTCCAATACATTATGTTATATACGAGTCAAATTTACGGTTTCGCAGACTTTTAACGGGGGTGGGGGGGGGGCGCCAGTCATGAAACATTTGGCGTTTCAACCTGCTTCTCCCTTAAGGTTAATCACAATTTTCAAATATCACCCTTCCTCAATGCATAATATGAACTTTTTTTATTTTTGGCTCATTTCTAAGACCCAAAAATACCCAACGGTTTCCAGTGAGAAGAATGTCAAAGTTTGAATAGTTAACCAACAACAAAAACCCAAGTATGAAATATTTTGGGATTTTGTTGAACGGTTATTATTTGTGATAAAAAACATTCTGCTCACTAAAAACCGCTAGGTATGTTTTTGCTCTGTAAAATGAGCCATCAGTCAAACATTTCTCAAAATGCCCCCTTAGGAGACCGGAGTCACTTAAGAACAGTAGAACGGCCACAACGAGCGCCGCGTGGCCGCGTGGCCAGTTAGCACTGTTAGCAGTGGTGAGGATCTGCTTCGGCGGCGCGGTAATTTGACCCTATTTGATCACAAGAGGAGGGCCAGGGCCGGGCGGCGGCAGGAGGCTGAGAGTTGAGAAACCGCCCAGTGTTGCCACAACAGCGACCTCGGGGACAAAAACAACCCTACACTGTCCCTAGCACTTCACGACGTGTGAACCTATTTATTACTGGTCTATACTATTTCGATAGACTTTAACTTTGCGATAACCTTTTAATCCTTTTATTGCGTTTAAAATGGCTGCTGAGGAAATTACAATTTTAGATTACGGATTTCCTAAATAAAAGTTCCAGTGTCGGGGGATGCAGTTCCTCCTGAAATGGAGGGGGAGAAGGGAGAAGGGGTAACCCAGATCGCGGAAACCACTGCTATCGTTTACAAAACTTGTACCAACCAAACAAATTTTGTTTCCCCACGATTACATTATTTATTATTTTTTCTAAAGGGGAGGGGGTTGGATTTTCATATTTTATTAGTTCTCCGGCAAATCACTTGGTAAAGATTTACAGGAGGTTTCATTACATATAGCTGTTAAATTGTGGTGTAAACCCCATAACTTAAAATAACTAAATGCAGAGAGAGAGAGAGAGAGAGAGAGAGAGAGAGAGAGAGAGAGAGAGAGAGAGAGAGAGAGAGAGAGAGAGAGAGAGAGAGAGAGAGAGAGAGAGAGAGAGAGAGAGAGAGAGAGAGAGAGAGAGAGAGAGAGAGAGAGAGAGAGAGAGAGAGAGAGAGAGAGAGAGAGAGAGAGGGAGAGAGAGAGAGAGAGAGAGAGAGAGAGAAAATTGAGAACCAAAAATTGAGAATTCCAAAAATTGAGAACCTGTTGATTTTACGAGGAAAATTATTTTAGCAGACGTAATTGAATTATGCATCATATTTTTTGTACTGCATAAGAAAATCTCAAACATATCGGCTTCCAACTATAAGGCTGCCTTTCACCTATTACTTTTCTCGTAAACACAATATCTGATACGTAACCATTTTACAAACGCTTCCAAACTCACGCATCTGTTCAATTACATTTCCCATTACAAAACTCCACCAGCAAGGAGAAGACCTGGACACAATGGTAGTGGCGGTGTTGCCGTGCCTCCGCCGGTGCCGTCTGTGGCATCGATCACATCACGGAACCGCTCGCTGCTTTGCTGCTTTCACACACAAACAGGCTACGAGCCGCACTCCACTACTCCACACACTCGCCATCTTGGATCTGCTTATCTCCTCTCGCCGCAATCCGCACTTTTCTGTTGTAAGGTGTCGACTCGATACAATCATTTATTCCAGTTGAACATTTTTAGAAAAAGTTTGTTTCGATTTTGGGTTGTTTTTTTAAGCGTCGTTTCGATTCAATAACGGTTAAATATTTCTGGAGAATTTGGCGAATTAAAATGGAAAAATTATTATTTCACAAAATGTTACAAAGATATACAAGAAAAATTTACTCACTATAGACCTCTAGTTTATCTTTGAGTGTCCCCCATCATGCAATGGTTATCAAGTAGGCTAAGTAAGACGAGATAGAATAAAGTAAAATGTACAAAATAGTTATGATTTTTGACAATAAGGTATGGTTTTTACATTAATGTAAAGTCAGATTGGTAAGTTAGTGTATTTTGATATTTCAAAATGTCAAATTGATATATATCCATACCTATAAATGAAACTACTATTCTAATTGAGTGCAGTATTATATGTACTGGATTAGTTTATCTTGTGTACCGTAAATCAAATGTTAGGACTGCCCAAGACGGTTTGGAAATACTATTACAATATATTTGATGTGCAAACCGATGGCTTAGATATGGGGAATGACGTTAACTGGAGAAAATACCCCCGTAGCAGTAAACCTGCGTACTCAGCGAATTTCCAATGCATATATATGTATCTTAATGCCACATACCAAGTTTCATCAATATAAATTCATAAATAAACGATTTATGACATTTTAATTATTCTCCATAAGAATAACATGGCGGCTGAGTATGCAGGTTTGCTGATGCAAGGAACACAAAAAATGGGGTTTTATACAAATATCAATATAACTCATGTAGGTAAAGCGACGTACCAAATTTCATTAATTTATTTTCATAATTAAGGCAGATAACACGTTACTTATTCTCCCTAAGAATAACATGGGGCTGAGTACGCAGGTTTGCTGCTACGGAACCCTTGGGTAAAAAATTGTTTTTTTGAGCAAATATCAATGGTCCACAACCAGAAGAAGCCGTATACCAAGTTTCGTCAGTATACGTTCATAAATAAGCAAGATATAAAATTTTTATTTTCTTCCATAAGAATAACATTAGACAACGTACTGTGTTTAGCACTTTCAATATCTCGGTAACCAATTGACGTAGAGAAATTATCAAAATACCAAATTGTCTGTTTTTTTAAGCTGAATCCAATGGGGAAAAGTAAAATTTGACTATTTTCAAAATTATATGTAAAAAATTCGAAAAACCCATTTTTGGGGTACAAAACCCCCCAAAATACCCCTTCGGATAGAGCGATCTGGCTGGTTTTCGAACTTAAAGTCATAAATGTTGCTTTACACGTTTATACTAAATTTCATCAAAATCGGATAATTTTTACGAGAGTTATCGTGCTCACGGACACACACACACACACATATATATATATATACATACACAGTTTCGAACGAATGGTGTTTTTGGGGTCTGGGGACCTCAAAACGAAAAGTTATCATGGTCCCGGGCCTAGGTCTTACCATGCCGACTACGGTAATAGCTTCTTCCCTATAGGGGAAATTCGCTAAAATGAGCCGAAGTAAAACGTACAGTATATGAAACGACTATATTGGAGAATACGGCCATCAACAAGTCGACTCACCCGACCAACCACAAGACTGCTGCATTCAGATCGATACTGCAACGAGCATACAGGACACCAACAAGCGAAGCCAACAGGAGGAAGAAAATAAGAACAATAAAGGCGATTGCTCAAGCAAACGGTTCCCAACCTAAAACCATCGACAAAGTCGGAGCGGAGATACAGGAACCAACAACGACTCCGCAGCGAAACAACTTTGGACGGAAGAACTGAAAAAACTAAAATTCAATTTTACTGGGATTAGGACGCAGAACTTCACCAATAAATTCGAGAAATTTAGAGTTTCAGTAGCCTTCAAGACAAGAACACTAAGTATAGAAACTGCATCCACAAATAGTAAGATCTAATAAATCCGATACATCCGGAATTTACAAAATTATTTGCAACGATTTTAATAACCATTTTGAAGGCCAAACAGTAATTTTTTAAACGATTCACGAACCATGTCCACTTAAAAAAACAACAAACTGGAAAGATCCAATGTTGCGAAGCACCTGTTAGAAAACTGTCTCACTTTCGTTCGAATTATTGATCCAATAGCTGTTGGCGTAGGTAATTCGAACTGATTAGGGGAGAAAATACACTGAAAAAATTGCATTAAGATTTAATGCTTATCGAGGAACACCTAACGGCGTAATTTTAAATCAATCTTTTGACATTTTTGAAAATATCTCGCATCTTAAATTTGTTGAATTTAATTTACCTAACTATTGATAATGGTTTCTATCTTTCTCAAACGAATTTGATCATGGAATTCCAACAAATTTAGAAGTTTAGATAGGTACGTTCCTCAAATATAATATTCTGTTGTTTCAGTGATCTTTCCTCATCGACTCGCTTCCGCAGGATTGTCTCGACTTTAGCCCGGCGCACTCCACACTCCTCACCCCCGACCGTGAGCGAATGTGGCAAGATGGTGGTGGCCAGTGGGCACAATGTGTTCCGGAAAGGTCGTTGAAGTGCGTGGCTCGCGACTTTGCGACGTTGCCGCTCCTCGGCTCACTCCGCTCTATATATAGGATAATGCCGAGGTAATCGGCGTTGCCACTCGCCTGTTAATACTCTCGCCGTTGGCCGCCACGGCACCCGTCGCTCAAACGCCGCTGCAGGCGCGCCAACCTACGCTGCAACATTGTCCTCGGGTCAGTAAGAGGGGGCTCCAGTCACGAAACTTGGCGTTTCTACCTGCGTCCACCATAAGGGCAATGAAAAGCCCGCCCCTCCTCAATTAATTGACCTATCGCTAAAATATGGCTCATTTATAACAATTAATTATCCTCTCGCTAAAATATGGCTCATTAATAAGAGCAAGAATATACGTACCGATTTCAGTGAGCAAAATGTCAATATTATAAAAACAATGATCGTTCAATACAATTCCAAAATATTCAAAATTTACGTTTTTTTATGGGCGATCTATTTGTGATAACTACCTTCTTGCTCAACGAAGAGTAGGGATTTAATGAACCATAAATCAACAATAGGAGAACCCGTTGAGGAGGGACGGACTTTGAAAGTTAACATTGACCTTATGGGATAAGCAGGAAGGAGCCGGCGATTGAAGCCCTCGTCAAGAATCAGGGAAAACAATTGTTAATATTTTTAGCGACATACCCCCACTGACAAACCTTTCAAGTCACAATGAAAAACTTCAGTTACATTATTTAGTGGGTATTGGAGAAGGAATCTGTAAAATATATCCCAGAATCCAAAACATACATCTTGTAACTAAAAAACTCCAATATAGGTATCTACTTTAAAAATTAAAATATCGGGATATAAATCACAGTCTTCCCACATCCCGCTTTATAAAGCTGTTAAAACATACGGTACTTTTTTATTTAGATATAAATGCTAATTGTTATAAATTTAAGGAGTCAGGCAGACATTTGGATCTTGGCAGACACCCTTGGCATACAATGCTGAGATGTACCTGCGAAATTAAATCACAAAATCGTTAAAATATGGATCTGAATAGGCTTTACAGTTCAATCAGTCAACTCGGTTGTTTGAATTCAACAAAACACGTTTTAACTGATAAAACGTTTAGCCTGTTAAAACTGTCATGCAAGTTTTAACCTGATACAAATGAATACACAATAGAGTGGAGCACTTTACACACACGTTTTGTCAGGTAGGTTAACCGTCTCTTGCTTCATAATGTGTATGTAGACTATAAGAGAAAGACACTAAGTTAATATCTTCTAGGCTCGAGAATAGGTGGCCCGAAGGTTCTCTCGCTTACTGTCGTTACTCGATAATGTCGTCGTTCCCCAGTGCACGGAACTCCATAGTCACAGCGTAGGCCAGTGTACACCAAAGTGTTGCTCATTCCGAGAAATACAGCTGTATTAAAAGTGTGGATGTTGTGGGAAAACTCCAGCTTTGTCTGGATTTGTTAACAGCAAGTATTCTCAATTGTGAAAACTTAAATGTAACTTTGTGCGAATTATTTGAGGGCAATGAACGAGCTCTTTCAAATCCTCACGCTCGAAAATTCACAGCACGAAATTACAATCTCTACGGTATATTTGAATTTCGAATGAGAGAATGGCTTGAAATTAGCATGAAAATCGGAAAAGCAACAAATGACTACGAGATTGATCATCCTAACGACGAAAATTTAAGATGACAAAACTGTTGACTGTGAGACACGAGGCATTGGGTGGTCTCAAGGGTCGGTTGAGAAGTATTTCACATTTCACGCCATATAACTGAAGTTCAACACCTTCTACCTTCCCTTGTACACCCCTTGCCTAGCCTTCAGTCCGAAAGTGAAATAAGTTGAATGTACATTTAAATATGAAATTTCCAAATCACCAAATCCTAATCAGAGCAGTATTTCAAATTTTAAACACATAATTTAAAAGATTTTATCCAAAATTAAAACAACCTAACCGCTGCTGCGCGCTGTATAAGTCGGTACCCTGGTTATACCGCACTGAATGTGTTAAACGCTAATGTTCCTTCTCCGACTCTGCAGGAAGGGAAAGGAAGAGTCGGTACTTGCAGAGTACCTCGACTGTCCGGGGGTAAGCAGGCAGCCATTGTTACCAACTTAACAGTTTTAATTTTCGTACTTGTGTAAAATCTCCCAACATATAAAATGGAATCAGGTTAAAATCTAACATAACCAAGACGACACTTGTCGCTGTGGAACCCGGCGCTATGGCGAACGAGATCACTTGAGACGACGACCGCAGGACGACGGTGACCAGGTTCTTGCCCCCTGGTGACCTTGCGGTGACCACCCCCCTCCACACGCACGCGCATCGCACACACATGCGCGCGAGCTACAATAAATCGCGACGTATCTGCCCACGGCCGACGCTGCGCGACCGCGACCGTCGTCGCCATCTTGGCAAAACACGCCACACGCCAACACTGGACCACGACTACAAGGGACTCATGTTGTTTAAGGGAAAGGTAAAGGGGCAGTAGGGCGAATTTTGTTTGGTGCCATGCGATATCAATCGACTAATCAAAAGTAGCTGCAGGAGCAGCGCGGTGTACAACTGCGTGTTGTAATATTTTGAAGCACAGCTGTTTCTCTATCTGGCTGCAGTTTAACAATCAGACCCTCAGCCAAGTTTTGTGCCCTTCTCCTTTCAAACGAGGTGCACAACAAGACGACAAGGCTAGAAAGCTGATGAGACTATTCTACCTCGTTGGAAGAGACCCCCGTTCAAGCTAGTGAGAACGTGCACTTCACCCAGGGATGCGCCAGGCCGTAGCGTATATAACGCGACTCCAAATAAAAAGCGGATTTCGGCGCTACGAACCAAATCTTGTCAGCTGATCAGATGTTATTTTGTTTACATTTTCGCTCCTGTAAAAACAAACTAATCCCTTTATTTATCTTTCATATTATTCAAATTTCTGAGAAGCGGTACAGTTTTAGACCGTGGGTCTATTTTTCGTCAATAGCCGGCACGATAAGCTTTAAAATGGGTGGTAAATCAGGTAATTTGAAAAAGGAATAAGGAAGATCTCGCGGAATTACAGAAAAACAGGCTAGAGAAATAATATTTTATACAAAGGCAAAACGCGTACAACAGAACAACGAATTGTTTCAACGATACGGTGGGTTCTCAACCCCACCTCCATTCTCTACATGACAAAATCCATGTTCACCTACCCCGATACGCATTTCTGTTTTCTTGCCAGGCCTTCTCCGATGTCTACCAGTTCTGTCGGACCTGTCGGGCAACTGGCAGTGTTGCGTTGTAGCAGACACGTTTCGCGGACATTCCCGCAGTCGGTGAAGTGCCAAGGCCGGCGCTGCGATTATTTGGTCGCCATCTTCATCAGGCCCGTAACGGTCACTCACTCACGGCCACCCCACACCGGCCCCATCTCACCATCTCGCGGCCCTACTCCCACTGAGAATCCTCCAGACTAGAGACGATTGAAACTCAGTGATCGCTGTAATACGCGACTCTTCAAATCTGAGATTCGTTTCTGTCACTATGCCTTAGTGGTTTTCCTTCGGATAGATTCTAACTGTTGGCAGTTAACATACTAATTTAAAACTATGCTAGATGTTCACACAAGATGTGAAATCAAACCTTCAATAGAAGGCACGAGATCCAGTTAAAGATATCCCCACCAAGCAGTGGCCGCTGTATATTCTTGACCGCAAGCATTTACCGTCACTAATTAGAAAAAAACTAGTTTCACGACGTTTCGGGATCTGGAATCTGATTCCGTCTTAATGTCACGAGAAGAATATCTAGAACACAACAAAATGTTATGTTAGGTTTAACAATTTTGTTATGTTCTAGGTTCACCCTTAAGAAAGCTCAGACTTGAGAGGGATTAAAATTTGATCTTATCACTCAGTGATAGTAAAAGTCTGAAATCACTTTCTAAATACTGTGACAGGAATCGTGTTATGACCACTGAGCTCTATGTTATATCTGAAGTCACCAATCCGTGGTGAAACAACGTGCTGCTGTGTTTATGGTCGTTATGTTGGCCAGATGTGTTTTTGACGTTTTGGTGGAAAGTTATTCCATTTTCGATTGGTTGAAATTTTGACATCGTCCACCCAATGCATTTTGATTGGTCCAGTTAACGGTAAGGTGACAACACAATGGAGCAAAAAGCCAGTGTTGACGGCACGTTTTTGGAAAATATTTAGGCAGAGAGTAGTGACTCCAGATATAACATAGAGCTCAGTGGTTATGACGAACAAACGACCAAATTGTTAAATGACTCTTATAATGTATCACTATTACCCAATTATATTTCAACAATACATTGCTAGTCCGGAGAAAACCGACAACTACTGCATTTCAGAGTGACGTTTTCCCAGCCCACTGCGGTGTTGCGGTGTTGCAGTGTTGCAGGTTGCGCCAGCAGCGGATAGTGGGGCGCGTGACCGACCGTGGTTCCACCGGCCCGTCCGCCATTTTGATTTGCATCGACTCACTTCCAATCGGTTTTCACCGCTGTACCGCTTTCCCAACCGGTGGACCAGTTAACATTGAAATACTACAAACAAAATCCCAACAGAAAAAGTGCTCCTCAAACAACATTTTGCTTACGTCATAATAATCACGATAATTATACAATAATCCGCTTGTCATTTCACGACACATCCGAAAGAATGAAAATGTATAACGCTGACTATCGTGGACGTGGGGGTAACCGGAAACAGCTATCACAGTCGGGGACAAACAACTGTTATCGGCGACTGCACTCGTGCAACTGAGACATGTTG